>JAYDYQ010001086.1:10000000-10600000 GCA_034814905.1 Penstemon davidsonii | reverse complement strand
CCGTCAAAAATGTTTTATCCGAGAATTACGCTCGGATCCTTCCTTTTACCTGTTCATATCTTTGAAATTTGGCTCCGAACGTACATTCGACCTTTCGTACAAGACATAAACTTCTTTGGTATGGGTGGAATCGGAAAAAAGGAGCACCTCCTCTATCTGGGGGTCTCTGATCCCTGAAAACGGGATCTCCCCTCGAGATGCGATTGTTCGATTAACCCTTGCTCGAGTACTTTGCGCAGGGTTAGCATTACGGATCTCGAGGGGTATATCCGAGGGTGGAAAGCTGGTCAGATAATCAAAAGGAAGTTCATCCTCAAATCACCAATTTCTTCCTTTCTTCCCTGAAGAATGGTAACTTTGGGTTGAGCTTCCCGATCATAAAAAGATGACCGGCCGTTCTAGGTTGAGCTTTTGGATCTTACAATGAGAAATTTCAACCTTACCCATGGTTGAAATTTCAGATCTTAAAATGAGAAATTTCAACCTTGGACGCCAACTCGGGGAAGTGATCGGGCTCGTCTGGTAGCAAGAATGCTGGGAAAAGTATGGAGATAATCAGAAAACCCAGATATCATTAGACGATAAACATAGACAGCTCGACCGCTTTACAAGTCCAGGGGACAACTGATTTGTCAAACAAATTGTGGTGCACTCATCGGATGTTCGCCAATATTCCTGGTCAACAACACTGAAGGATGCTCGAAGATCATAGAATAGTGTACAGTAGTTGTATTAGGACTTTGTTTGTAATCATACTGACTTTGTAATCTGTTCGATGGATGTTAATAAAGTTGTAACCTTTCCTTCTCATTGATCTTTGTATCTTGCTCGAAAATAATAATAAGAACCTTTCGTTTCAAATCAAATAGTTGCAACTTTTCTTTCCATCGTCTTAATATTAGTATTCTGCTCGTAAAAACCAACTCGACGACGAATTAATGATCCGATGAAACTTAAATATTTGGATGATAAGGTTGAACTTGTATCTGGAACATTTATTGATCGATAAACTGTCCTCGGAAAGATTATCCGATAATCGTCCAAATGAATAAATATTTGAAAACCGAGAAGTTCCTCTGCAGTATAACTGCATTTATTAAATAATAATCCCAACTTAAGAAACAATAATCCCTACTTAAGGAATTTCCAAGTGGTAAGAAATTCTTGAAGAGTGTTCGGGTTTCGAGCAGAACCGCTTCATCATAGCATTTTGAGCATCAGTTGGAGTTAACCAAAATTGAACTGTTTGCTTACATAATTGACCGCTATTCAGTGAGCTGGATAGTCGTGTTGGATTTTTATCGAGGGAGGGTCATAGCAAAAGCTTTCACCCTCGGCCGATTTTGATTTCTGAACATATTTTATCGAGGGAGGGTCATAGCAAAAGCTTTCACCCTCGGCCGATTTTCTTTTTTGAACATGATTTATCGAGGGAGGATTTTCATTTTTTGAACATGATTTATAGAGGGAGGGTCGTAGCAAAAGCTTTCACCCTCGGCCGATTTTCTTTTCTTGAACATGATTTATCGAGGGAGGGTCGTAGCAAAAGCTTTCACCCTCGGCCGATTTTCTTTTCTTGAACATGATTTATCGAGGGAGGGTCGTAGCAAAAGCTTTCACCCTCGGCCGATTTTCTTTTTTTTTGAACATATTTTATCGAGGGAGGGTCATAGCAAAAGCTTTCACCCTCGGCCGATTTTCTTTTTTGAACATATGTTATCGAGGGAGGGTCATAGCAAAAGCTTTCACCCTCGGCCGATTTTCTTTTCTTGAACATGATTTATCGAGGGAGGGTCGTAGCAAAAGCTTTCACCCTCGGCCGATTTTCTTTTCTTGAACATGATTTATCGAGGGAGGGTCGTAGCAAAAGCTTTCACCCTCGGCCGATTTTCATTTTTTTGAACATATTTTATCGAGGGAGGGTCATAGCAAAAGCTTTCACCCTCGGCCGATTTTCTTTTTTGAACATATGTTATCGAGGGAGGGTCATAGCAAAAGCTTTCACCCTCGGCCGATTTTCTTTTTTGAACATATGTTATCGAGGGAGGGTCATAGCAAAAGCTTTCACCCTCGGCCGATTTTCTTTTCTTGAACATGATTTATCGACGGAGGGTCGTAGCAAAAGCTTTCACCCTCGGCCGATTTTCTTTTTTTTGAACATATTTTATCGAGGGAGGGTCATAGCAAAAGCTTTCACCCTCGGCCGATAGCATTAGTCTTTCTTTGTCATGATACTCGGAATACAGTTTGAACTTAAATATAGGATTTCCTTGATTGTCCTTACAACTTTTAGGGAAAGTAAAGTTTGAGAAAACTGTAAATTACAGGAAAAATTAAAATGAGTGTATCTAACTTCCATAATATTTCCTCAGATTAACTGCATTCCAAGTTCTTGGCAAAGCTTCACCGTTGAGGTGAGCAATTTTATAGGACCCCTTCTTCCCGACCTCCTGCACGACATAAGGGCCGTCCTAGTTTGGCTGAAGCTTTCCGACATGCTTAGATACTTCCACCTTTTTGAGAACCAAATCCCCGACCTTGAATGTTCTTATCCTGACTTTCTTGTCATAAGCTTTTTCTATGCTGGATTTGGTAGCTTGGATCTTTACGCATGCTCGGTCGCGTTTACCATCTGTGTGATCGACGTCCATTTCTCTCAGCAATTGGTTCTGGTCGGGGTCATAAGATTCGACCCTTGGTGAGGGAACTAATGTCTCGATCGGTATTACAGCTTCCGAACCGTATACCAAAGAAAAAGGAGTTTCCCCAGTAGCTGACTTTATGGTAGTCCTGTTCGCCCAAATTACTCCTGGAAGCTCGTCTAACCATTTGCCTTTTGCTTCGGCTAAACGTTTTTCAAGTGATCGAACAATTTCCCTGTTGGTGACCTCGGTTTGTCCGTTCGCCTGGGGATGTCCGACCGATGTGAAATTCTGCTGGATCCCAAACTTTTCGCACCACTCCAAAATTTGCTTTCCCGCGAATTGAGTTCCATTGTCGGAGATGAGGATCCTCGGTATACCGAACCTGCAAACAATATACTTCCAGAGAAAATTTATCACCTGAAACTGAGTAATTTTTGTTAGCGCAATGCATTCAATCCATTTACTGAAGTATTCCACAGCAACCAGGACATAATTTTTCCTCGATCTCGCTGTTGGAAAAGGTCCCACAATATCGATTCCCCATTTGTCGAAGGGCCAGCAAATCGGAATCGAATGCAGCTGCTCGGCGGGCTGATGAATTAGATTTGGCAATGATGGCATTTCTTGACATAGTCGATAGAATCCGAAATCATAGTAGGCCAATAATATCCAGTTCTCGAGCATTTCAAGGCTAAGGCTCGTGCACCGCAATGACTTCCCGCTTCACCTTCGTGAACTTCCTTTAAAATGAGATCGAACTGACTCTCGGGAATGCATTTCAACAAAATTCCTGAGCTTGATCTTTTATAAAGCTTATCATCGTTCAAAACGTTCATTGGAGCCCGATATTTAATCCTTCGGGCTTCATTTGTGTCTTCCGGCAAAGTACCATCTCTTAGATAAGCCTTCAAAGGCTCCATCCAAGAAGACTCTCGAACATCTATCTCCATTATCTCCGAGTTTGGGGTTACGTTCGAATCTATAGCCGGAGAGTTGGACATCAACCAAGTTATCACTCTTTCCTTCCGTCCATCCATCGACCCCGTAAATTTCGAAAGCAAATCCGCCCAACAGTTCTCTTCTCGAGGGATAGCTTGTATATCAAACCTGTCGAACTTTGCCGCCAGTTTCTTCACCCTCTTCAAATATTTCACCATGTTAAAATCTTTTGCTTCATAAACCCCCTTTACTTGTCTGTGTACGAGCTCGGAGTCAGTTAACACTGTGAGCGAATTTATGTTTGCTTTAACCGCCATTTCTAATCCTGCAATCAATGCCTCATATTCAGCTTCATTGTTCGTGACTACGAAATCTAGGGTGATCGCATAACTGAGATCCTCTCCCTCGGGACCTTGAAAGTGAATTCCGGCCCCACCTCCTTCTCTGGTCGACGACCCATCGACATGCATCAACCAAACTTTCCCTTGAACATCTACTACGAGGTTTACTTTGGTAATAAGCTGCTTTTCCGAGCTGGCCCCTGTCGACTCTGCAATAAAATCGGCAAGAACCTGAGCTTTGATGGTTGTTCGGGGATGGTATTCGATTTCGAACTGTCCCAGTTCCACAGCCCATTTAATCAATCTCCCAGATGTCTCTGGTTTTGATAAAACTTGCCTTAGAGGTTGATTAGTCAGAACAATAATTTTGTAAGTATGGAAATAAGGTCGCAGTCTCCGTGCGGCAATAACTAGAGCAAGTGCGAACTTCTCGATCTCCATGTAGTTCTTCTCCGCCCCTTGAAGCAACTTACTCAGATAATATACCGGTTTATGCTCGGAATCCTGAATTCTCACCAAAACAGAACTTATTGCCTCATTCGATACTGCTATGTATAAATACAAGGGCTCTCCCTCGACCGGTTTTGCCAACATCGGAGGGGAAACCAAATATCTTTTAAGCTCTTCGAAAGCTTTACTGCACTCCTCATTCCATTCGAAGCCTTTCGATTTCCTCAACAACTTGAAGAAAGGCAAACTCTTGTCTGCTGATCGGGATATAAACCTATTCAAGGATATTATTTTTCCGATTAGACTCTGCACTTCAGACAACTTAGTTGGCGGTTGTAGCTCAGCTATAGCTCGGATTTTTTCTGGATTTGCCTCAATGCCACGTTCGTGAACCAGATAACCCAGGAATTTTCCCGACCTTACCCCGAAAGTGCATTTTGCCGGATTTAACTTCATTCTGTACTTCCTTAGGATCGCGAAACATCTGTCAAGGTGCTTTATATGATCCTCCTCGGTCATACTCTTCACAAGCATATCATCAACGTAAACTTCCATAATCTCCCCGATGAGATCCTTGAACATCATATTCACAAGCCTTTGATAAGTTGCTCCTACATTCCTTAGCCCGAACGGCATTACAATGAAGCAGTACACTCCTCGTTCGGTAATAAAGGCTGTTTTATCCTGATCTCTCTCATTCATAAAAAATTGATAGAACCCTTGGAAAGCATCCATCATACTAAAGAAAATAAAGCCAGCGGTCGAGTCCACCAGCATATCGATCCGCGGTAAGGGATAGGGGTCCCTCGGACACAACTTGTTTAGGTCAGTAAAGTCGTTACACATTCTCCACTTGTTGTCAACCTTCTCTCCCTTCGATACCAACACCACATTGCAAAGCCACTCGGTAAATGTTATTTCCTTAATCTGCCCAGCGGCCAACAATCTATCGACTTCAGCATTTATGATTTTATCTTTGTCTCGACCGTGATTCCTCTTTTTTTGTCTAACTGGCTTTGCTTTAGGATCGATATTTAAAGACTGAGTGATCACCCTTGGGTCGATTCCGATGATATCATCAGAACTCCAAGCAAAGACATCGGCGTTGTTTCTAAGGAATTCGATCAGCATGGTCTCCATCCCTTGACTTAGCTCGGTCCCAATTCTGGTGAACTTCTTGGGAGAGCCAGGGATTAATGTTACTTGTTTATGATTTGGGGGTTGTACGCTAATATCGATCTCTTTTCCTTTTTGACTCTGCAACTTTTCACAATCTGGCAAAGGGAGGTCGGAAACAGAGAATACCTTTTCATCTTCTAATTTCCTCTTCGAGGGCAATATTGGCTCGAAGCGCTTCTTCATGTTTAGGGACGTGTTGTAACATTCCCATGCCATGCATTGGTCGTTCCTCATTTCTCCGACCCCTGCCAAATTGGGAAACTTGACCATCTGGTGGTAAGTTGACACGACCACTTTCAATACATTTAAAGCCGGTCTTCCCAAAATTGCATTAAAAGCGAACGGGGTACTCACGACCAAGAATTTAACCATCTTCGTAACATCTTTAGGTTTCTTACCCATAGTAGTACTCAAGAGTATGGTTCCGAGAGGAACAATTTCCGATCCACCGAACCCAACGAGCGGGGTGGATACCCGTTCCAGTCGCGGATGTTGTAGATTCATTCTGTCGAGCGCCTCAGAAGAGATTATGTTTGCCGAACTGCCATTATCGATTAACACCCTCCTAACCTCGAAGTTAGCAATTCTCAGGGTCAAGACCGTCGAAAAGTCGGGGTCATCTTCATTAGTATCCCAAGTCACATCACTAGGTCTGTCAGCCTCGGAAAAACTAATGACTTGATTAATCGAGGGCGCTGGTCTTAAGGACATGACCTCTTTCCTGGTCGAGACACCAGTCTTTATCGACCTAGCAGTCCTTTTCCTCGCATTCCTGCTATCTCCCCCAGCTGGCCCACCAGATATCATATTTATCACCCGATTCGTCTGGTCTTCTGCTTGTTGATGATCCTCGCGGTGCTGTTCGGAGGACCTCCTAGGACTTCTGGATCGATAACGGCTGTTATGGTTATCCTTTCTGACATACTCCTTCAACTTTCCCTGAGAAATCAGTTTCTCGATTTCTTGTTTTAACTGAAAACAATCCTCGGTGCTATGCCCCCGAGCCCTGTGGTATCTGCAATACTTATCGTGATTCATAGTCCCCGGCCTAGGTTGAGTGATACGCCGAGCTCCAGGGACCAAATTTCTCTCCTCGAGCACCGTTAGAATCTCGTCCCTCGAGGTATTCAACCTGGTAAAGCTGCTTTTTTCATGCTCCGTCCTCGGAGCCCTCTCTGGAGATGCAGGTCGACCGTAGAAATTAGATCTGTGGGTCGGAGCCTGAGGTTTATAGACCTTAAGTCTCTGCCAAACCGAGCCTCTTTGCTGCGCGTTTGACCCTCCATAGACGCTTGGCTTCGGGATAGGGGCCCGATCAGGTTTCTTCACGATCGGGGGCCTAGGATTCTGTGCATTCTTTAACTTATTCATTTCCTCCTGGATCATGTATTTCTCAGCTATTTCCATAATTCGCTCGAAAGACTTTGGTTGCTTTCGGCAGAGAGCATTCCCGAACTGGCTATTACGGGTCAGCGCGAACATCAATGATGACAGAAATTCAATCTGTGGGGTATCAACTTTCAGAAGTTCAATACTAAATCTAGCCAGCCACTGCCTCAGTGTTTCTCCTTCCAGTTGCTTCACCGTTCCCAAATGATTAGCAGGTAACCTTTGTTTCCTTTGGCTGGCAAACTGGTGTTTTAATTTATCGCACAGCTCATTGAAGGAGAAAATCGAGTTCGGAGGTAGTTTTCCGAACCAATCCAAAGCAATTCCTTCGAACGTGGTGACCATAATCTTGCAGCAAAAATCCTCCGAATGCCCATATAAATTCAACACATTTATGAAACTGTTTATATGCTCCCCAGGGTCGGAGGTTCCGTTATATCTTGGCAATCTGGTAGGGACTGTCTCCGTTCCTCGAGCCTCCCTAATTTCTTGGCAAAAAGGCGAACATCGCATAATATTCATACTCAATTCCCTACTTCGTCCTTCAAGGAAAACGGCCCCAACCTCTTTGGCCTCAACTCCTCGAGTCCTGACAACTGCGGGTCGGGTTTCCTTAACTAGCATCTCCTTCTCTAACTCCTTAACAACCCTTTCTTGCACAATCTTTTCCAAGTCAGCCTCAGTCACCTTTATGTAGGCTGGCTTTCTAGACCTCTCCGCAGCTTTGGGTTGACTTTCCCCAACCACCGAATCCTCTACGTCTTGTACGTTCCTAGAAGGTTGCCCTGATCGGACAACGGTTCTAGCTCGTGGTGGGTTGGGTCGAGCATCAGATGGTTCGCCCAAAGCAGATCGACGAATACTTTCTTCCCTTGGCCGGTTGGAAATCGGGCCCCGAGCAGTAGGCTGATCGACTGGGGGCTGCTGATCTGGCAGAGTTTCACGATCTGCTCTTTCCGTGTTCAAAAATTCTTTACACATTGTTCCGATAATGGAACGCAAATCGGCCACTGTCGTATGAATAGGCATATCATTCGGCGGGTCGAGCGGCGGCACTTCAGATTGGTGAGCCGCTCGGGATTGGTTACTTGGTTCATTGTTTACTGAGCGCTGCGCTCCAACAGCTTGTGAGGGCTCGCCTCGATTATACGTATATCTCCTAGTAGTAGGCATAATTCGATCTAACACCCGAGTAGGCCCCACGGTGGGCGCCAATTGATTATGCTGCATTTCGTTCGTATTAAATAAGGAAAGTCGAGCAAAACAATAAGTGTATAAAGTGCGTAAATCTTATATATCACTATCAAATATCGAGTTCAAATTACAAGACGGGTCTACTCGAGCATTACAGGATGTCGCACAACTAGGAAAGTAAATACAAGGAATAAACAAGCTGGTTCCTAATCCGAACAGTAAGTCCGAGCTTAAGGCCTCTCTTGGAAGTTGTGCCGTCCCTGATGTCATAAATGCGCTGCGTATTTATAGGAACAGTAAAGAGCTAGCTGGACCGTCTGTAGGAGAATACTCCTCGGCCAGCTGTAAAAAGCTGTGGGTCGGCCCCACAGTAATCCCGAGGAGATGAGTGGATCGGAGTGTAGAATCTCGTACTACCGTTCTGGCTTGATCGGAAAACCATGTTCTTCAGGTCGGAGAGTACCATCCTGGTCGGGATCGAGGTCGACCTCGAGCAGAAGATATTTCCTAAAGTGGCGTATGCGAAATACCCCTCATCAGTTAGACTTAGTTCATTTCACGACAAGACTTCGCTGAACTTCCTTGTTCACTTTTGGGGATAGCCTCCCCTGACTCTTCGAAGAGGATACTTAGGCTAGTACCTTTCGAAGTAAGTCCTTACACCACCATACCATATACGATATGGCATAATACCCTTGCACGACAAATTGGATGGTAGATCCAATTCGCGCAAATTTGTGGGATATCCAACGAAATCCATTGGATACCTGTTCTACGACAATGAGAAACAATAGGTCAATCGTTTCTCATAAGTACCCGTTCCTCTGTTGATGAATTCTTCGTCAAAGGAAACAGGGAATGTCATGGAACTTGATGAAGTCCAAGATTTGGACCCATCCCCACAAACAGTGGGAGCAAATCCTTAACCTACTAGACCAAATTTCGCACAAACACTTCGTAATTCAAATCAAATTCATAAGGAACTCAAAATTCCATTTTACGAGATTGATAAATTGGATATTGATCCAAGATTACAAAGAAACTATGTTTGACATAGACTTAGGGATGTGGCATGAGGCCATAAGGTCCGAAATGGAAAGGTTCAACTTGTTTGACTCGCTTAATGGCGGAAGGTTATTCTTCAAAAGCTTTTTGAAGACTAATGAAGATACCTTCGCTCCATTTTTCAAACGTCAAAATCCATTTCAAAATTATTAGCCATAGAAGAGTGGTTTGACTACTAAAATATGACTATTGGATATGAATCCTGCCTCTCGCAATTGGAAATTGATGAGAAGATCTTTATTCCAATCCAAAGGTCAATCTATGACTTTTAACTAAATCCCGTACTTGGAATATGCGACTTGATAAGATGATCAAGACTGTTGACTTCGTCAAAAGGCATATAGATTCCAACTGTGCAAAAGAATCAGTGGGAGCATAGTAAAGTTCGTAACAAAACATGATGACGTTCTGATTATCAAGAACGATATCAGAATATCAAGCACAGACGAAAGCGTGTTTTTCACGCAATTCTCCATGATAAGATTTGAGAATTACATCTCACGTATTGGCAATACGTATCTATAGAGATAGAGCGATGTAGATGTTGCAATTCTCCAATGGGGGGGTGGGGGGGGGGGGGGGTGGGGGGGGGGGGGGGTGGGGGGGGGGGGGGGTGGGGGGGGGGGGGGGTGGGGGGGGGGGGGGGTGGGGGGGGGGGGGGGTGGGGGGGGGGGGGGGTGGGGGGGGGGGGGGGTGGGGGGGGGGGGGGGTGGGGGGGGGGGGGGGTGGGGGGGGGGGGGGGTGGGGGGGGGGGGGGGTGGGGGGGGGGGGGGGTGGGGGGGGGGGGGGGTGGGGGGGGGGGGGGGTGGGGGGGGGGGGGGGTGGGGGGGGGGGGGGGTGGGGGGGGGGGGGGGTGGGGGGGGGGGGGGGTGGGGGGGGGGGGGGGTGGGGGGGGGGGGGGGTGGGGGGGGGGGGGGGTGGGGGGGGGGGGGGGTGGGGGGGGGGGGGGGTGGGGGGGGGGGGGGGTGGGGGGGGGGGGGGGTGGGGGGGGGGGGGGGTGGGGGGGGGGGGGGGTGGGGGGGGGGGGGGGTGGGGGGGGGGGGGGGTGGGGGGGGGGGATCTCTCGATTTGCGACCTCTGTTTGTCCGTTAGCTCTAGGATGTCCGACGGACGTGAAATTTTGCTGTATCCCAAACTTCGAGCACCATTCTTGAACCTGTTTTCCAGCAAACTGGGTTCCATTGTCAGAGATTAGAATTCTTGGTATCCCAAAACGACAGACTATATTTTTCCAAAGGAAATTTATCACTTGGAACTGTGTTATCCGAGCAAGGGCTATGCATTCAATCCATTTGCTGAAGTATTCGACGGCGACCAGAACATAACTCTTTTTCGATCTGGCCATTGGGAACGGTCCTACTATATCGATTCCCCATTGATCAAAAGGCCAACAGATCGGAATTGGATGTATTGTCTCAGCCGGTTGATGTATTATGTTCGAGTGTACTTGACAGTAATGACAGTGTTTTACATAATCTTGTGCGTCAGCATACATTGTTGGCCAATAGTAGCCTGTTCTCAAGCACTTGAGTGTAAGAGTTCGAGCGCCACTGTGATTCCCAGCTTCCCCCTCGTGTATGCTTCTAAGGATGCTTTCGGAATTGTGCTCGGGAATGCATTTTAACAGAATCCCAGAGACGGATCGTCTATAAAGTTGTCCATCCAGTATTGCATATCTTGGTGCTCGATATCTTATCCTTCTAGCTTCATTTTTACAGCTAGGGAGAGATCCCTCCTTCAAATAGGTGATTAAAGGAGTCATCCAACTATCTGCTGCCAAGTCGATATCCATTACTTCACTAGCTGGGACAATATCGAGGTCGATTGAAGGCGTTTTGGAGATTAGCCAGGTGATCACCCTTTTAGATTTACCATCCCTTGTTCCTGTAAATCTGGATAGTTGATCTGCCCATCGATTTTCTTCACGTGGAATATTTTGAATATCAAACTTATCAAATTTTTCAGTTAATTTTTTCACTTTATCCAAATATTTTATCATGTTGAATTCTTTTGCCTCGTATATCCCGCTAATTTGTCTCTGGATTAGCTCGGAATCTGTCAAGACACTCAAAATTTTTATATTGGTCTGTATAGCCATTTCCAATCCCGCAATTAGAGCTTCGTATTCTGCTTCGTTATTGGTCACCACGAAGTCTAAAGTGATGGCATAATTCATATCCTCGCCGTTAGGTCCTTGAAAATTGATCCCTGCGCCTCCACCATCTCTGCTTGAAGCGCCATCGACATGCATAAGCCATGGTAGGTCATTGACGATCATAACACTGTTATCGCTTATCGATGACACATTAGAGCTTGTCTCCGACAGACCTGGAGTTTCAAGGAGGAAATCTGCAAGTATCTGAGCCTTGATTGCAGTTCGCGGTCGATATTCGATCTCGTATTGTCCCAATTCTACAGCCCATTTGATCAATCTTCCCGAGGCTTCTGGTTTGGACAACACTTGCCTTAGAGGCTGATTGGTAAGTACGATGATCTTGTATGTTTGAAAGTAAGGCCGCAACCTTCGTGCTGACGTTACCAAAGCCAGAGCAAATTTTTCAATTGTTAAATAATTCTTTTCAGCTCCCTGCAGTAACTTACTCAAATAATAGACAGGCTTGTGCTCCGATCCCTCAATTTTTACCATAACCGAGCTCACGGCCGCCTCGGAAATAGCGATGTATATATATAGAGGTTGTCCCTCCGTAGGTTTGGCGAGCATAGGTGGCGAGGTTAGATAGCTTTTCAGTTGCTCGAATGCATGATCACAATCTTCAGTCCATTCAAAGGTCTTAGCTTTTCGTAAAGTTTGAAAAAATGGTAAACTTTTGTCTGCGGACCTTGATATGAATCTATTGAGAGCGACAATCTTCCCTACTAGACTTTGTACCTGAGTAATATTTCTAGGGGGCTTCATTTCAGTGATTGCCCTTATCTTCTCTGGATTTGCTTCGATGCCTCTCTCATGGACCAAATATCCTAAGAATTTTCCCGACCTTACCCCAAATGTACATTTTAAGGGGTTGAGCTTCATTCCATATTTCCTCAAGATCTTGAAGCATCGATCAAGGTGCTTTATATGATCTTCTTCGCTCATACTTTTTACTAGCATGTCATCGACGTACACCTCCATTATTTCTCCGATTAGCTCTTTAAACATCAGGTTAACCAACCGTTGATAGGTTGCTCCAGCATTTCTTAATCCGAACGGCATTACTATGAAACAATATACGCCTTGTTCGGTAATGAATGCAGTCTTTTCTTGATCTTTTTCATCCATGAAAATCTGATAGAAGCCTTGGAATGCATCCATCATACTAAAGATTGCAAAACCTGTTGTCGAGTCTACCAACAGGTCGATCCTTGGGAGAGGATAAGGATCTCTCGGACACAATTTATTCAAGTCTGTAAAATCGTTGCACATCCGCCATTTGTTATCCTTCTTGTCACCCTTTGAGACAAGTACGACATTACATAACCACTCGGTAAAGTGTATTTCTCTAATCTGCTTAGATAATAAAAGTCTTTCGACCTCTGCCTTTATTATTTTATCCTTTACTGGGCCATGATTTCTTTTCTTTTGTCTGACAGGTTTTGCGCTTGGATCTATCTTCAAAGAGTGAGTTATGATTCTTGGGTCGATCCCCACTATATCTTCCGAGCTCCAGGCGAAAACATCCACATTTTTTCTTAAGAAGTTGATCAACATGATTTCTCCGTGCGGAGATAGTTCAGTTCCGATCCTGGTGATCTTGGTAGGGTCATTCTCGATGAGCTTGACCTCTTTGTGTTCTGGTGCACGCAGAGTCAGATCTATGGGTTCTTTTCCCTTTTTATTGATCGGATCCGTGCTAGGCAACTCAGGCTCCTGAGATCTTTCCGTCGAAGATCCCACTGTTTTTCTTTTTGACGGTGTTAGAGGATCGACGTTTCTTTTTAAGGATAGTGACGTGTTGTAACAATCCCAAGCCATGCAGTGGTCGTTGACTATTTCACCGACCCCAGAGTCTGTTGGAAACTTGATCTTCTGGTGATAGGTTGAGACTACCGCTCGAAACTGATTTAGTGCTGGTCTTCCCAGAATGGCGTTATAAGCGAATGGTGTTTCTACCACTAAAAACTTAATCATTTTTGTCACTCGATGAGGTTTATTTCCAAGAGTTACATTTAAGTTAATAGTTCCAGCTGGAACTATTTCCGACCCTCCAAATCCTACTAGGGGCGTAGCTACTCTTTGGAGGGTTAATTTTCCGAGGTTCATTTGATTCAGCACTTCAATGGCTATTATGTTAGCTGAGCTTCCGTTGTCGATCAGAATTCTCTTGACGTTGACATCGGATATTTTCAATGAGACCACCATAGGGAAATCGGGGTGGTCTTCGTTGTTGTCCCAATTCAGATTTCTGGGGACTTCGCTTTCGTCGAACTTGATGACTTGCTGGTTAGAGCTCTTACTCTCGAGTGCCCATATCTCTTTGGGAGCGATTACTCCTTGTTCTAGAGAACGCGCAGTCCGTCGCCTCGCATTCCGACTGTCTCCCCCTGCTGGTCCACCAGAGATTACATGTATAGTTCCGTTGATCCGATGGTCATCGATATCGTTTCGTCGGGGTGGATGGTTACGGGGAGATCCATCACGAGGACTTCTATTTTCCCCACTCCTTCTAGGACTTCTTGTCCTTTGTCTTCTTCGATCTGCTCTATCAACAAATTCATTTAGTTTACCATGTTGAATCAATTTTTCGATTTCTTGTTTCAGATGATAACAATCTTCGGTTCTATGACCGTGAGCTCGATGGTACCTACAATATAAATCGTAGTTCTTTGCCCCAGGTTTAGCTTGTGTGATTCTTTTTGCTGGGGGAATTAAATTATTCTTTTCCAATATCACCAGGATGTCTTCTCTTGGGGCATTTAGTTTTGTAAACTCCACATAACTAATTCGATCTCTTATATTCCTTTCTGAAGATCGAGGCCTGAGGTAGACATTGGGTCTTTTCTCAAAGTTACTCCCATTGTGTTCTAATCTTTGAAACACGTTCCCCCTTCGGGGAAATCGATCATAATCCGTTACTCTGTGCATTGGGGGTTTTTCAGGTTTTCTTGATCCTGAAGTCGATGCTTTATTCTTATTTTTGTCTTTGAAAGAGTTCATCTCTTCTTGGGTCATATATTTGGAGGCCAACGTCATGATATCCGCAAAGGTCCTTGGCTGCTTTCGACTCAAGGCGTTGCCAAATTGCCTATTTTTTGTCAGATCGAATAGAATTGATATGATGTAATCAATGTTTGGAGAGTCAATCTTCAAAAGTTCCACATTGAATCTAGCTAACCAAGTTCTTAAGGATTCCCCTTCTAGCTGGGTTATAGTTCCTAGATAGCTCATGGGGAGTTTTTGTTTTTTCTGGCTGGCAAATTGTTGTTCTAGCTTGTTGCACAACTCTCTAAAGCTGAAGATCGAGTTAGGCGGTTGTTTTCCGAACCAATCCAATGCTAACCCTTCAAACGTTGTGATCATCAACTTGGCCGTGTACTCTGCTGAATGAGCATACAAGCTCATTATATTTGTGAAACTAAAGATGTAGTCGGTTGGATCAGTGGTTCCGTCGTATCTGGGGAGCCGGGCAGGTAAAGTTCCTGAGGCATGTGCTTCCCTGATTTCCAAACAGAAAGGGGAACAAGCAGCTATACTATCTTGTATTTCACGGGATCGCGGCCAAGGTTGTTGCAAAGTCAGAAGCCTTTGTTCGACTCGCTCTTCGACCATCCTCTCTATATCTCTTTCAGAGATTCTTTTGGTTGCTTGTCGATGGATAGCTGGGTGTTCCTCCTCTTCATCGATCGGGATAACTGTATGTTCATTGGACAAGCGGCGTTCAGGACGAGCATTGGCTCTTGCCTGATTATCTTTTCGAGCAGGGCGCCTTTCAACTATGTTTGGTGGGGAGACTTGAGATCTTTGGTCAGCATCTGGGCTCTCTGCTGGAGTCGATGACTGATCCTTGTTCTCCCTGGGTTCCTTATGATTGTTAACCGCCCTAGAAGGACGGACCGCGACCCTGGTTGGTTCCGCAACAGCCTGAGTCGGATGATTTTGAGGAAAGAGTGAACTCAAAAGCTGAGCGATTTGTAGTATTTTTTCCTGGTCAGCCGGTAGCGGGGGAGCAGGGACGGATCGGACGGGTGGGTTGGGAGCCTGACTTGTCGTAGGAGTTCGTCGTGCTTCCTCGTTTTGATTAATGTTTGTGTTTGGCGTGACATGTTCCTCTAGAGGATCTAGATTTTGCTGATTTGCCGGAGGCTGCGTGTTGTTAGCGCTGATCCTTTGGGAATTTTCGGGCAAGCTATCCATTGCACGAGAGGGTCGAAAATTCGTGCTTCTTCCCGCGTTACGTGCGCTTCTCCTTGGATTGGCCATATTTCGATCGAGTAATTAACCTGGCCCCACGGTGGGCGCCAACTGATTTAACCTAATTTCGCCTTAAGGTTTAATCTCAGTAAATTTAATAAAGAACAATTTATTATATTAAGGGTTTGGTTAAAGTACTCAGGATGGTGCAATTCAAGAATAAGCACAGTAATATAATTGAATAGAAAACAACAATATGAGGAGGCGAACAACAGTAGTATATTTCTTAGGTTCAAATCTGGCCCCTTGTACAATGTAAGAGTCGCTATTTATAATCTTCATCCAGTCCTAACTGAACTAGGAGTCCTATTTAGCTTAGGAATCCTGCATGGCCTAGGAATACAACATGGCCCATTAAGTCTTCTGGGTCGGATGACAGGTCGAGCAGATATGTTAGGCGGATCGAGCCGATCTCGTGGTTCAAGCAGGTCGGATCGAACTTGGTTCTCCTCGGAAATTCCAAGTTGATTATATGTGCGAAATAGCCCTCATCACCTCTGATGTATGAAATCAGCAGGCACAAAGGGTGACGTTGTCTGAGGTTGTCTGATCTGCTCTTGATAAGTACTGATCTCAGAACCAAAGGCAATTTGTTGCAGACTTGGAAGACTGGGCAGATCACTTGATGTTCCTTTGATGTAGACTTATCTTTCAACCCATTTCTCCAAGTGACATACACTGCAACTTTGACAGCTCTCTCAAATAGGTCATCAGATGGACCAGGTTTGTTTGGCATTAAGTTCTTGAGAGCAGTTGCCTCTCGAGTCACAATGAGTTTGGCATACTCATGTACTCTATCATGAAAGAAATCTGTGTCTAAGGCCTGTTGAATGTCATTGGTCTGCAACCAATTCATGATCCAACTTTCTTCAGCATCAGCCTCCTTCCAGGCTCTGAATTCTTCACAAGATTTCTTCAATCTGTAGTTCCTCCATCTATTATATCTGATCTTCTCAGCCAGGAACACAGTTTTGGATTGAAGGAGAGAGTTGTATCTTTCCAATTCAGCCTCAAATCTAGAGAAAGTGTTGGGGTCTCTTTTGAAAACTTCAAGTGCCCTCTTCACCTCTTTCTTCTTTCTTTTGATTGGCTTGGCTCTTGGCAGTAAAAACTTCCCTTCTATTGATTTGCCAATCACTATGCCACCAGTCCTCCTTGGACCAGGGGCATCCTTCTTGCTTTCTTCAAGGGCATTAGCTAAATCAGCTTCTTCCTTAGCAGCTAGCTCAGCCTCAGTTTACTTCAGCTTCCACCTTGCTTGCTTCAATAACCAGTGAAGTTCAGCTTCATCCCTTTTCTTTTGTTCTGCTTCTTCTCGTTTCTTCTTGTGATAAGCAGACACTTTAGCTTTACCAGTTCTCTTTCTTCTGGCAGCTTTGGTTTCAACAACTGGTGCCTCAGCTGTTGGAACAACAGACTGAACTGCTTGAGTAGTAATCTGATCAGGTTGAGGTGCTGAAGCCTCAGCTGTCGGCTTATCAGATTCCTTAGCTGAAATAACTGGTCTTTCAGCAGACTGAGTAACTTCTCTAACTGTTTCAACAATTCTGGCATCTTGATCACTCAGAACCAGGTTCTTTCTAGCAGTTGATTTGGTGAGAACAGCGGCAGATGCAGCAGTATCTTTTAAAGCGCTCCTTGTTCTCTTAGCAACATTTTCAGCTGGCAACTCAGCTGAAATTGTTCTTTCTGGAGAGATGTCATAAGCCATGCTCTCAATCTCCCTTACAGTCTCATCAATCATCTCAGCAGCAACGTCTACTGATCTGGCTTGAACAGCTGGTAAGCTGTTTGATCAGCAGGCTTAGCAACTGCAGTTTTACTCTTCTTAACTTTGACTGCAGGTTCCTTAGGCTCTGTGGCCTTTCTCTTTGATTGCCTCTTTTCTGGCACGGCAGTAGGCTCTTTAATTCTAACAGCCTTGACGGCCTCATAGATCTTCAATTCTATGGCCTTGTGAATTTCTTTGCCGTTTGTCATCGTACATCCCAGATTCAGTCATCTGAGTGTGACCACGTTCCTTATGATCAGCAATTATGTACCAAACAAAATTTGCCCAGTTTACTTTTAGGCCATAGTAAACTGCAATCATTGTATGATATCTCTTCATTGGTACGCTGTCAAGAGAGAAAGTGCAGTTTTCCACAATCTTGGCAAAGAGGTCTGCCATTCTCTGAAATTCATCCTTGAGCTGGGGCTTCTTAATGTTTCCAGAGAGGATTTCATTCGACTTCGCAGCAATTTTCCAGAAGTCAACTTCCAATGGCTCAGCCAAGGTAGAAAGTTCAGTTGAACCTTCAATAGATAACCCATATTTTTCGTTCAATGACCCAGGAGTCAGACAGATGTCTTTTCCCCAACCTTAGCCTTAATTTCCAGCTTTTCATAGTCTGGTTTCCCAGCAGCTTTGTAAGATTCCATAACTTTTGGTGTGAAAACCATCTCTTCATGAGCTTCCATGAAGTTTACCAGTGAAGAAGCTTTGAATTTTTCCGGAATCTCTTTCATGAGTTGAGTGCCTGTGGCGTAATAGGTCTGGTAGTTCAAGAATCTACCCTCAGCGTTTGCTTCTTTTGAACTCATCTTGTTTTCTGAAAAAGATTAGAGAGAAGGACGAGAGAAATTTGCAGAAAATTTGTATGCAAAGTGCTCTTGTGCTCTTGAAATTTTGAAGGTGCGTAAAAGATCAGTTAGCTGATCAGATCTGGATTTATAAGGGTTGGATGATGTCGGTTTCCGTGATTTAAGCCAACCGTTAAATCAGTTACTGATATATTTGATCGTGTTAGCGAGATACGCGGATTTCAAAATTTATTAATTATGTCAGACTAGGCGGGAAAACGAAACGTCACTAGTCTTTTATTTATAAAAGCGTGTTTTCAGATATTACGTTTTTAACACAACACTGTTTATAAATTGACATAAGTAAACAGATGAGTAAAATAATACTTATCTGGCAGATGACTTGTCTGATACAATATATCACTAGTGAAAGCCAATATCTAGTGATCTTCCTTTGCTGTTTGTCAATCCAGCAAGATAAATAATCTTCAGGTCTTCAAGAATTAAGAACAAATCTTCTGATTAAAACAACTTCAACTAACTGTCATTGAAGATTTCATCTTTAAAACAGGAGTACCGCTAGTCTTACACGTTCCCCCTGAATTCAAGAATCCATCAGTCAACTAGTCTGTTGAGAGTCAGTCTTCTTGAAGAAAGGCATCAGATTAGTAAGCTGATGAACTTTAGTCTTCTGATAAGTTCCCCCTCAGCTTATGAATCCAATTTTAACAAGCCTAGTTCCACTCTTAGAGTAGAAAATCTTGCATCACTCAATGGTTTAGTGAAAATGTCAGCGATCTGATTATCTGTATGAACATACTCAATAATAACATTTCCTTTTTCAACATGGTCTCTGATGAAGTGATGTTTGATCTCAATATGCTTAGTCCTGGAATGACTAGTAGTGTTCTGAGTAAGTGAGATTGCACTTGTATTGTCACAGTAGATAGGTATTCCACTGATCTTGAGATTATAATCTTCTAGTTGATGCTTCAACCAAAGTATCTGTGCACAACATGCTCCAGCGGCAATGTATTCAGCTTCAGCAGTAGATATGGATACTGAAGTCTGTTTCTTACTCATCCATGAGATCAGACGACTGCCTAAAAATTGACATGTACCTGTAGTACTCTTCCTATCAATTTTGCAGCCAGCAAGGTCAGAATCTGAATATCCAATAAGTTCAAATCCTGATTCCCTTGGATACCACAATCCCAATTCTTGAGTGCCTTTGAGATACCTTAATATCCTTTTGGCAGCTAAGAGATGAGATTCCTTAGGATTTGATTGAAATCTCGCACAAACCCCAACAGAGTACATAATGTCTGGTCTGCTAGCTGTTAGATATAACAGTGACCCTATTATGCCTCTATATTTGGTGATGTCAACTGATTTGCCATCTTCATCTTTATCCAAACGAAGTCCAGTAGACATTGGAACACTAACAGATGAGCTAGTTTCCATACCAAATTTCTTGAACAGGTCTTTTGTGTACTTTGCTTAATTAATAAAAATACCATCAGGTAGTTGTTTAACTTGTAATCCAAGAAAGTAGTTAAGTTCTCCCATCATGCTCATTTCAAACTTGTTCTGCATCAGCTTAGAGAACTTTTCACACATCTGTTCGTTAGTTGAACCAAAAATAATATCGTCCACATATATTTGAACTAACAATATATGATTATCCCATTCAATAGTGAACAAAGTTTTGTCTACTTTACCTTTGCGAAATCCTTTAATTAAAAGAAAATCAGATAAAGTATCATACCATGCTCTTGGAGCCTGTTTCAGTCCATAGAGAGCTTTCTTCAGACGATATACTTTATCTCCCTGTTGATAAGCTTCAAATCCAGGAGGTTGTTCAACATAAACTTCTTCTTGCAATTCTCCATTGAGAAAGGCAGACTTCACATCCATCTGATAGACTGTGAAGTTCTTGTGAGCAGCATAAGCTAAGAATAATCTGATTGCTTCAAGCCTTGCTACTGGTGCAAATGTCTCATCAAAATCAATGCCTTCTTCTTGGCAGTAACCCTTGGCAACTAGTCTTGCTTTGTTTCTGGTAACCATACCATCTTCATTCATTTTGTTCCTGAAGACCCACTTAGTGCCAATTACTCTTTGATGAGTAGGTCTAGGTACTAAGTACCAAACCTCATTTCTTTCAAATTGATTTAACTCTTCTTGCATTGCTTCAATCCAGTGAGAATCACTAAGAGCTTCTTCAATTTGCTTGGGCTCAATCTGTGAGAGAAAACTTACAAACATAGATTCATTTGCAGCAGCTCTTCTAGTTTTCACTCTATCCAGTGGATCACCAATCACTAAGTCAGGTGGGTGATCTCTGAGCCATCTGAGATCAGGTTGCAAATCTGGATGTTGTCCTCTTGAATGATCTTGCAACACTACTGTTGGAGTCTCAGTAGTAGTCTGTTGAACAGAAGTGGTCTGTTGAACAGTCTCTGGTCTGTCAGCTGTTTGCAACTCCTCTGTTAGACAATCAGTAGACTGATTTTGAACAGCACTTGAGTTACCAGCTGGGTTGAGATCAGGTAGTATGATGGGAACATATTCTTCTTTTCTTTCCATAGTCAGTTTCTGAAAATCAGCAGATATCTCTGTAGTTGAACTTTGATTCTTTTCAGAAGATTGATTTGGTTCATCAAATACTACATGAATTGACTCTTCTACCAGTAAAGTCCTTTTGTTAAAAACTCTATAGGCTTTACTAACAGTAGAGTAACCTACAAAAACAGCTTCATCAGCCTTCTCTGCAAATGCAGTGAGGTGATTCTTCCCATTATTCAAAACATAACATTTACAACCAAAAATCCTAAGATAATGTATATTAGGCTTTCTGTTGTTCCAGACTTCATAAGGTGTCTTGTTTTGACTCTTGTTGATCATACATCTGTTCTGGGTGTAGCAGGCTGTGTTTGTAGCTTCTGCCCAAAATCTTTGAGGCAGTTTTGCTTCAGCTATCATAGTCCTGGTAGCTTCTTTTAGAGTTCTGTTTCTCCTTTCAGCAACTCCATTTTGTTGAGGTGTTCTGGCAGCAGAGTACTCATGATTGATTCCTCTGGTGTTACAATACTCTTCAACAGTAGAGTTTGTAAATTCAGTCCCTCTATCTGATCTGATCTTTAAGATCTTCAAGCTTTTCTCATTCTGGATCAGTTCCATCAGATTGGTAAGATGCTCCTTGGTTTCACTTTTCTTCTTCATGAAAATCACCCAAGTGTATCTTGAAAAATCATCCACAACAGCTAGGCAGTACTTCTTTCCACCATTGCTGATTGGATCAATAGGGCCAAACAAATCCATATGAAGTAGCTCCAAAATTCTGATTGAAGATTGGTGCTTCTTGCTTTTGAAAGTGGACTTCACTTGTTTACCCTTCTGACAGGCGTCACAGAGCTTATCTTTGCTCATGACTGTCTTTGGAATTCCTTCTACCAAATTGTTCTTTATTAATCTGTTTATGGTCTTGAAATTCAGATGATTCATTCTTTTGTGCCAAAGCCAACTGATTTCACTTGGTGTAGAAGCCACCAAACAAACATTAGAATTCCTGTCCACAGAATTCCAGTCGACTACATAGATATTCCCTTGTCTTCTTCCAGATAGTATCACTTTCTTGGTTCCAACTTGCTCTACATAGCACTTATCTGATGAGAAGATAACAGAGAATCCCTTGTCACAAAATTGACTTATGCTCAGCAGATTGTACTTGAGGCCTTTAACATAAGAAACGTCAGATATTTCAATGTTGCCTTTGATTAGCTTTCCACACGCCACAATCTTGCCTTCTTTGCTGTCTCCAAATGTAACTTTTGGACCGTCTATGGCAGCAGCATCAGTCAGTTCATGTATGTCTCCACACATGTGCCTTGAACATCCACTGTCCAAGTACCATTTCTTCTCTACTTTACTCCTACTCCTAATCCTAACCTACAAAACAAAATAAAATTGTTTTAGGTACCCTTTATTGAGAGGGTCCTTGCGGATTAGTATCACCTTTGACAACCCAAGATTTTGAAGTCTTAGGCTTCTTAGGCTTTGGAGTGTTTGCAGGAGCATGAGTTACTCTGGTATCATAATTTTCAGCAGGCATGTTATTGTTATAATCATTATGATGTGAGTATGGCTCATAAGTAGGATATGATGCATGATAAGCAGGGTAAGCATGCATTGGATGATGAGCAGGGTATGCAGCATAGTAAGATGGAAATTGAGGTGCATGATATAATGGTGGATATGCAGGTTGCACATAATATGATGACTCATTTCCATACCAAGCATTTTCATATTTATAATTCTTATGCTTCTTTGGTTTGCTCTTAGCTTGCTCATTAACAGACGACTTAGTTTTACTAGTCTGATTGGTTTTACTTTTATCAGCAGACTTCTTAGGACTCTGCTGTTTAGTTTTACCAGTCTGTTTTTCAGTCTTAGGCTCTTTACCCTTTTTAGCCTTAGGAGTTTTATTCTCCTTTTTCTCTTTTTCCTGTGAAGCAGGTTTAGTAGTCTGAACATACAAGATAATATTACTATTATCAGCAGATATAAATTTTTCAGTTCTGTTCAGTTCTAAACTTTCAGTTACTAAAGGTGTTCTCTGTTCATTAGATGTGTTCATTGATGCAACAGACGACTTATCATGATTAGATATTGTCTTTTCTAATTCCATGATTTTCCCTTTGTAAACTTCACACTCAGCTTTCAGAGATTCATTCTCTTGCTCAAGCTTTTTATACTCAGCTGATTCTTGTGGTTTTTCAACCTGAAGTTTCAGTGAAGTATTTTGCTCTTTTAGCATAGTCATCTCTTCCTTAAGCTTTTCAAATGCAGTGACAATACTAGAGTTATTTAACATCATTTGCTCAAATGAATTAAATAGCTCATTTTCAGTAGGAGTTACCTCATCATCAGATGATTCTGAATCTTTGGCCATTAGACAAAGTAGTGCAGGTTGCTCATCTTCAGTAGAGTTGTCATCAGACGTCTCTGAATCTGAATCAGACGAGTAGACAGCAACCATCTTTTCAGCTTCTGCCATTAGCACTTTACTTTTGTTGTATCTCTTCTCCTTTCTGATTTTCTTTTCCTCCTCAGTGTACTTCTCAGCTTTAGGATATGGGCAGTCCTTGATGAAATGTCCCAATTTCCTGCAGTTATAGCACATTAGTTTGGATTTATAACTATCCTTACTATCATGAGAATGTGAGGTAGGGTTAGAAGTAGAAGCATTGTTGTATTTGTTCTTCATTTTTCTCTTGTAGAACTTCTTGAATCCATTCAACAACAGTGCGACGTCACCAGCAGTGTACTCCTTTTTATTGAGCAGCATGGTCTCATCAGATGAGTCCATTTCTTTACTTTTGTTTGCTGATCTTCTTGAATTTTCAGCAGCAACCAGGGCAGCTGTGGGACTAGAAGTTGAGGTCTCTTCTATACCCATTCTTGGCAGTTTATACTCATACGCCTTGAGTACAGAAAACAGCTCGGTGAGAGAGATCTTCCCCAGATCCCTTGATTCTTCCATGGCTGTAATCTTCATGTTGAATTTGGGAGGTAGCGCCTTCAAAACTTTGACAGTGATCTCTTTATCCGAGAAGGTCTTTCCCAGCTTCAATACTTCATTTAGAGTCCTTGTAAACCTTGTATCCATCTGATCAATGGTTTCTCCAGACTTCATCTTGAAGTTTTCCAACTTTTCAAGAGCTATGCTCAAGTTGTGCTCTTTGATGGCATCATTTCCTTCGCTCATGTCACGAACCTTGTCCCACATTTCTTTTGCAGTTTTGCAATGCTTGACCTTATCAAATCGGTCATTGTCTAGGGCTCTGGTCATGATGAAACGGCCAACTTTATCTAGATTGAACAGCTTGACTTCCTCAGCTGTCATCTCATCAAGCTCTTTATTCACCACCATTTCTTCGTCATTTACTTTGATGGTCTTGGTGATTTTGAAAGGACCTTTGGTTATGCACGTGTACATATTATCGTTGTAAGCAGCAAGGAAGATTTCCATGCGGATCTTCCAGTCCTCAAAACTCATACCGCCGATGTGGGGAACATGGCTGATACAATCCATTTTTCAAAAAGTTTTTATTTTTCAAAATATGCTCTTTTGAAAACTTTTTCAAACCTTTGAAAAACACACTAGGATCAAGCTCGTTGATCAGGCAAATGATTCAAATGAACCACCTGCTCTGATACCACTTGTTGGTCCTAAGTGGTCAGGCGAGGGGGGGGGGGGTGGCGGTGAATAGACCTCTAAAAATTTTAATTCTAAAATTCTCTAACTTTTTCTGTGAGCAGACTAAGCTGATCAAGATTCGTAAGTAGACTAAGCTGATCGCGCACAAAGCTTTGAACAGCAGAGTTGACCACTCTTCTGATTTTACTTAGCTGATTTTGAGAAAATCAGAGTTTTAAATAACTTACTTGGCAGCGGATTTATCAAGTGTTTTTCACAAGTAGGATTCTTTAACTTGAAAGATTTTATCCCCAGTTTTTGCAAACTCCTTTTTAAAATCTTTAACAGTTAACTTAAGTGTTTGAAAGCTTTTGAAAAATATGCAAGTAAAAATGCAAACTTAAACACAAGCAATTTTTATAGTGGTTATATGGATGTAAATCCTTTAGTCCACTCTTCCAAGTCACTTAGATCTTGGGTTATACTATAAACACACAGTTTACAATATACAATGCTTGCGCCAAACAACAAATGAAATGGCCACAAGTGCGCAATAGGAAATCACAAAGAAAACCTATCCTCTGAAGTAATATCACTCACTAAGATGGATATCTACTTCTCACAACACTTCTCTGACAAAATCACTCAGAGTTATGTGTATATCTTTGATCTTCAACTTCGGCTTTCGTCAACAGATGACTAGGCTGATGAGTGTTCTATTCTTGAGTTTTTGAGACTTAGATAAATTTTGCTTCGAAATTTCTCTCAAGTGTGTTGCTTCGCCTCTTCTAACTCTTGAACCTTGAACTATTTATACTTGAGATTTGAATTATGTCCGTTGAAGAAAGACAGAATTCTGAAATCTCGAGTACTGGTCCCCCAATTTCAGGAACGGCTACCTGCAACTGTGCACTGTACACTCTGCTGTACTTTCTGTCAGTTGCATTAAATGCACTCTGCTGATCCGAGGTTTCTCTTCAATCATTTGTCTTTAATACCCTTCCCTTACAACATTTATTACTTCAGGTGCATTTATTACCGTTGCAATAACTTCTGATCACTTCCACTCTGCTGATCGAATCCACTCGTCTGATGAACACTCTGCTGATCCAAATCGAACTCATCTGATTTGAGTCCGCTGAAAAATCCACCAGTCTGATTCCGAATGCAGCAACAAATCAGAAGTCTTCTGGACCATAAATTTGACCCTTCTGATTTATTTCTTCTTTGGTCAAATAATCTTTAGAGGTTGACTAAGCTTCCAATACTTAGCTGAAGACTTTTGGAAATCATCAAAACCTCCCTTCACTTCTAAGTCTTCATCTTCATCCAACATTTAGTTTCGTCATGAACCAGTGCTCATGATTAAAACAGTGCTCATGATTAAAATAGTGCTCATAAGCGAGGTAAAATGCATGAAGTACGTGATAAGCATGCAATGTGTAATGAGGATGGCAATCAGCACAGTGAACATGATCAACATGATAATAAGGATAAGCATAGTGCATGTCATAATAACAATTATCATAATGTGACTCAAATTCTTCCCAATTTTTTTTTTTTTTTTTGCCTCAATTTCTTACCTGAGTCATCTAATAACTTTCCCATAGATCTGCGGACTTAACATTTTTAATTTTACTCCTATCAGCAGCATCTTTCAGCTTACTCGGGTGATGAGTTTTACTAGTCTGTTTAGTCTTAGGTTACTTACTAGGTTTCCTAACCTCTTGAGCTTCAGTAGGCTTTTTCCTTTTTGGCCTCTGATTTCTTTTTAGAGAATGATGCAATTACTTCTTTCAAGTTCATTTGTATTTTCTATACGAATTGCATACTCAGCTTTTAGAGTTTCATTCTCATGCTCAAGCTTTTTGTAGTCAACTGATTCTTGAGATTTTTCAACCGAAAGTTTCAGTGATATGTTTTGCTGTTTTAAGCAGAGTCATCTCTTCCTTAAGCTTGGCAAATGCACCAACAATATTTGAATTTGTAATTTAGCATTTATTCAAAACGATTCAAATAGTGCATTTAATTTACAGTAGAAGTTACTTTAAATTCAGAATCATCAGATTCCTTGGCCATTAAGCATAGAGTTTCAGGTACTTCGTCAAATTCTTTATCAGATGACTGGTTGCCTGATTAAGATATGACGGAGTTTATTAGCTTTGCTGCATCAGTTAACTTTGTTTTGCTCTTACTAAGCTTACGCTCCTTTTTGACATGCTTTTCCTTTTCAGCAAACTTCTCAGATGATGAGTGTGGATGATCTTTGATCAAGAGTCCATACTCCTTGTAATTGTTGTCTCTAAGTTTTGCTTTTGAAGAATCCCTGTTTTCCTGAAAATGATCAGAAGAGGATGAAATAGCATTTTTATATTTTAGTTTCATTTTCTTTTTATACAACTTCTCGAAATCATTCAGAAGAAGTGTAATGTCGTCAGCAGTGTATATTTTTTTTTAATTCAGCAGAGTCCTCCTTTTTTACTTGTCTGCTGATTTTCTTGACTTGTCTGACGCGATAAGAGAGCAGTAAGGTCTGAACTGGTTGACACATCTAATCCCATTCTTGGTATCTTATACTCGTACGCTTTGAGGGATGAGAACAGTTCGAAAAGAGAAATTTTCTCTAAATCCCTTGATTCTTCTATGGCTGTCACCTTCATGTTGAATTTAGATGGAAGAGCCTTGAGAACCTTCATGGTGATCTCTATTTTTGAAAATTATTTACCAAGTCTTAGAACTTCGTTCAGATTTTTGGTAAATCTAGTATCCATTTGATCAGTCGTTTCACCAGACTTCATCATGAAATTTTCAAATTCCTCAAGAGCCACACTGAGCTTTTGTTCTTTGATAGCGTCGTTTCCTTCACTGAGCTCACAGACTTTCTCCCACATCTCCTTAGCTGTCTTGAGATGTTTGATCTTCTGGAATCTGTCTTCATCTAGAGCTTTGAACATGATGAACTTGGCCTTTTTGTCAAGATTTACTAACTTGATTTCTTCGGGTGTCAACTCTTCCATCTCTTTGTCAACAATCTGATCAGGCTGGTCAGCAACCTTCACAGTCTTCTTAAATTTGAATGGTTCTCGTGTAATACATGTAAACCATGCTATCATTATAAGCAACAAGAAGGATTTTCATTCTGATTTTTCAATGTTCAAAGTCCATATGGCCAATGTGAGGAACATGGCTTATGCACTCCATTTTCAAAAATATATTTCAAATTTTCTAAATATGCGTATTTTTGAAAAAGTTTGAAAAACACACCTAGAATCAAGTTCGTTGATCTAGCAGAAGATCCAAATGAACCACCTGCTCTGATACCACTTGTTGGTACCTAAGTGGTCAGATGAGGTCTAGAGGGGGATAGGGGGGGGGGGGGGGGGGGGGTTGATTATACCGTTTTTCGTTCGTATTCAATAAGGAAAGTAGAGTATAACAATATATGTATCGAGCGTGTAAAAACTGTATAATAATATCGGTGTTCGAGTACAAATTACAAAATAGGTCTACCCGAGCATTACAGGATGTCGTACTACTAGAAAGACTAACACAAAGAGAAAACAAGCTAGCTCCTAATCCGAACAGTAGGTCCGAGCAGACGGTATTCCTTGGAAGTTGTGCCGTCCCTGATGTCATAAATGCGCTGCGTATTTATAGGAACAGTAAAGAGCTAGCTGGACCGTCCGTAGGAGAATACTCCTCGGCCAGCTGTAAAAAGCTGTGGGTCGACCCTACAGTAATCCCGAGGAGATGAGTGGATCGGAGTGTAGAATCTCGTACTACCGTTCTGGTTTGATCGGAAAACTATGTTCTTCAGGTCGGAGAGTACCATCCTGGTCGGGATCGAGGTCGACCTCGAGCAGAAGGTATTTCCTAAAGTGGCGTATGCGAAATACCCCTCATCAATACTCCCCCACTTCTCGAGCGTAAGTTAAGCTGAAGCTCGGAGAAGTAAACACAGCATCACGGTAAAAGACTTTGATTTCTTGATGTTTCGGACATGCCTCGTTAAAAACCTAGTCCGGAAAAACCCAGTGGGACAAAATCCGAGCTAGGGAAAAAGAGTGCATATCTTCTTCGGAGAAGTCTCAAAATACCGAATCGCCCCAATAATAGAAGGGTGAAGTTTTTTGACCTGAGAGATTCACTTCGATGATTCACAAGGAGCTACAATATTTGAAGTTCGGAGAAATAAATAATAGAGAAAAAGCCTTGAACAGTCTTGAGTCGGATATGCCTCGTTAAAAACCTTACTCGGAAAAACCCAGTGGGATAAAAACCGAGCGAAGGGAAAAAGAGTGCATATCCTCGGTAGACAATGTAGTTGATCTTATCCTGCTGACTCGAAAATACTCATTTCCGAAACTTGAAGGACCATAAATGCTATTAACGAAAAGATAATCTTCAATTTTACTGAGTGGGAGCTTAACCGTCGCGGTTACTCGGGGTTGAATTTGCAATTTACCCTTTTAACCTTTATATATATACGTTGACTTGAATAGACGAGTACGTCTTCCATACTTACTTCTGATCGGAGCATTTAGATCGAAGAAAAGAATAGTATCCCTTTTTCCCATCGACCGTAGCAACAAACTTTTTCCATCATGTCTACTTCCGAAAATCCAGAAATTCAAACTAACAATCCTACACGATCGGATTCCGACCTTGGATCCACAGGCGAACTCATTAATGACTACAAAACCGCTGAAAACTCCTCTGAAGAGACGCATAGAATCGTCGACCAAATAGAGCATGCTTTGGGGCCAAACGCTGAAGAGAGGACATCCGGTCAACAGGATTCCGAGCATGGAGGTGATGCGGAACAGAACACCGAGGCCAATAGCGAGGAAGGCGGAAATGGAGAACAATCTGATTCCGATAATGTGGATAACCCGACCGTAGTGCTGGATGAGCACGAGATAATGAGATATTCGATCGGAGGCGGGTGTAGCGTGAGAATCCTCGACCTAGCCGGTGTCACGAAAAAATCCAAAGCCACAGGTTGAGCTCAGAAGACCGAGAAACGGGTCGATGATATCTCCAGTGCGTATGATCCAATAGAGGATGAGGCGAACTTCAAAGCTGCGATAGGTAAATTCCTTCCCGAGGGCTATTCGCTAGTCATTCCGACCTCCTCTCAAAGAGTGAATAAGCCCCCAGCAGGATGTCAAGCTTTCTATGCTAAGCAATTTGACTATGGGTTGCGCATTCCTTTTGCCCCATTACTCGAGCAGGTTTTAGATGCATTCACCATGGCTCCCGCACAGATCCTTCCCAACTCGATTGGGTACTTGATAGCTTTCAGTGTTTTGATGAAGGCCAAGGACAAAGCTGCTAATTTCCGGCATTTTTGGCAATTTTTCAAGATCAGTACTTCCTCCGCCTCGAACGCTGGGTTTGTGTATTTCTCCCAGCGTTCAAATCATTCGGTCTTATCGACCTTAACTTCTAGCAATTCTCTCAACTGGAAGAAACAGTTCTTCTTTATCAAAGGACCTGAAGTACCGGCTTCCGAGGGGAGCTCGGAGATGGTTCCACACAAATGGCCAGGTGAGCGTGACTGGGTGTACGGAAAACGAGAACTGTTAGGTCAGCTCAAGAAGGTCATTCAAGACGATGTTGTCAAAGAGATGCGCTCCGACCTGTATCAGTCGGCCTTCCTGGTCCTAGAGCCCGTTCTTCGGAAAGCTGGGCTCAGCCAAGCAACCTATCGACTAGCAGATACTAACGACCCCCGAACGTTGAGTAAGGATAATAGCCTTTCCCGAGTGACCGTAATAGTAAGCTATTCAGAGAATTTCATTACTTATCATTTCAATTTTTTATTTCTTCAGGTACAATGGTGGGACAAAACCGAGCTTCCATAGTCGGTAGAACCGTGGCATCTACCTCGAGAAAGACGCCTGGTCAGCCGAGGAGACAAGTTAGACCAGAGCCTAAAACTGTCGTCCCTCCTCGGGGAAGTTCGGCTCAAACTGGCCAGATCGGAAATGAAGGAGAGCCCGAGGATGCTGAGCCGATCCAAATGGTACCTCCTCCGAACCAGGCTGGCCCTTCTTCTTTTTCCGACTTAGGATACAGCATGTTTACCATGAAGAAGCTCAAAGAGAAAGAGATTTGTAATCGGCGAGCTCGGGAAGATCTCGAGGGACCCCCCGAGGCTAAAAGGAGGACCGGATTGTGGGGTCGACACCGAACACCTCTTTCTTCCCGTTCTGGTCGAAGTAGGCCTGATATGGTGGACTTCATCGAAGACCAACTTAGAGGTTCCCGAGCAGCGGGTTATCCCGAGAGGGGATCAGTTCGAAGTGATCGCACCCCAAACGGCGAGAACGAGCACGACAAGGCGATCAAGATTTTCATGGCGGGGAGATTCACCGAGGACCAGGAGGAGCTTCTTGCCCATTGCGATCTTGACGTATTAGGCCAATTCTCCAAAGCATATCACACGGTAAATCCCTTTACATTTGTTGTAACTGTTTAAGTCTTGGAACAAAATACTAACCACCCTGTTCTTGCAGATCGGGGACTGCTTTCTTACCGAGGTGAATCGTACCTCAATGTTGGAAGAGGAGTCTGATCGGGTCCATATCGCTTATCGGAATTTGCTGGAGGAAGAGGCCCAGCTTCGCAATCAATTCATCTCCGTTCAAAAAGAATTGGAGTCCACTAAGGCTAAGTACACCCCGGCCGTTGAGGAAGACTTGGTGAAGGTCGTGGCTGAGAAGAGTTTACTCGAGGAAAAAGTTAGGAAACTTGAAGAAGAGCTTGCGCAGACTAAAGCAGATTCGGAGTTATCTTATCAGCGCGGCAAAGAAGACTCACGCCTAAGCTCGATAAGAGAGTTTTTGGAGTCACCGGCGTTAGATGCCATAGCTCGGAAAAGAGTAGATCAGATTCTTCAGACCACTTTTTACAAGGGCGTTCGACAACTGGTCTCCGCGAAGGTTATCCCCAATCTAATAAATAAATATCTAGAGCATATGGATATCTTCAAGAACATGGACGGAGAGAACTATCGAGTCTCATCCTCGAGCTCCACAGATTGGGAAAATCATGAGTTTGCTCCATTCGTGAGAGAGTTCGGGGTTCCAATGCCCAATCCCGATTTGTTAGATTTGGAGACATCCAGTACGAGCTCGAGTTCAGATAGTTCTGAGGAGGACCAAAACAGTTCTGGAGAGGAGGATGATCGAGATACCTCCGACGATGGAGACGATCAAGAAACTTCTGGGGATGCCAAGGTCGACATCGAGGATGACTCCGAGAATGAGAGGAGTAGTCAAGGCCTTAACTTCTTGTAATAGATTGTAGGACTCTTTATTGTATGCACTGTAAACATTTCGATCATTTATAGAATCTGCTTTTTCCATTCAACAAAATTTTCTGAGTCCGTTCACTTAAGGCTTATCAATGATTTATTATGCTACTCAACTAGACAAAAGTCTTTGTGAGCTATAAGGTTCGTAAAGGATCATCGATATCGAGCCTTTTTTGTGGAGGTGAAAATCATTTTCTTAGTAGGCAAGGTATCAAAACAATCGATCTTCTTAACAGGGCACGGAAAAACTTGAAATTCGCGACTGTTGGGTTCCCAAAAGGCAACGTTCCATTTTCTTATAAATAGAAGAGGCAATTTTAGGATTTGTAACGCTGAAATTACAAGTCTTTCTTCGTCGGAGCTCATTGATCGATAAGATAAACCGAGCCCTCTTCTTCACTAGAGATATAAGGATCATGGAAGGCATGGTGAACTCCAAGCTCGACCCGAAGCTGTTGCTCAAGGTTAAGAAAGAGAAATCTTCCAAGTTCAAAGTCAAAGAACCTAAGTCCTCTTCGGAAGCAGGAAAGACCTCTAAGAACGATCGAGGCAAGCACAAGGTCGATTCTCCTTCGAAGGCGGTCCTCGAACCAACTGAGGCTCCCAAGGGTGATCTTGGCAAAACTGTGGCCAAGCAATTATCTGGCTCCGAGAAAGGGCCGGTCATACCGATTCCGGACTCCCCCTCTCAGTCGAAAAATAGTTCCGAGGGAAACAAGCAGGTTGATAGCCCTAATAAGCAGATTACGTCTGGTGACTCCGAACCTGCTCCCCACAAAAGACCGCACGTGCACGATCTGATTCCGACCTCGGCCTTGATCCAAATGGCTGGGGATACTAAGATATTGGCTGATAGTGTTTTGGCCTTGGAGACTAACAAGGGTGCTGCGGTTGAGCCTCCCAATAAGGAGGTCAAAATAAATGACCCTCCCGTCGATCAGAAAAAATCTCCTTCGTCGGGTAGGAACCCAGAACCCCAAAACTCTGTCCCCAACGTTGCTCGGACGCTTAGCGCCTTTTTTGAAGAGGTGAAAAGTAAGGCCATGGCCGAACCAGAAGGGAAAAATGCGAATGAAACGGTGCAATCGAGCACCGATCTGCTTTTCCAAGTGAGTGTCCTCTCTCTCTCTCTCTTTTTATTTTTTTTATTTTTACTAACATAACAACTTTTGTTCATTTAAGGTTGGACAACAGTTATTTAACCTCGGGCTGCAAGTCGAGCAAGAAGCCGAGCAGCGTGCTAAGGTTATCCTCGAGCTGGAGGAAAATAAGGTTGCATTATCAAGGTCCCTTGAAGAAGCCAAAGCCATCGAGCTGAAATTGGCCTCCGAGACGGAGAAAGTTGTGAAGCAGAAAGAGAGCCAGGTTCACGAGGAGTTGAGCAAGGAGCTGGATATGCTGAAGTCACTTGTCGAGCAGGAGAAGAAAAATGCCGAGCTGCGGGAGAAGGAAGCTTACAAAAGAGGTTATGATGCAGGGTATGAGGCCCGCAACGTCGAGGTTCGCAAGCTCCTGTTCGAGAAAAGTGTCTAGGGATTTCTGCTTTACGCTCGACTAGAATGTTGTACTTTTAAATTTTTTCCTTTTGTACTTGTTTTTCTTGTCGAAATAATAAACTTTTCCTTGCTTCTAATCGGCGATGTTGTGTACCTGAGGAAAATATTTACTATCTTTTGATCGTAAAACAATTTATACTCGAGCTAAGAGTGAACATTCAAGTTGCAGTTTCATTGTTAAAACAATTTATACTCGAGTTAAGAGTGATCATTCAAGTTGCAGTTTCAGTGTTAAAACAATTTATACTCGAGTTAAGAGTGATCCACAGTCCGAGCATAAAGTGAAAACGGAAATTTTCTGCACTGTACATCTGACCAAGTCATAGTATTCCCCTTTTTTCAGCTAAGTTCCAAAGAAAGTCTGACCAAACAGTGCCTAAGCCTTGGGAAGCGGAACGGTCGCCTGTGATTAATGCCTTAATCTGAGCCGTTGGTTTCGTTGAAAACAGACCGTCGATCAAATCTTCCTTTTGGTATAAATATGGCTTTTACTCAGTTGAAAATCTTTACCCTCCACCGTCAAAAATGTTTTATCCGAGAATTACGCTCGGATCCTTCCTTTTACCTGTTCATATCTTTGAAATTTGGCTCCGAACGTACATTCGACCTTTCGTACAAGACATAAACTTCTTTGGTATGGGTGGAATCGGAAAAAAGGAGCACCTCCTCTATCTGGGGGTCTCTGATCCCTGAAAACGGGATCTCCCCTCGAGATGCGATTGTTCGATTAACCCTTGCTCGAGTACTTTGCGCAGGGTTAGCATTACGGATCTCGAGGGGTATATTCGAGGGTGGAAAGCTGGTCAGATAATCAAAAGGAAGTTCATCCTCAAATCACCAATTTCTTCCTTTCTTCCCTGAAGAATGGTAACTTTGGGTTGAGCTTCCCGATCATAAAAAGATGACCGGCCGTTCTAGGTTGAGCTTTTGGATCTTACAATGAGAAATTTCAACCTTACCCATGGTTGAAATTTCAGATCTTAAAATGAGAAATTTCAACCTTGGACGCCAACTCGGGGAAATGGTCGGGCTCGGCTGGTAGCAAGAATGCTGGGAAAAGTATGGAGATAATCAGAAAAGATGGTCTGCAATTCATACTGCCTCGCTTCAAACCCAGATATCATTAGACGATAAACATAGACAGCTCGATCATTTTATAAGTCTACCGGACAACCTTTTCATCACACAAAAAAATGGTGGTCATCGGATGCTTGCCGATTGTCATGGTCGAGAACACATGAGGACGCTCGAAGACTATATAATAGGGCCCAGTAGTTGTATTAGGATTTGACTAGTTGCAAAGACAACATTGTAATCTGCTCGATGATTATCAATAAAATTATCATTCTTGTAATTCACTGATCTTTTGTATCTTGCTCGGGAATAATAGGAACCTTTTGTTTCATATCAAACAGTTGCAACTTACTTTTCCTTTCCGTCGTCTTACTATTAGTCTTCTGCTCGTAACAAACAACTCGATGGCGAAATAATGATCCAACGAAACTTAAATATTTGTATGGGAAGGTTAAACTTGAATCTGGAACAATTATTGATCGATAAACTGTCCTCGGAAATATTATCCGATAATCGTCCCAATGAATAATACCTGAAAACTGAGAAGTTCCCTTTAAGTATAATTGAACTTAAGAAACAATGATCCCAACTTAAGTAATTTCCAAATGATAAGAAATTCTTGAAAAGTGTTTGGGTTTCGAGCAGAACTACATTATCATAACATTTGGAGCATCAGTCGGAGTTAAACAAAATTGAACTTTTTGCTTACATAATTGACCGTTATTAAGTGAGCTGGATAGTCACGTTGAATTTCTATCGAGGAAGGGTCATAGCAATTGATTTCACCCTCGGCCGATTATTTATTTTCGAACAAATTTCATGAAGGGAGGGTCATAGCAAAAGCTTTCACCCTCGGCCGATATTTATTTTCGAACAAATTTCATCGAGGGAGGGTCGTAGCAAAAGCTTTCACCCTCGGCCGATATTTTTTTTTTTTTTTTTTTTTCCGAACAAATTTCATCGAGGGAGGGTCGTAGCAAAAGCTTTCACCCTCGGCCGATTTTCATTTTTTGAACATGATTTATCGAGGGTGGGTCGTAGCAAAAGCTTTCACCCTCAGCCGATTTTTTTTTTTTTTTTTTTTTTTTTTTTCGAACAAATTTCATCGAGGGAGGGTCGTAGCAAAAGCTTTCACCCTCGGCCGATTTTCATTTTTTGAACATGATTTATCGAGGGAGGGTCGTAGCAAAAGCTTTCACCCTCGGCCGATTTTCATTTTTTGAAGGAGGGTCGTAGCAAAAGCTTTCACCCTCGGCCGATTTTCTTTTTCGAACATAATTTATCGAGGGAGGGTCATAGCAAAAGCTTTCACCCTCGGCCGATAATACTCAAAAGCTTTCACCCTCGGCCGATAATACTAGTCTTTCTTTCTCATGGTACTCGAAATACAGTTTGAACTTAAGTAGAGGATTTCATTGATTGTCCTTACACTTTTAGGGAAAGTAAAGCTTGAGAAAACTGTAAATTACAGTAAAAATTAACAATGAGCGCGATTATCTTCCATAATATTTCCTCAGGTTGACTGCATTCCAAGTTCTTGGCAAAACTTCACCGTTGAGGTGAGCAATTTTATAGGACCCCTTCTTCCCGACCTCCTGCACGACATAAGGGCCGTCCCAGTTTGGCTGAAGTTTTCCGACATGCTTAGATACTTCCACCTTTTTGAGAACCAAATCCCCAACTTTGAATGTTCTTATCCTGACTTTTTTGTCATAAGCTTTTTCCATGCTGGATTTGGTAGCTTGGATCTTTACGCATGCTCGGTCGCGTTTACCATCTGTGTGATCGACGTCCATTTCTCTCAGCAATTGGTTCTGGTCGGGGTCATAAGATTCGACCCTTGGTGAGGGAACTAATGTCTCGATCGGTATTACAGCTTCCGAACCGTATACCAAAGAAAAAGGAGTTTCCCCAGTAGCTGACTTTACGGTAGTCCTGTTCGCCCAAATTACTCCTGGAAGCTCGTCTAACCATTTGCCTTTTGCTTCGGCTAAACGTTTTTCAAGTGATCGAACAATTTCCCTGTTGGTGACCTCGGTTTGTCCGTTCGCCTGGGGATGTCCGACCGATGTGAAATTCTGCTGGATCCCAAACTTTTCGCACCACTCCAAAATTTGCTTTCCCGCGAATTGAGTTCCATTGTCGGAGATGAGGATCCTCGGTATACCGAACCTGCAAACAATATACTTCCAGAGAAAATTTATCACCTGAAACTGAGTAATTTTTGTTAGAGCAACGCATTTAATCCATTTACTGAAGTATTCCACAGCAACCAGGACATAATTTTTCCTCGACCTCGCTGTTGGAAAAGGTCCCACAATATCGATTCCCCATTTGTCGAAGGGCCAGCAGATCGGAATTGAATGCAGCTGCTCGGCGGGCTGATGAATTAGATTTGAATAGATTTGGCAATGATGGCATTTCTTGACATAGTCGATAGAATCCGAAATCATAGTAGGCCAATAATATCCAGTTCTCGAGCATTTCAAGGCTAAGGCTCGTGCACCGCAATGACTTCCCGCTTCACCCTCGTGAACTTCCTTTAAAATAAGATCGAACTGACTCTCGGGAATGCATTTCAACAAAATTCCCGAGCTTGATCTTTTATAAAGCTTATCCTCGTTCAAAGCGTACATTGGAGCTCGATACTTAATCCTTCGGGCTTCATTTATGTCTTCCGGCAAAGTACCATCTCTTAGATAAGCCTTCAAAGGCTCCATCCAAGAAGACTCTCGAACATCTATCTCCATTATCTCCGAGTTTGGGGTTACGTTCGAATCTATAGCCGGAGAGTTGGACATCAACCAAGTTATCACTCTTTCCTTCCGTCCATCCATCGACCCCGTAAATTTCGAAAGCAAATCCGCCCAACAGTTCTCTTCTCGAGGGATAGCTTGTATATCAAACCTTTCGAACTTTGCCGCCAGATCCTTCACCCTTTTCAAATATTTCACCATGTTAAATTCTTTTGCTTCATAAACCCCTTCTATTTGTCTGTGTACGAGCTCGGAGTCAGTTAACACTGTGAGCAACTTTATGTTTGCTTTAACCGCCATTTCTAAACCTGCGATCAAAGCCTCGTACTCCGCCTCATTGTTCGTGACTACGAAGTCTAGGGTGATCGCATAACTGAGATCCTCTCCCTCGGGACCTTGAAAGTGAATTCCGGCCCCACCTCCTTCTCTGGTCGACGACCCATCGACATGCATCACCCAAACTTTATGCTGAACATCTTCAACCAGATTTACCACGGGAACTGACAAGTCGCCCGAACTGGACCCTGTTGATTCTGCAATGAAATCAGCCAGGACTTGAGCCTTGATTGCTGTTCGAGGTTGGTACTCGATTTCGAACTGTCCAAGTTCCACCGCCCATTTAATCAATCTCCCGGACGTCTCTGGTTTTGACAGAACTTGCCTTAGAGGCTGATTTGTCAAAACAATAATCTTGTAAGTTTGGAAATAAGGCCTCAGTCTCCGTGCGGCGATAACCAGAGCGAGTGCGAATTTCTCGATCTCTAAGTAGTTCTTCTCCGCCCCTTGGAGCAACTTACTTAGGTAATACACGGGTTTGTGCTCGGAATCTTGAATTCTCACGAGAACTGAACTTATCGCCTCGGTCGATACCGCTATGTATAAATATAAAGGCTTCCCCTCGACCGGTTTTGCTAACATCGGCGGGGAAACCAAGTATTTTTTAAGCTCTTCGAAGGCTTTACTGCACTCCTCATTCCATTCGAAACCTTTCGATTTCCTCAACAATTTGAAGAAAGGCAAACTCTTGTCTGCTGATCGGGATATAAATCTATTCAATGATATTATTTTTCCGATCAAACTTTGCACTTCAGAAAGCTTTGTTGGTGGTTTTAGCTCGGCTATTGCTCTGATTTTCTCGGGGTTTGCCTCGATGCCACGCTCGTGAACCAAATAGCCAAGGAATTTTCCCGATCTCACCCCAAAAGTGCACTTAGCAGGATTTAGTTTCATCCTGTACTTCCTTAAGATCGCGAAACATCTGTCAAGGTGCTTTATATGATCCTCCTTGGTCATACTCTTCACGAGCATATCATCAACATAAACTTCCATAATCTGACCGATGAGATCCTTGAACATCATATTCACGAGCCTTTGATAAGTCGCTCCAGCATTTCTCAATCCGAAAGGCATTACTATGAAGCAGTACACTCCTCGTTCAGTGATGAAGGTTGTTTTGTCTTGATCCCATTCATTCATAAATATTTGATAAAACCCTTGGAAAGCATCCATCATACTAAAGAAAATAAACCCAGCGGTCGAATCGACCATCATATCGATCCTTGGTAAAGGATAGGGGTCCCTTGGGAACAACTTGTTTAGGTCAGTAAAGTCGTTACACATTCTCCATTTGTTGTCGACCTTCTCTTCCTTCGACACCAACACCACATTGCAAAGCCACTCAGTGAATGTTATTTCCCGAATCTGTTTTGCGGCCAATAATCTATCGACTTCTGCATTTATGATTTTATCTTTTTCCCGACCATGATTCCTCTTCTTTTGCCTAACTGGTTTTGCTTTAGGATCGATATTCAGAGAGTGAGTGATCACCCTTGGGTCGATCCCGACGATATCGTCAGAACTCCAAGCAAAGACATCGGCGTTGTTTCTAAGGAATTCGATCAGCATGGTCTCCATCCCTTGACTTAGCTCGGTCCCAATTCTGGTGAACTTCTCGGGTGAGCCTGGGATTAATGTTACTTGTTTATGATTTGGGGGTTGTACGCTCATATCGATCTCTTTTCCTTTTTTACTCTGCAATTTCTCACAATTTGGCAAAGGGAGGTCGGACACAGAGAATACCTTTTCCTCCTCTAACTTTCTTTTCGAGGGTAATACTGGCTCGAAATGCTTCTTCATGTTCAAAGACGTGTTATAACATTCCCACGCCATGCACTGGTCATTCCTCATTTCTCCGACTCCTGCCAAAGTGGGAAACTTGACCATCTGATGGTAAGTTGACACGACCGCTTTGAAGACATTTAAAGCCGGTCTTCCCAAGATTGCATTATAAGCGAACGGGGTACTCACGACCAAGAACTTAATCATCTTTGTAACATCCTTTGGTTTTTTGCCCATTGTGGTGCTGAGGAGGATGGTTCCGAGCGGAACAATTTCCGATCCACCGAACCCAATGAGCGGGGTGGATACCCGTTCCAGATGCGGAAGTTGTAGATTCATCCTGTCGAGCGCCTCAGAAGAGATTATGTTTGCCGAACTGCCATTATCGATCAACACCCTCTTAACCTCAAAGTTAGCAATTCTCAGAGTTAAGACCATCGAAAAATTGGGGTCGTCTTCATTAGTGTCCCAAGTCACATCACTTGGTCTGTCAGCCTCGGAAAAACTAATGACTTGACTTAACGAGGGCGCTGGTCTTAAGGACATGACCTCTTTCCTGGTCGAGATGCCTGTCTTTATCGACCTAGCAGTCCTTTTCCTTGCATTCCTGCTATCTCCCCCAGCTGGCCCACCAGCAATCATATTTATCACCCTAATCGTCTGGTCTTCTGCTTGATGATGATCCTCGCGGTGCCGTTTGGAGGACTTCCTAGGACTTCTGGATCGATAACGGCTGTTAGGATTCTCTTTTCTGACGTATTCCTTTAACTTTCCCTGAGCAATCAGTTTCTCGATCTCTTGTTTTAACTGAAAACAATCCTCGGTGCTATGCCCCCGAGCCCTGTGGTATCTGCAATACTTATCGTGATTCATAGTCCCCGGCCTAGGTTGAGTGATACGCCGAGCTCCAGGGACCAAATTTCTCTCCTCGAGCACCGTTAGAATCTCGTCCCTCGAGGTATTCAACCTGGTAAAGCTGCTTTTTTCATGCTCCGTCCTCGGAGCCCTCTCTGGAGATGCAGGTCGACCGTAGACATTAGATCTGTGGGTCGGAGCCTGAGGTTTATAGACCTTAAGTCTCTGCCAAACCGAGCCTCTTTGCTGCGCGTTTGACCCTCCGTAGTCGCTTGGCTTCAGGATAGGGGCCCGATCAGGTTTCTTCACGATCGGGGGCCTAGGATTCTGTGCATTCTTTAACTTATTCATTTCCTCCTGGATCATGTATTTCTCAGCTATTTCCATAATTCGCTCGAAAGACTTTGGTTGCTTTCGGCAGAGAGCATTCCCGAACTGGGTATTACGGGTTAGCTCGAACATCAATGATGACAGAAATTCAATCTGTGGGGTATCAACTTTCAGAAGTTCTATACTAAATCTAGCCAGCCACTGCCTCAGTGTTTCTCCTTCCAGTTGCTTCACCGTTCCCAAATGATTAGCAGGTAACCTTTGTTTCCTTTGGCTGGCAAACTGGTGTTTTAATTTATCGCACAGCTCATCGAAAGAGAAAATCGAGTTCGGAGGTAGTTTTCCGAACCAATCCAAAGCAATTCCTTCGAACGTGGTGACCATAATTTTGCAGCAAAAATCCTCCGAATGCCCATATAAATTCAACACATTTATGAAACTGTTTATATGCTCCCCAGGGTCGGAGGTTCCGTTATATCTTGGCAATCTGGTAGGGGCTGTCTCCGTTCCTCGAGCCTCCCTAATTTCTTGGCAAAAAGGCGAACATCGCATAATATTCGTACTCAATTCCCTATTTCGTCCTTCAAGGGAAACGGCCCCAACCTCTTTGGCCTCAACTCCTCGAGTCCTGACATCTGCGGGTCGGGTTTCCTTAACTAGCATCTCCTTCTCTAACTCCTTAACAACCCTTTCTTGCACAATATTTTCCAAGTCAGCCGCATTTATGGGAACAGTAAAGAGCTAGCTGGACCGTCCGTAGGAGAATACTCCTCGGCCAGCTGTAAAAAGCTGTGGGTCGGCCCTACAGTAATCCCGAGGAGATGAGTGGATCGGAGTGTAGAATCTCGTACTGCCGTTCTGGTTTGATCGGAAAACTATGTTCTTCAGGTCGGAGAGTACCATCCTGGTCGGGATCGAGGTCGACCTCGAGCAGAAGGTATTTCCTAAAGTGGCGTATGCGAAATACCCCTCATCAGGGGTGAATAGACCTCTAAATTTTTAAAAACTTTTCTCCAACTTTTCTGTCAGCAGCCGTAATTCGTTAGAACACGGAAAACGGTAAATAAGAACCAATAAAATCAAGTAAATGGGGTAAATACTGATTTATTAATAATATCGATCTTGATTTGTACAATTGAGGGTCTGATCCAAAGCTATAAGATGTCGTATACAAATAAGTATTACAAGAAGAGCCTATTGAACTAGCTAATCCAAACTGTAGTGTGAAGAAAAGCCTCTCTCAAAAGAAAGTCCTTTACATCAATAAAAGTAGGGCTGTCAATGGGGCGGATTTCAATCCGGATTCGTCCGAATTCGGTCCGATTTATTCGGATAATTTTTCGATTAGAGATTAGATGAACTTGATCCGATTATAAAGATCCGTAATCCGAAACTCATGGAGCGAATATGGATTTAGGTCGATCAGATTCGTTAATATATATACATAATGTTTATAAAAGTAAGTATCATTAATAATATTTCACCGTCAATTTAAGAAGATAGTAATTTATAACTCGTTTATAAATTTATTTAAATCAATATTTTCATTCTACAAATATGAATATAGTGAATAAACTTTGAACATGTGAGCTAAAATTAAATAAAATTGAAAAGTCAATAAACTTTTTTAAGGAAAAAATATTAATTTAATTTTTTAAATGAAAATTTATTGGATCCGAAAAATATCCGATATCCGGCCAAATCCGACCACGATTCATTGGATTCAAAAAATCTAGATCCGAGCACAATCCGAGCAAGATCTGAATCCGACAGGATTCGATCCGATATAAATGGAGCCGGATCTGGACGAGTCTGATCCAACCAGAATCCGACCCATTGACAGCCCTAAATAAAAGTAGTAGTATTTATAGAGTTTCATGTGTCTCCATGATAGAGCCCTAAGGCCCATGGCCCAAGGCCTGGTGCGGCCCAAGAGTTTCTGGCAGTTGTGATCGAAGGTGTAGATCGATGATGCTTCTTATGATTTTTTCGGATCTGAAATGATTGTCGTGATCTTGATCGATAAAAGCCTTGAAGTGATCGGGATCCATCTTGACCAGATAAGATCGATCTCGAGCAGGGGGGATAATCCCGATCTGTAGCTGTACGGAATATCCCTCATCAGCAGTCTTCTGATAAGATAACTTAATTTGACTTATTGAGAACTTCATCTCTAATCAGGTGATGAGAATCACCAAGAACAAGTATAAGCTAATGATCCATTGTATGTTCCAATTGGGCCAATTACAAGGGCAAGATAAAAACAGCTCAAAGAAGCGTTTGACGGGCTAAGTCAAGAGATATGGGTTGATTCTAAAATGAATAAGTTTGGCCCAAAAGAAGAAGCATTTGTTCTGAATTTAATCCAAGCACTATAATCTGATGGCTTTTGAAATTCATTGAAGTTACTTACATAGAATTAAGTCTTTTGGGAAAGAGAAGCTTCAATTTGGAATTATTTACATCAGATTTTAATATATAAAAGTCCACATAGATAATAGTCAAGACTTTTCATATTTCTAAATGTATTTGGAGGATTCTAGGCACCTTTTTGTATCCCAACACTTATGAAAACGTGTTGGCTTTAATTACTATGGTTGGAGACTTGTTCCAACACTATATATAAGAAATATGGCTTAATGTAATGAATCAATTATTTTGGCTGAAAATATAAAGTGAGTTTTTACTCTTATTATTGAACTTCAGAACTTATCATGGTTTCTCCTTGTGGCGTTCAAAACTTGAATACTTGTGGTTTGCGATTATTTATAATCGTTGGGTCACAAGTTCACTACAATTTGGAATACTTGTGGTTTGCGATTCCTTATAATCGTTGGGTCACAAGTTCACTATCAATTTCAATCTGAATTTTAGTTTTTCTTGGGATGAAATTGAATCTTCCTATTGAGGTTCGCATCATCAAGAGTACCGAAAGTCATACACGTTCCCCCGAGTTCAAGAATATGTGGTCAATTAGTCTTATGAGAATCAGTCTTGAAAGACACTTAGCCGTTGAATTCCAGTAAGCATTTGAGATGAGTATTCTTATATGTTCCCCCTCAGCTTATGAATCCAAAATCAACAAACCCAATTTCAACTCTTGAGAGCTGAAAAACTATTGTCATATGGTTGACTAATGCTCAACAGATTGTAGTTTCCTATGATAAGCTTCAATTTTCCAACAATCTTGCTTTCCTTGAAATCTCTAAATATAGAGGTTGTCACTTGTTGATTGATACCATTTACTGGTACACAGTTGTTGGTAAGACCACTTGTTGAACTTGTTGAAATCAGCAAGGACAATCATCTCATTTTTGTCACCACACATGTATTTCACCTACAAAACAAATGACTATTTTTGGTACCCCTTTATTTATTGGGTCCTCCAAGGTTAGTATAACCTTTGACATGTGATGATCTAGTGACTTTAGTTTTATCATGAATTTCAGTATATTTAGCATAGTAATAATTTTCATGATGAAAACAGTGCTCATAAGCAAGGTAAGATGCATGAAGTAAGTGATTTGTTTTTCTCTTTAAGCATAGTCATCTCTTCCTTAAGCTTAGCAAATGTACCAACAATATTTGTATTTGTAATCATCATTTGTTCAAACGATTCAAATAATGCAAGTTCATTAATCAGTAGAAGTTACCTCAGTTTCAGAATCATCAGAGTCCTTGGCTATTAAGCATAGAGTTTAAGGTACTTCTTCAAATTCTTTATCAGACGACTGTTGGTGTTTTTGGCACGCTTTTCCTTTTCAGCAAACTTCTGAGAGTTTGGATGTGGACAATCTTTGATGAAGAGTCCATACTCCTTGCAATTTTAATCTCCAAGTTTTGCTTTTGAGGAATCCCTGTTTTCGTGAAAATGATCAGAAAAAGATGAAATAGCATTTTCATATTTTGATTTTATTTTCTTTTTATAAAACTTCTTGAAATCATTCAAAAGAAAGGTAACGTCTTCATCAGTGTATGCTTTTTCTGAATTCAACAAAGTCTTCTCTTTTGACTTTTTCGTTGATTTTCTTAACTTGTCTGGCGCGATAAGAGCAGCAGTAGGGTCTGAACTAGATGACTCATCTATTCCCTTTCTAGGAAACTTATACTCATGAGCTTTGAGTGATGAGAACAGTTCAAAAAGGGAAATGTTGCCTAAATCCCTTGATTCTTCCACGGTTGTCAACTTCATGTTAAATTTAGGTGGGAGAGCCTTGAGAATCTTCATGGTGATCTCCTTGTCTGAAAATTCTTTACCAAGTCTTAGAACTTCGTCCAGAGTTTTGGTAAATCTTGTATCCATTTGATCAATTGTTTCACCGGACTTCATCTTGAAATTTTCAAACTCCTCAAGAGACATACTGAGCTTATGTTCCTTGATGGCATCGTTTCCTTCACTTAGCTCACATACTTTATCCCACATCTCCTTACCTGTTTTGAGATGTTTGACCTTCTGGAATCTTTCTTCATCTAGAGATTTGAGCATGATGAACTTAGCCACCTTGTCAAGAATTACTAACTTGCCTTCTTCAGGAGTCAGCTCACTCAAGTATTTCTCGACTATCTGATCAGGCTGGTCAGCAACCTTCACAGCCTTCGTAAATCTGAATGGTCCTTTGGTAATACATGTGTACATGTTATCATTATATGCAACAAGAAGGATTTCCATTCTTATTTTCCATCTTCAAAGTCCAAAAGGACAATGTGAGGAACATGGCTTATGCACTCCATTTTCAAAAATTTGTTTCAAATTTTCTAAATATGCGTATATTTGAAAGAGTTTGAAAAATACACTTAGGATCAAGTTCGTTGATCAGGAAGAAGATCCAAATGAACTAACCTGCTCTGATACACTTGTTGGCCCCAAGTGTGGCTATGAAGAGGTCTAGAGGAGAGGGGGTGGTGAATAGACCTCTGTACATTTTTAAATCTTTTATCTTTTTCTTCTATAAGTAGAGTAAGCTTATCAGCAATAAGACGACTAAGCTGATTTTGCACTAAGCTTATCAGCAATAAGATGATTAGACTGATTATGCACTAAGCTTATCAGCAGAGCAGACTATTTAGTTGATTTTGCTCATCAAGCTTATATAATCACTGTTTCAAACAATGATGCAGCGGATATGTCTATGTGTATTTTTCAAACAATGTGTTCAACTCAACTAACTTTGAAACCGCAAAGAGAGTTTTACCCCAAGTTAGAAATTCCTCAATTTATTAAAAGACTCTTCTTTTAAAGTATTTACTTAGCTTATGAAATATGCAATGCAAGACAGGTAAAGTAAATAACACAAGGAATTTTATAGTGGATCGCCAGGAACAAATCCTCTTAGTCACTATTCTAAATCACATAGATTTAGGTACCACTAGAACACTGTTGGGAATGCCCCGGTTGTCAAAACAACGAGAGTGCGGAATTTAAAATTTTTCCGAGGCACCCCAGCAGACCCAAGATATATTTTCCACCTTATGTATGCGAAAAGGTTGAATCAAACAAATCTACAATAGATTAAAAGATAGAGATATGCGATTTACCTCACTGCAGGCAAGGTGGCGGCAATCTCCGGCTTTTGCTGATTCACAACAAGTGATCCAATTGTCTCACCTCCAGAGTGTATCCACACCAATTGGATGGTAGCAACACCTTCTATTCAGAGGCTACGAACTAGAGATAGAAGGCTGTCAGTGGAGGAAGAACAGATCTAGATTCAGATCTAGATCCAGCAATGGAAGAACAGAGAGAGAGGGGGCGGCGCTGATCAAGGGGGCGGCTAGGGTGTAGGGGCGGCTAGGGTTTAATTTTCAGCTCTTTGTATCAAGTGTTAAGAGTTATGAAAGAGTTGTGAGGAGATATCTATTTATAAGAGAAGAAACCTTCTCTTTGTAGATATCTCTTCAAGATCTTTTCCTTATCTTATAAGAAAATGAGATATACACATATATCTTCTTAGATCCTCCTTGTTTCACATGGAAACAAACTCTCCCTTCTTATCCCTAGCTAGAAATCGCCCCACCCATGTCTTGCAAGACTTCTTCTGGGCTTTTAATTAAAGGCCCATGTCTTGCAACTTAATTTAATTAACCATTAATTAAATCATTCCAATTAATCCAATTAATTATTCTCTCTCAATTAATTAACACTTTAATTAATATTTAATTAATTAGACCATCTAATTAATCATCCTTCCAGTTGAATTAATGCTTTAATTCATTTAATTGATTTAACTCCCTTAAATCAAATATTTCCTTTTATGACTGTCACTGTCCAACTGTATTGTGTGTGACCCTCTGGGTTCACCATCAATTGGCAGCAGGCCCACGAACCCTTCGTGATTTAATTTATGAGCAATTAAATGCTCCGATCAATTAAACACTTTTAATTGACCACTCCAGAATTAATCTCCCTTATTAATTCAGGAGTACCCACACTTCATGGTCGATGTCTAGCCACAAGCCCATGAAGCCCAACTTCAGGTGAATTGATATTTGTGAACCTCATCTCTTATAACTGCCATGTACATACGGTCCTTCTATCGACTTAATTTCCGGATTGAGACCTAGGGTGTGTGAATTGATCGGCACCTCTAATTATCTCAATAACTATACTTTCTAATTCGGGATAATAATCCAGTGTGACTGCTAAATTTGGAAACCCCTTTCCAAATCCGCCACTGACCGTGGCCACGGGTTTCTTGGATCTATTATCTAATAATCGTATAGGAAATTCTCTCATCCATTACGATGAGTCGGTAGATTCCATCTTGGTACTAACCACTCGCGTACACAACTATAGGCACCCAACTTAAGCACATTATGGTCAGGCTACGTGACCAGTACCTAAATCTAAGTACATATACCCATGCACCGAATTCGCCCTAGCACCTCAAGTCTAAGGACTAAATCGTACACTATTATAAGTCTTGAGAAACGTCCCATCACCGATATGCGTCATGCGCTTCCACAATGGGTTTCTCTGTTCGGGTCGTTCGATGCGTTCGATCCCCTATCGAACCACCTACTCATATGCACTGACATCAAATGTCTTGTTCATGAAACTCTACAAATTCACTCCATGTGAATCATGCATATTCGTACAAGACTGGGCGATTCCTTCGATACCCCGTCTCGTTCGGAATCTATGACTTGGAACGGGTTTTAAGATCACGACCTTAGAGACTGTTTCATGATTGCACTCAATACCGAAGTGAATCGTCCCATAGTCGAATGTGATCTAAGGATTTCATCCAATCGCTTAAATGTATTTGCGAGAGATGAATATGGCCATTGTTTATTCTATACAGTTATAAATAAACGTGCGTATTATTCATAAAAAATCAAAGATTGTTTATTACAGAATAGTCCTATTACAAGCTAAAGAGAATTGGCTTGCTGGGCACTATCCTATCAGTCTCCCACTTGCCCTAAAGCCATTCACAAACATTTCTAAGACCCATCTTTACAAGATGTCCCTCGAACGCTTTTTGCGAAAGTGGCTTCGTTAGTGGGTCAGCTATGTTGTCTTCTGAGTTGACACGATCCACGTGTATGTCTCCTCTACCAATGATCTCCCTGATCACATGGTATTTCCTCATTACGTGTTTAGATTGGTGGTGTGATCTCGGCTCCTTCGCTTGAGCTATTGCCCCGTTGTTGTCACAGAAGACTACTACAGGTTCCGCAATGCTAGGAACTACATCCAACTCTTGGATGAAGTTTCTCATCCAAACACTCTCTTTTGCCGCATCCGATGCTGCAATATATTCTGCTTCAGTGGTTGAGTCGGCAGTGGTGGATTGCTTGGAACTTTTCCAACTCACCGCTGCGCCATTGAGGCGGAATATGTATCCAGAATTGGATTTGTAATCATCCACGTCAGACTGGAAACTTGAATCAGTGAATCCTTCAAGTTTCAATTCTCCACTACCACCGTAGACTAAAAACATATCCTTAGTCCTTCGCAAGTACTTAAGGATTGCTTTAACGGCAGTCCAGTGCTCTTCGCCTGGATTCGACTGATAGCGGCTCGTTACACTAAGAGCGTGTGCTACGTCTGGTCTAGTACACAACATCGCATACATTATGCTCCCTATAGCAGAGGCATAAGGTATGAGAGACATTCTCTTCTTTTCTTCGTCAGTTGTAGGGCACATTGACTTGGAAAGAGAGATTCCATGTCTCATTGGAAGCAATCCTCTCTTGGATTCTTCCATATTGAATCTCTTCAATATCGTGTTGATATACTGATATTGGGAGAGTCCCAACATCTTCTTCGATCTATCCCTATAGATACGCATTCCCAATACGTAAGATGCCTCTCCTAAATCTTTCATGGAGAACTGCGCGGATAACCACGCTTTCGTCTGCGCTAATATTCTGATATCGTCCCCGATCAACAGAATATCATCGACATATAAAACTATGAATTGGACCGAACTCCCACTATTCTTCTTGTACACACAAGGTTCAAACACGTTTTTGATGAAGCCAAAAGCTTTGACTGTCTCATCAAATCGTATGTTCCAGGTTCGGGACGCCTGTTTGAGGCCACAAATTGACCTTTGAAGTTTGTACACCTTGTGCTCGCTTCCTTTGGACGCAAAGCCTTCGTGCTGTTGCATAAAGATCTCCTTGTCAATGTCTCCATTGAGAAAGGCGGTCTTTACGTCCATTTGCCATATTTCGTAGTCGTACCACGCGGCTATGGCTAATAGTATCCGAATGGATTTCGACATCGCTACTGGAGAAAAGGTTTCCTCATAGTCTATTCCAGGCCTTTGAGAATAACCTTTCGCCACTAGGCGAGCCTTATGGGTAATTACCTCTCCATTCATTCCAAGCTTACGCTTGAAGATCCATTTGCATCCTACAGGGATAGTTCCCTCAGGTGGATCGACCAAGGTCCAAACCTTGTTGGAATGCATGGAATCCATTTCGGATTGCATGGCTTCAAGCCACGCACCCGATTCTATGTCAGACATAGCTTCTTCATAAGTCCTTGGATCAGTATCCAACTCATCGTTTTCATGAATGAAACCAAATCTCTCTGGTTCTTTACGAATTCGATCAGACCTTCGAAGTATAGGTGTACTAGTAGGTTCAGTAAAATCAGGATCAACTCCCACTATTTGTGAGGATGGGTCCAATTCTTGGACTTCATCGAGTTCTACGATTGTCCCATTTCTGTTGGTGAGGAAATCATCCTCTAAGAAGTGGGCATTCCTAGACACGAACGTATTACGTTCTTTAGGATCGTAAAACAAGTATCCAATGGATTCCTTTGGATACCCCACAAATTTGCACAAACTAGATCTACTATCCAGCTTATCTCCTTTCTTGTTCTTAACATAGGCAGGAGATCCCCATACTCGTAGATACGAATATACGGGTGCTTTACCATACCATTCTTGATGTGGTGTTGTTGGCACTGACTTTGAAGGTACTATGTTCAGTATCTTCGAAGCAGTTAATAGGGCTAAGCCCCAAAATGAAAAGGGAAGTTCAGCGAAGCTCATCATGGAACGAACCATGTCCAACAAAGTTCGATTCCTCCTTTCAGACACTCCATTGAGTTGGAGCGTCCTAGGGGGAGTTCGCTGAGCGAGAATCCCATTCTCTTTTAGATAATCGAGGAATTCTTGACTTAAGTATTCTCCTCCTCGATCAGATCGAAGCGCTTTAATACTATGTCCAAGTTGATTCTCTACTTCCATTCGAAACTCCTTGAACTTTTCAAAAGTTTCGGATTTGTACTTCATCAAGTACACGTATCCATAACGACTGAAGTCGTCAGTGAATGTGACGAAGTAGGAGTATCCTCCTCTTGCACTGACACTCAGTGGTCCACAAACATCAGTATGGATCAAGTCCAAAGTTTGTTTGGTTTGCTCAGGATTCCCGGTGAAGGGTGATTTGGTCATCTTTCCTTTGAGACAAGATTCGCAAGTCGGAAGTTCATCTAAGTTCTGTATTTCAAGAGCCTTAGAGGAAACCAACTTTTGGATCCTACTCTTAGAGATATGTCCAAGTCTAGCGTGCCAAAGTTGTGGTGTGTGATTATCATATTTTCTTTTTCTTGATTGTATGTGCAAAACGTTGGAGTTTGTAGGTTCAAGGGAATATAGACCATCCATCAAAGTACCACTAGCATAAATTAAACCATTTTTAATTATGCTCATAGATCCATTCATAATGGAAAAATTAAAACCATCATTATCTAATAACGGAATAGAAATAATGTTCTTAATAATAGTTGGTACGTACAAACAGTCTTTTAAAAGTAAAGTAAAATTCCCTATAACTAACTCCACGTCTCCCATGGCCTCTGCAGCAACTCTTGCTCCGTTTCCAAAACGCAGGATCCTATCCCCGGGCTTAAGTGTTCTTACTGCTCCCATCACCTGCAAATCATTGCAGATATGAGAACCCGCTGCGGTGTCTAACACCCAAGATGCACAGTTAATAGAAATATTAACTTCAACCAAGAAAATACCTTTGGCTACCTTTTCAGGTAGTCCGGGCAGTTCCTTTTCCAGTGCCCTGCTTTCTTGCAGTGGAAGCATTCGTCTTCTGGGCTTTTGCGCTTTTTCTCGACAACCTTGGTGACTGCTTTAGAAGAGAACACCTTCTTCTTCTTTTTACCTTTCTTGGGCTTTGCAGCCTTCGATTGGTGAGCAATCATCACGGGTTTCTCTTTCTTGAGAGTGGCTTCTGCCGTAACCAACAGATTGGTCAGTTCGTGAAGAGCAAGGTTTCTGTCTTCCATGTTGAAATTCAACACGAACTGGTCGAATGAGCGAGGCAGAGTATGGAGAAGGAGGTCAGTGCTAAGATCAGCGTGCAATTCCACGTCTAATCGCCCCAGTTTTTCAACCAAGTTGATGAAACGCAGACAGTGATCCTTGACACTGCTTCCCTCAGCCATCTTGAGACTAAACAACTCCTTAGTGGCTGCGAACCTTTCGGTACGAGACCTCTCTCCAAACATCTGTTGGAGGTGGAGAAGTATATCTCTAGCAAGCGGTATACCAGCATGTTGTTTCTGCAGCTCATTTGACATTGAAGCTAACATGAGGCAGCGAACCTGAAGATCATCATCAACCCTTTTAGCATGGGCGGTTCGTTGTTCCTCAGTAGCTCGTGCTGCGGGTGCAGCAGGCATAGGCGTGTCGAGTACATAGCTCCGACGTTCGGATTCGAGGACTATCCTCAAGTTTCTCAGCCAGTCGACAAAGTTTGACCCATTTAGTTTATTAGCGTCGAGGATGACAGATAATGGATTTTTAGACATTGTTCAATAAATATCTACAAATGGAAAGAAGACAACGTTTAGCTGACTGATCTATGCCTAATACTTATAATTAACGAATTTTGGTCTTGGTTTCGAAAAAGTTCTCCCACTATTTTATCGAAACAATCACCCCTTTGATTGCTCGGGAAATCTTATTTCCTAGTAGGTCTTGACGTCCCAGCAGACATTAATTGTACCCACGACTCGTGGCCATACAGTTAATTCTCCAGGTAGGTATACTTTTACCAATTGTGTCACTACACAACCTTCAAGCTATTTTGCCTCGGTTTTCTCACTTATCTAGCACTGCTACATCATAAGTGTTACTAATCGTTAAGTCTATCCCATCAATCATGATGAGCAACAGGCCCGGTCGCGAAATCCCCGTAACTGGTTATCGGTCGATTTTCACATCCCGACGAGTCCTCACCCTTGTCTAGTTTAGTTAAAAACAGGAGTCAAGGAATTTTGCGTATTGTCCCTTTCTTCGACTCGGGTGCCAGACTCTGGATCACCTCCGTCAATAAGTAGACAACTCACGCTAGTTCCTATTGATGGAAGGCTTGGATCTTTAAAACTTCATTTTAAATGTAACCAATTTGACTTAATATTTAATTCGAGAGGGGGTTTTCGTGTTTGAAAGTTCAAAGTAACTCTCCTCGAGATCTCACCGCATAAGTTATGCTTTATCTTTTATTTACGATCTAGATTCTAGCGCGCATCACATACAAGCTAAATAAATAAATCGATAAATAAATTAAAACATACAAGCCTAGCATGCATACTAACACAATATGTTTTCGATCGGGAGCCTCCTATGTGGGCCATCATCGAGCCATGATGTTGGCCCAATTGGTCAATCTAAAGGTTCTTAATGGACCTAGGCTGTTACAAAAATAACCATGCATACATGGCCTTCATTCCTTCTTGGGCTCCCACCTTGCTTGTAATGGGCCTCCATCCTAAACTATTTAAAACAGTAAAGCCCTATCTATTACAAAGGCTCAAAATGGCCCAAAAACTTAAGGCTCGCAGGCCCAATAAAAACAACAATAAATTAAACCAATCACATCTACCCTAAGGTCAAGGCTCGGCACGATCGAAAACCACGTAAACAGTTCACGTAGAGCAAGAAACAAGCAAATAACTTTTTACGTATTTCTTTCTTACTTTTAAAACACCCTTTTAAAAATAACATCCTATGATTCTTACTTTAGTCACTACTAATTATGACAAAATCAATTTTCGGGTAAACAAAACAATTTTTCCGCATAAAATCAGATTCGGATTTTTCAACTTTTGAAAATTGTAGTTTGGCCCCTCAACTCACGGAAATTGCACTTTTAACCCCAAAGATTTGAAAATTACAAAACAGCCCCAAATTACAAATCGGCCAGAGGACAGAAAATTAAAATTTGAATCCAGAAAATTTTCAGTTTCGCAAACAGACCCCTGAACTTTCGGAAATTACAAAACAGTCCTTTAATTTTCGGAAATTGCAAAAACGACCCAAAAATACGTACAGACCAGATTTGCAAAAACGGTCCAGATTTTTCAAATATTTCCAGAAAACAGAAAATAAATTTCCAGCCCTTTATTTCACAAAATCGCGATTTGCATAAAAGTCCTGAAGTTTCAAAAACTATAAATTTGCCCCAAATCTTAATATGCGATTTTACCCAATCAAAGATCATATCATAACAAGCAAGAATCATCACACAGAACATAACAATCACAAATATCCATATATTTATTTATGTTCAGGCCTTTTCGCATAATAGTAATGGAATTGGCTCTGATACCACTGTTGGGAATGCCCTGGTTGTCAAAACAACGAGAGTGCGGAATTTAAAATTTTTCCGAGGCACCCCAGCAGACCCAAGATATATTTTCCACCTTATGTATGCGAAAAGGTTGAATCAAACAAATCTACAATAGATTAAAAGATAGAGATATGCGATTTACCTCACTGCAGGCAAGGTGGCGGCAATCTCCGGCTTTTGCTGATTCACAACAAGTGATCCAATTGTCTCACCTCCAGAGTGTATCCACACCAATTGGATGGTAGCAACACCTTCTATTCACAGGCTACGAACTAGAGATAGAAGGCTGTCAGTGGAGGAAGAACAGATCTAGATTCAGATCTAGATCCAGCAATGGAAGAACAGAGAGAGAGGGGGCGGCGCTGATCAAGGGGGCGGCTAGGGTGTCGGGGCGGCTAGGGTTTAATTTTCAGCTCTTTGTATCAAGTGTTAAGAGTTATGGAAGAGTTGTGAGGAGATATCTATTTATAAGAGAAGAAACCTTCTCTTTGTAGATATCTCTTCAAGATCTTTTCCTTATCTTATAAGGAAATGAGATATACACATATATCTTCTTAGATCATCCTTGTTTCACATGGAAACAAACTCTCCCTTCTTATCCCTAGCTAGAAATCGCCCCACCCATGTCTTGCAAGACTTCTTCTGGGCTTTTAATTAAAGGCCCATGTCTTGCAACTTAATTTAATTAACCATTAATTAAATCAGCCCAATTAATCCAATTAATTATTCTCTCTCAATTAATTAACACTTTAATTAATATTTAATTAATTAGACCATCTAATTAATCATCCTTCCAGTTGAATTAATGCTTTAATTCATTTAATTGATTTAACTCCCTTAAATCAAATATTTCCTTTTATGACTGTCACTGTCCAACTGTATTGTGTGTGACCCTCTGGGTTCACCATCAATTGGCAGCAGGCCCACGAACCCTTCGTGATTTAATTTATGAGCAATTAAATGCTCCGATCAATTAAACACTTTTAATTGACCACTCCAGAATTAATCTCCCTTATTAATTCAGGAGTACCCACACTTCATGGTCGATGTCTAGCCACAAGCCCATGAAGCCCAACTTCAGGTGAATTGATATTTGTGAACCTCATCTCTTATAACTGCCATGTACATACGGTCCTTCTATCGACTTAATTTCCCGATTGAGACCTAGGGTGTGTGAATTGATCGGCACCTCTAATTATCTCAATAACTATACTTTCTAATTCGGGATAATAATCCAGTGTGACTGCTAAATTTGGAAACCCCTTTCCAAATCCGTCACTGACCGTGGCCATGGGTTTCTTGGATCTATTATCTAAGAATCGTATAGGAAATTCTCTCATCCATTACGATGAGTCGGTAGATTCCATCTTGGTACTAACCACTCGCGTACACAACTATAGGCACCCAACTTAGGCACATTATGGTCCGGCTACGTGACCAGTACCTAAATCTAAGTACATATACCCATGCACCGAATTCGCCCTAGCACCTCAAGTCTAAGGACTAAATCGTACACTATTATAAGTCTTGAGAAACGTCCCATCACCGATATGCGTCATGCGCTTCCACAATGGGTTTCTCTGTTCGGGTCGTTCGATGCGTTCGATCCCCTATCGAACCACCTACTCATATGCACTGACATCAAATGTCTTGTTCATGAAACTCTACAAATTCACTCCATGTGAATCATGCATATTCGTACAAGTCTTGGCGATTCCTTCGATACCCCGTCTCGTTCGGAATCTATGACTTGGAACGGGTTTTAAGATCACGACCTTAGAGACTGTTTCATGATTGCACTCAATACCGAAGTGAATCGTCCCATAGTCGAATGTGATCTAAGGATTTCATCCAATCGCTTAAATGTATTTGCGAGAGATGAATATGGCCATTGTTTATTCTATACAGTTATAAATAAACGTGCGTATTATTCATAAAAAATCAAAGATTGTTTATTACAGAATAGTCCTATTACAAGCTAAAGAGCATTGGCTTGCTGGGCACTATCCTATCAATCACTAAGTAACTAGTACAACTCTACTTGCACTTTTACAACAAATGATGAAGCCACAAGTTCACAATAGGAAATCACAAAGAAGACCTATTCTCTGAAGTAATATCACTCACTAAGATGGATATCTACTTCTCACAACACTCAGTTGAATATCACTGAGATATGCAAGAGTTCAATCTTGTTCTTCAACAATTAGCTTCGTCATGAGATGACTCCGCTTATGATCAGATGACTCAACTGATGGATTCTTGTTCTAAATATTTGATCTTGAAAGTGTCCAAGTCTCTCTTGAATCTTCAGTTTACCATATATTTATACTCTTTGATTTGAAATTATGCCCGTTCAAGGTTGGCAAGATTGCATTTTAGTCCTTGATCAATGATCAAAATTTGAACTGCTACTTTTGAAAATTTTCGCACTATTCACTTATGTACGGATCTGACAGTTGCATTAAATGCACTAAACTTGTTACCGTTGGAGAGTTTACTGACCGATTTCACTTAGTTGATGGGATCCACTCCACTGATGGCCACTCTTCTTATGACCAGTCTACTTATGGTCACTCTGCTTATGACCATTAATATCATGAACAGTCATCTCATGATCACTCATTCATGATCAGTCAGCTCACGATCACTCATCTCATGATCACTAATCTCATGATCAGTCATCTCATGATCACTAATCTCATGATCAGCCATCTCAAGATCACTCATCCCATGATCAGTCAGCTCATGATCACTCATCTAATGATCAGTCATCTCATGATCTCTAATCTCAAGATCAGTCATCTCATGACCACTCATCTTATTTTGGCCACTTAGCTCACAGACCGTAATTCAATCTTCACTAATCTGATTTTCACTCTTCTCATAAGATTGAATCTTCATCTCTTGAAGACTTTTGTTCTTAAATGATCTTCCTTAAACCAAATATCCAATCTTTAAAGGTTTACTAAGCTTTCATTATATTGTTGATGACACATTTTTGTTATCATCAAAACCTTTTAACTAACTTAATTAACTCTACTCATAAGATCACTAAGATGTTCTGGAGTTAATAAATTCTTCCAACAACCTTTAAATTAATTAAACCCCTTTAATTAATTCAGCCCATTTAATTAATTAATCTTCTCCTTTAAGAATTAACACTTTAATTCTTAAGTTTTGATTAACTCTTTAAATCAAACTTTCCTTATTTGATTTGTTACAGTCCAATTGTATTGTGTGTGACTCTCTAGGTTCACCATCAATTGGTAGTGGACCCATCACTTTTGTGATTTAATTTACGAGCTTATAAATTGCTCTGATTAATTGAACACCTTCAATTAACCACTCAAGAATTAATCTTACTATTAATTCATGAGTATCCACACCTCTTGGTTGATGTCTAGCCACATGCCCATGAGGCCCAACTTCAGGTTAATTGATCTCAGTGAACCTCACCTCTTATAAGTACAATGTACATACGGTCCCTCTATATGCTAATTTCCCAATCGAGACCTAGGGTGTGTGAACTGATCAGTACCTCTAATTATCTCGATAACTATACTTTGTAATTTTGGATAATAATTCCAGTGCGACTGCTAAATTTGGAAACCATTTTCAAATATGTCACCAACTGTGGCCATAGATTTCTCGGAATCTATTATCTAAGAACATATAGAAAATTTTCTCAACATACTACGTTGAGTCGGTAGATCTCATATTAGTGCTAACCATTCGCGTACACGATCATACGTATCCAAAGTAGTCGCACAACTATCAGGCTAAGTGATCGGCTCCTAAATCAAAGTACGTACTCACGTGCACCGAATTCGCCCTAGCACCTCAAGTCAAAGGACTAAATCATACACTATTATAAGTCTTGAGAAACATCCCATCGCCGATGTGCGTCATGCGCTTCCACAATGGGTTTCTCTGTTCGGGTAGTTCGATGCGTTCGATCCCCTATCGAACCACCTACTTGTTGGGTTATTGGTAACGTCAGAACGTCAAAAGCAGCGGAATTTAAAATTTTTTAAATAACCCAAACCAGCCATCTTTATTCATCTAGTCATACGAAAAGGATTTTTACACAAATCACAACATCCATAGGGTGTTTAGCGATTTTACCTCACCACAGGAACGGTGGTGGTTTTTCTCCGGTCTTCTTTCAGATCTGATGGATTTGGTTCGAGAGAAGCACCCCAAGCGTTGTGCCTCTAGCGGTATCCACACCAACTGGATTGAAGCAACTCCTTTGGATCCTCAGGCTCAGAACTAAGATCCAAAGGTTATCAAGCAAGGAAAAAAGAGAAAGAGAAATCGCACAACCCTGTGCGATTTCACAGGGTTTGGCCGATCCTTCTCTGGAAGAGAGGGGCGGCGCATATTTCAGATTTTCAGAGAAGGGGGCGGCTACTCATTTTTTTAGGGCTTAGGTTTTTGAGGTCTTGAACTCCTTATATAAGGAGTCTTGACCTAGATGTGTTCTAATCCTACTAGGAAACTTAAAGCCCATTTACTTATGGCCTTTTGTTTCCAAATGGACCTAGACCACCTTTTAATTAATTAAACCCATTTAATTAATTCAGCCCATTTAATTAATTAATCCAATTAATTAATTAATCCTTCTCCATTAATTAATTAGACTACTTCTAATTAATATTTTTCTCCTTTAAGAATTAACACTTTAATTCTCCAGTTTTGATTTAACTCTTTAAATCAAACTTTCCTTATATGATTTGTTGCAGTCCAATTGTATTGTGTGTGACCCTCTAGGTTCACCATCAATTGGCCACGGGCCCACGACTTTCGTGATTTAATTTATGAGCTTATTAATTGCTCCGATTAATTGAACCCCTTCAATTAACCACTCAAGAATTAATCTCCTTATTTATTCATGAGTACCCACACCTCATGGTCGATGTCTAGCCACAAGCCCATGAGGCCCAACTTCAGGTGAATTGATCTCAGTGAACCTCACCTCTTATAAGTACCATGTACATACGGTCCTTCTATCGACTTAATTTCCCGATCGAGACCTAGGGTGTGTGAATTGATCGGCACCTCTAATTATCTCGATAACTATACTTTCTAATTCCGGATAATGATTCCAGTGTGACGGCTAAATTTGGAAACCCCTTTCCAAATCTGTCACCAACTGTGGCCACAGGTTTCTCGGAATCTATTATCTAAGAACGTATAGGAAATTCCCTCAACACACTACGTTGAGTCGGTAGATCCCATATTGATGCTAACCATTCGCGTACACGACTACACGCACCCAACTTAGGCACACAATGATCAGGCTACGTGATCGGTACCTAAATCTAAGTACGCACACCCATGCACCGAATTCGCCCTAGCATCTCAAGTCTAAGGACTAAATCGTACACTATTATAAGTTTGAGAAACATCCCATCGCCGATGTGCGTCATGCGCTTCCACAATGGGTTTCTCTGTTCGGGTCGTTCGATGCGTTCGATCCCCTATCGAACCACCTACTCATATGCACTAGCATCAAATGCCTTGCTCATGAAACGCTACAAATTCACTCCATGTGAATCATGCATATTTATACAAGTCTTTGCGATTCCTTCGATACCCCGTCTCGTTCGGAATCTATGACTTGGAACATGTTTTAAGATCACGACCTTAGAGACTGTTTCATGATTGCACTCAATACCGAAGTGAATCGTCCCATAGTCGAATGTGATCTAAGGATTTCATCCAATTGCTTAAGTGATTTGCGAGAGATGAAGTTGGCCATTGTTTGATTTACATACTATAAACAAACGAGCGTATTAATTCATTTATACTAGAGAAAGATTACGATAGTCCTAATACAAGCTAAATATATTGGCTTGCAGGGCAATATCCTATCAATCTCCCACTTGCCCTAAAGCCAATCACAAACGCTTCTAAGACCCATCTTCCAAAGATGTTCTTCGAACTCTTTTCGTGACAAAGACTTTACTAGTGGATCCGCTAGGTTGTCTTCCGAGTCGACACGATCCATTATGTGTGTCAACTCTTACCAATGATTTCTCCAATCAAATGGTACTTTTCTCTTAATGTGTTTAGATTTCTGGTGAGATCTCGAGTCCTTTGCTTTAGCAACAACTCTATTGCTATCACAGAAGATAACCATGAGCTTCGCAATGCTAGGCACTACATCCAACTATTGGATGAAGTTTTTCATCCAAACACTTTCTTTTGTTGCATCCGATGCTGCGATATATTATGCTTCAGTGGTTGAGTCGGCAACGGTGCTTTGCTTGGAACCTTTCCAATTTACCGCTACCTCATTGAGGCAAAATATGTATCCAAAATTGGATATATATATTCATCCACATCAGACTGAAAATTCGAATCATTAAATCCTTCGAGTTTTAATTCTCCATTACCACCGTAGACCAAGAACGAATCCTTAGTCTTTCTCAAGACCTTAAGGATATCTGTTACGGTGGTCCAGTACTCTTCCCCGGAGTTTGACTAGTAACTGCTCGTGACACTTGAGCAGGTTCTACGTCTGGTCTAGTACATATTATAGCATACCACATGCTACCTTTTGTCGAAACATAAGGTATTTGAGACATTCTCCTTTATCCTCATTCGATGTAGGGCACATCGATTTGGAAAAAGAGACACAGTGTCTCATTGGAAGCAATCCTCTCTTGGATTCTTCCATATTGTTTCTATGTACTTAGATTGAGAGAATCCCAACATCTTCTTCGATCTATCTCTATAGATACGTATCCCAATACGCAAGATGTCTCTCCCAAATCTTTCATGGAGAATTGCATGGATAACCATGCTTTCGTCTGCGCTAACATTCCGATATCATCCCAGATAAGCAGAATGTGATCGACATATAAAATATGAGCTTCATAGAGCTCCCACTAATCCTTTTGTACACTCAAGGTTCATATTCGTTTTTTATGAAGTCAAATGCCTTGACTGTCTCATCAAAACAAACGTGAATCTAAATGGATTCAGACATTGCTACTGGAGAAAAGGTTTCATCAAAGTCTGTTCCAGAACTTTGTGAATAGCCTTTTACCACTAGTCGAGTCTTAGAGGTCAACACCTCTCCATTTATTCCTAGCTTGAAGATCCATTCACTACTTACAGGGATAAAATCCCTCGGGTGGATCGACCAAGGTCCATACCTTGTTGGAATGCATGAAATCCATTTCGGGTTGCATGGCCTCTTGCCATGCATGCATGTCTACATCTAATGTAGCTTCTTCGTATATGGTGAAACCATATCTTTCAAGCTTCTTACGAACTTGATCAGATCTACGAAGTACTGGTGTACTAGACGGTTTAGCAGTTTCTGGATTAACTCCCACTGTTTGTGGGGATGGGTCCAAATCTTGGACTTCATCAAGTTCTATGAAATTCCCTATTTCCTTTGACGAGGATTTCATCAACTGAGGAACGGGTAGTTAGGAGAAACGATTGTTTCTCATTGTCGTGGAACAGGTATCCAATGGATTTCGTTGGATACCCCATAATTATATACAAATTGGATCTACTAGCCAATTTATCTCCTTTCTAGTTCTCAACTTAGGCAGGAGATCTCCATACTTAATAGGAAAAGTGCAGAGGTATTTTGCCATACCTTTCTTGGTAAAGCTTTGTAGGCATGGACTTTGAAGGTACCTTGCTCAGTATCTTCGATGCAGCCAGGAGGACCAACCCCTAGAATGCATAAGGAAGCTTTAACAAAACTCAACATGGATTGAACAATGTCAAACAATGTTCGATTCCTTCTCTTAGACACTCCATTAAGTTGAGGCGTCATAGGAGGAGTTTGTTGTATGAGAACCCCATTCTCAGTAAGATAATTGAGGAACTCTTGACTTAAGTATTTGCCACCTCGATCAGATCGAATGGCCATAATACTATGCCCTTGTTGATTCTCTACATCGTTTCGAAATTCTTTGAACTTTTCAAAGGTTTTTCGGATTTGTATCTCACTAGATACATATATCACTAACGACCAAAGTCATTAGCAAAAAGGTACGAGGTATGAGTAATCTCCTCTTACACTAACCTTTAGTGGTCCACATTCAATCGTATGGATCAAATCCAAAGTTATTTGGTTCGCTCTTGATTCACTGTGAAGGGAGATTTGGTCATCTTTCCTATGAGACAGGATTCGCAGGTTGGAAGTTCATCTAAGTTCTATATTTCAAGAGCCTTTAGAAGGAACCAACTTTTGAATCCTACTCTTGGAGATATGTCCAAGTATAGCATGGCAAAGTTGTGGATTATTATCTTGGTATTAATTGAACTAAGTACATTAACTCAATAGAATTGAGTTAACGGTTTAATTCAATTAATTTGCTTCCTTTCAATATACTCTTTAATTGATTCATCTCCTTTTTCAATTAACCCTTTAATTGAAACGTTGCTTAATTAATTAGACCTTCTAATCAATTAAACTAAGCAGTGCCTTTCTCAGATTCAGTGGGATAATTCGACTTTTAGACTACTTGCGTTCTTTCGACTACCTTTATGGTCGATTTTAGAAGAGAACAACTTCTTCTTCATATTACTCTTCTTTGACTTTGCAGTCCATGAAGTGTAAACGATCATGACAGGTTTATCCTATTTCCCTTTTACCAATACTTTGGTTAATTCATGAAATGTGATCAACTTATCAAATAAGATCAGAGTATTTCACGAATCTTTTGAATGAGCGGGAGGAGAATTTAAATGGAGGTCAATGCTAAGATCACTTGCAGGCCAACGTTTAATCGATCCAGTTTTCAACTAGATTGATAAAAACAAGGACAGTGATACTTTGACATTAGTTCTTTCACTTATTCTCGAATTTTAAAACAACTCCTTAGTGGTCTCGAATCAAACGATTCGAAACTGCTCCTCGAAACAATCTTTTGAGATGGAGGTTTGTTTTAGAAGCTTCAGACATACTCCAATGCCGCTTCTTTAGCTCGTTCAATCTTGATGCTTATATGAGGAAACGATCGTTAAGATTCTCATACCCTATAGGTGATTCGTTCCACTTTTGAGACTCGTCCTTATATGAGGAAACGATCATTAAGATTCCCATACCCTACGGGTGATTCGTTCCTCCTTTTAGACTCATCTCGGAAGTGCATCAGGCATAGGCTAGTTATTAAGAACATGATTCCGACTTTCGGAATTGAGGACAATTCTCAAGTTTCTAAGCCAGTCGATATTTTGATCCAGTTATTTTATAAGTCGAGGATAAATATTATAATGGATTATTATAGATATCTCAATATCTATTAAAGAGAAGACAAATAAATAGAGGACTAGTTAATGAATAATACTTATAATCTACGAAGGTTGGACTTTCTATCGTAAAAGTTCTCCCACTATTTTATCGAAACAATTACCCCTTCAATTGTTCGGGAAATCCTATTTCCTAGTAGGTATTGACGTCCCAGCGGACATTAATTGCACCCACGACTCGTGGCCATACAACTAATTCCCCAGGTAGGCATACGTATTGCCAATTGTGTCCCTACACAACCTTCAAGCTATTTTGCCTCGATTTTCGCACCCATCTAGCACTGCTACATCATGAGTGGTACTACTCGTTAAGTCTAACCCAATCAATCTCGATGAGCAACGGGCCCGGTCATGAAATCCCCGTAACTGGTTATCGGTCGATTATACATGTCCCGACCAGTCCCCACCCTTGTCGAGTTTATTAAATAAACAAGAATCGAGAGATTTCACGTATTGTCCCTATCTTCGCTTCGGGTGCCAGACTCTGGATCACCTTAATCGATAAGTAGACAACATACGCTAGTCCCTATTGATGGAAGGCTTGGATTTATATAAATACTTCATTTTATTTTAATCCAATGTGACTTAATATTTAATTCAAGAGGGGATTTGCTGATTTGAAAGTTTAAGGCAAACTCTCTCGAGATCTCACCGCTTCGATTATGATCTATCTTATTTACGTTCTAATATTCTAGCGCACATCACCATACAAGCTAAATAATAGAATCAATAAATAAATAAAACATAAATAAATAAACCTAGCATGCATTTCTAACACAATATGTTTTCGATCGGGAGCCACCTATGCTTGGGCCATCATTGAGACAATAATGTTGGCCCAATTGGTCTATCTAATGGGTTCTTAATGGGCCTAGGCTATTACATTAATAACCAAGCATACTTGGCCTTCATTCTCCATTGGGCTTCCTTCTTGCATGTAATGGGCCTCCATCCTAAACTATTTAATGTAAAGCCCTAATCTATTACACTGGCACAAAAAGGCCCAAATAAAGGCTCGCAGGCCCAACAAAAATCCAAAGCAAAAATAAACCAATCACATCTAAGGTCAAGGCTCGGTTCGATCGAAAACCACGTAAACAATTCACGTTGAGCAAAGAAACAAGCAAACACATTTACTAGTTTCCTATCTTACTTTAATTATTTTAAACGCCTTTAAAATATTTCTCTAGATTCTTACTTTAGTCTCTACTAATTATAGGTAATCTATATTCGGATAAACAAAACCATTTTATGCATAAAAACAGAATAAAAATCTTCAACTTTTGAAAATTGCAATTCGGCCCTCCAACTTTTGGAAATTGCGATTTGAAACCCTGAAGTTTTGGAAATAACAATTTAACCCCAAAATTAAAACTAGGCAGAGGACCGAAAATTAAAATTTTATTTACAGAAAAAATTTCGAATTTGCAATTCAGCCCCTGCAATTTTCGGTATTTACAAAACAGCCCCAAAACTTTTGGTAATTGCAAAACAGCCCCAAATTTGAAAATTTCCAGAAAGTCGCATTCTGTCCAGAAAACACACAGTTCGTAAAATCTCAATTTCAGTCCAGTTTTCCAAAAATTCGTTAATCGCAAAAACAGCCCTTTATTTTAGAAAAATACAAAATTGGCCCAAAACGTTTTTATGCAATTTTACCCAAAATCAGATCTACCCATAACAAGTAAGATTCAATAACACGAATATAATATGCAATACAATTAATCCAATCAAATTATATTCAGACCTTTTCGTATGAGAGTAATGAATTAGGCTCTGATACCACTGTTGGGTAATTGGTAACGTCAGAACGTCAAAAGCAGCGGAATTTAAAATTTTTTAAATAACCCAAACCAGAAATCTTTATTCATCTAGTAATACGAAAAGGATTTTTACACAAATCACAACATCCATACGGTGTTTAGCGATTTTACCTCACCACAGGAACGGTGGTGGTTTTTCTCCGGTCTTCTTTCAGATCTGATGGATTTGGTTCGAGAGAAGCACCCCAAGCGTTGTGCCTCTAGCGGGATCCACACCAACTGGATTGAAGCAACTCCTTTGGATCCTCAGGCTCAGAACTAAGATCCAAAGGTTATCAAGCAAGGAAGAAAGAGAAAGAGAAATCGCACAACCCTGTGCGATTTCACAGGGTTTGGTCGATCCTTCTCTGTAAGAGAGGGGCGGCGCATATTTCAGATTTTCAGAGAAGGGGGCGGCTACTCATTGTGTTAGGGCTTAGGTTTTTGAGGTCTTGAACTCCTTATATAAGGAGTCTTGACCTAGATGTGTTCTAATCCTACTAGGAAACTTAAAGCCCATTTACTTATGGCCTTTGGTTTCCTAATGGACCTAGACCACCTTTTAATTAATTAAACCCCCTTAATTAATTCAGCCCATTTAATTAATTAATCCAATTAATTAATTAATCCTTCTCCGTTAATTAATTAGACTACTTCTAATTAATATTTTTCTCCTTTAAGAATTAACACTTTAATTCTCCAGTTTTGATTTAACTCTTTAAATCAAACTTTCCTTATATGATTTGTTGCAGTCCAATTGTATTGTGTGTGACCCTCTAGGTTCACCATCAATTGGCCGCGGGCCCACGACTTTCGTGATTTAATTTATGAGATTATTAATTGCTCCGATTAATTGAACCCCTTCAATTAACCACTCAAGAATTAATCTCCTTATTTATTCATGAGTACCCACACCTCATGGTCGATGTCTAGCCACAAGCCCATGAGGCCCAACTTCAGGTGAATTGATCTCAGTGAACCTCACCTCTTATAAGTACCATGTACATACGGTCCTTCTATCGACTTAATTTCCAGATCGAGACCTAGGGTGTGTGAATTGATCGGCACCTCTAATTATATCGATAACTATACTTTCTAATTCCGGATAATGATTCCAGTGTGACTGCTAAATTTGGAAACCCCTTTCCAAATCTGCCACCAACTTTGGCCACAGGTTTCTCGGAATCTATTATCTAAGAACGTATAGGAAATTCCCTCAACACACTACATTGAGTCGGTAGATCCCATATTGATTCTAACCATTCGCGTACACGACTACACGCACCCAACTTAGGCACACAATGATCAGGCTACGTGATCTGTACCTAAATCTAAGTACGCACACCCAAGCACCGAATTCGCCCTAGCATCTCAAGTCTAAGGACTAAATCGTACACTATTATAAGTTTGAGAAACATCCCATCGCCGATGTGCGTCATGCGCTTCCACAATGGGTTTCTCTGTTCGGGTCGTTCGATGTGTTCGATCCCCTATCGAACCACCTACTCATATGCACTAGCATCAAATGCCTTGCTCATGAAACGCTACAAATTCACTCCATGTGAATCATGCATATTTATACAAGTCTTTGCGATTCCTTCGATACCCCGTCTCGTTCAGAATCTATGACTTGGAACATGTTTTAAGATCACGACCTTAGAGACTGTTTCATGATTGCACTCAATACCGAAGTGAATCGTCCCATAGTCGAATGTGATCTAAGGATTTCATCCAATCGCTTAAGTGATTTGCGAGAGATGAAGTTGGCCATTGTTTGATTTACATACTATAAACAAACGAGCGTATTAATTCATTATACTAGAGAAAGATTACGATAGTCCTAATTGATGAGGGCTATTTTGCACCTATGACCGAATAAGTATTTATCGACCCAGTTCAGAATCGATCCGACCTACGGGGATTTCAAGATCGGCTCGACCAGTTAAATTCGTATCCGATCGACCTACTTTGATCGACCTGCTGTCCGTCCCAGGGGACTTAATGGGCCCAGCGGTACTCCAAGGCCATGCAGGTTTCCTAGGCTAAATAGGACTCCTAGTTCAGTTAGGACAGGAGGAATATTATAAATAGCAAATCTAACATTGTATTGAGGACCCAGAATTTTAACCTAATAAATACACTACTACTGTTCTTCGCCTCTTGATACAATTGTTATTTACTCAATTATATTACTTTGTTTATCTTTGAATTGCGCCATCCTGAGTACTTTAACCAAACCCTTAATACATACAAAATTGTTCTTAATAAATTTACTGAGATTAAACCTAGAACGAAATCCGGTTAAATCAGTTGGCGCCCACCGTGGGGCAGGTTAATTACTCGATCGAAATATGGCCAATCCAAGGAAAAGCGCACGTAACGCAGCAAGAAGCACGAATTCTCGACCTTCTCGAGCTATGGATAGCTTGCCTGAAAATCCCCAAAGGATCAGCGCTAACGATACACAACCTCCGGCAAACCAGCAAAATCTTGAACCTGTACAGGAACAAGTTGCACCAAATGAAAACATCAATCAAAACGATGGAGCACGACAAACCCATACCACAAGTCGGGCTCCTAACCCGCCTGCCCAACCCGCTACCCCGTTATCGGCTGACCATGAAAAAATTCTACAAATCGCTCAGCTTCTGAGTTCGTTTTTTCATCAAAATCATCCAACTCAGGCAGTCGCGGAACCAACTAGGGCCGCGGTTCGACCTTCGAGGGCGGTTAATAATCGTAAGGAACCCCTGGAAAATAACGATCAGTCATCAACTCAAGCAGAGAGCCCAGATGCTGACCAAAGATCTCAAATCTCCCCGCCAAACATGGTTGGAGGACGTCCTGTTCGAAAAGATAATCAGGCAAGAGCCAATGCTCGTCCTGAACCTCATTTGTCTAAGGAACATACGGTAATCCCGATCGATCAGGAGGAGGAGCCCCCAATTATCAATCGACAAGCTACCAAAAGAATCTCTGAAAGAGATATAGAAAGGATGGTCGAGGAACGAGTAGAGCAAAGGCTTCTGACTTTGCAACAACCTTGGCCTCGTTCCCGAGAAATACAGGATAGTATAGCTGCATGTTCCCCTTTTTGTTTAGAAATCAGGGAAGCACATGCTTCCGGATCTCTGCCCGCCCGGCTCCCCAGATACGACGGAACCACTGACCCAACCGACTACATTTTTAGTTTCACTAATATAATGAGCCTATATGCTCATTCAGCAGAATATACGGCCAAGTTGATGATCACGACGTTTGAGGGGTTAGCATTGGATTGGTTCGGAAAACAACCGCCTAACTCAATCTTCAGCTTTAGAGAGTTGTGCAACAAGCTAGAACAACAGTTTGCCAGCCAGAAAAAACAAAAACTCCCCATGAGCTATTTAGGAACTATAACCCAGCTAGAAGGGGAGTCCTTAAGGAATTGGTTAGCAAGGTTCAATGTGGAACTTTTGAAGATTGACTCTCCGAACATTGATTATATCATATCAATTCTATTCGATCTAACTAAGAATAGGCAATTTGGCAATGCCTTGAGTCGAAAACAACCTAGAACCTTCGCGGAAATCATGACGTTGGCCTCCAAATATATGACACAAGAAGAGATGAATTCTTTCAAGGACAAAAATAAGAATAAAGCATCAACTTCAGGATCAAGAAAACCTGAAAAACCCCCGATGCATAGGGTAGCGGAATATGATCGATTTCCCCGAAGAGGGAACGTGTTTCAAAGATTAGAACACAATGGGAGTAACCTTGAGAAAAGACCCAATGTCTACCTCAGGCCTCGATCTCCAGAAAGGAATATAAGAGATCGAATTAGTTACGTAGAGTTTACAAAACTAAATGCCCCAAGAGAAGACATCCTGGTGATACTGGAAAGGAATAATCTAATTCCCCCAGCAAAAAGAATCACACAAGCTAAACCTGGGGCAAAGAACTACGATTTATATTGTAGGTACCATCGAGCTCACGGTCATAGAACCGAAGATTGTTATCATCTGAAACAAGAAATCGAAAAATTAATTCAACAAGGTAAATTAAATGAATTTGTTGAAAGAGCAGATCGAAGAAGACAAAGGACAAGAAGTCCTAGAAGGAGAGAGGAGAATAGAAGTCCTCATGGTAAATCGCCCAGTAACCGTCCGCCTCGACGGAATGATAGTGATGACGATCGGATCAATGGAACTATTCATGTAATCTCTGGTGGACCCGCAGGGGGAGACAGTCGGAATGCGAGGCGACGGACTGCGCGATCTTTAGAACAAGGAGTAATCGCTCCCAAAGAGATATGGGCACTCGAGAATAAAAGCTCTAACCAGCAAGTCATCAAGTTCGACGAAAGCGAAGTCCCCAGAAATCTGAATTGGGACAACAACGAAGACCACCCCGATTTCCCTATGGTGGTCTCATTGAAAATATCCGATTTCAACGTCAAGAGGATTCTGATCGACAACGGAAGTTCAGCTAACATAATAGCTACCGAAGTGCTGAATCAGATGAACCTCGGAAAATTAACTCTCCACAGAGTAGCTACACCCCTTGTAGGGTTTGGAGGATCGGAAATAGTTCCAGCCGGGACTATTAACTTGAGTGTAACGCTAGGAAATAAACCTCATCGAGTTACAAAAATGATTAAGTTTTTAGTGGTAGAAACACCATTCGCTTATAACGCCATTTTGGGAAGACCAGCACTAAACCAATTTCGAGCGGTAGTGTCAACTTATCACCAGAAGATCAAGTTTCCTACAATCTCTGGGGTCGGTGAAATAGTCAACGACCACTGCATGGCTTGGGATTGTTACAACACGTCATTATCCTTAAAAAGAAATGTCGAGCCTCTAACGCCTTCGAAAAGGAAAACAGTGGGATCTTCTATGGAAAAATCTCTGGAGCCTGAGTTGCCTAGCACGGATCCGATCAGTAAAAAGGGAAAAGAGCCCATAGATCTGACTCTGCGTGCACCAGAGCACAAAGAGGTCAAGCTTATCGAGAGTGACCCGACCAAGATCACCAGGATTGGAACAGAACTATCTCCACAGGGAGAAATTATGCTGATCAACTTCTTAAGAAAAAATGTGGATGTTTTCGCTTGGAGCTCGGAAGACATAGTGGGGATCGACCCAAGAATCATAACTCACTCTCTGAAGATAGATCCGAGCGCAAAACCGGTCAGACAAAAGAAAAGAAATCATGGCCCCGTGAAGGATAAAATAATTAAAGCAGAGGTCGAAAGGCTTTTATCGTCCAAGCAGATTAGAGAAATACACTTTACTGAGTGGTTATGTAATGTCGTACTTGTCTCGAAGGGAGACAAGAAGGATAATAAGTGGAGGATGTGCAACGATTTCACTGACTTGAATAAATTGTGTCCGAGAGATCCTTATCCTCTCCCAAGGATCGATCTATTGGTCGACTCGACGGCAGGTTTTGCAATCTTTAGTATGATGGATGCATTCCAGGGCTTCTATCAAATTTTCATGAATGAAAAAGATCAAGAAAAGACTGCATTCATTACCGAACAAGGCGTATATTGTTTCATAGTGATGCCCTTCGGATTGAGAAATGCTGGAGCAACCTATCAACGGTTGGTCAACTTGATGTTTAAAGAGTTAATCGGAGAAATAATGGAGGTATATGTCGATGACATGCTAGTAAAAAGCATGAGTGAAGAAGATCATATTGAGCACCTCGACCGTTGCTTCAAGATCTTAAGGAAATATGGAATGAAGCTCAACCCCTTAAAATGTACATTTGGGGTAAGGTCGGGAAAATTCTTAGGATATTTGGTCCATGAGAGAGGCATCGAAGCAAATCCAGAGAAAATACGGGCAGTCACTGAAATGAAGCCCCCTAAAAATATTACTCAGGTACAAAGTCTAGTAGGGAAAATTGTCGCTCTCAATAGATTCATATCAAGGTCCGCAGACAAAAGTTTACCATTTTTTCAAACTTTACGTAAAGCTAAGACCTTTGAATGGACTGAAGATTGCGATCATGCTTTCGAGCAACTGAAAAACTATTTAACCTCGCCACCTATGCTCGCCAAACCTACGGAGGGACAACCTCTATATATATACATCGCTATTTCCGAGGCGGCTGTGAGCTCGGTTATGATAAAAATAGAGGGCTCGGAACACAAGCCCGTCTATTATTTGAGTAAATTATTGCAGGGAGCTGAGAAGAATTATCTAACAATCGAAAAATTTGCTTTGGCTTTGGTAACGTCAGCACGAAGATTGCGGCCTTACTTTCAAACATACAAGATCATCGTACTCACCAATCAGCCTCTGAGGCAAGTGTTATCCAAACCAGAGGCCTCAGGAAGATTGATCAAATGGGCTGTAGAATTGGGACAATACGAGATTGAATATCGACCACGAACTGCGATCAAGGCTCAGATACTGGCAGATTTCCTCCTTGAAACTCCAAGTCTATCGGAGACAAGCTCCAATGTGACATCAACAAGCGATAGAAATATTATGATCGTCAATGACCTGCCATGGCTTATGCACGTCGATGGTGCTTCAAGCAGAGATGGTGGAGGTGCAGGAATCAGTTTCCAAGGACCAAATGGCGAGGACATGAATTATGCCATCACTTTGGACTTCGTGGTAACCAATAACGAAGCCGAATATGAAGCCCTAATTGCGGGGTTGGAAATGGCTGTACAAGCCAATATAAAGATTTTGAATGTTTTGACAGATTCCGAACTAATTCAGAGACAAATTAGCGGGATGTACGAAGCAAAAGAATTCAATATGATAAAATACTTGGATAAAGTAAAAAAGTTAACTGGGAAATTTGATAAATTTGATATTCAGAATATTCCACGTGAAGAAAATCGTTGGGCTGATCAACTATCCAGATTTACAGGAACAAGGGATGGTAAATCTAGAAGGGTGATCACCTGGCTAATCTCCAAAACTCCTTCCATCGACCTTGATGTTGTCCCAGCTAATGAAGTAATGGATATCGACTCGCCAGCGGACAGTTGGATAACTCCGATAATCACCTATTTGAACGATGGATCTCTCCCTAGCCAAAAGAATGAAGCTAGGAGGATAAGATATCGAGCACCAAGGTATGCAATATTGGAAGGAAAACTCTATCGACGATCTGTATCTGGAATTCTGATGAAATGCATTCCCGAGCACCAGTACGAGAGTATCCTTAAAAGTATACATGAGGGAGAAGCTGGGAACCACAGTGGCGCTCGAGCACTCGCGCTCAAATGCCTAAGAACTGGATACTATTGGCCGACGATGTATGCAGATGCACAAGATTATGTAAAACATTGTCATTATTGCCAAGTGCATTCGAATATAATACATCAACCTGCTGAAACAATGCACTCGATTCCGATCTGCTGGCCTTTTGACCAATGGGGAATTGATATAGTGGGACCTTTTCCACAGGCTAGATCAAAAAAGAGTTATGTTTTAGTCGCAGTCGAATACTTCAGTAAATGGATCGAATGCATTGCCCTAGCTCGGATAACACAGTTTCAAGTGATAAACTTTCTCTGGAAAAATATAGTCTGTCGTTTTGGAATTCCGAGGATTTTAATTTCCGACAATGGAACCCAATTTGCTGGGAAACAAGTTCAAGAGTGGTGCTCGAAGTTAGGGATACAACAAAACTTTACATCTGTTGGACATCCTCGAGCAAACGGGCAGACTGAGGTAGCAAATCGAGAAATTATAAAATCCCTCGAGAAAAGACTTGACGACGCCAAAGGAAAATGGTTGGATGAACTTCCTGGCGTCGTTTGGGCTAACAGAACTACAGTCAAAGCATCTACTGGTGAAACACCGTTCAGCTTGGTATATGGATCGGAAGCAGTCATCCCAGTCGAGGCACTTGTTCCCAGTCCGAGAGTTGAATTGTACGATGAGGAAACAAATAATCAACTTAGAAAGGACGACATCGACCTAAGCGAGACCTTGAGAGAAAAGGCCAGTCTTCGACTAGAAGCAGCAAAATCTAGCATGGAAAAAGCCTATAATCAACGGGTGAGAATACGATCATTCAAAGAAGGTGATTTGGTACTTAAAAAAGTTGAAGTATCCAAACATGTGGGAAAATTACAGCAAAATTGGGAAGGCCCCTATGTGGTAATTGCGGTCGGAAAGAAGGGATCATACAAGATAGCTCATATGGATGGAACTCCGCTTCCGCGGACATGGAATGCTGTGAACCTCAGAAGATATTATGGTCGCTAAATTCAAAAGACAGGAAGATTCAGAAATTAATTAGAATTTCCTAGAAATTAGTTTTTTTTAATGTTTTGTTATTTTCTTTTTACCATGGATTTGTCTTCAATTATAATAAAAGCTTTTGCCTTTTCCTCCAACGGACGCGCTCAAAGATGACTTTTTCAGAATAAATGATCTACAAAGGTTAAAACCAATAATTGGTACACAACCTAAAAATCTCTGAGTAAAACCGATTGGGTCGGTATACACTCATCGATCTCCTAATAAATGATCTACAAAGGTTAAAACCAATAATTGGTACACAACCTAAAAATCTCTGAGTAAAACCGATTGGGTCGGTATACACTCATCGATCTCCTAATGAAAGATCTACAAAGGTTAAAACCAATAATTGGTACACAACCTAAAAATCTCTGAGTAAAACCGATTGGGTCGGTATACACTCATCGATCTCCTAAAAAATGATCTACAAAGGTTAAAACCAATAATTGGTACACAACCTAAAAATCTCTGAGTAAAACCGATTGGGTCGGTATACGCTCATCGATCTCCTAATAAATGATCTACAAAGGTTAAAACCAATAATTGGTACACAACCTAAAAATCTCTGAGTAAAACCGATTGGGTCGGTATACACTCATCGATCTCCTAATAAATGATCTACAAAGGTTAAAACCAATAATTGGTACACAACCTAAAAATCTCTGAGTAAAACCGATTGGGTCGGTATACACTCATCGATCTCCTAATGAAAGATCTACGAAGGTTAAAACCAAATTCAAAGATTGGCACAAGACTAAAAGTATACATTGATAAATGAAGTATACATTCATCGAACGATCTACATAAATGAATAGCTGATATACAGTAAAATTTTTTGTCACTAATAAACACGTACATCGGAAATACCTATAATATCCTAGCTAAAGCAATAGAAAACTCTACTACATAAGGAAGCAAAGAGGCAACCAAAGGATCTTCCGCCTGATCTATCTCCGACTTGCTCCCAGAATTCTTGCCACCAGCTAGAACCAATCGTTCTCACGGACACAAAACTTTGGAATCAGGGAGAGCTTTGAGAGATCATAATGTTACAACGGTCGATGGTGGTCAGCATTTTTTGACCATATATGCTCATTTTAATGAACTGACCAGCTTTCCACCAACCACGTAACTAATGGGACTGAACCCCTCAACACCGACCTTTACCCATTTACATAGGTTGGTCGAATGGTTATAAGAGTTCCGATCCATCCCCCTTATTAGGGGTAGGAGATTTCATGGTTTTTGAGAAATCTCCATTTTCCAATTCCACCCATACCAAGTCGACATGATGAAGCTTTCTTATGGATTCTCGAATTAGGCGGACGACCGCCATTTTGGACAAAGAAGAGGTACATTATTTCAGGATTTTTTACTTATGGTAACTTAATGGAAGAAAGAAGATCCCTTTTATAGACAGGATAAGTTGAAATCCTACGGTGAGACTCATATCCAATCAACGGCTATGACACCACATCGGAAATTACGTTACAAAGTCATAACTACAAGCCGTAAATAAAGGAATGGGAATAAATGCATTTTTGACTCGGTCGAAAATAGAGAACAGTGACGAGAACCTAAAGTTCAGGCTTCTTCTATGGGTAAGCAAGTGTCATCGGGCAAGTACGGCCACATGCTATCACGATTCGACCACCTCGAAGAAGTTGATGCTGTTTCTTCACCAATTAAAATAGGGATCAGAAGGGTCCCATGCATAACATCACCAACCTGTTAGAAACAAGTTGATTTCGATAAAACATAGAATCCTGCTTTCCTCTATTCTCGACCTCTATCGTACGACGCGGTGAAGGATCGGCTAATTCCCAATTATGAAATTTACCCGACCAACACCGCCTAAGACAGAGATCTCATTTTTCCGATTCCTACCATACCAAGTCTTGAACTCCTAAGTACATAAACTGACAAATCTGGTGTTCGATGATACTTATAACGATAAATATTCATCTTGAAGGACTTCACCTTCTGAGAAAATAGAAAGGAATGGAATGATCTATTTATAGGCAGAGGATAAAAGATCCAATGGTGTTGAATTGAGATCCCGTCAACGGTCCAGATTTATAAACATTATACGGATGGTCCGCAGTATCAGAAAAAATGATCAATCATGGTTATCGAACTGAACATACAAGGAATAATTAATTTTATTCAAACCTTCAAAAGGATCATTACATTTCACAAGTACAGCCATATCATCACAAAAACTACAGTTACATTTAAGGACCATTACAATTATTTCGAACACTAGTTCTACTTTGTTACTCCTCGGAACGATCTGCTCCTTCAAAATCAACATTCTCCTCAAACTACTACCAATGCATAAAGACGAGGAACATGCAGAAGTGCGTATATTTGCTGATGCTGGTGAACTAATGACCTCTACATAGGCCACGGGGTCGCCAGGAGGCATGGTGCATCTAGGGTCGATCACAGTATCAAGCTAAAGCACACTGAGAAGGGAAGAACTTTGCTGTCGTACAATTGAGACAGGTTCATTTTTCAGGCCTTGGGGGCAAGTTTTCGAGCATGCATCGACAAAACACCATTTTAATGAACTGACCAGCTCTCGCCTATCCAAAAAACTATCTGACTTAATATCTCCACTGTAGACAACAGGCCATAAAAACCACAATAAATTGTTCAGAAATGGCATATTGTTTCAAGTCTTTCTTCTCCTCCAATAAGTTATTTATACTATGGGATATAATCAATCAACGGACAGAGCATACGAATCGTTCCTACAGTTATGGCACGCCTATCAAAATTGACTTCCCATCTTCCAATAAAATTGCTGGAAGTTATTTATTCACAGGCAGGTCGAAGGGACACAGAAACCGAACAACAAACACGTTTTTCCATTCATCAGGCAAAATGTTTATGTACATTCTTTTTCAATAGAAACTCCACAACAACAAAAAAAAAAAAAAAAAAAAAAAAAAAAAAAATGAAAGACTGTTGTCTACTTCTCGAGAACATGATCGGGATTTGTTTGATGAGCAAGGAAGTTCATCATTTCTTGGGCTCGCTGCTTATATCCAAAAGAAAAACCCAGGTCAAACTCTTTATTTTTCAATACAAGAAGGTCTGCATTTTCCTGAACAAGCCGTTCCTTATCAGAAACGAGCTGTTCCTTCTCAGACACCAGATTATTGTTAGTTTGAACAAGCTCTTCTTTCTCCTTCGAAAGTCTTTCGGCTGCAGCTCGAAGATCTTCCACCTCAGTCATCAAGGCTCGATGAGCTACGGCGATTCTGTTCATCCGTTCTAGAGAATCCTCTCGGAGAAAGTAAGACTCATCATTTTGAATTCCGAGCTGGAGAGCTTCATGCTTCGCCTATGAGGAAGAAGTGAAAAATAAGCAATTCCTTAAAAATAAAAATTCCTAATATCAAAATAACAAAAATACACTTACCATCTCCAAACGCTTAAAGATAGACTGAACAAGATGCATAGAAGAATGGCCTTTCAGTTTATCGAGCTCCTTGGGTAAAATCGTGCCCATCCCAAGATTCCAGGAAACGCCATTAGGATCAAGGTTTGAGGGGATGCAAGCTTCAATAGAAACTCCACCAGATCGACTATATCCAAATTCAGTTATTTCTTCTACCTGCTCCTTAAAGGGACGATCATCTAAGAGTGATGGGTCGTCTGCAGTATTTTCGAAACAAGAACGACTCAGTCCAGATCCTGTCTTCAGAGCATTTTGAGAAATAGGCACAGGGGAAACGGCACGAGTTTCTTGAGCGGTCGATACAACGACCTGAGGATGCATACCGGAGAAGAAAGACTCAGGAATGTCTTCCATGGAATCTCTCAATTGTAGAATTGGCCCCGCCTCAGAATTTGGAGCAGTAATTACGACCTGATGGGAACCTTCTTGACCTGTGGGTTGAATTGTTATAGCTCGATCCGAAGGAGGACGTTCTTCCGTTGATTGGTCGACAGGAAAAGGAGAGAAAGCTCGAGTCTCCTCATTAGCTGAATTATTAATTGGAGGAAGAGAGATAGCTCGAGAGTCCTCATTTATTGATGGGTCAACTGGAGGAGGAGAGATAGCTCGAGAATCCTGGTCGATTGTTGGGTTTACAAGAGGAGGAGAAGTGGATCGAGAACCCTCATCCTGGTAAGCTTCAAGAACTCTTGGCTCGACCAAAGGACTACGGATCGGAACCCCTGATGGTCCCGTCGAGGAAAGACTAGCTTTCTCTGACGATGAAGGAGTATACTTCACTATCTTCGGATGTCCATCAGGTGAGGACGACGCTGGATCAGATCGAGGCATGGTTTCTCGGGAAGAAGCTCCCCCTTGGGTGAATGATTGATGAGAACTTTCCGTTCGAGGCTTTTTCCGCGGAATATCTCGTCGGGACGGACCTCGCAGGGAGCGTTTTGAAGCTCCAGAAAATAAGTTGGAACTCATGATCAAACAATCAAAGGTTCTTATGAAGTATCGAGTTAAGAGCTCCGATCAACGATAAAGAAATTTTATATTACAAGTGGGGACGCGCGGTAAAAACTCCAAAAGATTCACCTTTATATATAGCTAAGGAAATGGCAATTATGTCCTCGGACCTTGGCGCGCACAGTAAAAATTCAAAATTAAGGTAAAAGCAGGTCATCAAATATGCATTATGATCAGCATGACGACAAAGTACATCAGATTTAAAATGATATATATCACAAAAAGGAGTTTTACATAATCTACGAGATTAAAAAGGCCTAACTCTACAACAAAATAAAAGAAAAACATAAAAAACATCCTAACTGGGTGAATTGATTTCCTTGGGGGACGATCCTTCCTCTCCTTCTCTATTCCTTTCGTCGACATGATCTCCCTCGATATCTTCCTCGGCATCGTCACCTTCCTCTTCGCCTGACTGATTCTCCATGATATCCTTTATCAAATCCAGATCAGGTGTTGGCACGGGAATTGGAGCTCCATATTCCTCGACTAGATGAGCCAGCGGATGATGGTTATACTCTACAGAAGATAAGCAGTCAGGAGGATAATCTTGAAGACTTCGATCCTTTTCGATGGCCATGACCTTGCGATATTCCTCCCGCTTATCAGGAATTTGCCCGGACTCGATTAATTGATCGACACCCTTATAGAACGAGCTCAAGAGCAGACCACCAATCTTTTGATGAATTATGGCAGTATGCACAGGGGAACTGAGAAACTCTCGAACTATGGGCTCGACGTCTGAAGATTGATGCGCATCAATGACCCTCTCTATGTCAGAAGAATCATCTTCCTTAGTCGCGAGTTGGGATCGAAGTGTATCAATATCCGACTCAAGCTTGCTAACGAGGGTAGCATGCGCGACTCTTTGCTCTTCTATTTCACGAGTCATTTGGTCGACTTGCGCCTGATACCGACTAGCATCCGTCATCATGCCAATGATATGCGGATTATCAGTTTCTAAATTCTTATTAGCAAGAGGAGCAGGTTGAGTCTCCGCGGAAGATCGAGAATCACCGACCTGAGCAAGTTGCTCTTCAAGTTCTTTGACCCTAGCATTCAAGATTCTGTTGCTTTCCTCGACAAATCCACATTGTTCCCTATGCAATGCCATATCGTATAAAGCGGACACCAAGGCATTACCCGCCTATGACAAGGAAAATTTATGAATAACCTTCAAATAGAATATTATAGATTATTAAAAGATCAAAAGAAACTGAGGAATATTACCACAGCGTGAGCATGTGCTGCCCTTGCGAATTGCTCGAGGGGTTTCTTCTTTATCGTCCTGTTAACATCTTGAGTGAAGGTCGAAGAAAGAAGGATTCTGATGGATTTATCAATGACGTTCTCCTTATCATCAGACGCCAATGTATCCTTCTCGGAGTATCCAGCCACCCGTTTTCCTTCAAGATGACTTTCGATCATATCTACCAGGGAAGCTTTATGACCAATATCTCCGATATGAGTGAAATATTCCCCTCCTTTGTCGAAGAACTGTTTTCTCCTTTTTGCTTCAGGGCCGGTAGGATTGCGCTCCGACCATGATTGACAGCCTAGAATACCATGTTTATCCCTAAGAAACTTGGGCGGATAACCGCGACCTGGGCGAGAGCTCGAAGATGGTATATCCGATGAGGGCTGATCGGAAGAGGGAGGAGCTACTCGGATAGGGTCAGCGTTTTCGAACGACTCCTCCTCGATATCCTCCAGATCCATAAATTGATCTCTTCTTCTTTTTCTGGACTCCCTCTGCTCTATAGGAGCCTTACCCCAAGACCTTTTTGAGTTCGAAAGAACAGATTTTCCAACCACAGAAAAACGGCAGCTCTCGACCATGATGGCTGCGTCGGAAAGAAATTAGACGTAAGTAAATGATGAATTCATAAATCCTTTTATAAGTAAAGTAAAGATAGGAAACGATCTTACCAAGAGGTCGATCATCCAATGGAATGGGAAACTCCAGAGAACTTAGTCCAGCCTTCCTAAGAAAGATTTCTCCGATCAAGAAGGCCGATTGATATTTATCCGACCTCATCTGGTCAATTAAAGCAGATGAAAATTGATCATCTGGGGACATCTGACCGATCACCTTTCGACCGCCATATACCCAAAGATCATTGTATCCCCAGTCATGAGAAAACTCCTCTTTTTCTCCATTCTCGAGGATAGACACGGTCGGAGCTCTAACAAAAAAGAAATTTGATTTCCATTCCATACTGTTGCTTGAAATGGCGTTTTCGAGAATGGCGTAGCCGGGTCTCTGACTAACGTAATAGTAACCCCTGTTGGAGGAGCTCGATACTGAAAAGCGAAAGAAGTGAAGAAAATTACGGAACGAGGGCTGTAGACCTCGTGCCACCATCAAAACAGAAAATGCCATGATAAAAGCTATGGCGTTCGGAACAAGTTGAGTCAAAGAGACTATGAAAGTCTCCAGAAACTGACGGAGAACTGAAGAAAGGGGAAAACGGAGCCCGTGGTCGAAGTGGGATGTATAGAAAGCTCGACAGTTAGCAGGAGGAGTATTTACTCTCTGCTCGGAAGTAGGAATAATAATCTCAAAATCCGATGGGAAAAAGCGACCATATTCCTCTTTCAGAAACGGTAGATCTTCTTCTCTCCATCGAGAAGGAAAAAGTTCTACAGGTGCAGAAATCTGAGGTTGGGTCGTTTTAGATTTTTTAGACGCTCTCGACACCATCTCTGCTTCTGGAATAATTTCCACGACTAAACTATCAACTTCATCCTCGGCATAATCTCTGACTTCTTCTGCTTGGGAATTGTCTATTGCCTCATTATCAGAAGAAAGGATATCAGGATTGGGAATATTAGGAAGAACTTGTTCTCCTACGGCTTGAGTAGGGGAGGGAGGATTCTGTGAAGTCGAAGCCATTTCTCTGTATTTAGTTAAAAAGTGTTCGAGAGAATGAGTAAATGGGTAGACTATCGATATGAACTTTTACTGCTAGAAGGATTAAATATCTGGGGTAAAAGTAAATTGTTCCGTTAATTTCTACTATATATATGGGCTGTGAAAAGACAGATTCGACCCTTCGCGTCTCTTCATATTCCCGCCAATTAAAATCGTGAAAAGAACCTGCCATTGTCTGACACACGTTAACCAAGATACGTGTCTGTACGAAGAAGATTCAATTAGATATGCACTCTTTTTTCCTCGTTCGGTTTTTATCCCGAAGAGGGTTTTTCCGAACTAGGTTTTTAATGAGGCATACTTCATGAACAACAAAAAAGATCAGGGAAGAAACTACTTCTACTTCTACGAGCTCCAGCTACGATTACGCTCGAGAAGTGAGGGAGTACTGATGAGGGCTATTTTGCACCTATGACCGAATAAGTATTTATCGACCCAGTTCAGAATCGATCCGACCTACGGGGATTTCAAGATCGGCTCGACCAGTTAAATTCGTATCCGATCGACCTACTTTGATCGACCTGCTGTCCGTCCCAGGGGACTTAATGGGCCCAGCGGTACTCCAAGGCCATGCAGGTTTCCTAGGCTAAATAGGACTCCTAGTTCAGTTAGGACAGGGGGAATATTATAAATAGCAAATCTAACATTGTATTGAGGATCCAGAATTTAACCTATCAATAATACTACAACTATTTCTCCTCTCGCATACTTATTATTACGTGATTATTGTTCTTTATACTATTCTTTGAATTGCGCCATCCTGAGTACTTTAACCAAACCCTTAATACATACAAAATTGTTCTTAATAAATTTACTGAGATTAAACCTAGAACGAAATCCGGTTAAATCACTAATACAAGCTAAATATATTGGCTTGCAGGGCACTATCCTATCACTACTCATATGCACTAGCATCAAATGCTTTGCTCATGAAATGCAACACATTCATTCCACATGAATCATGCATACTCGTACAAGTCTTTGCGATTCCTTCGATACCCCGTCTCGTTCGGAATCTATGACTTGGAACGTGTTTTAAGATCACGACCTTAGAGACTGTTTCATGATTGCACTCATACTGAAGTGAATCTAAGGATTTTATCCAATCGCTTAAGTAATTCGCAAGAGATGAAGTTGACCATTTTTATATTTACATACTATAAACAATCGAACGCATTAATTCATTTATACCGAAGAAAGTTTATTACATGATAGTCCTAATACAAGCTAAATATATTGGCTTGCAGGGCACTATCCTTTCAACGCAGATAGATCTGGATTAGTGCTTTGATTCTTTTCAGAACATTGAGTAGGCTCATCAAATACTACATGTATTGATTCTTCTACAAGTAAAGTTCTTTTGTGAAACACTCTATATGCTTTACTAACATAAGAGTGTCCTACAAAAACAGCTTCATCAGCCTTTTCTACAAAAGCAGTTAGGTGATTTTTACCATTATTTAAGACAAAACATTTACAACCAAATATGCGAAGATGATGAATATTAGGTTTTCTGTTGTTCCACAACTTATTTGGTGTTTTGTTTTGGCTTTTGTTGATCATGCATCGGTTTTTGGTATACCATGTTGTGTTTGTAGCTTCTGCCCAAATCTTTGTAGCAGTTTTGCCTTAGCTATCATTGTCCTGTTAGCTTCTTTTAGAGTTATGTTTCTCCTTTCAGCAATTTCGTTTTGTTGTGGGGTCCTGGCAGCGGAGTACTATGACTGATTCCTCTGGAATTGCAGTACCCTTCAACAGTCGAGTTGGTAAACTCAGTGCCCCTATGTGATCTGATCCTTAAGATTTTCAAGCTCTTTTCATTCTGAATCAGCTCCATCAGATTGGTAATATGATCCTTGATTTCACTTTTATTTTTCATGAAAACCACCCAAGTATATCTTGAGAAATCATCCACAACAGCAAGGCAATATTTCTTTCCGCCATTGCTAATGGGGTCAATGGGTCCAAACAAATCCATGTGAAGCAGCTCCAAAATTTTGTTTGAAAATTGGTGGTGCCTTTGTGTTGGTCCCAAGTGGTCAGATGAGGTCTAGAGGGGGTGGGGGTGAATAGACCTCTGTTTTCTTTTCAAAATTTCTCTAACTTTTCTTATCAGCAGAATAAGTCGATTGTAACTTATGAGATTACTTAGTTGTTCGCACACAAAGATTGTTCAGCATAAGTTGACCACTGGTCTGATTTTACTTATATGATTCAAATTAAATCAGAGTTTGAAACTTGTATGCAGCGGATTTATGTCAAGTGTTTTTCAAACAAGTTTTTTTTACTTAAATATTTTATCCCCAGTTTTTAAAACTCATTTTTAAATTCCTTAACTTTTCAATGTGTTTGTTTGTTTTTGAAGATATGCAAATGTAAGACAATAAATCAAACACAAAGAATTTTTATAGTGGTTATATAGACAAGATGTCTTTAGTCCACTCTTCTAAATCACGAAGATTTAGGTTCTACTAAAAACACTAAGTAATTAGTACACCACTTGCGCTTTTACAACAAATGATAAAGCCACAAGCTCGCAATAGGAGATCACTAAGTAAACCTATCCTCTGAAGTAATGTCACTCACTAAGATGGATATCTACTTCTCACAACACTCACAGTGTACATAAATCACTAAGATTTTTAAGTGTATTCTTTTTCCTCAACTTGCTTCGTCAACAGATGACTCGACTGATAGTGTTTTGTTCTTAAGTTTTTGAGACTTAGAAAATTCTAATCGTTGAATGCTCTCAAAATGATGTGTTGTCTCTAACTCTTGAATGTAGAACTATTTATATATGAGGTTTGAATTCTGCCGGTTGAAGTAAGACAGATTTCAGATCTTCCTCGAGTACTGGTCCCTATCTCTGAACGGCTCTCCAAAACTATTCACTATACAGTCTGTTGTACGGATTTGTCAATCGCATTTAATGCACCTTACTGCGAGGTTTCTCTTCAATCATCATTAATACCCTTCTCTTTCAGCATTTATTACGCCAAGTGCATATATTACCATTGGAATGACTTTATGATCTCTTCCACTCTGCTGATCGAATTTTAAATCGAACTCATCTGATTTGACTCTGCTGAAATCCACCAGTCTGATTCCGAACTTAGCATCAGATCAGTAGTCTTCGGGACCCAAATTCAATCTTCTGATTTTACTTCTCTTCTCGATTGAACTTTTCAAAGGTATGCTAGGCTTCCATTACTTAGCTGATGGAACTTGAGAAGGTTATTGAGTCTCATGATAAGTCTTCTGCTGTATCAGATAACATGCTTAGAAAACAGAAGCTGCCTTTAGAAAAACAAAGTTTAGAACTGAACCGTGCTGAAAATTTTATATCTGTTGATAATAGTAAAGTTATCTTGTATGTTCAGACCACTAAACCTACTTCACAGGAAAAAGAAATAAAGGAGAAGAAATCTCCTTAGGCTAAGGGTAAAGAGCCTAAGAAAGACAAACAGACTGAAAAAGCTAAACAGCAGAGTAGTCCGAAGAAGTCTGCTGATAAAAGCAAAAATAATCAGACTAGTAGTAAGTCTAAGAAGCTTGAAAATAAGCAAGTAAGAAAGAATAAATCTAAGAAGCAAAGAAATCATAGAAATGATAATGCTTGAGATATATGACGTCTCTTATGTTAAAGGCTTGAAGTACAATTTGCTGAGCATAAGTCAATTTTGTGAAAAACGATTTCCTTTGATCTTCTCATCGGATAAGTGCTACGTGGAGCAAATTGGAACAAAGAAGGTGATATTATCTGGAAGAAGACAAGGAAACATCTGTATAGTCGACTAGAATTATGTGGACAGGAATTCTAATATTTGTTTGGTGGCCTCTACACCAAGTGAAATTAGTTGGCTATGGCACAAAAGAATGAATCATGTAAACTTCAAGACCATCAACAGATTAATCAAGAACTTTGTGACTTTTGGTGCATCATAATGTTCAGCAGATGTATTATGATGATAACCATTATGATGTGAGTAATGCTTATAAGTAGGGTAAGGTGCATGATATGCAGGATAAGCATGCATAAGATAATGACCAGGGTATGCAGCAGCATAGTGAGGTGGATAATGAGGTGCATGATCATATGATGAATAAGAAGGTTGTACATTGTAATAACTGTCATCATAATAAGACTCATTTCCATACCAAGAATTGTTATTCTTATAGGTTCTTTGCTTCTTGGGTTTTTTCTTTACTTGCTCATTAACATACTTTTTAGACTTATCACTAGTCTGATTATTTTTGCTCTTATCAGCAGACTTATTTGGACTGTTCTGATGTTTAGCTTTACTGGTATGTTTGCTCTTTTTAGGTTCTTTACCCTTAGTAGCATTTTGAGACTTCTTCCCTTTAGTCTCTTCTTCCTGTGAAATAGGTTTAGCATTCTGAACAAATAGGATTACCCAATTATTGCTAGAATATGTAAACTATTCAGAGTAGTCAAAACCTAGACTAGTTTTTTCATAAGGTAGTCTCTGATTACTAGTTATTTTATCTATTCCTTCAGACAACTTAGCATAGGACGCAAGAATATTTTCAAGTTCCATTATTTTTCCCTTATGAACTTCATATTCAGCTTTTAGAGTTTCATTCTCATGCTCAAGCTGTTTATATTCAATTGATTCTTGTGGTTTTTCAACCTTAAGTTTCAGTGAAACATTTTGTTGTTTTAGCATAGTCATCTCTTCCTTAAGCTTAGAAAAAGCAGCAATAACACTCGTGTTGTTAGTCATCATTTGTTCAAACGAACTAAATAGCACATTTTTTTCTTCAGTGAGAGTTACCTCAGTATCCGAATCATCAAATTCTTTGGCCATGAGACAGAGCAATGCAAGTGTCTCTTCTTCAGCAGAGTCATCTTCAGATGTCTCCAAAACTGAATCAAAAGAATAGATGGCAACTATCTTCTCAGCTTCAGCCAACAACACTTTGTTCGTGTTATGGCTCCTCTCTTTTCTCACTTTCTTTTCTTCTTCTATGTACTTCTTGGCTTTTGGATATGGGCAATCCTTAATGAAGTGTCCCAATTTCCTGCAGTTATAGCACATTATTTTGGATTTAAATTATCCTTACTATCATGAGAAGTAGGGTTAGAATTGGAGGCATTGTTGTATTTGTTCTTCATTTTTCTATTGTAGAACTTCTTGAAACCATTCAACAACAACGCAACATCGCCAGCATTGATTTCTTTCTTGTTCAACAGCATGGTCTCATCAGAGGAGTCATTTTCTTTCAGTCTCCCTGTTGATTTCTTTGGTTTGTTTGCGGCAATGAGAGCAGCAGTGGGTTAGAACTAGACGACTCGTCTATCCCCATCCTTTGCAGTTTATAATCATATGCCTTGAGTACTGAGAACATCTCGGTGAGGGATTTCTTTCCCAACTCCCTGGATTCCTCCATAGCTGTGACTTTCATTTTCAACTTTGGTGGCAACGCCTTGAGAACCTTTACAGCAATCTTTTTTTTTGTGAAAGTCTTTCCCAACTTTAAAACGTCATTGAGAGTTCTAGTAAATCTTGTATCTGATTTTACCGAATTTCTTTAGGTTAGATAAAATCAATAAAATATGTAAAGTAATCAACAATAAGAGAGAACTCGTGCTTTATTGAGTATGATTGATCCAGATTACAAAGAGTATGGGGCCCTGGCCAAAATACTAAGGATAGTGCAATACAAAGAATATGCTAACTGGTAGTTTTCTTGATCTAGAGTATCGATCCAGTATTTCGCTATTAAGTGTGGATGGCCAAAAGTCCTTCTTACATTGATTATTCTAGTATATATATGCTAACACTTGTCGCCCTAATAGAGTTCTAGGGCCCATAGGAGTCATTGTACTGCCCACGAGTTGTCCATAAGTATAGATCATCCAGGAGGATCATCATGAGGCACATTGAGCTGTTCATATGCTTATCTAGGTCAAAGAGTTCCAATGCTGATCGGAATGATAATGTCCCATCTCGATATAGATTAGGTCAAGGAATCCGACCAGGCTAGATACAAAATAGCCCCCATCAGTACTCCCCCACTTCTCGAGCATAATCGCAGCTGTAGCTCGGAGAAGTAAGTTATGCCTTCAATTATCCCCCTGATGTTCGTGGAATATGCCTCATTAAAAACCTTATTCGGAAAAACCCAATGGGATAAAACCGAACAAAGGAAAAAGAGGACATATTTGTCGAAATACATACGTCACACAGAAGGATGTCGCATATCATAAGTGCGGGGACTTGGAATGTAATTTCCTCAGGCAGAATTTGAAACGTCACCAAGAAGCCAAGGGCTGAAGCGTCATTACCCATGTCCCATATAAATTGTTGAAGTCAACGGAGTCGTTTTAACTTTTACTATATCTTTCTTGAGATCAGAGCAGTAAAAACTTTCAGATCGATATTTTCATCAGCTTCCCATTTTGTTGATCATATCCCTTTTCCAAAATGTCGACCTCGCATGTTAATTCTAATTCTCCTCCTCATGCCAAATAAGAGGTTAACCGTATCATTACTGTAGTAGAGAAAGGCTCGAAAAATCGTTCTTTCGAGAATGTAGACATGGAGGATAGGATGCTTGCCGACGAAGTCAACACTTATGGCGAGGAAGAGGTGGACTGGCTTGTGGTCAAAATCACAGAAGAGGAGCCTGTTAAACCCTCAAGGAAATCCTCCAAAAAACCAATCCACCACAACAACAAGTATTTGCTCCGGTCGACAACCTCCCGACCAAATATAAAGATACTCCCGAACAACAAGCCGATCTGCAGAGGGATTATGAAAAATACTTTCCAGCAGGCTTCCAGATCGTGGTTTCGAAACCTACTGATAGGGTCACTACTCCTTTTGGACAATTGTCGAGCCTTCTACTCAACTCACCTCGATCATGGGCTCAGATATCCTCTTCCCTTCATCATAACTGAAGTCCCACTACAAGAAAAACCGGTTTCAGTGACTGTAGTGTTTGGTCGCTGAAAGTGAGAAAATCGTTGCTAAAAGCTATAGTGACCAAGGTGGCGTTGGTTACTGTAATTGGCTACTAAAAGTGTGCAGCGACGAATCTTTAACATGGATGCTGAAAGTGTGTGGTTCAGTGACTAAATACTAGCGGTCTCTATTGATGGGTCAATTAGCAACAATATTTTTGCTCACTAATGTAACATTTTGTGGTCCCTGTTGCATTGTCTTGGTGGCTGTAGCATTGTAAATAGCTACAACAATTTATGTTTAGTGACGAACCAATAATGGTCTCTAAAGGAACGTGTATTAGTAACAATATGTTTGCTTGCTAATGTAGCCATATTGTGTCACTGTAGCTTTGTTAAGGTCACTGTAGGTATGCATATACCAACAAAAATATATAATTAGAAAAATATGCTAGTTTATATACTGACAAAAGTAACTATTATTTAATATATACGTGCAGAAAATTTCTGAGACCCAATCTAACAACAGGGCAAAGAAGACGCACCAACATAAACTAGGAACCAAATCCCGTGCTGCTCATCAATATGAGAAGGTCAGTATTAGTATTTACATTGTTTAAGAATACATAACTGTATTATAAACTGATATTTGATACTTCTATGAAACAGAATCTTGATGACATAGACATGTATGAAGTTGAATATCATAATGAGAAGAATGGATGGGCTGATGAGGAGGTCGAGAATAATAGTGTAAGTGCAAATATTATTTTGATTTATTTTTATAATATTTCAATTACGAAAATAATTGTTTTGTTCGAATTTTGGTGCTAGATTAAAATGAAAGAATTGCGCGAACAACAGAACGCTCTGCCTGAGGATGCTACTCGTATGACTACGGAGCAAATTTGTGTTGCCGTTCTTGGGGAGAGTTCAGCATTCGTCAAGTCAAAAGGACTAAAGAGAAAGAAACTAGTTGGTGAGAATACATCACATTCTGAATCAGCTAATCATCAAGCACGGTTGGAAGAAGAGCTGTCAAATGCAAAAGCTGAGCTAGATGCTCAAAAGAACACAATGACAACTCTTTTACATTTCTTAGAGAAAATGACTGGACAAAGCGTATATGATATTCTTAATCAACAAGATTGGTAAGTTAATTTTAAAAATATTGATCATATTGTTTCTAGTTATAGGTTTTTAGTATAAGTTTTAACTATATAAATTATTGCATTCATATATTCTATTAATTAATTTTTTTTTCTTTGATGCAGATATGCCATCTTGCAGTGGAGTGCAATTTAATAATCTTTTACGAACTCGACAATTTTAAGACCTTTTTAGTTTAAGATTATGAGGTTTTTTTTTTTAATTAATGGTATGTTAGATTTTTATGATAACATGTGAGTGATCATCACATGCATGTAATCATCAATTTGCATTTTATATTTCTCTAGTTATTTCCAATGTATCAGAAATTTCGTTTTAGTTTGAAATGTTATTAATATGTTCTCTTGATATTAATGAAGTCATTTGTGGTAACTTTAGTTTGTAGTTGTTTGGTGTACATGAGAATTTTGGCAGGATGCAATTATACTCGTGTTATTGTGATGGCTTTCATTGCATTTCGCATTTGAAACTGCTTTGGAGAGTGAATTGGTTGTTGATTTCTAACTCATGGAGAAAGTGGGAACTTTAAACGATTGTGATTTGTAGGACTGAAGAAAGAAGACCATGGTATATATTTGGCCAATGTTATGGCCTTTTTTTTCTTCATATAAACCTATATATGTATATGACTTTTTGCTAAAAGTTTGGAGCTTGTTTGATCTGTACATGATTTATTTTTTACATTCACCAATTAACATTCACCAAAAAAAAAAAATGGAGAAGAGAACTTGGATTTGTTCGTAAACTTTGTATTTACATTAATAAATAATATTCATTGAGACTTATTTCTTTTAAGAGGAAAAATTGAGTGTGTTATTTTCTCTTTAGAATCTTTAATACCATTGATACTTTTGTTCATATTTTAGAAGTTGTTTTATCATCTCAAAAATTGAAAATAAGTATTCTGAAACTTTTTTTCCATTAGCTTGTAGATTTTTTCACTTATCAACTATATATAATATATATTCTTATTTCTGTTTTTTTTTAATTAATTTTCAATAAAGATATAAATATTTCAATAAACAACAAATAAACCAATATGTAACTTTAAAATGGTTTTTCTATGAAATGTTATTTTACGTCATTTTAATTTTCAATCAAGTTTAAAATTCACAGGATAGAAAGTAGCTTCCATTTTTCTTTGTCGTTGTAAATATAACTTGAACGACAACATAATCACGTTGTTGGAGTTTTATACTTAGCTACTACACCAATTAATTGTTGATCATATCCAACTCATAAGCCCAATTAGTAGCGATTGCCTTCAAATTGTTGTTGTTAACAAAATTTTAGCTACCATCTTAAGTTGTTGCTGAGCATTCCCATTTAGCAACCATAGTGATTGGTAACTGCAAACCAATAAAACAGAACAAGTAGCAACCAACTTAAAGTTGTTGCTATGTGTATAATTTTAACGACTATCCCAAACCCATTGCTGAAGATTTTCATTTAGCGACAATACGATTTCGTTGCTGCCACCAAACTTAGGAGAGACAGTAGCGGCCAACTTAAATTTGTTGCTATGAATGTAACTTTAACGACCAACATAAACTCGTTGTTGCGGATTAACACTTAGCAACCATAGTAATTGGTCGTTGAAATCCAGGTGGGATCGAGTGCAACCATCCAAAATTTTCGCTGCTAAAAAATGGTCACAATAGATGTTTAACTACTGCGACCATAATATTCCCTGCTATAAAACCAGAACATGGTCACTGAGCTCTTGTCAAACATTTAACGACCATCCACAACCACCAATCGTTTGTTGGTTGCAGAAGAATCGACGCAAGCAGGCTTGAGCAACCACCTGACTTTTGGTAGCAAAACACGACCATATAGCAACCAACCCAACTTCGTCACTGAGAATTTGGTCGCTGAAACCGGTTTTTCTTGTAGTGTGGGGGGGGGGGGTGGGGGGGGGGGGGGGGGGGAGGGGGGGGGGGTGGGGGGGGGGGGGGGTGGGGGGGGGGGGGGGTGGGGGGGGGGGGGGGTGGGGGGGGGGGGGGGTGGGGGGGGGGGGGGGTGGGGGGGGGGGGGGGTGGGGGGGGGGGGGGGTGGGGGGGGGGGGGGGTGGGGGGGGGGGGGGGTGGGGGGGGGGGGGGGTGGGGGGGGGGGGGGGTGGGGGGGGGGGGGGGTGGGGGGGGGGGGGGGTGGGGGGGGGGGGGGGTGGGGGGGGGGGGGGGTGGGGGGGGGGGGGGGTGGGGGGGGGGGGGGGTGGGGGGGGGGGGGGGTGGGGGGGGGGGGGGGTGGGGGGGGGGGGGGGTGGGGGGGGGGGGGGGTGGGGGGGGGGGGGGGTGGGGGGGGGGGGGGGTGGGGGGGGGGGGGGGTGGGGGGGGGGGGGGGTGGGGGGGGGGGGGGGTGGGGGGGGGGGGGGGTGGGGGGGGGGGGGGGTGGGGGGGATCGTTGTCCCCCGGATAGAACACAAGTATTGTGGATATTCATTGCGTAAGTTTTTTCTAGATGGTCTATTGACTATCAAATACGGTCAGTAAGTAATTCAAGATTCACGGAATCGAGAAACTTGTATATCGAGTTTCATGTTCTTATGAATTTGTTTTAAAATAATGTACTTTTCCGTGTAATGCGGAAAATAATCAAACTTTGGTTGTATCTTTCCAATTTGGTTTTTCATGCAAGTGGTGTTTACTACCAGATTTTCGAAGTGTATTTGTTCACATGATAATGATATTTGGGCCGAATTTCTTGTTCTTTTCTTCCTCTGTAAAATTGCTTATTCGGTGGTGCTCTTGTTAAAAAAAAAGGCCATTTGAGAGTTATTAGTCTTCATTCTTTTCACCTAGTATGTATCATCCCAAACTCATAATATGCGCTATCAACACGTTAGAGAATGTTATGGTTGAGATTCATGCTTTTCCAGTCCATGTTTAAACATGTCATTTTCGGGAAGTCGTGGAAGAAGTACTATTATTTTGGTTGAATTTTTTTCAGATGCTTTTTTTGCACAAAAATTGGAAACGTTAGTTATTCACGTGATCGAAATTTGGTTGTTGGGCCTATGTTTCTCTAAAGGGCTCTTTGGACTACAAAATCTAACGTTATAATTCACAAGATACAAATCGCATGCCTCAAGTTTCAAGCTAGTCTGATTAAGAGATAGCATGATACATTTTTGGTCCCTTGGGTAGATCACGAACATTATGGATTTTTATGGGTGAAATTTTATTTGAAGACCTTTTGACAATCAAATTAAGATAGTGAACTTCACAATTCACTTGATGGAGAATTTTTGTCCCTTTATTCATGTTCCTCTGATTTCACTCTAAATGGTCTATTTTGGTGTCTTATGCGTAATAGAATCAAAATTTGGGTATTTTAGGCCTAGGTTTGTTTTTCATGGAGGTTGTGCATTGGTTACTAAATTTTAAAAGTGTTATTCACATTATAGGTGATGTATGGGCAGGGTTTATTGTTCTTTCCTCTAATTGATGGAATTGGGCATTTTAACAACTTTTTCGTTCATTCTTTAAAGGTGTGTAAACCATTGATCCCCAAACTAGGAATCTGCGTTACCAACATGATAGATAATGTTTTTGGTGGGATTTCTTGTTTTTCTGAGTCCTACATAGACATGGTCAATTTTGTGGTGTCATGTGTGAAAAACTCGAGTATTACGTTATATGTTTTGCAAATGGAATTACCGCACTGGAATTTAGACAGTGTGTTATTTACGTGGTATATATGTTCTTGAAAACTTCTGCTAAAATGGTTAGCTTTGGGTTACCCTTGTGAAAACTAGGGTATAATATATTGGCCTAATTTCTTTTTTCAGTGATCTATCTAATTTCTGGTGCCAAAATAGGCTGATCTTTAAATTTATGCAAAGTTTATTGCTCCTCACACATTTCTCTAAAATTGATTCTTTTTAGGTTGCCCAAGATGAAACAAGAACATGCTAATATTCTTGGGATTGAGTCTTTCCAGGTAGTCTTCTGCATTTCTAATTTTAACAGTACCTTATATAAAATGATTGTTCGGTATGCTCTACATATATTTCTCTAAACTTTTCTTTAGCCTACCTTGTCTAAAAGTTTCTTATTCACAAGATCTATATAGATTGCATGATTCGAATTTGAAGTTCTTCAGATTAATCCGAGGTCCCTTGGATGAACACAAGTATTTTGGATATCTTTTGGTGAGGTTTTCTCTAGTTGGACAGTCGACTGTGTAATTCAGTCAGTAAGATATTCAGTGTTCGCGTAATGGAGAACTTGTAAATCGAGTTTAAGGTTCTTCTGAATTCACTTTAAATCAATCCACTTTTGAGTGATTATGTGTACGAGAATCACATTATGGTTAGTTGTGCCAATATGGTTTTTTCATGGAGATGTGTTATAACGACCAAAATTTATATTTGTATTATTCACATAATTTAGGGTATTTTGGCTGAGTTTCAGGTTCTTTCCTCTCCTCGATAAAATGTCTAATTTGATGATTTCCTTATTTAAAAAAAATAAAAAAGGATATTTTAAGAACTCTTATCTTCAACATTTATAGCTAGTACATTGATCCAAATCTCTTAATGTGTTCCATCCACACGATGGAGAAAGTTATGGTTGAGATTCATGTTTTTCCGAGTACATGTTAAATTTGTCATTTTTGGGGTGTCGTGAACAAAACACGGTTGTTTTTGGGAAATAATTTTTAGATGTTGTTTTGAATCTCAAATTTTGAAATGTTTATTATTCACATGATGGAGAATGGATGTTTGGTTGTTAAACCAACGATTTTCCTAAAATCTCTCTCATCTAGCATATCTAACGGTATCTTATTCAAAAGACAAATCATGAATGCTCTGGGTTTCAAGATCTTCTAATTTAGAGATAGCATTGTCCATGTCGTTGTCCCCCGGATAGAACACAAGTATTGTGGATATTTATTGCGTAAGTTTTTTCTAGATGGTCTATTGACTATCAAATACGGTCAGTAAGTAATTCAAGATTCACGGAATCGAGAAACTTGTATATCGAGTTTCACGTTCTTATGAATTTGTTTTAAATTAATGTACTTTTCCATGTAATGCTTAAAATAATCGAACTTTGGTTGTTTCGTTCCAATTTGGTTTTTCATGCAAGTGGTGTTTACTACCAGATTTTCGAAGTGTATTTATTTGTTCACGTGATAATGATATTTGGGCCGAATTTCTTGTTCTTTTCTTCCTCTGTAAAATTGCTTATTCGGTGGTGCTCTTGTTAAAAAAAAAGGCCATTTGAGAGTTATTAGTCTTCATTCTTTTCACCTAGTATGTATCATCCCAAACTCATAATATGCGCTATCAACACGTTAGAGAATGTTATGGTTGAGATTCATGCTTTTCCAGTCCATGTTTAAACATGTCATTTTCGGGGAGTCGTGGAAGAAGTACTATTATTTTGGTTGAATTTTTTTCAGATGCTTTTTTTGCACAAAAATTGGAAACGTTAGTTATTCACGTGATCGAAATTTGGTTGTTGGGCCTATGTTTCTCTAAAGGGCTCTTTGGACTACCAAATCTAACGGTATAATTCACAAGATACAAATCGCATGCCTCAAGTTTCAAGCTAGTCTGATTAAGAGATAGCATGATACATTTTTGGTCTCTTGGGTAGATCACGAACATTATGGATTTTCATGGGTGAAATTTTATTCGAAGACCTTTTGACAATCAAATTAAGATAGTGAACTTCACAATTCACTTGATGGAGAATTTTTGTCCCTTTATTCATGTTCCTCTGATTTCACTCTAAATGGTCTATTTTGGTGTGTTATGCGTAATAGAATCACAATTTGGGTATTTTAGGCCTAGGTTTGTTTTTCATGGAGGTTGTGCATTGGTTACTAAATTTTAAAAGTGTTATTCACATTATAGGTGATGTATGGGCCGGGTTTATTGTTCTTTCCTCTAATTGATGGAGTTGGGCATTTTAAGAACTTTTTTCGTTCATTCTTTAAAGGTGTGTCCAAACTAGGAATCTGCGTTACCAACATGATAGATAATGTTTTTGGTGGGATTTCTTGTTGTTCTGAGTCCTACATAGACATGGTCATTTTTGTGGTGTCATGTGTGAAAAACTCGAGTATTACATTATATGTTTTGCAAATGGAATTACCGCACTGGAATTTAGACAGTGTGTTATTTACGTGGTAGATATGTTCTTGAAAACTTCTGCTAAAATGGTTAGTTTTAGGTTACCCTTGTGAAAACTAGGGTATAATATATTGGACTAGTTTTTTTTTCCAGTGATCTATCTAATTTCTGGTCCCAAAATAGGCTGATCTTTATATTTATGTAAAGTTTATTGCTCCTCACACATTTCTCTAAAATTGACTCTTTTTAGGTTGCCCAAGATGAAACAAGAACATGCTAATATTCTTGGGATTGAGTTTTTCCAGGTAGTCTTATGCATTTCTAATTTTAACCGTACGTTAATCAAGTGATATAAAATGATAGTTCGGTATGTTCTACATATATTTCTCTAAACTTCTCTTTAGCCTACCATATCTAAAAGTTTCTTATTCACAAGATCTATTCAGATTGCATGATTCGAATTTGAAGTTTTTCAGATTAATATATAACACGATCCATTCCGGGGTCCCTTGGATGAGCACGAGTATTTTGGATATCTTTTGGTGATGTTTTCTCTAGATGGTCAGTCGACTGTGTAATTCAGTCAGTAAAATATTCAGTTTTCGCGTAATGGAGAACATGTAAATCGAGTTTAAGGTTCTTCTGAATTCGTTTTAAATCAATCCACTTTTGAGTGATTATGTGTACGAGAATCACATTATGGTTAGTTGTGCCAATATGGTTTTTTCATGGATATGTGTTATAAAGGCCAAAATTTATATTTGTATTATTCACATAATTTAGGGTATTTTGGCTGAGTTTCATGTTCTTTCCTCTCCTTTATAAAATGTCTAATTTGATGGTTCCCTTATTTAAAAAATAAAAAAGGATAGTTTAAGAACTCTTATCTTCACGATGGAGAAAGTTATGGTTGAGATTCATGTTTTTCTGAGTCGATGTTAAATTTGTTATTTTTGGGGTGTCGTGAACAAAACACGGTTGTTTTTGGGAATTCATTTTTAGATGTTGTTTTGAATCTCAAATTTTGAAACGTTTATTATTCACGTGATGGAGAATGGATGTTTGGTTGTTAAACCAATGATTTTCCTAAAATCTCTTCCAACTAGCATATCAAGCGGTATCTTATTCAAAAGATAAATCATGCATGCTCTGAGTTTCAAGATCTTCTAATTTGGAGATAGCATGGTCCATATCGTTGTCCCCCGGATAGAACACAAGTATTGTGGATATTCATTGCGTAAGTTTTTTCTAGATGGTCTATTGACTATCAAATACGGTCAGTAAGTAATTCAAGATTCACGGAATCGAGAAACTTGTATATCGAGTTTCATGTTCTTATGAATTTGTTTTAAAATAATGTACTTTTCCGTGTAATGCGGAAAATAATCAAACTTTGGTTGTATCTTTCCAATTTGGTTTTTCATGCAAGTGGTGTTTACTACCAGATTTTCGAAGTGTATTTGTTCACATGATAATGATATTTGGGCCGAATTTCTTGTTCTTTTCTTCCTCTGTAAAATTGCTTACTCGGTGTTGCTCTTGTTAAAAAAAAAGGGCATTTGAGAGTTATTAGTCTTCATCCTTTTAACCTAGTATGTATTATCCCAAACTCATAATATGTGCTATCAACACGTTAGAGAATGTTATGGTTGAGATTCAGGCTTTTCCAGTCCATGTTTAAACATGTCATTTTCGGGGAGTCGTGAAAGAAGTACTATTATTTTGGTTGAATTTTTTTCAGATGCTTTTTTTGCTGAAAAATTTGAAACGTTAGTTATTCACGTGATCGAAATTTGGTTGTTGGGCCTGTGTTTCGCTAAAGGGCTCTTTCGACTACCAAATCTAACAGTATAATTCACAAGATACAAATCGCATGCCTCAAGTTTCAAGCTAGTCTAATTAAGAGATAGCATGATACATTTTTGGTCTCTTGGGTAGATCACGAACATTATGGATTTTCATGGGTGAAATTTTATTCGAAGACCTTTTGACAATCAAATTAAGCTAGTGAACTTCACAATTCACTTGATGGAGAATTTTTGTCCCGAGATTCATGTTCCTCTGATTTCACTCTATATGGTCTATTTTGGTGTGTTATGCGTAATAGAATCACAATTTGGGTATTTTGGGCCTAGCTTTGTTTTCATGGAGGTTGTGCATTCGTTACTAAATTTTAAAAGTGTTATTCACATGATAGGTGATGTATGGGCCGGGTTTATTGTTCTTTCCTCTAATTGATGGAATTGGGCATTTTAAGAACTTTTTCGTTCATTCTTTAAAGTTGTGTAAAACTAGGAATCTGCGTTACAAACATGATAGATAATGTTCTGGTGGGATTTCTTGTTGTTCTGAGGTCCTACATAGACATGGTCATTTTTGTGGTGTCATGTGTGAAAAACTCGAGTATTACATTATATGTTTTGCAAATGGAATTACCGCACTGGAATTTAGACAGTGTGTTATTTACGTGGTAGATATGTTCTTGAAAACTTCTGCTAAAATGGTTAGTTTTAGGTTACCCTCGTGAAAACTAGGGTATAATATATTGGACTAGTTTTTTTTTCCAGTGATCTATCTAATTTCTTGTCCCAAAATAGGCTGATCTTTATATTTATGTAAAGTTTATTGCTCCTCACACATTTCTCTAAAATTGACTCTTTTTAGGTTGCCCAAGATGAAACAAGAACATGCTAATATTCTTGGGATTGAGTTTTTCCAGGTAGTCTTATGCATTTCTAATTTTAACCGTACGTTAATCAAGTGATATAAAATGATAGTTCGGTATGTTCTACATATATTTCTCTAAACTTCTCTTTAGCCTACCATATCTAAAAGTTTCTTATTCACAAGATCTATTCAGATTGCATGATTCGAATTTGAAGTTTTTCAGATTAATATATAACACGATCCATTCCGGGGTCCCTTGGATGAGCACGAGTATTTTGGATATCTTTTGGTGATGTTTTCTCTAGATGGTCAGTCGACTGTGTAATTCAGTCAGTAAAATATTCAGTTTTCGCGTAATGGAGAACATGTAAATCGAGTTTAAGGTTCTTCTGAATTCGTTTTAAATCAATCCACTTTTGAGTGATTATGTGTACGAGAATCACATTATGGTTAGTTGTGCCAATATGGTTTTTTCATGGATATGTGTTATAAAGGCCAAAATTTATATTTGTATTATTCACATAATTTAGGGTATTTTGGCTGAGTTTCATGTTCTTTCCTCTCCTTTATAAAATGTCTAATTTGATGGTTCCCTTATTTAAAAAATAAAAAAGGATAGTTTAAGAACTCTTATCTTCACGATGGAGAAAGTTATGGTTGAGATTCATGTTTTTCTGAGTCGATGTTAAATTTGTTATTTTTGGGGTGTCGTGAACAAAACACGGTTGTTTTTGGGAATTCATTTTTAGATGTTGTTTTGAATCTCAAATTTTGAAACGTTTATTATTCACGTGATGGAGAATGGATGTTTGGTTGTTAAACCAATGATTTTCCTAAAATCTCTTCCAACTAGCATATCAAGCGGTATCTTATTCAAAAGATAAATCATGCATGCTCTGAGTTTCAAGATCTTCTAATTTGGAGATAGCATGGTCCATATCGTTGTCCCCCGGATAGAACACAAGTATTGTGGATATTCATTGCGTAAGTTTTTTCTAGATGGTCTATTGACTATCAAATACGGTCAGTAAGTAATTCAAGATTCACGGAATCGAGAAACTTGTATATCGAGTTTCATGTTCTTATGAATTTGTTTTAAAATAATGTACTTTTCCGTGTAATGCGGAAAATAATCAAACTTTGGTTGTATCTTTCCAATTTGGTTTTTCATGCAAGTGGTGTTTACTACCAGATTTTCGAAGTGTATTTGTTCACATGATAATGATATTTGGGCCGAATTTCTTGTTCTTTTCTTCCTCTGTAAAATTGCTTACTCGGTGTTGCTCTTGTTAAAAAAAGGGCATTTGAGAGTTATTAGTCTTCATCCTTTTAACCTAGTATGTATCATCCCAAACTCATAATATGTGCTATCAACACGTTAGAGAATGTTATGGTTGAGATTCAGGCTTTTCCAGTCCATGTTTAAACATGTCATTTTCGGGGAGTCGTGAAAGAAGTACTATTATTTTGGTTGAATTTTTTTCAGATGCTTTTTTTGCTGAAAAATTTGAAACGTTAGTTATTCACGTGATCGAAATTTGGTTGTTGGGCCTGTGTTTCGCTAAAGGGCTCTTTCGACTACCAAATCTAACAGTATAATTCACAAGATACAAATCGCATGCCTCAAGTTTCAAGCTAGTCTAATTAAGAGATAGCATGATACATTTTTGGTCTCTTGGGTAGATCACGAACATTATGGATTTTCATGGGTGAAATTTTATTCGAAGACCTTTTGACAATCAAATTAAGCTAGTGAACTTCACAATTCACTTGATGGAGAATTTTTGTCCCGAGATTCATGTTCCTCTGATTTCACTCTAAATGGTTTATTTTGGTGTGTTATGCTTAATAGAAACACAATTTGGGTATTTTGGGCTTATGTTTGATTTTCATGGAGTTTGTGCATTCTTCACTAAATTTTAAAAGTGTTATTCACATGATAGGTGATGTATGGGCCGGGTTTATTGTTCTTTCCTCTAATTGATGGAATTGGGCATTTTAAGAACTTTTTCGTTCATTCTTTAAAGTTGTGTAAAACTAGGAATCTGCGTTACAAACATGATAGATAATGTTCTGGTGGGATTTCTTGTTGTTCTGAGGTCCTACATAGACATGGTCATTTTTGTGGTGTCATGTGTGAAAAACTCGAGTATTACATTATATGTTTTGCAAATGGAACTACCGCACTGGAATTTAGACAGTGTGTTATTTACGTGGTAGATATGTTCTTGAAAACTTCTGCTAAAATGGTTAGTTTTAGGTTACCCTCGTGAAAACTAGGGTATAATATATTGGACTAGTTTTTTTTTCCAGTGATCGATCTTTATATTTATGTAAAGTTTATTGCTCCTCACACATTTCTCTAAAATTGACTCTTTTTAGGTTGCCCAAGATGAAACAAGAACATGCTAATATTCTTGGGATTGAGTTTTTCCAGGTAGTCTTATGCATTTCTAATTTTAACCGTACGTTAATCAAGTGATATAAAATGATAGTTCGGTATGTTCTACATATATTTCTCTAAACTTCTCTTTAGCCTACCATATCTAAAAGTTTCTTATTCACAAGATCCAATCCGGGGTCCCTTGGATGAGCACGAGTATTTTGGATATCTTTTGGTGATGTTTTCTCTAGATGGTCAGTCGACTGTGTAATTCAGTCAGTAAAATATTCAGTTTTCGCGTAATGGAGAACATGTAAATCGAGTTTAAGGTTCTTCTGAATTCGTTTTAAATCAATCCACTTTTGAGTGATTATGTGTACGAGAATCACATTATGGTTAGTTGTGCCAATATGGTTTTTTCATGGATATGTGTTATAAAGGCCAAAATTTATATTTGTATTATTCACATAATTTAGGGTATTTTGGCTGAGTTTCATGTTCTTTCCTCTCCTTTATAAAATGTCTAATTTGATGGTTCCCTTATTTAAAAAATAAAAAAGGATAGTTTAAGAACTCTTATCTTCACGATGGAGAAAGTTATGGTTGAGATTCATGTTTTTCTGAGTCGATGTTAAATTTGTTATTTTTGGGGTGTCGTGAACAAAACACGGTTGTTTTTGGGAATTCATTTTTAGATGTTGTTTTGAATCTCAAATTTTGAAACGTTTATTATTCACGTGATGGAGAATGGATGTTTGGTTGTTAAACCAATGATTTTCCTAAAATCTCTTCCAACTAGCATATCAAGCGGTATCTTATTCAAAAGATAAATCATGCATGCTCTGAGTTTCAAGATCTTCTAATTTGGAGATAGCATGGTCCATATCGTTGTCCCCCGGATAGAACACAAGTATTGTGGATATTCATTGCGTAAGTTTTTTCTAGATGGTCTATTGACTATCAAATACGGTCAGTAAGTAATTCAAGATTCACGGAATCGAGAAACTTGTATATCGAGTTTCATGTTCTTATGAATTTGTTTTAAAATAATGTACTTTTCCGTGTAATGCGGAAAATAATCAAACTTTGGTTGTATCTTTCCAATTTGGTTTTTCATGCAAGTGGTGTTTACTACCAGATTTTCGAAGTGTATTTGTTCACATGATAATGATATTTGGGCCGAATTTCTTGTTCTTTTCTTCCTCTGTAAAATTGCTTACTCGGTGTTGCTCTTGTTAAAAAAAAGGGCATTTGAGAGTTATTAGTCTTCATCCTTTTAACCTAGTATGTATTATCCCAAACTCATAATATGTGCTATCAACACGTTAGAGAATGTTATGGTTGAGATTCAGGCTTTTCCAGTCCATGTTTAAACATGTCATTTTCGGGGAGTCGTGAAAGAAGTACTATTATTTTGGTTGAATTTTTTTCAGATGCTTTTTTTGCTGAAAAATTTGAAACGTTAGTTATTCACGTGATCGAAATTTGGTTGTTGGGCCTGTGTTTCGCTAAAGGGCTCTTTCGACTACCAAATCTAACAGTATAATTCACAAGATACAAATCGCATGCCTCAAGTTTCAAGCTAGTCTAATTAAGAGATAGCATGATACATTTTTGGTCTCTTGGGTAGATCACGAACATTATGGATTTTCATGGGTGAAATTTTATTCGAAGACCTTTTGACAATCAAATTAAGCTAGTGAACTTCACAATTCACTTGATGGAGAATTTTTGTCCCGAGATTCATGTTCCTCTGATTTCACTCTATGTGGTCTATTTTGGTGTGTTATGCGTAATAGAATCACAATTTGGGTATTTTGGGCCTAGCTTTGTTTTCATGGAGGTTGTGCATTCGTTACTAAATTTTAAAAGTGTTATTCACATGATAGGTGATGTATGGGCCGGGTTTATTGTTCTTTCCTCTAATTGATGGAATTGGGCATTTTAAGAACTTTTTCGTTCATTCTTTAAAGTTGTGTAAAACTAGGAATCTGCGTTACAAACATGATAGATAATGTTCTGGTGGGATTTCTTGTTGTTCTGAGGTCCTACATAGACATGGTCATTTTTGTGGTGTCATGTGTGAAAAACTCGAGTATTACATTTTATGTTTTGCAAATGGAATTACCGCACTGGAATTTAGACAGTGTGTTATTTACGTGGTAGATATGTTCTTGAAAACTTCTGCTAAAATGGTTAGTTTTAGGTTACCCTCGTGAAAACTAGGGTATAATATATTGGACTAGTTTTTTTTTCCAGTGATCTATCTAATTTCTGGTCCCAAAATAGGCTGATCTTTATATTTATGTAAAGTTTATTGCTCCTCACACATTTCTCTAAAATTGACTCTTTTTAGGTTGCCCAAGATGAAACAAGAACATGCTAATATTCTTGGGATTGAGTTTTTCCAGGTAGTCTTCTGCATTTCTAATTTTAACCGTACGTTAATCAAGTGATATAAAATGATAGTTCGGTATGTTCTACATATATTTCTCTAAACTTCTCTTTAGCCTACCATATCTAAAAGTTTCTTATTCACAAGATCTATTCAGATTGCATGATTCGAATTTGAAGTTTTTCAGATTAATATATAACACGATCCATTCCGGGGTACCTTGGATGAGCACGAGTATTTTGGATATCTTTTGGTGATGTTTTCTCTAGATGGTCAGTCGACTGTGTAATTCAGTCAGTAAAATATTCAGTTTTCGCGTAATGGAGAACATGTAAATCGAGTTTAAGGTTCTTCTGAATTCGTTTTAAATCAATCCACTTTTGAGTGATTATGTGTACGAGAATCACATTATGGTTAGTTGTGCCAATATGGTTTTTTCATGGATATGTGTTATAAAGGCCAAAATTTATATTTGTATTATTCACATAATTTAGGGTATTTTGGCTGAGTTTCATGTTCTTTCCTCTCCTTTATAAAATGTCTAATTTGATGGTTCCCTTATTTAAAAAATAAAAAAGGATAGTTTAAGAACTCTTATCTTCACGATGGAGAAAGTTATGGTTGAGATTCATGTTTTTCTGAGTCGATGTTAAATTTGTTATTTTTGGGGTGTCGTGAACAAAACACGGTTGTTTTTGGAAATTCATTTTTAGATGTTGTTTTGAATCTCAAATTTTGAAACGTTTATTATTCACGTGATGGAGAATGGATGTTTGGTTGTTAAACCAATGATTTTCCTAAAATCTCTTCCAACTACCATATCAAGCGATATCTTATTCAAAAGATAAATCATGCATGCTCTGAGTTTCAAGATCTTCTAATTTGGAGATAGCATGGTCCATATCGTTGTCCCCCGGATAGAACACAAGTATTGTGGATATTCATTGCGTAAGTTTTTTCTAGATGGTCTATTGACTATCAAATACGGTCAGTAAGTAATTCAAGATTCACGGAATCGAGAAACTTGTATATCGAGTTTCATGTTCTTATGATTTGTTTTAAAATAATGTACTTTTCCGTGTAATGCGGAAAATAATCAAACTTTGGTTGTATCTTTCCAATTTGGTTTTTCATGCAAGTGGTGTTTACTACCAGATTTTCGAAGTGTATTTGTTCACATGATAATGATATTTGGGCCGAATTTCTTGTTCTTTTCTTCCTCTGTAAAATTGCTTACTCGGTGTTGCTCTTGTTAAAAAAAGGGCATTTGAGAGTTATTAGTCTTCATCCTTTTAACCTAGTATGTATCATCCCAAACTCATAATATGTGCTATCAACACGTTAGAGAATGTTATGGTTGAGATTCAGGCTTTTCCAGTCCATGTTTAAACATGTCATTTTCGGGGAGTCGTGAAAGAAGTACTATTATTTTGGTTGAATTTTTTCAGATGCTTTTTTTGCTGAAAAATTTGAAACGTTAGTTATTCACGTGATCGAAATTTGGTTGTTGGGCCTGTGTTTCGCTAAAGGGCTCTTTCGACTACCAAATCTAACAGTATAATTCACAAGATACAAATCGCATGCCTCAAGTTTCAAGCTAGTCTAATTAAGTACGCATACACACGAAATGATTGTAACCAGGATGATCCGGGAACTGTTCACATAAACTTTTATAAAATTTGTAATCACTTAAGCACAAATTATAAAACTCAGAATTAACTAAGACAAACTTAAAATTAATCATTCAAATAAGCATTAATAACATAACAACAATAACACAAAATAACAATAATACAAACATACATTAATAACATTTTTTGAATTTTTGGTTGCTGAATTTTTTCAGTTATTTTCTTGTAATCAATTCCTGAGACATTAAGGAAATTTTCTTTTCTTTGTATCCTTCTTTGTATTAGATCAATCTCGTGATAACGAGACTGTGTTACAAATTCAAATGTTATTTCCTGTAAATTAATAGTACTAGTTATTCCCTTTTCATCAATGCTTTTTATAGGATAAAGCATATGCATAAAAGGATTCCCAAGTATAACATCATGGGATAAATCTTTAACCATTATAAATGGCATTTCAAGAGAAATTCCTTTGTTACAAACTGCAGTATCTTGTAATTTATATTTAACTATAAACTTTCTTCCATCTGCAGCATTCAAGATTTCAGTTGTTTTGGAGAAATATCTAGAAGGAACTAATCCTTCATTGATGCAATTTAGATCTGCTCCTGAATCAACCATAGCAATAGAAAATTCTCTGTGTACAATTATTTTAATTTTAATGTGCCATTTATGAGTGATAACCTTATCAATCATATTAACAAAAGTTAACGAATTCACATCTCCATCTTTTATGGATTCTTCTTTTCAAATTCCTGCTCCGAATTAGTTTCGAGAGTTCTTAACTCAATTAAAGAAACTCTAGATTTTAAATCACTTATAAGTCATTAAATTGAAGCAAATTTGGGACATTTTCGGCTCAATTGAGAAAGTTGAACTTTACTCTTGGACTTACGAGTTTATTTTACCTTGATTTTTTCTAAGAAATGGGAAAAAAATTAATATGCACACATGACCCCATGCAAAATCTTATTTTTTCTTTTAGAGGGCTCCTATTGTGATTAGGATTTGGATAAAAAAATATTTTTTAAATGTTTGATTCATAATCGCGATTAGGAAGAATAGAAAAATTATGGTCCCAAAATTGCGATTAGAAAAACTATAATTTTTTAATAACAAATTTGTTTCCAAAATTGCAATTAATATTTTAGGGGAAAAAAATTAATTTTTTTTTTCAATTTTTGTCCAAAATCGCGACTAGGAAGAGCAGAAAAAAATTGTCCCAAAATCGGATTAAGAAGAGCATAATTTTTCCTTTTAAGTATGTTACAAAATCGCAATTAGGATTTTGGGAAAAAAGAAAAAAAAAACTTTTAATTCTTTTCATTTTTGTTCCAAAATAGTTATTAGGAAACACGAATAGAAAAAAAAAAAAAACTATCCCTAAATCCCGATTAGAAAGAGCAAGAAAAAAAGTATTAAGTTTTGTCCCAAAAACACGATTGAAACACCTCTTAAAGTCAAAAATCAAATTTTACACGTGTAATGTGTGTGACGCATGATCCATATTAATTTTTTTATATTTTTAAAGATCACGGTCAAATTTTTAATTCAACTTCATAAGCATGAACATGAAGCTCACTCTTTCAATTAGGCCGAAAATATATTAGATCCAACCTAAAAATTCATGGAGCAAACTTGCCGGCCATAAGTTATGAAATCAATTATCATTTTTCATAAAGGTTGAAATAGGGAACATTTCCTTGAGCCTAGATACACGTCACCTAAATCGGAAAAAAACTGATAGTAAATGTGAAAAATAGAACATTAATTTATCCAAGTGGATTGTGAACTGAATTTGGGCTTTGGGCCGTGTCACAATCACAAACAAAAAGAAAAGAGTGATCATACAGGTATAGGAATACATAAATATAGTATTATAATCACACTGCTACTAGTTAATTATGATATATTTAGTAAATATATTTTACAAAATGGGGGACCTTTAGGGCATCACTCCATTGATTAAAGGATAGGTCCCCTTGAAGCCAACCATCCAATGCTCCAAGGATTCTATACCTTGAGTCTTGAAGTCAACGAATTTTTATTTTTTATTTATTTATTTTTAGTTAATAAAATTCTTTCTTTTTTTAAATTAAAAATTCCTTTAATTTATGATTAATTTTAAAAAAATTTATTTTAATTTTAAAAATATAACTTTTATTTAAGAAATTTAAATAAAATTTAATTATTAAAAATTAAAAATTAATAGTATATAATTTAATAACATTGTAAGAAACTTAACTACAATTTATTATTATTATTATTATACTTATTATTATTAAGTGAGTGGGGAAAAATGAAGATTGAAATTAAATGAATCGAATAGATGGAGTCATTGGAGATGACTATGAAAAAAAAGGGGAAGTTGGACGTGGAATCTGGGGGGAAGCTAGATTTAGACTGAAGAGTCACTGGAGATGACTTAACTCCATGAGTGGATCCGTCTACACGAGGTAGTTTGTGTAAGAGGATATCTTATTCTATGTCAAATCAAAGTAGAGTTTCTGTAGATTTTCAGAGAAAATAAAATTGTTCTTTATTTGACTTTTGGTAGATTAGTTGAGAAAATTGAGAGAGAATAAATTTATCTCAGAAAATAGAAAACGTGTTTATCTCGCTTTTCTAAACACTAAATTATTTTGGGAAAATTGAGACCAACATACCCTTTGTAATGTTTTTTTTCTAGTGTTGAAATGGAACTTCAAAAACATGAAAATTAAATTTAGTTGTTAAGAGATTCAAATTTTTTTGGGCTAGAATTTAACAGTCTAATTTCTTTCTTGAAAAATCCGCTAGCTCTAAACAATTCAATAATTTTCAAGGGTTTCATTTATATAATTTGTCGGTGGATCATGGAGAATTTGAACGAAAAAAGAAAGAAGAAGACTTGGAGAGATATGGAGATTTGAACAAAGAAGAATCAGAAGAAGAAAGAGGAAGAAGAACATTAATTGAAGATATGGATAAATTAATGATTATAGAAGAGAGAGAGAGAGAGAAAATAGTATTTAAAATGGGTGAGAAATTAATTTAAATGGTAAAATAGGTAGTTTATAAATTTTGCTCTAACAACAATAATTGTTGATCTGGCAATATTGCTAGCCATAACAAAATTGGAAATTTGGCTTTCTTACATGATATTGACGTTATCACAACTTTCGAAATGTTATGGACTCGGAATTTGGGTTAGAATATGTCGAAACTCAATGTTAGGAAAGAGACAAAAATTATGTTTACATGTCTATTTAGCATAACTTCAATAAAAAGAAATTGCTACCAGTAATTTATACACAAATCTGCAGAAGGCTCTATTGATCACTATTATACCCCTATACTTTACAAAACCTTATAAAGACAACCCTTACCCATTAACAACATAACCTTGGGTAAAATATTCCCAAAAAAGTATGTCAACCCAAGAAAGCCAACATTCATCAGAAGTTAACGACGTAAGGGTAAACTTCTTTAAATCAGAGGGGAGTGTTTGTGTAATTATTGATACTTGAGGTTTTTTTTTTTTGAGTAATTTGATCAAACCTCGGTGCAATTATTGTATTTTACCCTTTAAATTAACATATCAGCTTTATTAAAGCTGACTTTGTCCGAGTTTTTTTATTTCTTGCTTGTTGAGTTGATTTCAGACCAGACATAGAAATACTAAACAATGAACGTTGCTCAAACTTGTTTTTTATTTTTTTTATTTGGTGCAATAGACAAAACAAAAGGAAGCTTAAATCATATCTTCCAGCAACAGTTGAGATAGTTCTCCTGGGCAGTGTCCCAAATCCAAACATTTTCCTTCAGATCATGACCAATCTTCGACGGTGCATCAGTGTCCCCCAATCTTCGCCGGTGCATCTGCTCAAACTTGTTTCATACGTAAACAACTCAAATGATTTTTTACTGATCAATCTCAAGTTATAAATCAAAAGATGCGGTTTCAATAAGCTTTTAAAACGGTGACATGCTATTGAACCTTGACTGATTTCTTAAATAGTTTGTATTAGTTTTTGTGAGAATTTGAATTTAATGAGACGTACGGTTTTGTAGAGTAGCAAGACGGGTGGCTTATCTATCTACTTTTTTACTACCACCCCAAAAAAGACCAAGATTTAGGGGTGGGCACGGGGCGGGTTTGGGACGAGTTCGGGGCTATAGATATGGGTATAATAAATTCCGGGATTGACACTTTTCTTCCCAAACCCGCCCCATAATAATTCAGGTACCCGAAAGCGGGTACCCGAATTATTGCGGGACGGGACGGGACAAAATTACGGGTCCCATATTATTTTGAAATTATCAAATTTTCACCCACCTAACAAAATTCAATGGACTAATCTAAAAAATTCTCCAATCCATGCATAAAAGTTACCCCCACAGCCCAAATTTCGTACGTAAAAGTACTTTGTAGAGCATAAAATTAATTTGATATGTAGTAGACTGTGATTTAATTTGTAGAGCAAAAACCAAAAATAATTACCATATGCCGTGGCCGTAGAAGAACTTCAGGTAGAGGCAGAGCCGTACTAGAGACTAGAGAGAGTAGAGACTATGAGAGATTGAGAGTTGTTAACTTTTTAGGACTGACTTAATATACATTACTAATAACTAATGTAAGATTAAAAATGAATATTAGGGTAAAGTTAAAAAGTTTCTTTATTAGATAATGTTAATTAAGTAATTAATTATATAAGTAAATTTATAATTATATAATAATAATATTATATAGGCGGGTTCGGATATTCGGGGTTGAAGAGACCAATCCCAAACCCGTCCCGTATTCCCGTAATAAAATACGGGTATTCAAGTTCGGGTACCAAAACCCAAAAAATACTCATCCCATTCAGATATTTTAAAAATGGGCCGGGCCAGGTTACCCGAACCCAATGCCCACCCCTACCAAGATTTGCCTCACGTAATGTTGCCAATAATACGTTTAACCTAACTGGTTCGAGCTTTATCAATAATCAATCAAATTTCTCGTATAGAACGAAGCCAACTCAAAATGGGTGTTAACAACTCCGATTTTTATAGTACTTATGATTGTCCCAGACCTTTGGAACATGTGGGTGCAAACTACCCATGCTTATAAATCGACCATTAAATACAACCACCCAATTGTGAGAAAGAACATCACAATAAGTATTCAGAATGTCAACTTTATTAGAACAAGCAAAATTCCAAGAAAAAAGTGCAATATCGGCAGATTAATTATTAAGTTTACTCTAAAAACTACTGAGGAGAGATTACCTATGAGCCACAAACTCATGTTCCATGTTCAGAAATGCAGTCGATATGTAGCCGGCAACTACAAAACTATAACCCTCCTCCTACTATACGCGGCTTCTTAAGTCGTCATTATCTTTAGACAAGATATCAATACGAGATTGAAGAACGTTGATCATTGCTTGAGCTCTCATCATTTCAATCTTTAGTTGTTCCCTCTCCATGGACACATTCAAAATTTCATTCTCTAGATTGCTGATGAATTTCAGATACCCTGGAGGCACCGATTTCTCTAGGTTGGAAGAGTCAAAAGTAGGAGGTTTGACCGAATGATTGTTGTCTTTAGGCTCTAAAGTTTCTAATAAAGGAAATTCCAAAAGTGCAGAAGAATAATTTGTCGTCATTATCAATTTAGAAGGATTCTTGCTAGTTGTAGTTGAATCTTCAGATCCATTTGCGTTGCCGGAGTTGTTGGGATGGTCATCGGGCTTCGATCTTTTACTTTGAGCTAAAGAGAGGGGTTCGGGTTCTTCTTCAGATCTCTCCCTCTTGCCCATAAAAGGAAGGCTATGTGCCTCGATTGGGTTCTCAGTTTGGGGAGGACCGATGCTTAAAGTCTGAGGATCCTGTGACATAAAAAACATTTGTATCAAGGAATTGAATATACAAAATAAACAATATTTTGTAGTTGTTGTGCAATGTCAATTTAAATCATACCACAGCAAAATATATTTTACTTAATTAATACCCCTATCAAAAAACACCTCTCCCTCAAAAACAAGAAATACTTACTTGCCATAGACTGCAAGAACCCATTTTGAAGCACTTTCTTTGTAACTATTAATTATTATCTTCTCAAGATTTAGATGCCAATAATATTTTAAAAAGGTTAATTTATTATGAATATCAACACATATTCGGACAGGAAAATTATTTTCAGACAACTTTAACAACAAACAGAGGCATTTAATACAAAACTAATGCAACTTGCGGCGAATGATGAACTAAGAAGCCAGCCGAGGGAAATGCAAAAATACCACCTATGCTTTGCCTAATTATAAAAAAATATCGAAAACCCCCATGTGTAATTTTTATTAGCAGAAAACCCTTTGCCAAGCTAAAATGACAATTATACACCCACCGAAAAGATTCAAAAACATCCCTACTCACCTAAAAATTTGGCAATAATCCCCCTATTAACTTTAGAAATTGCAAAAACACCCACTATATTCACTTAAAAAATTGACAATAACCTCCCTTTTTTTATGAAAGAACAAATAAAGAATACATGGGGTTTTTCTCTAATTAAACACGGTATTCTTTGTTAATTAGACAAAGCACATGGGGTATTTAAGCGTTTAGCTCAACCCAGCTCTATAGACAGAGACCATACGGGCGGCATATAAAAGCTTTACATATAAGGGAAAAAATGAGATAACTAACATACTTGTTCAAAATCAGTGCTGTCAATTCGTGCCTCATCAACATTAGTTGCATCATCTTCTGCATCTCCTCCGGGAACCACAAGTGCTGCATCTTCACCCCATTCCTCCTCAACAAAAGGTGCATATCGGTCCCCGTTTGGCGGACCTAAACCACTCTTTTGGAATATTCTACATAGCACAAAGGCATCCTTTTTCCTCACCAAACAAAAAAGATAAAATTCCATGTAAGATTCATCATAACTTGTGTTTTTACGAAGATAAAGAAAAGTGGGAAAGTAAAATCACATTCAGACCTGTAAAACACCAGCACTTTCCAATTCCGAATCACAAAGCCTATACTCGTGCATTACCCAGTTTGTTCTCTTGCCATCAGGAGCACGCCCACTATGGAAAACGAGTGTCTTTTTCATTCCTATAGTTTCGCTTTTATGGCGCACAGGTCGATCCTTCCCAGTAGCTTTCCAATACCCTTGTCCGGTAGCACGATTCAGACGAGATCCATTGCCGTATTTCTTATCAACAGGGCTGAAAAAGTACCACTCCAGATCTCTAGTCTTCAGAGACGAAAAGTCTTTCCAAAGAAAAGAAAAGAAAAGAACGCATCAAAACACTATTTTTTAGCAAAAATGAAAAAAAGACAATAATGAAAATGGCATTTAAAAGTGCACACCTATGAACAAAAATCTTGCTATCATACTTAACTGCAATGAATGAGTAAACACATGATATGTGAACATATATAAGGGCAGACATATGTATGTATCCATCTGCTAAGACTAGTCTTTCTTCAGTTCCACTTGGTATATACATATCTATCCATGTTGTAAAAATATAATCTTTAACCTTAATAATATCATATACTATTGAAAAAATTCATGTTTTCTTGCCCTTCACTTGATAGCAATTTATTCGCTATACACCAAAATGGCATCTTGATTGCAAAATTCATACAAATATATCAGCAAACCACAAAATTAAACTTACATATACATAACTAATCTGCATCAGTAAAATTCCAAATAAAATAAACACCAGCAAAGCAACGTTCAAATAAACATCATAAACAAACAAATTTTAAGAAAGCAATAATTAGAACCTAAAGATTAAAATTTTACACAAAGCCATATAAAGAAATCTAATACTAAAAAAATCATTTCATGCAACCGGAGAATTATTTAAAAAATCATAAAATAGATAATTGTATTTTTTTTTTTTTATAAAAGTTAAATCTTTTTCATATACCAGCAAGTTCCCAAGGCTCAGATTTGTAGACATCAATTTCAGTAACAGCTTCAAATCGAAACGGCTTCGCACAAACTTTCCTCCTCAAATAATATCTCACCAATTCCTCATCCGTCGGATGAAACCTAAACCCTGGTGCCAAAGAAGGCGCCGCCGCCGCCGCCACGACCTCCTGTCCCATCTCCAACCCCAGATTTAAAATTCCCACAAAATAAAAATAAAAATAAAAATTGAAAATAAAGGGGGTCTTTATTCTCCCCTTTCCCACAAAACTCAACACATAAATATAGAAAGAAACAACCAAATGAAAAATATCTTAAAAAGGGTAGAGATGGGTATAGACAGAGTAGAGAGTAAATGAATTGATAAGAAGATTAGAAGCCAAGTAAAGGTTTTATTTTATATATTAATTTGTAAATAAAATGTGATTTTTTGGGTTTGGTTTTTGCCCAAGGGTTAAGAAATGATAGTGTGGTGTGTGGTATGGATGCTTGCTTGACACGGAAATCGAAAATCAAAGGATATGTATTACCCTTTTCTTCTTTTCTTATCTATTTTCTGAATATTTTTTAGGTTAACCTTTTCTCGTTGTCTTTGCTTTTCATTTGGTATTTTTATTTATACAATATTTTTACGAGAAAAATTACATCCTAAAATATTGATTATTGCCTATTGGCAAGATAGTCAGCCCAAGTATTATGCTACTTGCACCGGTGCATAAAGCCTCTACTATGGAGGGCCCAAAATTTTATAAATATGTTAGTTTTAAGTCTTTTAAATTTCATATATGATTATTTTTCATAAATAGATACTATGTACTAGTATATAAAATAGTTGAGAATGTATACAAGCCAATTACAGTCAAGCAAATGATGTATTTTAATTTTGATAAGTTTTAAGATTATATTTAATATTGATATTTAAACGAATTGAGTTCAAGAGAATTTTTACTAAGTCAAGCTTGATTAAAGTTTTAACATAATCTATTCGAGTTTCATTTTATGGTTAAATATGTATAATCAACGGAGGAAACCACCTTTTATAAATCAATCATTGGCTAAATATGGAGTAGCTTTGTTGAAATTTTAATTAGCATATACAAAGTTGTCTATCAATTATAAGAGTCGAGTAAATCTCTTTACGTAGGATAACTATAAAAACATGAAAAGTTTATTATACATATAATGTTCGTTAATTATAGTCGGAATAATTATAGTCAGAATAGTTATTTATAGTCATGGTCGTGTAAACAATGCAACCTGAGCTAATAATACATAGTTTATTTGTTAATCATAGTTAGAATATACGTTGATTGAGAGACATCGTATGAACAGTACTTCAACGGAACATATATATACTAAAACAATTAAGTTTATATATTTCATTGAAGTGCAATCCTAAATTACCTAGCCTATCGACATAAATTCCTACATCTTAACTAGAAAGTACATAAAAATAAAGATAATGCAGTCACCGATAGCTATATGAAGCTATGATGAGTGCGGTTGTCCCCATGAGTGGAGAATTACTCGGCTAAGTGACCAAGAATCAACTTAGTGAGAAATATCAGATTGGTTATCATCAGCAGAGTCAAGATGGATGTGTTCAGTCTTGATTCAGCAGAGTGTCAGCAGAGTGTTGAATGAAGCTGAAGAAGTTTAAGGAAGGTTTTGATAAGATAGTGCCCAGCAAGCCAACACAATAGCTTGTAATAGGACTATTCTATGTGGGACAAATCTTTGATTTAATAATTAATACACAAAGTTTATTTATTTCGTGTATAAGATAAACTAATGGCCATCTTCATCTTTCGCGGATACATTTAAGCGATTGGTTGAAACCCTAAGATCACTTATGACTATGGGATGATTCACTTCAGTATTGAGTGCAATCATGAAACAGTCTCTAAGGTTGTGATCTTAAAAATGTTCCAAGTCATAGATTCCTGTCGAGACGGGGTATCGAAGGAATCGTCAAGACTTGTACGATTATGCATGATTCACATGGAGTGAATTTGTAGAGTTTCATGAACAAGACATTTGATGTCAGTGCATATGACTAGGTGGTTCTATAGGGGATCGAACGCATCAAACGACCCGAATAGAGAAATCCATTGTGGAAGTGCATAAAGCATATCGGTGATGGGATGTTTCTCAAGACTTATAATAGTGTACGATTTAGTCCTTAGACTTGAGATGCTAGGGCGAATTCGGCATACGGGTGTGCGTGTTTTGATTTAGGAGCCGGTCACGTAGCCTGACCATTGTGCGCCTACTTTGGGTACGTATAGTCGTATGTGCGGATGGTTAGCATCAAGATGGGATCTACCGACTCATTGTAATGAATGAGGGAATGGAGGCCCATTACAAGCAAGGTGGGAGCCCAAGAAGAGTGAAGGCCATGTATGCATGGTTATTAATGTAATAGCCTAGGTCCTTTAGAACCCAATTAGATTGACCAATTGGGCCAACATCTTTGGCTCGATGATGGCCCTCATAGGAGGCTCCCGATCGAAAACATATTGTGGTAGCATGCATGCTAGGTGTGTATGTTTTATTTACTGATTTATCTTATAGCATGTATGGTGATGCGCGCTAGTAATTTAGATCGTAAATAAATGAATTAAGCATAACTGGAACGGTGAGATCTCGAGGAGAGTACCTCAACCTCTTTGACCCGAAAAACCCCTCTTGATAATTATATTAAGTCATATTGGGTACTTTAAAATGAAGTTTTAAGATCTAAGCCTTCCATCAATAGGAACTAGCGTGAGTTGTCCACTTATCGATTAAGGTGATCCAGAGTCTGGCACCCGAGTCGAAGAAAGAGACAATACGCGAAACTCCTTGATTCTCGTTTTTTTTAAATAGACTTGACGAGGATGGGGACTGGTCGGGACATGAACATCGACCGATAACTAGTTACGGGGATTTCATGACCGGGCCCGTTGCCCATCAAGATTGATGGGTTAGACTTAACGAGTAGTACCACTCATGTTGTAGCAGTGCTAGATGAGTGCGAAAGTCGAGGCAAAATAGCTTGAAGGTTGTGTAGAGACACAATTGGTAAAAGTATACCTACCTGGGGAATTAATTGTATGGCCGCGAGTCGTGGGTACAATTAATGTCTGCTGGGACGTCAAGACTTGCTAGGAAATAAGATTTCCCGAACAATTGAAGGGGTAATTGTTTCGAGAAAATAGTGGGAGAACTTTATCGATAATAAGTCCAAAATTCGTTAATTATAAGTATTAATTTAGATCAGTCAGCTGAACGTTATCATATTTTTTGTAGATCATTTTTGCGAAAATGTCTACGAATCCATTATCTATCATCCTTGACACTAACAAACTGAACGGATCAAATTTTATCGATTGGCTAAGAAATTTGAGGATAGTCCTCGACTCTGATCCTCAGAGGTATGTTCTCGATGCACCGATACCTGGTGCACTTCCGGAAGGATTTTCGGAAGAGGAACGAGCCACCCATGCTAAATGGGTTGATGATGATATTTAGGTTCGTTGCCTAATGCTAGCATCCATGACCAATGAGCTGCAGAAACAGCATGCAAAGATGTTGCATTCTGCTGATATACTTCTCCATCTCCGAGATTCATTTGGAGAGAAGTCTTGGACCGAAAGGTTCAAAACGACGAGGGAGTTATTCAATCTGAGAATGGCTGAGGGTTCAAGTGTGAAAGATCACTGTCTTCGTTTCATTAATCTGATTGAAAAATTGGAGAACTTGGAAGTAGACTTGCACGCTGATCTTAGCACTGACCTCCTACTCCATACTCTGCCACGCTCATTTGATCAGTTCGTGTTGAATTTCAACATGGAGGAGAGAAATCTCGCTCTTCATGAACTGACCAATTTATTGGTAACGGCAGAAGCTACCCTTAAGAAGGAGAAATCTGTCTTGATTGCTGAGCAACCCAAGGCTGCAAAGCCGAAAAAGGGCAAGAAGAAGAATAAAGTGTTCTCTTCCAAAACAACCAAGAAGGTTGTCAAGAAAAAGCGTAAGAGCCCAGAAGATGAATGTTCCATTGCAACAAAGCAGGGCACTGGAAAAGGAATTGCCGAGACTACCTTAAGACGGTAGCCAAAGGTATTTTCTTTATTGAAGTTAATATTTTTGTTAACTGTGCATCATGGGTGTTGGACACCGCAGCTGGTTCTCATATCTGCAATGATTTGCAGGTGATGGGAGCAGTAATGCCTCTTAAGCCTGGGGATATGATCCTGCGTTTTGGAAACGGAGCAAGGGTTGCGGCAGAGGCCATAGGGGACGTAGAATTAGTGATAGGGAATTTTTCTTTAGTTTTAAAAGACTGTTTGTACGTACCGACGATTATCAAAAACATTATTTTGATTCCTTTGTTGGATAATGATGGTTTTTGTTTTTCCATTTCGAATGGAAAATTTAGCATAATGAAATGTGGTTTCACTTATGCTAGTGGTACTTTGATAGATGGTCTGTATTCCCTTGAACCAACTAATTCTAACGTATTGCACATTCAATCAAAGAAAAGAAAACAAGATGATAATAGTCCACAGTTATGGCACGCTAGGCTTGGACATATATCCAAGAATAGAATTCAAAAGTTGGTTTCCTCTAGGGCTCTTGAAATACAGAACCTAGATGATCTCCCAACTTGCGAGTCCTGTCTCAAGGGAAAGATGACCAAAACGCCTTTTACTGGGAAACCGGAGCTAACCAAACAAACCATGGATTTGATCCATACCGATGTTTGTGGACCACTGAGTGTCAGTGCTAGAGGAGGATTCTCAAACTTCATAACCTTCACAGACGACTATAGTTGTTTTGGGTATGTGTACCTAATGAAGTATAAGTCCGAAGCTTTTGAAAAGTTCAAAGAGTTTCGAATGGAAGTTGAGAATCAACTTGGACACAGTATTAAGGCACTTCGATCGGATCGAGGTGGGGAATACTTAAGTCAAGAATTCCTCGATTATCTTGTAGAGAATGGAATTCTCTCACAGCGAACTCCTCCTAGAACACCACAATTGAATGGTGTGTCTGAGAGAAGGAATCGAACTTTGTTGGACATGGTTCGTTCCATGATGAGTTTCACCGATCTTCCTTTTTCGTTTTGGGGTTTAGCCCTCTTAACGGCTTCAAAGATACTTAATATAGTACCTTCTAAGTCGGTGCCGACGACGCCACACCAGGAGTGGTATGGTAAAGCACCCGTATATTCGTACTTACAAGTATGGAGATCTCCTGCTTATGTTAGGAACAAGAAAGGAGATAAACTAGATAACAGATCTAGTTTGTGCAAATTTGTGGGGTATCCAAAGGAATCCATTGGATACCTGTTCTACGACCCTAAAGAACGAAAGACGTTCGTGTCTAGGAACGCCCACTTCTTAGAGGATGACTTCCTCACTAAAAGAAATGGGATATCCGTAGAACTTGATGAAGTCCAGGAAGTGGACCCATCCCCGCAAACAGTGGGAGTTGATCCTGAACCTATTGAACCATCTAGTACACCAGTACTTCGAAGGTCCGATCGAATTCGTAGAGAACCCGAAAGGTTCGGCTTCATCCACGAGAATGATCAGTTGGATGGTGATCCAATGACATACGAAGAAGCTGATAGGATAGTGCCCAGCAAGCCAATTCTCTTTAGCTTGTAATAGGACTATTCTGTAATAAACAATCTTTGATTTTTATGAATAATACGCATGTTTATTTATAACTGTATAGAATAAACAATGGCCAAATTCATCTCTCGCGAATACATTTAAGCGATTGGATGAAATCCTTAGATCACATTCGACTATGGGACGATTCACTTCGGTATTGAGTGCAATCATGAAACAGTCTCTAAGGTCGTGATCTTAAAACACGTTCCAAGTCATAGATTCCGAACGAGACAGGGTATCGAAGGAATCGCCAAGACTTGTACGAATGTGCATGATTCACATGGAGTGAATTTGTAGAGTTTCATGAACAAGACATTTGATGTCAGTGCATATAAGTAGGTGGTTCGATAGGGGATCGAACGCATCGAACGACCCGAACAGAGAAACCCATTGTGGAAGCGCATGACGCATATCGGTGATGGGACGTTTCTCAAGACTTATAATAGTGTACGATTTAGTCCTTAGACTTGAGGTGCTAGGGCGAATTCGGTGCATAGGTATATGTACTTAGATTTAGGTACTGGTCACGTAGCCTGACCATAATGTGCCTAAGTTGGGTGCCTATAGTTGTGTACGCGAGTGATTAGTACCAAGATGGAATCTACCGACTCATCGTAATGGATGAGAGAATTTCCTATACGATTCTTAGATAATAGATCCAAGAAACCCATGGCCACGGTCGGTGACGGATTTGGAAAGGGGTTTCCAAATTTAGCAGTCACACTGGATTATTATCCCGAAATAGAAAGTATAGTTATTGAGATAATTAGAGGTGCCGATCAATTCACACACCCTAGGTCTCAATCGGGAAATTAAGTCGATAGAAGGACCGTATGTACATGGCAATTATAAAAGGTAAGGTTCACAAATATCAATTCACCTGAAGTTGGGCTTCATGGGCTTGTGGCTAGACATCGACCATGAAGTGTGGGTACTCCTAAATTAATAAGGGAGATTAATTCTGGAGTGGTCAATTAAAAGGGTTTAATTGATCGGAGCATTTAATTGCTCATAAATTAAATCAGGAAGGGTTCGTGGGCCTGCTACCAATTGATGGTGAACCTAGAGGGTCACACACAATACAATTGGTCAGTGACAGTCAAAGAAGGAAATATTTGATTTAAGGGAGTTAAATCAATTAAATAAATTAAAGTATTAATTCAATTGGAAGGATAATTAATTAGATGGTCTAATTAATTAAATATTAAATAAATTGTTAATTAATTGAGAGATAATAATTAATTGGATTAGTTGGACTGATTTAATTAATGGTTAATTAAATTAAGTTGCAAGACATGGGCCTTTAATTAAAAGCCCAGAAGAAGTCTTGCATGATAAGGGTGGGGCGATTTTTTGGCTAAGGATAAGAAGGGAGAGTTTGTTTCCATGTGAAACAAGGAGGATCTAAGAAGATATATGTGTATATCTTATTTCCTTATAAGATAAGGAAAAGATCTTGAAGAGATATCTACAAAGAGAAGGTTTCTTCTCTTATAAATAGATATCTCCTCACAACTCTTCCACACACTTAACACTTGAAACAAAGAGCTGAAAATAAAACCCTAGCCGCCCCCTACACCCTAGCCGCCCCCTTGCACAGTGCCGCCCCCTCTCTCTCTGTCTTCCATTGCTGGATCTAGATCTGAATCTAGATCTGTTTCTTCCTCCGCTGACAGCCTTCTATCTCTAGTTCGTAGCCTGTGAATAGAAGGTGTTGCTACAATCCAATTGGTGTGGATACACTCTGGAGGTGAGACAATTGGATCACTCGTTGTGAATCAGCAAAAGCCGGAGGTTGCCACCACCTTGCCTGTGGTGAGGTAAAATCGCATATCTCCTTCTTTTATCTATTGTAGATTTGTTTGATTCAACCTTTTCGCATGCATAAGGTGGAAAATATATCTTGGGTCTGCTGGGTTGCCTCGGAAAAATTTTTAAATTCCGCACTCTCGTTGTTTTGACAACCGGGGAATTCCCAACAGAAGCTATGTCAGACATAGACTTGGGTGCATGGCAGTTGGCCATGCAATCCGAAATGGATTCCATACATTCCAACGAGGTATGGACCTTGGTTGATCCACCTGAGGGAACTGTCCCTGTAGGTTGCAAGTGGATCTTCAAACGCAAGCTTGGAATGAATGGAGAAGTTTTGACTCATAAGGCTCGCCTTGTGGCGAAAGGTTATTCTCAAAGGCCTGGTATAGACTATGAGGAAACCTTCTCTCCAGTGGCGATGTCAAAATCCATTCGGATACTATTAGCCATAGCCGTGTAGTACGACTACGACATATGGCAAATGGATGTAAAGACCGCCTTTCTCAATGGAGACATTGATAACGAAATCTATATGCAACAACCAAAAGGCTTTACATCCAAAGGAAGTAAGCATTAGGTCTGCAAACTTCAAAGGTCAATTTATGGCCTAAAACAGGCATCCCGAACCTGGAACAAGCGATTTGATGAGACAGTCAAGGGGTTTGGCTTCATCAAAATCGTATATGAGTCATGCGTGTACAAGAAATTTAGTGGGGGTTCGGTACAATTTATCGTGTTGTATGTCGATGACATTCTGTTGATCGGGGACGATATCAGAACGTTAACGCAGACGAAAGCGTGGTTATCCACGTAATTCTCCATGAAATATATGGGAGACGCATCTTACGTATTGGGGATACGTATCTATAGAGATAGATCGAAGAAGATGTTGGGACTCTCCCAATCTCAGTACATTAACACGATACTGAAACGGTTCAGTATGGAAGAATCCAAGAAGGGATTGCTTCCAATGAGACATGGGATCTCTCTTTCTAAATCAATGTGCCCTACAAGTGATGAAGAAAAGAAGAGAATGTCTCTCATACCTTATGCATCTGCCATAGGCAGCATAATGTATGCGATGTTCTGTACTAGACTTGACGTAGCACACACTCTAAGTGTAACGAGCCGCTACCAGTCGAATCCAGGGGAGGAACACTGGACCACCGTTAAGGCTATCCTCAAGTACCTGAGAAGGACTAAGGATATGTTCTTGGTCTACGGCGGTAGTGGAGAATTGAAACTCGAAGGATTCACGGATTCGAGTTTCCAGTCTGACGTGGATGATTATAAATCCAATTCTGGATATATATTTTGCCTCAACGGAGGAGCAGTGAGTTGTAAGAGTTCCAAGCAGTCCACCACTGCAGACTCAACCACTGAAGCAGAATATATTGCCGCATCGGATGCAGCAAAGGAAAGTGTTTGGATGAGAAACTTCATCCAAGAGTTGGATGTAGTACCTAGCATTGCAGAGCCCATAGTAGTCTTCTGTGACAACAATGGGGCAATCGCTCAAGCAAAGGAGCCGAGATCACACCATCAGTCCAAACACTTGAAGAGGAAATACCATGTGTTTAGAGAAATCATTGGTAGAGGAGACATTCAAATGGAACGTGTCGACTTAAAGGATAACGTAGCTGATCCACTAACGAAGCTACTATCGCAAAAAAGTGTTCGAAGAACATCTTGGGAAGATGGGTCTTAGAAATTTTTGTGATTGGCTTTAGGGCAAGTGGGAGATTGATAGGATAGTGCCCAGCAAGCCAACACAATAGCTTGTAATAGGACTATTCTATGTGGGACAAATCTTTGATTTAATAATTAATACGCAAAGTTTATTTATTTCGTGTATAAGATAAACTAATGGCCATCTTCATCTTTCGCGAATACATTTAAGCGATTGGTTGAAACCCTGAGATCACTTATGACTATGGGACGATTCACTTCAGTATTGAGTGCAATCATGAAACAGTCTCTAAGGTCGTGATCTTAAAAATGTTCCAAGTCATAGATTCCTGTTGAGACGGGGTATCGAAGGAATCGTCAAGACTTTGTAGAGTTTCATGAACAAGACATTTGATGTCAGTGCATATGACTAGGTGGTTCGATAGGGGATCGAACGCATCGAACTACCCGAACAGAGAAACCCATTGTGGAAGTGCATAAAGCATATCGGTGATGGGATGTTTCTCTAGACTTATAATAGTGTACGATTTAGTCCTTAGACTTGAGATGCTAGGGCGAATTCGGCATACGGGTGTGCGTGTTTTGATTTAGGAGCCGGTCACGTAGCCTGACCATTGTGCGCCTACTTTGGGTACGTATAGTCGTATGTGCGGATGGTTAGCATCAAGATGGGATCTACCGACTCATTTTAATGAATGAGGGAATTTCCTGTACGTTCTTAGATAATAGATTTCGAGAAACCCATGGCCATGGTCGGTGACGGATTTGGAAAGGGGTTTCCAAATTTAGCAGTCACACTGGAATTATTATCCAGAATTAGAAAGTACAAAATCGAGATAATTAGAGGTGCCGACCAATTCACACACCCTAGGTCTCGATCGGGAAATTAGTCGTTAGAGGGACCGTATGTACATGGTACTTATAAGAGATAAGGTTCACTAATATCAATTCACCTGAAGTAGGGCTTCATGGGCTTTGGGGGGGGGGTGGGGGGGGGGGGGGGTGGGGTCGGGGGGGGGGGGTGGGGGGGGGGGGAGGGGGTGGGGGGGGGGGGGGGTGGGGGGGGGGGGGGGTGGGGGGGGGGGGGGGTGGGGGGGGGGGGGGGTGGGGGGGGGGGGGGGTGGGGGGGGGGGGGGGTGGGGGGGGGGGGGGGTGGGGGGGGGGGGGGGTGGGGGGGGGGGGGGGTGGGGGGGGGGGGGGGTGGGGGGGGGGGGGGGTGGGGGGGGGGGGGGGTGGGGGGGGGGGGGGGTGGGGGGGGGGGGGGGTGGGGGGGGGGGGGGGTGGGGGGGGGGGGGGGTGGGGGGGGGGGGGGGTGGGGGGGGGGGGGGGTGGGGGGGGGGGGGGGTGGGGGGGGGGGGGGGTGGGGGGGGGGGGGGGTGGGGGGGGGGGGGGGTGGGGGGGGGGGGGGGTGGGGGGGGGGGGGGGTGGGGGGGGGGGGGGGTGGGGGGGGGGGGGGGTGGGGGGGGGGGGGGGTGGGGGGGGATCAATTCTATTCGATCTGACAAAAAATAGGCAATTTGGCAACGCCTTGAGTCGAAAGCAGCCTAGGACCTTTGCGGAAATCATGACGTTGGCCTCCAAATATATGACCCAAGAAGAGATGAACTCTTTCAAAGACAAAAATAAGAATAAAGCATCGACTTTAGGATCAAGAAAACCTGAAAAACCCCCGATGCAGAGGGTAACGGATTATGATCGATTTCCCCGAAGGGGGAACGTGTTTCAAAGATTAGAACACAATGGGAGTAACCTTGAGAAAAGACCCAATGTCTACCTCAGGCCTCGATCTCCAGAAAGGAATATAAGAGATCGAATTAGTTATGTGGAGTTTACAAAACTAAATGCCCCAAGAGAAGACATCCTGGTGATACTGGAAAGAAGCAATTTAATCCCCCCAGCAAAAAGAATCACACAGGCTAAACCAGGAGCAAAGAATTACGATTTATATTGTAGGTACCATCGAGCTCACGGTCATAGGACCGAGGATTGTTATCACCTGAAACAAGAAATTGAAAAATTGATTCAACAGGGTAAATTGAATGAATTCATAGATAGAGCAGATCGGAGAAGACAAAGGACTAGAAGTCCCAGAAGGAGGGAAGAAAATAGAAGTCCTCGTAATAGATCTCCCAGTAACCATACACCTCGACGAAACGATATCGATGACGATCGGATCAATGGTACTATACATGTAATCTCTGGTGGCCCAGCAGGGGGAGACAGTCGAAATGCAAGGCGAAAGACCGCACGATCTTTAGAAAAAGGAGTAATCCCTCCCAAAGAAATATGGGCACTCGAGAATAAGAGCTCCAACCAACAAGTAATCAAGTTCGATGAAAGCGGAGTCCCTAGAAATCTGAATTGGGACAATAACGAAGACCATCCCGATTTCCCTATGGTGGTCTCATTGAAAATTTCCGATTTCAATGTGAAGAGAATTCTGATCGATAACGGAAGCTCAGCTAACATAATAGCCATGGAAGTGTTGAATCAAATGAACCTCGGAAAGTTAACTCTCCAAAGAGTAGCTACGCCCCTGGTCGGATTTGGAGGATCAGAAATAGTTCCAGCTGGAACTATTAACCTGAGTGTAACTCTTGGGAATAAACCTCATAGAGTGATCAAAATGATTAAGTTCCTAGTGGTTGAGGCACCATTCGCTTATAATGCCATTTTGGGAAGACCAGCTAAAAACCAATTTCGAGCAGTTGTGTCAACATACCACCAGAAAATCAAATTCCCCACAATCTCTGGGGTCGGTGAAATAGTCAACGACCACTGTATGGCTTGGGATTGTTACAACACATCACTGTCTTTAAGAAGAAACATCGATCCTCTAACACCGTCAAAAAGAAAAACAGTGGGATCTTCGACGGAAAGATCTCAGGAACCTGAGTTGCCTAGCACGGATCCAATCAGCAAAAAAGGGAAAGAGCCCATAGATCTGACTCTACGTGCGCCAGAGCATAAAGAGGTCAAGCTTATCTAGAATGATCCACCCAAAATCACCAGGATCGGAACTGAACTATCTTCACAGGGAGAAATCATGTTGATCAACTTCTTAAGAAAAAATGTGGATGTTTTCGCCTGGAGCTCGGAAGATATAGTGGGGATCGACCCAAGAATCATAACCCACTCTTTGAAGATAGATCCAAGCGCAAAACCGGTCAGACAAAAGAAAAGAAATCATGGCCCAGTGAAGGATAAAATAATAAAAGCAGAGGTCGAAAGGCTTTTATTATCTAAGCAGATTAGAGAAATACACTTTACCGAGTGGTTGTGTAATGTCGTACTTGTCTCGAAGGGTGACAAGAAGGATAACAAGTGGAGGATGTGCAACGATTTTACAGACTTGAATAAATTGTGTCCGAGAGATCCTTATCCTCTCCCAAGGATCGACCTGTTGGTCGACTCGACAGCAGGTTTTGCAATTTTTAGTATGATGGATGCATTCCAAGGTTTCTATCAGATTTTTATGGACGAAAGAGATCAAGAAAAGACTGCGTTCATTACCGAGCGGGGCGTATATTGTTTCATTGTAATGCCGTTCGGATTAAGAAATGCCGGAGCTACCTATCAACGGTTGGTCAACATGATGTTTAAAGAGTTGATCGGAGAAATAATGGAGGTATATGTCGATGATATGCTGGTAAAAAGCATGAGTGAAGAAGACCATATTAAACACCTTGATCGTTGCTTTAAAATTTTAAGGAAATATGGAATGAAGCTCAACCCCTTAAAATGTACCTTTGGGGTAAGATCTGGAAAATTCTTAGGATATCTGGTCCATGAGAGAGGCATCGAAGCAAATCCGGAGAAGATACGTGCTATTACAGAAATGAAGCCTCCTAGGAATATAACTCAGGTTCAAAGTCTGGTCGGAAAGATTGTTGCACTCAACAGGTTCATATCAAGGTCCGCTGATAAAAGTCTACCATTTTTTCAAACTTTAAGAAAAGCTAAGACCTTTGAATGGACCGAGGCTTGTGATCATGCATTCGAACAGCTGAAAGAATATTTGACCTCGCCACCCCTGCTCGCCAAACCTACGGAAGGACAACCTCTATACATCTATATCGCTATTTCCGAGGCTGCAGTGAGCTCGGTTATGGTTAAAATTTAGGGCTCGGAACACAAGCCTGTCTATTATTTGAGTAAGTTACTGCAAGGAGCGGAAAAGAATTATTTAATAATTGAAAAATTCGCTCTGGCCTTGTTGACGGCAGCACGAAAGTTGCGGCCATACTTCCAAACATATAAGATCATCGTACTCACAAATCAACCTTTGAGGCAAGTTTTATCAAAACCAGAAACCTCGGGAAGATTAATCAAATGGGCTGTAGAATTGGGACAGTATGAGATCGAATATCAACCGCGAACTGCAATCAAGGCTCAAATACTTGCTGATTTCCTCCTTGAAACTCCAAGTATGTCGGAAACAAGCTCCGAAGCTACATCGACAAGCGATAACAGTATTATGATCGTCAATGACCCACCATGGCTTATGCACGTCGATGGCGCATCAAGCAGAGATGGTGGAGGGGCAGGGATCAATTTTCAAGGACCAAACGGCGAGGATATGAATTATGCCATCACGTTAGACTTCGTGGTGACCAATAACAAAGCAGAATACGAAGCTCTAATTGCGGGGTTGGAAATGGCTATAGAGGCCAATATAAAGATTTTGAATGTCTTGACAGATTCCGAGCTAATTCAGAGACAAATTAGCGGAATGTACGAAGCAAAAGAATTCAACATGATTAAATATTTGGATAAAGTGAAAAAGTTAACTGGGAAATTTGATAAGTTTGATATTCAAAATATTCCACGTGAAGAAAATCGATGGGCTGATCAACTATCCAGATTTATAGGAACAAGGGATGGTAAATCTAAAAGAGTGATCACCTGGCTAATCTCCAAAACGCCTTCGATCGACCTCGATATTGTCCCAGCTAGTGAAATAATGGATATCGACTTGGCAGCAGACAGTTGGATGACTCCATTAATCGCCTATTTGAACGATGGATCTCTCCCTAACTGTAAGAATGAAGCTAGAAGGATAAGATATCGAGCACCAAGATATGCAATATTGGATGGAAAACTTTACAGACGATCCGTCTCAGGGATTCTGTTAAAATGCATTCCCGAGCACAATTCCGAAAGCATCCTTAGAAGTATACATGAGGGAGAAGCTGGGAATCACAGTGGCGCTCGAGCACTTACACTCAAGTGCTTGAGAACAGGCTACTATTGGCCAACAATGTATGCTGACGCACAAGACTATGTAAAACACTGTCATTACTGTCAGGTACATTCGAACATAATACATCAACCAGCTGAGACAATACATCCAATTCCGATCTGTTGGCCTTTTGATCAATGGGGAATCGATATAGTAGGACCGTTCCCAATGGCCAGATCGAAAAAGAGTTATGTTCTGGTCGCCGTCGAATACTTCAGCAAGTGGATTGAATGCATAGCCCTTGCTCGGATAACACAGTTCCAAGTGATAAATTTCCTTTGGAAAAATATAGTCTGTCGTTTTGGGATACCGAGAATTCTGATCTCTGACAATGGAACCCAGTTTGCTGGAAAACAGGTTCAAGAATGGTGCTCGAAGTTTGGGATACAGCAAAACTTCACGTCCGTCGGACATCCTAGAGCTAATGGACAAACGGAGGTCGCAAATCGAGAGATTATCAAATCCCTCGAGAAAAGATTGGACGATGCCAAAGGGAAATGGTTAGACGAACTACCAGGCGTCATTTGGGCCAACAGAACTACAGTAAAAGCCTCCACGGGTGAAACACCATTTAGCCTAGTCTATGGGTCGGAGGCAGTTATCCCAGTAGAAGCGCTAGTTCCCAGCCCAAGAATTGAGCTCTACGAGGAGGAATCAAACGATCAACTGCGAAAAGATGACATCGATTTGAGTGAGACCTTGAGGGAAAAAGCCAGCTTACGTTTAGAAGCAGCTAAGTCCAGCATGGAAAAAGCCTACAATCAAAAAGTAAGGATACGATCATTCAAAGAGGGTGATTTGGTACTTAAAAAAGTTGAAGTATCCAAACATGTGGGAAAGTTACAGCAAAATTGGGAGGGTCCCTATACAGTGATTGCGGTTGGCAAAAAAGGATCGTACAAGATAGCACATCTGGATGGGACTCCGCTTCCTCGAACATGGAATGCAGTAAATCTCAGAAGATATTATGGTCGTTAAGTTTGAGACAAGAAGATTTAGAAAGTAGTCTGGATTTACAAGAAATTAGTTTTTCCATTTTATAGAGTAATTTATTATTTCCCTTTCATACTTTAAAAATTACTTACAATTATAATAAAAGCTTTTGCTTATTTCCACATAAGGCACGTTCAAAAGACTTTTGTCAAACAACAATACACAAAGGTTAAAACCAATAATTGGTATACAACCTAAAGACATTTTTGAGTAAAACCGAATGAATCGGGAAACACTCACCGATCTGCTAAAACGATCTACAAAGGTTAAAACCAAAGTTGGTATAAAACCTAAAATAAATCTTTGAGTAACACCGATTAGGTCGGTATAAACTCATCGATCTCCTATATGAACGATCTACAAAGGTTAAAACCAAAGTTGGTATAAAACCTAAAATAAATCTTTGAGTAACACCGATTAGGTCGGTATAAACTCATCGATCTCCTATATGAACGATCTACAAAGGTTAAAACCACAGTTGGTATAAAACCTATAGTCTAATATGTCTTTGAGTAAACCGATTGGGTCGGTATAAACTCATCGATCTCCTATATGAACGATCTACAGTTGGTATAAAACCTAAGTCTAATATGTCTTTGAGTAACACCGATTGGGTCGGTATAAACTCATCGATCTCCTATATGAACGATCTACAAAGGTTAAAACCACAATTGGTATAAATCTAAGTGTAATTATCTTTGAGTAACACCGATTGATTCGGTATAAACTCATCAATCTCATAACTAACGATTTACGCAAACAAACAAGCTGATATTAATATATAAAATTTTATTATCACTGGTAAAATGTACATCGGAAAGATACATAAACTGCCCTAGCTGCAAAAACAGCAAATTCTATTATATGATAAAGTAAGGAGCTAACAAAAGGACTTCAGCTCGATTTATCTCTGTATTTCTCTCAGAATTCTTGCCACCAGCTAGAACCGATCGAACCCAGTCGAGCTCGCAGCCACAAAGCTTTGGAATCAGAGAGAGCTTTGGGAGATCATAATGTTACAACGGTCGATGGTGGTCAGCATTTTTTGGTCATACATTCCCGTTTTAATGAACTAACCAGCTTTCCACCGACCGCGTAACTAATAGATCGGAACTCCACAACACCGACCTTTACCCATTTTCATAGGATGGTCGGATGAGTGTAGGCATTCCAATCCATTCCCCTTATTAGGGGTCGGAGATTTCATGGTTTTTGAGAAATCTCCATTTTCCGATTCCGCCCATACCAAGTCGACGTGGTGAGTGATTTGTTTGACTCTCGAATTAGGCGGACGACCGCCATTTTGGACAAAGAAGAAGTACATTATTTAAGGGTTTTTTACTTATGATGGTAACTAAAAGAAGGAAGATTCCTTTTATAGACAGGATATGTTGAAATCCTACGGTGAGACTCGCATCCAATCAACGGCTATAACACCACATCGGGAATTACGTTACAAAGTCATAACTGCAAGCCGTAAATAAAGGAATGGAAATAAATGCGTTTTTGACTCGGTCGAAATAGAGGTATTATGTTAGATCGACGAAGACAATACAACGACTATCATAGCAGAGCTAGTATTACATATTGAACATTCATCGATCAGCTACGATAAACAATTACACCTACAAAATAACAAAAGAAAGAATTTGGTTTCAAAACGCTCCTGAACCTCCTCGGAACGATCGTCTTTTTTCTACGTTGAGAAAAGTGACGAGAACCTAAAGTTCAGGCTTCTTCTACGGGTCGGCAGGTGTCATCGGGCAAGCAAAGCCGCATGCTATCACGATTCGACCACCTCGAAGAAGTTGATGCTTTTTCTTCACCGATTAGAGTAGGGATCAGAAGGGTCTCATGCATGACATCACCAACCTGTTAGAAACAAGTTGATTTCGATAAACATAGAATCCTGCTTTCCTCTACTCTCGACCTCTATCGTACGACGTGGTGGATGATCAGCTAATCCCCAGTTATAAAATTTATCCGACCATCAGCGCATAAGGCGGAGATCTCATCTTTCCAATTCTTCCCATACCAAGTCTCGAACTCCTAGGTAGATAAACCGACAAATCTGGGGCTCGATGATACTTATAATAATAAATATTCATCTTGAATGACTTCATCTTCTGAGAAATGGAGAGGAATAGAGTGAATCTTTTTATAGGCAGAGGATAAAGGATCCAATGGTGTTAAATTGAGGTCCTATCAACGGTCCAGATTTAAAAACGTTATAAGGATGGTTCGCAGTATCAGAAAAAATGATCAATCATTGTTATCAAACTAAACATACAAAGAATAATTAATTTTATTCAGGTCTTTGAAAGGATCATTACCTTTCACAAGTACAGCCATATCATCACAAAAAACTACATTTATATTCAAGGATCTAATTACAATTATTTCAAACACTAGTCCTACTTTGCTACTCCTCGGAATGATCTGCTCCTTCAATTCGACCTTCTCCTCAGACTACTACCACTGCATAGAAACGAGGAACATGCAGAAGTGCGTATATTTGCTGATGCTGGTGAATTACCGACCTCTAAATGGGCCACATGGTCACCAGGAGGCATGCTGCATCCGGGGTCGATCACAGTATCAATCTAAAGCACACTGAGAAGGGAAGAACTTTGCTGTCGTACAATTGAGACAGGTTCGTTCTCCATGCCTTGGGGGCAAGTTTTCGAGCATGCATGGACAAAACACCATTTTAATGAACTAACCAGCTCTCGCCTATCCAAAAAACTATCTGGTTTGATATCTCCACCATAGTCAACAGGCCATAAAAACCAAGTTAAACTGTTCAGAGGTGGCATATTATTTCAGTCTTTCTTCTTTTCCTACTTCTCCAGTAAGTTATTTATACTATGGGGAATTAACCAATCAACGGACAGAGCATACGAACCGTTCCTACAGTTACCGCACACCTACCAAATTGACTTCTCATCTTCCAATAATATTGCAAGAAGTTATTTATTGACAGACAGGTCGAAGAGACGTAGAAATCAAACAAAAAGCATGTTCTTCCATTCATCAGGCAAAATATATATTTACATATTAACAAAAAAAAAAAAAATGAAGAAAGACCCTTGTCTACTGTTCGGGAGTATGATCGGGAGTAAGGTCTTTGTCTACTGTTTCGTGAACATGAGCAGGAATTGTCGGATAACCAAGATAAGTCATCATTTCTTGGGCACGCTGCTCATATCCAAGAGAAAAACCCCTGTCAAACTCCAGATCTTTCAATTGAAGAATATCTGTTTTCTCCTTAGTAAGCTGCTCTTTATCAGCCTCCAAACTGCTATTTACTCGAGCAAGTTCTTCCTTCTCTCTAGTGAGCCTCTCAGTGGTAGCTCGGAGGTGCTCAACCTCAGTCATCAGCAATCGATGAGAAACAGCAATTGAGTTTACCCGTTCGAGGGATTCTTCTCGAGCAAAGCAAGATTCGTCATTTTGTATCCCGAGCTGGAGAGCTTCATGCTTAGCCTGTTTTGAGAAATATGGTTTCCGCTTGACGAGGATGATTTCGGATCAGATCGAGGAATAGTTTCCCGAGAGGAAGCTCCTCCCTGGAAAGATGATGGATGTGAACCGTCGGTTCGGGATTTCTTTCTCGGAGTATCAGGAATTCATGGTCTGAAAATCAGGAATTCCTTTGAAATATCGAACTAAGAGCTCCGATCAACAGAAAGAATATTTTATATTACAAGTGGGGACGCGCGGTAAAACCCTAAAAGATTTACCTTTATATATAGCTAAGGAAATGAAAATTATGTCCTCGGACCTTGGCGCGCACAATGAAAATTCAAATATAAGGCAAAAGCGGGTCATCAAATACATACAATGACCGTCGAAACGACGAAGTATATCAGAGTTAAAATCATATATATATCTTAAAAGGAATTTTACATGTTCTACGAGAATTAAAAGACCTAGCTTTACAACAAAATAAAAGAAAATCATAAAAAACATCCTAACTGGGTGAATTGGTTTCCTTGGGGGACGACCCTTCCTCTCCTTCTTCATTCCCTTCGTCGACGTGGTCTCCTTCGATATCCTCCTCGGCATCGTCGCCTTCTTCTTCGCCTACTCGATTCTCCATGATGTCCTTTATTAATTCCAAATCAGGTGTTGGGATAGGAATTGGGGTTCCATACTCCTCGACTAGGTGAGCCAATGGATGATTACTATACTCAACAGAGGATAGGCAGTCGGGAGGATAGTCTTGAAGACTCCGGTCCTTTTCAATGGCCATAACTTTGCGATATTCCTCACGCTTATCAGGAATCTGCCCAGACTCGATTAATTGATCGACACCCTTATAGAACGAGCTTAAGAGCAAACCTCCAATCTGTTGATGAATTATGGCAGTATGCACGGGAGAATCGAGAAACTCTCGGACTATGGGCTCGACGTCTGAAGATTGGTGCTCATCTATGACCCTCTCTAAGTCGGAAGAATCATCTTCCTTGGTCGCAACTTGGGATCGAAGAACATCAATATCCGACTCAAGCTTGCTAACGAGGGTGGCATGCGCAACTCGTTGCTCTTCCATTTCACGAGTCAATTGGTCGACCTGCGCCTGGTATCGACTAGAATCCGTCATCATGCTAATAATGTGAGGATTGTCGGTCTCCAAATTAGGATTAACAAGAGGATCGGATGAAGTGGCAACGGAAGCTCGAGAATTATCGACCTGAGCAAGTTGATCTTCAAGCTCCTTAACTCTGGCGATTAAAATATTGTTGCTTTCCTCAACATATTTGCATTGATCCCTATGCAATGCCATATCATATAGCGCAGACACTAAGGCATTTCCGGTCTGTTGAAAGGAAAATTTGTCTAAATAAAAACCAAGAAGAATATTGAGGGCTGTTAAAAGAATAGAAGGAGCCAAATAATATTACCACTTCATGAGCATGAGCTGCCCTTGCTAGCTGTTCGAGGGGCTTCTTCCTAATAGTCCTCTCCACGTCTCGGACAAAGGTCGAGGATAGAAGAACTCGAATGGATTTATCGACCACGTTCTCCTTATCGTCAGAGACCAATGAATCCTTCTCGGAATAACCGGCTGCCCGTTTTCCTTGAAGATGACTCTCAATCATGTCTACCAAAGAAGCTTGGTGGCTAGTATCTCCGACATGAGTGAAATACTCTCCTCCTTTGTCGAAAAATTGAGTTCTTCTTTTGACTTCAGGGCCGGTAGGATTACGTTCGGGCCAATCTTTACTACCCATAATGACATATTTCTCCCTAAAAGTTTTGGGAGGATAACCGCGGCCTGAGCGAGAACTTGAAGTCGGTATGTCTGAAGAAGTTAGACTAGAGAGAGGAGGAGCTATTCGGATAGGATCTGCATTCTCGGACGACTCCTCCTCGATGTCTTCCAGGTCTTGGAATTGATTCCTTCTCCTCTTTCTAGATTCCTTTTGCTCTATGGGGGCTTTACCCCATGATTTTTTCGAGTTCGAAAGAACAGATTTTCCGACCACGGAAAAGCGACAGTTCTCGACCATAGAAGCTACAATATGAAATCAACAAACATTAGAGGACAACAAAATCGTAAAATCCTTTTCTGATAAAGTTGAATTTGTTATTAAAAAACTCTTACTTAAAGATCGATCGTCCGAAGGAATAGGAAAATTCAAAGAACTTAGTCCAGCTTTCCGAAGGAAAATCTCTCCGATCAAATAAGATGATTGGTACTTATTTGATCTCATCTCCTCGATTAGAGCAGTTGAAAATTGATCATCTGGGGCCATTTCACCAATCACCTTTCGACCACCGTATACCCAAGCATCGCTGTATCCCCAGTCATGAGTAAACTCCTCGGTTTCACCATTCTCGAGGATATGCACGGTCGGAGCCTTAACAAAGAAGAAATTTGATTTCCACTCCGTGCTATTGCTCGAAATAGCATTTTCAAGAACTGCGTAGCCAGGTCTTTGACTAACATAATAATAGCCTCTATTGGAGGAGGTCTATACGGAAAGTCGGAAAAAGTGAAGAAAATTATGGAACGAGGGTTGCAGACCTCGTGCGACCATTAAAACAGAGAATGCCATGATAAAGGCTATGGCATTCGGAACAAGTTGAGTCAATGAGACAATGAAGGTCTCCAGGAATTGACGAAGAATTGAAGAAAGTGGAAAACGGAGCCCATGCTCGAAATGGGACGTATAGAAAGCTCGACAATTGGCAGGAGGAGTATTGACCCTCTCGTCGGAAGAAGGAATAATGATCTCAAAATCCGACGGGAAAAAGCGGCCGTATTCCTTCTTCAAGAAAGGCAGATCCTCTTCTTTCCATCGAGAAGGAAAGAGTTCTACAGGGGCAGAAATTTGAGGTTGGGACGTTTTAGACTTTTTGGATGCCCTCAACATCATCTCTGCCTCAGGAATAATCTCCACCACCAGGCTATCAACTTCTCTTTCAGCATAATCTCTGACCTCCTCTACATGAGAATTGTCTGCTCCTTCTTCATCGGATGAAGGGATGTCAGGATTGGAGATATTAGGTGGTACTTGTTCTTCTGCATTTTGAGTTGAGGAATGGGGATTTCGCGAGGTCGAAGCCATCGGCCCTTGAAATAGTGTGACTCGGAAAAATAAGAAAATGGCAAGATTGTCGACTTAAGCTTTTACTGCTGGAAGATTTAAATATCTGGGGTAAAAAGTGAAATATCCCGCTAATTTTGACTATATATATGGGCGGTGAAAAGACAGATTCAACCCTTCGCGTCTCTTCATATTCCCGCCAACCAAAATTGTGAAAAGACCCTGCTGTCGTCTGACACACGTTAATCAAAGTACGTGTCTGTTCGTAGAAAGTTCAAGCGGATATGCACTCTTTTTTCCACGTTCGATTTTTATCCCGAAGAGGGTTTTTCCGAACTAGGTTTTTAACGAGGCATATTTCATGAACGACGAAAAGACCAAGGTAAATACTACATCTACTTCTACGAGCTACAGCTACGATTACGCTCGAGAAGTGAGGAAGTACTGATGAGGGCTATTTCGCACATATAACCAACTAGGAATATCCGAGGAGAATCAAGATCGATTCGAGCTGCTTGAACCACGAGATCGGCTCGATCCACCAATCATATCTGCTCGACCTATTGTCCGATCCAGAGGACTTAATGGGCCATGTTGTACTCCTAGGCTAAATAGGACTCTTAGTTCAATTAGGACAAAGGATTTTATTATAAATAATGAGTTTTACATTGTGTTGAGGATCCAGAATTTGACCTACAAAATATACTACTATTGTTCGCCTCTTCATATTATTGCCATCTACTCAATTATATTACTGTGCTTGTTCTTGAATTGCATCATCCTGAGTACTTTAACCAATCCCTTAATTCAATAAATTGTGATCTTAAATAAATTTACTGAGATTAAACCTAAGACGAAATTCGGTTAAATCATAAATGATGCTCGAAGACCATAGAATAGGGCATAGTAGTTGTAATAGGATTTTACTTGAAAATGTACTCATGAACTTTGTAATCCGTTCGAGAATTATCAATAAAATTGTAGTTCCTTGTATCTTGTTCGGAATTTATAAATAAAACACTCCTTCATGTTTTACTGAGAAACTTGGCAATTTATCACGTACCCAGTTATCTTATGATTGTTCCGACTCGTAACTTCTTGTTCGAATAAACATTGTCAACGTTTAGACTTAATTGTTTCAAAATCTTGAAAATTCCGAACCCCATGTTGAATTTAACTCGAACCCGCAATCAATCTGTAACTTGGAGAATTATCGATCGATAATCACCTCGGAGAAAATAACAAATCATCTGATTGCTTTTATTATTCAAGACTTTTTCTCCAAGTTAAGTAGTCGAGTCTTTTTTCGAGCTGAGGGGCATATCAACAGCTTTCACCCTTAGTCGAGACATATTACTTTTTAAGCAAGTCTTTTATCGAGCTGAGGGGCATAGCAACAACTTTCACCCCCAGTCGAAACATATTACATTTTGAGCGAGTCTTTTATCGAGCTGAGGGGCATAACAACAGCTTTCACCCTCAGTCGAGATAATTTGCTTGTTTAGCAAGTCTTTTTCCGAGGTAAGCGGCGTAGCAACAGCTTTAACCCTCAGTCGAGACATTTTGCTTTCTTTTGCAAGTCTTTTATCGAGCTGAGGGGCATAGCAACGGCTTTCAGCCTCAGTCAAGATAAATTGCTTTTTTTAAGCAAGTCTTTTACCGAGCTAAGGGGCATAGCAACGACTTTCACCCTCAGTCGAGAAAAATTGCTTTTTTATGCAAGTCTTTTACTGAACTGAGGGGCATAGCAACGGCTTTCACCCTCAATCGAGACAAATTGCTTTTTTTAAGCAAGTCTTTTACCGAGCTGAGGGGCATAGCAACTGCTTTCACCCACAGTCGAGACAAATTGCTTTTTTATGCAAGTTTTTTACCGAACAGAGGGGCATAGCAATAGCTTTCACCCTCAGTCGAGACAAATTGCTTTTTTATGCAAGTCTTTTACCGAACTGAGGGGCATAGCAACGGCTTTCACCCTCAGTCGAGACAAATTGCTTTTTTTATGCAAGTCTTTTACCGATCTGAGGGGCATAGCAACGGCTTTCACCCTCAGTCGAGACAAATTTCTTTTTTTAAGCAAGTCTTTTACCGAGCTGAGGGGCATAGCAACGGCTTTCACCCTCAGTCGAGACAAATTGCTTTTTTATGCAAGTCTTTTACCGAACTGAGGGGCATAGCAACGGCTTTCACCCTCAGTCGAGATAAATTGCTTTTTTTAAGCAAGTCTTATACCGAACTGAGGGGCATAGCAACGGCTTTCACCCTCAGTCGAGACAAATTGCTTTTTTTAAGCAAGTCATTTACCGAGTTGAAGGGCATAGCAACGGCTTTCACCCTCAGCTGAGACAAATTGCTTTTTTATGCAAGTCTTTTACCGAACTGAGGGGCATAGCAACGGCTTTCACCCTCAATCGAGAAAAATTGCTTTTTTAAAGCAAGTCTTTTACCGAGTTGAGGGGCAAATCAACGGCTTTCACCCTTAGTCGAGACAAATTGCTTTTTTATGCAAGTCTTCTACCGAACTGAGGGGCATAGCAACGGCTTTAACCCTCAGTCGAGACAAATTGCTTTTTTTAAGCAAGTCTTTTACCGAGCTGAGGGGCATAGCAACGGATTTCACCCTCAGTCGAGACAAATTGCTTTTTTATGCAAGTCTTTTACCGAACAGAGGTGCATAGCAACGGCTTTCACCCTCAGTCGAGACAAATTGCTCTTTTTTTTAGCAAGTCTTTTTCCGAGCTGAGTGGCATAGCAACGGCTTTCACCCTCAGTCGAGACAAATTGCTTTTTTATGCAAGTCTTTTACCGAACTGAGGGGCATAGCAACAGCTTTCACCCTCAGTCGAGACAAATTGCTTTTTTATGCAAGTCTTTTGCCGAACTGAGGGGCATAACAACGGCTTTCACCCTCAGTCGAGACAAATTGCTTTTTTTAAGCAAGTCTTTTACCGAACTGAGGTGCATAGCAACGGCTTTCACCCTCAGTCGAGACAAATTGCTTTTTTTTTAAGCAAGTCTTTTACCGAGCTAAGTGGCATAGCAACGGCTTTCACCCTCAGTCGAGACAAATTGCTTTTTTTAAGCAAGTCTTTTACCGAGCTGAGGGGCATAGCAACGGCTTTCACCCTCAGTCGAGACAAATTGCTTTTTTATGCAAGTCTTTTACCGAACAGAGGGGCATAGCAACAGCTTTCACCCTCAGTCGAGACAAATTGCTTTTTTATGCAAGTCTTTTACCGAACTGAGGGGCATAGCAACGACTTTCACCCTCAGTCGAGACAAATTGCTTTTTTTATGCAAGTCTTTTACCGATATGAGGGGCATAGCAACGGCTTTCACCCTCAGTCGAGACAAATTACTTTTTTTAAGCAAGTCTTTTACCGAGCGGAGGGGCATAGCAACGGCTTTCACCCTCAGTCGAGACAAATTGCTTTTTTATGCAAGTCTTTTACCGAACTGAGGGGCATAGCAACGGCTTTCACCCTCAGTCGAGATAAATTGCTTTTCTTAAGCAAGTCTTTTACCGAACTGAGGGGCATAGCAACGACTTTCACCCTCAGTCGAGACAAATTGCTTTTTTTAAGCAAGTCATTTACCGAGTTGAGTGGCATTGCAACGGCTTTCAACCTCAGCCGAGACAAATTGCTTTTTTATGCAAGTCTTTTACCGAACTGAGGAGCATAGCAACGGCTTTCACCCTCAGTCGAGAAAAATTGCTTTTTTTAAGCAAGTCTTTTACCGAGTTGAGGGGCAAATCAACGGCTTTCACCCTCAGTCGAGACAAATTGCTTTTTGATGCAAGTCTTCTACCGAACTGAGGGGCATAGCAACGGCTTTAGCCCTCAGTCGAGACAAATTGCTTTTTTTAAGCAAGTCTTTTACCGAGCTGAGGGGCATAGCAACGGCTTTCACCCTCAGTCGAGACAAATTGCTTTTTTATGCAAGTCTTTTACCGAACAGAGGTGCATAGCAACGGCTTTCACCCTCAGTCGAGACAAATTGCTTTTTTTTTAAGCAAGTCTTTTACCGAGCTGAGTGGCATAGCAACGGCTTTCACCCTCAGTCGAGACAAATTGCTTTTTTATGCAAGTCTTTTACCGAACTGAGGGGCATAGCAACAGCTTTCACCCTCAGTCGAGACAAATTGCTTTTTTATGCAAGTCTTTTACCGAACTGAGGGGCATAGCAACGACTTTCACCCTCAGTCGAGACAAATTGCTTTTTTTATGCAAGTCTTTTACCGATCTGAGGGGCATAGCAACGGCTTTCACTCTCAGTCGAGACAAATTACTTTTTTTAAGCAACCCTTTTACCGAGCGGAGGGGCATAGCAACGGCTTTCACCCTCAGTCGAGACAAATTGCTTTTTTATGCAAGTCTTTAACCGAACTGAGGGGCATAGCAACGGCTTTCACCCTCAGTCGAGATAAATTGCTTTTCTTAAGCAAGTCTTTTACCGAACTGAGGGGCATAGCAACGACTTTCACCCTCAGTCGAGACAAATTGCTTTTTTTAAGCAAGTCATTTACCGAGTTGAGTGGCATAGCAACGGCTTTCAACCTCAGCCGAGACAAATTGCTTTTTTATGCAAGTCTTTTACCGAACTGAGGAGCATAGCAACGGCTTTCACCCTCAGTCGAGAAAAATTGCTTTTTTTAAGCAAGTCTTTTACCGAGTTGAGGGGCAAATCAACGGCTTTCACCCTCAGTCGAGACAAATTGCTTTTTTATGCAAGTCTTTAACCGAACTGAGGGGCATAGCAACGGCTTTCACCCTCAGTCGAGATAAATTGCTTTTCTTAAGCAAGTCTTTTACCGAACTGAGGGGCATAGCAACGACTTTCACCCTCAGTCGAGACAAATTGCTTTTTTTAAGCAAGTCATTTACCGAGTTGAGTGGCATAGCAACGGCTTTCAACCTCAGCCGAGACAAATTGCTTTTTTATGCAAGTCTTTTACCGAACTGAGGAGCATAGCAACGGCTTTCACCCTCAGTCGAGAAAAATTTCTTTTTTTAAGCAAGTCTTTTACCGAGTTGAGGGGCAAATCAACGGCTTTCACCCTCAGTCGAGACAAATTGCTTTTTGATGCAAGTCTTCTACCGAACTGAGGGGCATAGCAACGGCTTTAGCCCTCAGTCGAGACAAATTGCTTTTTTTAAGCAAGTCTTTTACCGAGCTGAGGGGCATAGCAACGGCTTTCACCCTCAGTCGAGACAAATTGCTTTTTTATGCAAGTCTTTTACCGAACAGAGGTGCATAGCAACGGCTTTCACCCTCAGTCGAGACAAATTGCTTTTTTTTTAAGCAAGTCATTTACCGAGCTGAGTGGCATAGCAACGGTTTTCACCCTCAGTCGAGACAAATTGCTTTTTTATGCAAGTCTTTTACCGAACTGAGGGGCATAGCAACAGCTTTCACCCTCAGTCGAGACAAATTGCTTTTTTATGCAAGTCTTTTGCCGAACTGAGGGGCATAACAACGGCTTTCACCCTCAGTCGAGACAAATTGCTTTTTTTAAGCAAGTCTTTTACCGAACTGAGGTGCATAGCAACGGCTTTCACCCTCAGTCGAGACAAATTGCTTTTTTTTTAAGCAAGTCTTTTACCGAGCTGAGTGGCATAGCAACGGTTTTCACCCTCAGTCGAGACAAATTGCTTTTTTATGCAAGTCTTTTACCGAACTGAGTGGCATAGCAACGGCTTTCACCCTCAGTCGAGACAAATTGCTTTTTTATGCAAGTCTTTTACCGAACTGAGGGGCATAGCAACAGCTTTCACCCTCAGTCGAGACAAATTGCTTTTTTATGCAAGTCTTTTACCGAACTGAGGGGCATAGCAACGACTTTCACCCTCAGTCGAGACAAATTGCTTTTTTTATGCAAGTCTTTTACCGATATGAGGGGCATAGCAACGGCTTTCACCCTCAGTCGAGACAAATTACTTTTTTTAAGCAAGTCTTTTACCGAGCGGAGGGGCATAGCAACGGCTTTCACCCTCAGTCGAGACAAATTGCTTTTTTATGCAAGTCTTTTACCGAACTGAGGGGCATAGCAACGGCTTTCACCCTCAGTCGAGATAAATTGCTTTTCTTAAGCAAGTCTTTTACCGAACTGAGGGGCATAGCAACGACTTTCACCCTCAGTCGAGACAAATTGCTTTTTTTAAGCAAGTCATTTACCGAGTTGAGTGGCATTGCAACGGCTTTCAACCTCAGCCGAGACAAATTGCTTTTTTATGCAAGTCTTTTACCGAACAGAGGGGCATAGCAACGGCTTTCACCCTCAGTCGAGAAAAATTGCTTTTTTTAAGCAAGTCTTTTACCGAGTTGAGGGGCAAATCAACGGCTTTCACCCTCAGTCGAGACAAATTGCTTTTTGAAGCAAGTCTTTTACCGAACTGAGGGGCATAGCAACGGCTTTAGCCCTCAGTCGAGACAAATTGCTTTTTTTAAGCAAGTCTTTTACCGAGCTGAGGGGCATAGCAACGGCTTTCACCCTCAGTCGAGACAAATTGCTTTTTTATGCAAGTTTTTTACCGAACAGAGGTGCATAGCAACGGCTTTCACCCTCAGTCGAGACAAATTGCTTTTTTTTTAAGCAAGTCTTTTACCGAGCTGAGTGGCATAGCAACGGCTTTCACCCTCAGTCGAGACAAATTGCTTTTTTATGCAAGTCTTTTACCGAACTGAGGGGCATAGCAACAGCTTTCACCCTCAGTCGAGACAAATTGCTTTTTTATGCAAGTCTTTTACCGAACTGAGGGGCATAGCAACGACTTTCACCCTCAGTCGAGACAAATTGCTTTTTTTATGCAAGTCTTTTACCGATCTGAGGGGCATAGCAACGGCTTTCACTCTCAGTCGAGACAAATTACTTTTTTTAAGCAACCCTTTTACCGAGCGGAGGGGCATAGCAACGGCTTTCACCCTCAGTCGAGACAAATTGCTTTTTTATGCAAGTCTTTAACCGAACTGAGGGGCATAGCAACGGCTTTCACCCTCAGTCGAGATAAATTGCTTTTCTTAAGCAAGTCTTTTACCGAACTGAGGGGCATAGCAACGACTTTCACCCTCAGTCGAGACAAATTGCTTTTTTTAAGCAAGTCATTTACCGAGTTGAGTGGCATAGCAACGGCTTTCAACCTCAGCCGAGACAAATTGCTTTTTTATGCAAGTCTTTTACCGAACTGAGGAGCATAGCAACGGCTTTCACCCTCAGTCGAGAAAAATTGCTTTTTTTAAGCAAGTCTTTTACCGAGTTGAGGGGCAAATCAACGGCTTTCACCCTCAGTCGAGACAAATTGCTTTTTTATGCAAGTCTTTAACCGAACTGAGGGGCATAGCAACGGCTTTCACCCTCAGTCGAGATAAATTGCTTTTCTTAAGCAAGTCTTTTACCGAACTGAGGGGCATAGCAACGACTTTCACCCTCAGTCGAGACAAATTGCTTTTTTTAAGCAAGTCATTTACCGAGTTGAGTGGCATAGCAACGGCTTTCAACCTCAGCCGAGACAAATTGCTTTTTTATGCAAGTCTTTTACCGAACTGAGGAGCATAGCAACGGCTTTCACCCTCAGTCGAGAAAAATTTCTTTTTTTAAGCAAGTCTTTTACCGAGTTGAGGGGCAAATCAACGGCTTTCACCCTCAGTCGAGACAAATTGCTTTTTGATGCAAGTCTTCTACCGAACTGAGGGGCATAGCAACGGCTTTAGCCCTCAGTCGAGACAAATTGCTTTTTTTAAGCAAGTCTTTTACCGAGCTGAGGGGCATAGCAACGGCTTTCACCCTCAGTCAAGACAAATTGCTTTTTTATGCAAGTCTTTTACCGAACAGAGGTGCATAGCAACGGCTTTCACCCTCAGTCGAGACAAATTGCTTTTTTTTTAAGCAAGTCATTTACCGAGCTGAGTGGCATAGCAACGGTTTTCACCCTCAGTCGAGACAAATTGCTTTTTTATGCAAGTCTTTTACCGAACTGAGGGGCATAGCAACAGCTTTCACCCTCAGTCGAGACAAATTGCTTTTTTATGCAAGTCTTTTGCCGAACTGAGGGGCATAACAACGGCTTTCACCCTCAGTCGAGACAAATTGCTTTTTTTAAGCAAGTCTTTTACCGAACTGAGGTGCATAGCAACGGCTTTCCCCCGCGGTCGAGACAAATTGGTTTTTTTTTACGCAAGTCTTTTACCGAGCTGAGTGGCATAGCAACGGTTTTCACCCTCAGTCGAGACAAATTGCTTTTTTATGCAAGTCTTTTACCGAACTGAGTGGCATAGCAACGGCTTTCACCCTCAGTCGAGACAAATTGCTTTTTTATGCAAGTCTTTTACCGAACTGAGGGGCATAGCAACAGCTTTCACCCTCAGTCGAGACACATTGCTTTTTTATGCAAGTCTTTTACCGAACTGAGGGGCATAGCAACGACTTTCACCCTCAGTCGAGACAAATTGCTTTTTTTATGCAAGTCTTTTACCAATCTGAGGGGCATAGCAACGGCTTTCACCCTCAGTCGAGACAAATTGCTTTTTTATGCAAGTCTTTAACCGAACTGAGGGGCATAGCAACGGCTTTCACCCTCAGTCGAGATAAATTGCTTTTCTTAAGCAAGTCTTTTACCGAACTGAGGGGCATAGCAACGACTTTCACCCTCAGTCGAGACAAATTGCTTTTTTTAAGCAAGTCATTTACCGAGTTGAGTGGCATAGCAACGGCTTTCAACCTCAGCCGAGACAAATTACTTTTTTATGCAAGTCTTTTACCGAACTGAGGAGCATAGCAACGGCTTTCACCCTCAGTCGAGAAAAATTTCTTTTTTTAAGCAAGTCTTTTACCGAGTTGAGGGGCAAATCAACGGCTTTCACCCTCAGTCGAGACAAATTGCTTTTTGATGCAAGTCTTCTACCGAACTGAGGGGCATAGCAACGGCTTTAGCCCTCAGTCGAGACAAATTGCTTTTTTTAAGCCAGTCTTTTACCGAGCTGAGGGGCATAGCAACGGCTTTCACCCTCAGTCGAGACAAATTGCTTTTTTATGCAAGTCTTTTACCGAACAGAGGTGCATAGCAACGGCTTTCACCCTCAGTCGAGACAAATTGCTTTTTTTTTAAGCAAGTCTTTTACCGAGCTGAGTGGCATAGCAACGGTTTTCACCCTCAGTCGAGACAAATTGCTTTTTTATGCAAGTCTTTTACCGAACTGAGGGGCATAGCAACAGCTTTCACCCTCAGTCGAGACAAATTGCTTTTTTATGCAAGTCTTTTGCCGAACTGAGGGGCATAACAACGGCTTTCACCCTCAGTCGAGACAAATTGCTTTTTTTAAGCAAGTCTTTTACCGAACTGAGGTGCATAGCAACGGCTTTCACCCTCAGTCGAGACAAATTGCTTTTTTTTTAAGCAAGTCTTTTACCGAGCTAAGTGGCATAGCAACGGCTTTCACCCTCAGTCGAGACAAATTGCTTTTTTTAAGCAAGTCTTTTACCGAGCTGAGGGGCATAGCAACGGCTTTCACCCTCAGTCGAGACAAATTGCTTTTTTATGCAAGTCTTTTACCGAACAGAGGGGCATAGCAACAGCTTTCACCCTCAGTCGAGACAAATTGCTTTTTTATGCAAGTCTTTTACCGAACTGAGGGGCATAGCAACGACTTTCACCCTCAGTCGAGACAAATTGCTTTTTTTATGCAAGTCTTTTACCGATCTGAGGGGCATAGCAACGGCTTTCACCCTCAGTCGAGACAAATTACTTTTTTTAAGCAAGTCTTTTACCGAGCGGAGGGGCATAGCAACGGCTTTCACCCTAAGTCGAGACAAATTTCTTTTTTATGCAAGTCTTTTACCGAACTGAGGGGCATAGCAACGGCTTTCACCCTCAGTCGAGATAAATTGCTTTTTTATGCAAGTCTTTTACTTAACTGAGGGGCATAGCAACGACTTTCACCCTCAGTCGAGACAAATTGCTTTTTTTAAGCAAGTCATTTACCGAGTTGAGTGGCATAGCAACGGCTTTCAACCTCAGCCGAGACAAATTGCTTTTTTATGCAAGTGTTTTACCGAACTGAGGAGCATAGCAACGGCTTTCACCCTCAGTCGAGAAAAATTGCTTTTTTTAAGCAAGTCTTTTACCGAGTTGAGGGGCAAATCAACGGCTTTCACCCTCAGTCGAGACAAATTGCTTTTTGATGCAAGTCTTCTACCGAACTGAGGGGCATAGCAACGGCTTTAGCCCTCAGTCGAGACAAATTGCTTTTTTTAAGCAAGTCTTTTACCGAGCTGAGGGGCATAGCAACGGCTTTCACCCTCAGTCGAGACAAATTGCTTTTTTATGCAAGTCTTTTACCGAACAGAGGTGCATAGCAACGGCTTTCACCCTCAGTCGAGACAAATTGCTTTTTTTTTAAGCAAGTCTTTTACGGAGCTGAGTGGCATAGCAACGGCTTTCACCCTCAGTCGAGACAAATTGCTTTTTTATGCAAGTCTTTTACCGAACTGAGGGGCATAGCAACAGCTTTCACCCTCAGTCGAGACAAATTGCTTTTTTATGCAAGTCTTTTGCTCAAGCGAGGGGCATCACCACGGCCTTCACCCTCAGGCGAGACAAATTGCTTTTTTTAGGCAAGTCTTTTACCGAACTGAGGTGCATAGCAACGGCTTTCACCCTCATTCGAGACAAATTGCTTTTTTTTTAAGCAAGTCTTTTACCGAGCTAAGTGGCATAGCAACGGCTTTCACCCTCAGTCGAGACAAATTGCTTTTTTTAAGCAAGTCTTTTACCGAGCTGAGGGGCATAGCAACGGCTTTCACCCTCAGTCGAGACAAATTGCTGGGGGGGGGGGGGGGTGGGGGGGGGGGGGGGTGGGGGGGGGGGGGGGTGGGGGGGGGGGGGGGTGGGGGGGGGGGGGGGTGGGGGGGGGGGGGGGTGGGGGGGGGGGGGGGTGGGGGGGGGGGGGGGTGGGGGGGGGGGGGGGTGGGGGGGGGGGGGGGTGGGGGGGGGGGGGGGTGGGGGGGGGGGGGGGTGGGGGGGGGGGGGGGTGGGGGGGGGGGGGGGTGGGGGGGGGGGGGGGTGGGGGGGGGGGGGGGTGGGGGGGGGGGGGGGTGGGGGGGGGGGGGGGTGGGGGGGGGGGGGGGTGGGGGGGGGGGGGGGTGGGGGGGGGGGGGGGTGGGGGGGGGGGGGGGTGGGGGGGGGGGGGGGTGGGGGGGGGGGGGGGTGGGGGGGGGGGGGGGTGGGGGGGGGGGGGGGTGGGGGGGGGGGGGGGTGGGGGGGGGGGGGGGTGGGGGGGGGGGGGGGTGGGGGGGGGGGGGGGTGGGGGGGGGGGGGGGTGGGAGGCTTTACTGGTGGATCCGCTAGGTTGTCTTCCAAGTCGACGCATCCATTATGTGCGTTAACTCTACCAATGATTACTCCAATCAAATGGTACTTTTCTCTCTCATTGTGTTTAGATTTCTGGTGAGATCTCGAGTCCTTTGCTTTAGCAACAACTCTATTGTTATCACAGAAGATAACCATGAGCTTCGCAATGCTAGGCACTACATCCAACTATTGGATGAAGTTTTTCATCCAAACACTTTCTTTTGTTGCATCCGATGCTGCGATATATTATGCTTCAGTGGTTGAGTCGGTTTTCCAATTTACCGCTACCTCATTGAGGCAAAATATGTATCCAAAATTGGATATATATATATATATATTCATCCACATCAGACTGAAAATTCGAATCATTAAATCCTTCGAGTTTTAATTCTCCATTACCACCGTAGACCAAGAACGAATCCTTAGTCTTTCTCAAGAACTTAAGGATATCTGTTACGGTGGCCCCGTACTCTTCACCGGAGTTTGACTAGTAACTGCTCGTGACACTTGAGCAGGTTCTATGTCTGGTCTAGTACATATTATAGCATACCACATGCTACCTTTTGTCGAAACATAAGGTATTTGAGACATTCTCCTTTATCCTCATTCGATGTAGGGCACATCAATTTGGAAAAAGAGACACAGTGTCTCATTGGACGCAATCATCTCTTGGATTCTTCCATACTGAATCTTTTCAGTATTGTTTCTATGTACTTAGATTTAGAGAAAACATCTTCTTCGATCTATCTCTATAGATACGTATCCCAATACGCAAGATGTCTCTCCTAAATCTTTCATGGAGAATTGCATGGATAACTATGCTTTCGTCTGCGCTAACATTCCGATATCATCCCAGATAAGCAGAATGTGATCGACATATAAAATATGAGCTTCATAGAGCTCCCACTAATCCTTTTGTACACTCAAGGTTCATATTTGTTTTTGATGAAGTCAAATGCCTTGACTGTCTCATCAAAACAAACGTGAATCTAAATGGATTCAGACATTGCTACTAGAGAAAAGGTTTCATCAAAGTCTGTTCCAGAACTTTGTGAATAGCCTTTTACCACTAGTCGAGTCTTAGAGGTCAATACCTCTCCATTCATTCCTAGCTTGAAGATCCATTTACAACTTACAGGGATAAAATCCCTCGGGTGGATCGACCAAGGTCCATACCTTGTTGGAATGCATGAAATCCATTTCGGGTTGCATGGCCTCTTGCCATGCATGCACGTCTACATCTAATGTAGCTTCTTCGTATATGGTGAAACCATATCTTTCAAGCTTCTTACGAACTTGATCAGATCTACGAAGTACTGGTGTACTAGACGGTTTAGCAGTTTCTGGATTAACTCCCACTGTTTGTGGGGATGGGTCGAAATCTTGGACTTCATCAAGTTCCATGACATTCCCTATTTCCTTTGACGAGGAATTCATCAACTGAGGAACGGGTAGTTATGAGAAACGATTGTTTCTCATTGTCGTGGAACAGGTATCCAATGGATTTCGTTGGATACCCCACAATTATATACAAATTGGATCTACTAGCCAATTTATCTCCTTTCAAGTTCCCAACTTAGGCAGGAGATCTCCATACTCAATAGTAAAAGTGCAGAGGTATTTTGCCATACCTTTCTTGGTAAAGCTTTGTAGGCACGGACTTTGAAGGTACTTTGCTCAGTATCTTCGATGCAGCCAGGAGGACCAACCCCTAGAATGCATAAGGAAGCTTAACAAAACTCAACATGGATTGAACAATGTCTAACAATGTTCGATTCCTTCTCTTAGACACTCCAATAAGTTGAGGCGTCATAGGAGGAGTTTGTTGTATGAGAACCCCATTCTCAGTAAGATAATTGAGGAATCCTTGACTTAAGTATTTGCCATCTTGATTAGATCGAATGGCCATAATACTATGCCCTTGTTGATTCTCTACTTCGTTTCGAAATTCTTTGAACTTTTCAAAGGTTTTTCGGATTTGTATCTCACTAGATACATATATCACTAACGACCAAAGTCATTAGCACAAAGGTACGAGGTATGAGTAATCTCCTCTTACACTAACCTTTAGTGGTCCACATTCATTCGTATGGATCAAATCCAAAGTTATTTGGTTCGCTCTTGATTCCCTGTGAAGGGAGATTTGGTCATCTTTCCTATGAGACAGGATTCGCAGATTGGAAGTTCATCTAAGTTCTATATTTCAAGAGCCTTAGAGGAAACCAACTTTTGAATCCTACTCTTGGAGATATGTCCAAGTCTAGCGTGCCAAAGTTGTGGATTATTATCTTGGTATTAATTGAACTAAGCACATTAACTCAATAGAATTGAGTTAACGGTTTAATTCAATCAATTTGCTTCCTTTCAATTAACTCTTTAATTGATTCATCTCCTTTTTTCAGTTAACCCTTTAATTGAAACGTTGCTTAATTAATTAGACCTTCTAATCAATTAAACTAATCCGTGCCTTTCTAAGATTCAGTGGGATAATTCGACTTTTAGACTACTTGTGTTCTTTCGACTACTTTTATGGTCGATTTTAGAAGAGAACAACTTCTTCTTCATATTACTCTTCTTTGACTTTGCAGTCCCTGAAGTGTAAACGATCATGACATGTTTATCCTATTTGCCTTTTACCAATACTTTGGTTAATTCATGAAATGTGATCAACTTATCAAATAAGATCAGAGTATTCCACGAATCTATTGAATGAGCGGGAGGAGAATTTAAATGGAGGTCAATGCTAAGATCACTTGCAGGCCTACGTTTAATCGATCCAGTTTTCAACTAGATGGATAAAATCAAGGACAGTGATACTTTGACATCAGCTCCTTCATTTATTCTCGAGTTTTAAAACAACTCCTTAGTGGTCTCGAATCAAACGATTCGAAACTGCTCCTCAAAACAAGCTTTTGAAGTGGAGGTTTGTTTTAGAAGCTTCAGACATACTCCTATGTCGCTTCTTTAGCTCGTTCAATCTTGATGCTTATATGAGGAAACGATCGTTAAGATTCCCATACCCTATAGGTGATTCGTTCAACTTTTGAGACTCGTCCTTATATGGGGAAACAATCATTAATATTCCCATACCCTATGGGTGATTCGTTCCTCCTTTTAGACTTATCTCGGAAGTGCATCAGGCATAGGCTAGTTATTAAGAACATGATTCCGACTTTCGGAATTGAGGACAATCCTCAAGTTTCTAAGCCAGTCGATATTTTGATCCAGTTATTTTATAGGTCGAGGATAAATATTATAATGGATTATTATAGATATCTCAATATCTATTAAAGAGAAGACAAATATATAGAGGACTAGTTAATGAATAATACTTATAATCTACGAAGGTTGGACTTTCTATCGTAAAAGTTCTCCCACTATTTTATCGAAACAATTACCCCTTCAATTGTTCGGGAAATCCTATTTCCTAGTAGGCCTTGACGTCCCAGCGGACATTAATTGCACCCACGACTCGTGGCCATACAACTAATTCCCAAGGTAGGCATACTTATTGCCAATTGTGTCCCTACACAACCTTCAAGCTATTTTGCCTCGATTTTCGCACCCATCTAGCACTGCTACATCATGAGTGGTACTACTCGTTAAGTCTAACCCAATCAATCTCGATGAGCAACGGGCCCGGTCATGAAATCCCCGTAACTGGTTATCGGTCGATTATACATGTCCCGACCAGTCCCCACCCTTGTCGAGTTTATTAAATAAACAAGAATCGAGAGATTTCACATATTGTCCCTTTCTTCGCCTCGGGTGCCAGACTCTGGATCACCTTAATCGATAAGTAGACAACATACGCTAGTCCCTATTGATGGAAGGCTTGGATTTATATAAATACTTCATTTTATTTTAACCCAATATGACTTAATATTTAATTCAAGAGGGGATTTGCTGGTTTGAAAGTTTAAGGCAAACTCTCTCGAGATCTCACCGCTTCGATTATGAATTATCTTATTTACGTTCTAACATTCTAGCGGGCATCACCATACAAGCCAAATAATAGAACCAATAAATAAATAAGACATAAATAAATAAACCTAGCATGCATTTCTAACACAATATGTTTTCGATCGGGAGCCACCTATGCTTGGGCCATCATTGAGCCAATAATGTTGGCCCAATTGGTCTATCTAATGGGTTCTTAATGGGCTTAGGCTATTACATTAATAACCAAGCATACTTGGCCTTCATTCTCCATTGGGCTTCCTTCTTGCATGTAATGGGCCTCCATCCTAAACTATTTAATGTAAAGCCCTAATCTATTACACTGGCACAAAAAGGCCCAAATAAAGGCTCGCAGGCCCAACACAAATCCAAAGCAAAATAAACCAATCACATCTAAGGTCAAGGCTCGGCTCGATCGAAAACCACGTAAACAATTCACGTTGAGCAAAGAAACAAGCAAACACATTTACTAGTTTCCTATCTTACTTCAATTATTTTAAACGCCTTTAAAATATTTCTCTAGATTCTTACTTTAGTCTCTACTAATTATAGGTAATCTATATTCGGATAAACAAAACTATTTTATGCATAAAAACAGAATAAAAAATTTTCAACTTTTGAAAATTGCAATTCGGCCCTCCAACTTTTGGAAATTGCGATTTGAAACCCTGAAGTTTTGGAAATTACAATTTAACCCCAAAATTAAAACTGGGCAGAGGACCGAAAATTAAAATTTTATTTCCAGAAAAAATTTCGAATTTGCAATTCAGCCCCTGCAGTTTTCGGTATTTACAAAACAGCCCCAAAACTTTTGGTAATTGCAAAACAGCCCCAAATTCAAAAATTTCCAGAAAATTACAACTGAGTCCAGAACACACACAGTTTGTAAAATCTCAATTTCAGTCCAGTTTTCCAAAAATTTGCTAATCGCAAAAACAGCCCTTTATTTTCGAAAAATACAAAATTGGCCCAAAACGTTTTTATGCAATTTTACCCAAAATCAGATCTACCCATAACAAGTAAGAATCAATAACACGAATATAATAAAGCAATCAAATTATATTCAGACCTTTTCGTATGAGAGTAATGAATTAGGCTCTGATACCACTGTTGGGTTATTGGTAACGTCAGAACGTTAAAAGCAGCGGAATTTAAAATTTTTAAATAACCCAAACCAGCAATCTTTATTCATCTAGTCATACGAAAAGGATTTTTACATAAATCGAAACATCCATAGGGTGTTTAGCGATTTTACCTCACCACTGGAACGGTGGTGGTTTTTCTCCGGTCTTCTTTCAGATCTGATGGATTTGGTTCGAGAGAAGCACCCCAAGCGTTGTACCTCTAGCGGTATCCACACCAACTGGATTGAAGCAACACCTTTGGATCCACAGGCTCAGAACTAAGATCCAAAGGTTATCAAGCAAGGAAGAAGGAGAAAAGACCAGATCTAGATCCAGATCTAGATTTGGAAGATGAGACGGGGCGGCCACTCCAGATGGAGAAGGGGGCGGCAGCCACTCCTCTTGGAGAGAGGGGGGCACGAAATTTGTGTCTTCTAGGGCTTAGGTTTTCACTTGTGTTGTATGGAAGAGTTATGAAGAGTTGTCTATTTATAAGAGAAGAATCCTTCTCTTAATAGATATCTCTTCCATGTATATCCTTATCTCATTAGGAAACAAGATATACATGTATATCTCTTAGATTTTCCTTGTCACACAAGAAAACAAACTCTCCCATTCTTATCCTAGCAAAAATCGCCCCTTATCTAGTTAGGAAAGTAGAATCCCATTCTATCTTTATTTCCTCAACTAACTAGGTTTCCTTTAATTAATTAAACTCTTTAATTAATTAGACTCTTTAATTAATTAAACTCTTTTAATTAATTCAGCCCATTTAATTAATTAATCCAATTAATTAATTAATTCTTCTTCATTAATTAATTAGACTACTTCTAATTAATAATTTTCTCCTTTAAGAATTAACACTTTAATTCTCCAATTTTGATTTAACTCTTTAAATCAAATTTTCCTTTAATGATTTGTTGCAGTCCAATTGTATTGTGTGTGACCCTCTAGGTTCACCATCAATTGGCCGCGGGCCCACGACTTTCGTGATTTAATTTGCGAGCTTATTAATTGCTCCGATTAATTGAACCCCTTCAATTAACCACTCAAGAATTAATCTCCTTATTAATTCATGAGTACCCACACCTCATGGTAGATGTCTAGCCACAAGCCCATGAGGCCCAACTTCAGGTGAATTGATCTCAGTGAACCTCACCTCTTATAAGTACCATGTACATACGGTCCTTCTATCGACTTAATTTCCCGATCGAGACCTAGGGTGTGTGAATTGATCGGCACCTCTAATTATCTCGATAACTATACTTTCTAATTCCGGATAATGATTCCAGTGTGACTGCTAAATTTGGAAACCCCTTTCCAAATCCGTCACCAACTGTGGCCACAGGTTTCTCGGAATCTATTATCTAAGAACGTATAGGAAATTCCCTCAACACACCACGTTGAGTCGGTAGATCCCATCTTGGTACTAACCATTCGCGTACACGACTATACGCACCCAACTTAGGCACATTATGGTCAGGCTACGTGACCTGTACCTAGATCAAAGTACGTATACCCATGCACCGAATTCGCCCTAGCACCTCAAGTCTAAGGACTAAATCGTACACTATTATAAGTTTGAGAAACATCCCATCGCCGATGTGCGTCATGCGCTTCCACAATGGGTTTCTCTGTTCGGGTCGTTCGATGCGTTCGATCCCCTATCGAACCACCTACTCATATGCACTAGCATCAAATGCCTTGCTCATGAAACGCTACAAATTCACTCCATGTGAATCATGCATATTTATACAAGTCTTTGCGATTCCTTCGATACCCCGTCTCGTTCGGAATCTATGACTTGGAACATGTTTTAAGATCACGACCTTAGAGACTGTTTCATGATTGCACTCAATACCGAAGTGAATCGTCCCATAGTCTATTGTGATCTAAGGATTTCATCCAATCGCTTAAGTGATTCGCGAGAGATGAAGTTGGCCATTGTTTGATTTACATACTATAAACAAACGAGCGTATTAATTCATTTATACTTAGAGAAAGATTACGATAGTCCTAATACAAGCTAAATATATTGGCTTGCAGGGCACTATCCTATCAGAGCCAGCTCGAAGCCGTGGATAAGTTAAAAAAGCCGGTTTACCGTAAAGTGACCGAGGCAGATTTAGAGAGGATTGTGCAGGAGAGAGTTGTTAAGGAGTTGAAGAAGGAAATGCTGGTTAAGGAAACCCGACCCGCAGATGTTAGGGCTCGGCGAGCTGAAGCTAAGGAGGATAGGGCTGTGATTCTCGAGGATGGTCGAGATAAGGAGTTAAGTACGAGTATCACGCGATGTTCACCTTTCTGCCAGGAGATTAGAGAGGCTCGAGGTACTGAAACTGTTCCGACAAGGTTACCGAGGTATAATGGAACTACTGATCCGGGAGAGCACATTAATAGTTTCATAAATGTGTTGAATTTGTATGGGCACTCAGAAGACTTCTGTTGCAAAATTATGGTCACCACTTTCGAAGGAATTTCCTTGGACTGGTTCGGAAAATTGCCTCCGAACTCTATTTTCTCTTTCGACGAGTTATGCGATAAATTGAAGCACCAATTTGCGAGTCAAAGGAAACAAAGGTTACCAGCCAATCACTTAGAAAGGGAAACGGTGAGGCAATGTCTGGCTAGGTTTAGTATCGAGCTTTTGAAGGTCGATACTCCTCAGATTGAATTTTTATCATCACTAATGTTCGAGCTAACCCGGAATACCCAGTTCGGGAACGCTCTTTGCCGAAAGCAACCAAAATCTTTCGAGCGAATCGTGGAAATAGCTGAGAAATACATGATTCAGGAGGAAATGAACAAGTTGAAAAACGCTCAGAATCCCAGGCCCAGGTCGGAAAGAAACCTGACAGGGCCCCTATCCCTAAACCAAGTGATTACGGAGGGTCAAACGCGCAGCGAAGAGGCTCGGTTTGGCATAGACTTAACGTCTATAAACCTCAGGCTCCGACCCACATATCTAATGTCTACAGTCGACCTGCCTCTCCAGAAATGGCGCAAATGAGGGAATCTGAAAAGAGTAGCTTCACTAAGCTGAATATCTCGAGGGACGAAATACTCACCGTGCTCGAGGAAATGAACTTGGTCCCAGAGGCTCGGCGTATCACTCAGGCCAGGCCGGGAACGATAAACCATGATAAGTACTGCCGGTACCATAGAGCTCGGGGACACAGCACTGAGGACTGTTTCCAGTTGAAACAGGAAATTGAGAAATTATTTGCTCAGGGAAAGTTAAAAGAGTATGTTAGAAGGGGCAGCTCGGCAAACATAATCTCATCTGAAGCCCTGGATCGAATGAATTTGCAGCATCCACGTCTGGATCGGGTGTCTACTCCGCTTATTGGTTTTGGTGGTTCAGAAATTGTCCCTCTCGGAACCATCCTTTTGAGCACCACCTTGGGGAAAAAGCCAAAGGATGCAACAAAAGTGGTTAAGTTCTTGGTTGTGAGTACTCCGTTCGCCTATAATGCTATTTTGGGAAGACCGGCGCTGAACATCTTCAAGGCGGTCGTGTCAACTTACCATCAGGAGGTCAAGTTTCCCACTTTGGCAGGGGTTGGAGAGATGAGAAATGATCAGTGCATGGCATGGGAGTGTTTCAACACATCCCTAACCATGAAGAAGAAAATCGAGCCTGTGTTACCCGCAAAACGGAAGTCGGTCGATGAAAAGGTTTTTTCTGTATCCGATCTCCCTTTATCGGATTGTGATAAGTTACAAGGAAAAAAGGGAAAAGAGGTCGATATGAGTGTGCAGCCTCCGAATCATAAACAGGTGACGTTAGTTCCTGGTTCTCCCGATAAGTTCACCAGGATCAGAACCGAGCTGAGTCAGGGAATGGAGACTATGTTGATCGAGTTTTTGAAAACTAATGCTGATGTTTTTGCCTGGAGCTCCGATGACATTGTGGGGATTGACCCACGGGTAATCACTCACTCGCTGAATATCGACCCTAAGGCTAAGCCAGTTGGGCAAAAGAAGAGAAATCATGGACGGGAAAAAGATAAGATCATTAACGCCGAAGTGGATAGACTGTTAGCCGCCGGACAAATCAAGGAGATGACTTTTACTGAATGGCTTTGCAATGTTGTGTTAGTGTCTAAGGGCGAAAAGGCAGAAAATAAGTGGAGAATGTGTAATGATTTTACGGACTTGAACAAGCTGTGTCCGAGAGATCCTTATCCCTTACCACAGATCAATATGCTGGTCGATTCCACCGCTGGGTATATCTTTTTCAGCATGATGGATGCCTTCCAAGGTTTCTATTAAATCTTTATGAATGAAAGGGATCAGGACAAAACCGCCTTCATCACCGAACGCGGAATGTATTGTTTCATCGTGATGCCTTTTGGACTGAGAAACGCAGGAGCAACGTATCAAAGACTTGTGAACATGATGTTCAAAGATTTAACCGGGGAGATCATGGAAGTGTATGTCGATGATATGCTCGTGAAGAGCATGACTGAAGAAGACCACATTAAGCACCTCGATAGATGTTTCGGGATCTTGAGAAAATATGGGATGAAATTGAATCCAGCAAAGTGTACTTTTGGTGTGAGGTCGGGAAAGTTTCTCGGCTACTTGGTCCACAAGCGTGTCGGATGAGGCCATAAGTTCAGTTTTGGTTAGAATTGAGAATTCCGACCACAAGCCGGTATACTACCTAAGCAAGTTACTCCAAGGTGCTGAAAAGAATTATTTGGAGATCGAGAAATTTGCACTGGCCCTAGTGATAGCCGCAAGGAAGCTAAGGCCTTACTTTCTGACTTATAAGATTATCGTTTTGACAAACCAGCCTTTAAGGTAGGTATTGTCAAAACCCGAAGCCTCAGGAAGATTGATTAAGTGGGCAGTGGAATTAGGACAGTTCGAGATCGAGTACCAACCCCGAACGGCAATCAAGGCACAGGTCCTTGCTGATTTTATTGCAGAATCGACGGGAACGGAATCACTTGAGCAGTCAGTTCCGGAAGTTAACTTGGTGGCAGAAGTTCAGGAAAAAAACTGGTTAATGCATGTCGATGGTTCATCGACTAGAGAAGGTAGAGGGGCCGGAATTCACTTTCAAGGCCCTGAAGGGGAGGACCTTAGTTATGCAATTACTTTGGATTTTGTGGTAACAAAAAATGAGGCGGAATATGAGGCTCTGATCGCGAGGTTAGAAATGGCAATAAAGGCAAACATAAAATCTCTTACCGTATTGACCGACTCCGAGCTTATACATAGGAAGGTGAAAGGGGTGAATGAAGCGAAAGAGTTCAATATGGTAAATTACTTAAAAAGGGCAAAGGATCTAGTTTCAAAACTGGATAGGTTCGAGATTCAAGCTATCCCTCGAGAGGAAAACTCTTGGGCGGATTTGCTTTCAAAGTTTACAGGTTTGATGTATGACCGAAAAGAGAGGGTAATAACTTGGTTGTTGTATAATACTCCAGCAATAGACTTGAATATTACTCCTGGTTCGGAAATCATGGAGGTAGACTCTCGAGGGCCTTCATGGATGGAGCCTTTAAAAGCATATCTAAAAGAGGGTGTCTTACCTGAAGAACCTAACGAAGGTCGGCGAGTAAAGTATCAAGCTCCAATGTATATTTTGGTCGAGGACCAGTTGTACAAGAGGTCTAGCTCGGGAATTCTGTTGAAGTGTGTACCAGAGAGTCAGTATAACTTTATCTTGAAGGAAATTCATGAAGGGGAGGTTGGCAGCCATTGTGGCGCGAGAGCATTAGCCTTAAAGTGTTCCAGAACTGGCTATTATTGGCCTACTTTGATCACGGATTCTATCGACTACGTCAAGAAATGCCACCACTGCCATATTTATTCAAATTTGATACATTAACCTGCAGAGCAATTGCACTCAATTCCGATCTGCTGGCCATTTGATAAATGGGGAATCGATATCGTTGGGCCCTTCCTAACTGCTAGATCGAGGAAAAACTACGTCTTGGTTACTGTTGAATACTTTAGCCAATGGGTAGAATGCATTGCACTAACCAAGATTACTAAGTTTCAGGTTATAAATTTTCTCTGGAAGTATATTGTTTGCAGGTTCGGCATACCAAGAGTATTGATCTCCGACAACGGAACTCAGTTTGCGGGAAAGCAAATTCTGGATTGGTGTGAAAAATTTGGAATTCAGCAAAACTTCACCTCAGTCGGCCATCCCCAAGCAAACGGGCAGACCGAGGTCACCAATAGGGAAATTGTCCGATCAGTGGAAAAGCGTTTAACTGAGGCTAAGGGAAAATGGTTAGACGAGCTTCCCGGGGTCATTTGGGCGAATAGAACTTCGGTTAAATCAGCTACTGGAGAGACTCCTTTCTCTTTAGTTTATGGTTCGGAGGCCGTTATCCCGATCGAGACCTTGGTCCCTTCACCAAGGGTTTTATCTTATGATCCCGACCTAAATCAGTCACTGAGGGAAATGGATGTCGACCATGCGGATGGTAAGCTGGATCGAGCTAATTTGAAAATCCAAGCTGCCAAGTCTAGCATGGAAAAAGCCTATGATAAGAAGTTGAGAATAAGAACATTTAAGGTAGGGGACTTGGTCGTCAAAAAAGTGGAGGTCTCAAAACATGTGGGAAAACTTCAGCCGAACTCGTGCAGGAGGTTTGAAAGAAGGGATCCTATAAAATTGCTCACCTTAACGGTGAAACTTTGCCAAGAAGATGGAACGCAGTCAACCTGAGAAAATACTATGGAAAATAGTTGTAATCATTTTCTATTTCTTGTAATTTCTGTTTTTGCAATCTTATTTTATTCCAAGTGATCAATGAAGTACTCCTTTTTATTCCAACTGTGTTTCGAATACCCTGCTGGAGAGAGAGCAAGTTGTCCTGCTCGTAAAAAAAAAAAAAAAAAAAAATGCAAAATGTCTCGACTGAGGGTGAAAGCCATTGCTATGCCCCTCAGTTCGATAAAAGACTTGCATAAAAAAACAATTTGTCTCGGCTGAGGGTGAAAGTTGTTGCTATGACCCTCAGTTCGGTAAAAGACTTGCATAAAAAAGCAATTTGTCTCGACTGAGGGTGAAAGCCGTTGATGTGCCCATCAGCTCGGTAAAAGACTTGCTTAAAAAAAGCAATTTGTCTCGACTGAGGGTGAAAGCCGTTGCTATGCCCCTCAGTTCGGTAAATAACTTGCATAAAAAAGTAATTTGTCTCGACTGAGGGTGAAAGCCGTTGCTATGCCCCTCAGTTCGGTAAAAGACTGGCTTAAAAAAGGTAATTTGTCTCGACTGAGGGTGAAAGCTGTTGCTATGCCCCTCAGTTCGGTAAAAGACTTGCTTAAAAAAAGCAATTTGTCTCGACTGAGGGTGAAAGTCGTTGCTATGCCCCTCAGTTCGGCAAAAGACTTGCATAAAAAAGCAATTTGTCTCGACTGAGGGTGAAAGCTATTGCTATGCCCCTCAGTTCGGTAAAAGACTTGCATAAAAAGGCAATTTGTCTCGACTGAGGGTGAAAGCCGTTGCTATGCCACTCAGCTCGGTAAAAGACTTGCTTAAAAAAAAAAAGCAATTTGTCTCGACTGAGGGTGAAAGCCGTTGCTATGCCCCTCAGTTCGGTAAAAGACTTGCTTAAAAAAAGCAATTTGTCTCGACTGAGGGTGAAAGCCGTTGTTATGCCCCTCAGTTCGGCAAAAGACTTGCATAAAAAAGCAATTTGTCTCGACTGAGGGTGAAAGCTGTTGCTATGCCTCTCAGTTCGGTAAAAGACTTGCATAAAAAAGCAATTTGTCTCGACTGAGGGTGAAAGCCGTTGCTATGCCACTCAGCTCGGTAAAAGACTTGCTTAAAAAAAAAGCAATTTGTCTCGACTGAGGGTGAAAGCCGTTGCTATGCCCCTCTGTTCGGTAAAAGACTTGCATAAAAAAGCAATTTGTCTCGACTGAGGGTGAAAGCCGTTGCTATGCCCCTCTGCTCGGTAAAAGACTTGATTAAAAAATGCAATTTGTTTCGACTGAGGGTTAAAGCCGTTGCTATGCCCTTCAGTTCGGTAGAAGACTTGCATAAAAAAGAAATTTGTCTCGACTGAGGGTGAAAGCCGTTGACTTGCCCCTCAACTCGGTAAAAGACTTGCTTAAAAAAAGCAATTTTTCTCGACTGAGGGTGAAAGCCGTTGCTATGCCCCTCAACTCGGTAAATGACTTGCTTAAAAAAAGCAATTTGTCTCGACTGAGGGTGAAAGCCGTTGCTATGCCCCTCAGTTCGGTAAATAACTTGCATAAAAATGCAATTTGTCTCGACTGAGGGTGAAAGCCGTTGCTATGCCCCTCAGTTCGGTAAAAGGCTGGCTTAAAAAAGGTAATTTGTCTCGACTGAGGGTGAAAGCCATTGCTATGCCCCTCAGTTCGGCAAAAGACTTGCATAAATAAGCAATTTGTCTCGACTGAGGGTGAAAGCTATTGCTATGCCCCTCAGTTCGGTAAAAGACTTGCATAAAAAAGCAATTTGTCTCGACTGAGGGTGAAAGCCGTTGCTATGCCACTCAGCTCGATAAAAGAGTTGTTCAAAAAAAAAGCAATTTCTCTCGACGGAGGGTGAAAGGCGTTGCTATGCCCCTCAGTTCGGCAAAAGACTTGCATAAATAAGCAATTTGTCTCGACTGAGGGTGAAAGCTATTGCTATGCCCCTCAGTTCGGTAAGAGACTTACATAAAAAAGCAATTTGTCTCGACTGAGGGGGAAAGCCGTTGCTATGCCCCCCAGCTCGGTAAAAGACTTGCTTAAAAAAAAACCAATTTGTCTCGACTGAGGGTGAAAGCTGTTGCTATGCACCTCAGTTCGGTAAAAGAATTGCTTAAAAAAAGCAATTTGTCTCGACTGATGGTGAAAGCCGTTGTTATGCCCCTCAGTTCGGCAAAAGACATGCATAAAAAAGCAATTTGTCTCGACTGAGGGTGAAAGCTGTTGCTATGCCCCTCAGTTCGGTAAAAGACTTGCATAAAAAAGCAATTTGTCTCGACTGAGGGTGAAAGCCGTTGCTATGCCACTCAGCTCGGTGAAAGACTTGCTTAAAAAAAAGGCAATTTGTCTCGACTGAGGGTGAAAGCCGTTGTTATGCCCCTCTGTTCGGTAAAAGACTTGCATAAAAAGGCAATTTGTCTCGACTGAGGGTGAAAGCCGTTGCTATGCCCCTCAGCTCGGTAAAAGACTTGCTTAAAAAAAGCAATTTGTCTCGACTGAGGGTTAAAGCCGTTGCTATGCCCCTCAGTTCGGTAAAAGACTGGCTTAAAAAAGGTAATTTGTCTCGACTGAGGGTGAAAGCTGTTGCTATGCCCCTCAGTTCGGTAAAAGACTTGCTTAAAAAAAGCAATTTGTCTCGACTGAGGGTGAAAGTCGTTGCTATGCCCCTCAGTTCGGCAAAAGACTTGCATAAAAAAGCAATTTGTCTCGACTGAGGGTGAAAGCTATTGCTATGCCCCTCAGTTCGGTAAAAGACTTGCATAAAAAGGCAATTTGTCTCGACTGAGGGTGAAAGCCGTTGCTATGCCACTCAGCTCGGTAAAAGACTTGCTTAAAAAAAAAAAGCAATTTGTCTCGACTGAGGGTGCCAGCCGGTGCTATGCCCCTCAGTTCGGTAAAAGACTTGGTAAAAAAAGGCAATTTGCCCCGACGGGGGGGGAAGGCGGTTCTTATGCCCCTCAGTTCGGGAAAGGCCTGGTAAAAAAAAGCAATTTGTCTCGACTGAGGGTGAAAGCTGTTGCTATGCCTCTCAGTTCGGTAAAAGATTTGAAAAAAAAAGCAATTTGTCTCGACTGAGGGTGAAAGCCGTTGCTATGCCACTCAGCTCGGTAAAAGACTTGCATAAAAAAAAAGCAATTTGTCTCGACTGAGGGTGAAAGCCGTTGCTATGCCCCTCTGTTAGGTAAAAGACTTGCATAAAAAAGCAATTTGTCTCGACTGAGGGTGAAAGCCGTTGCTATGCCCCTCAGCTCGGTAAAAGGCTTGATTAAAAAATGCAATTTGTTTCGACTGAGGGTTAAAGCCGTTGCTATGACCCTCAGTTCGGTAGAAGACTTGCATAAAAAAGAAATTTGTCTCGACTGAGGGTGAAAGCCGTTGATTTGCCCCTCAACTCGGTAAAAGACTTGCTTAAAAAAAGCAATTTTTCTCGACTGAGGGTGAAAGCCGTTGCTATGCCACTCAGTTCGGTAAAAGACTCGCATAAAAAGCAATTTGTCCTGGCTGAGGGTGAAAGCCGTTGCTATGCCCCTCAACTCGGTAAATGACTTGCTTAAAAAAAGCAATTTGTCTCGACTGAGGGTGAAAGCCGTTACTATGCCCCTCAGTTCGGTAAAAAACTTGCATAAAAAAGAAATTTGCCTCGACTGAAGGCGAAAGCCCTTACCATGCCCCTCAGCGCGGTAAAAGACCTGCTTAAAAAAAGCAATTTGTCACGACTGAGGGTGAAAGCCGTTGTTATGCTCCTCAGTTCGGTAAAAGGCTTGCATAAAAAAGCAATTTGTCTCGACTGAGGGTGAAAGCTGTTGCTATGCCTCTCAGTTCGGTAAAAGACTTGCATAAAAAAGCAATTTGTCTCGACTGAGGGTGAAAGCCGTTGCTATGCCACTCAGCTCGGTGAAAGACTTGCTTAAAAAAAAAGCAATTTGTCTCGACTGAGGGTGAAAGCCGTCTCAGTTCGGTAAAAGACTTGCATAAAAAAGCAATTTGTCTCGACTGAGGGTGAAAGCCGTTGCTATGCCCCTCTGCTCGGTAAAAGACTTGATTAAAAAATGCAATTTGTTTCGACTGAGGGTTAAAGCCGTTGCTATGCCCCTCAGTTCGGTAGAAGACTTGCATAAAAATAAAAAAGAAATTTGTCTCGACTGAGGGTGAAAGCCGTTGATTTGCCCCTCAACTCGGTAAAAGACTTGTTAAAAAAGAGCAATTTTTCTCGACTGAGGGTGAAAGCCGTTGCTATGCCCCTCAGTTCGGTAAAAGACTTGCATAAAAAGCAATTTGTCCTGGCTGAGGGTGAAAGCCGTTGCTATGCCCCTCAACTCGGTAAATGACTTGCTTAAAAAAAGCAATTTGTCTCGACTGAGGGTGAAAGCCGTTGCTATGCCCCTCAGTTCGGTAAAAGACTTGCTTAAAAAAAGCAATTTGTCACGACTGAGGGTGAAAGCCGTTGTTATGCCCCTCAGTTCGGCAAAAGACTTGCATAAAAAAGCAATTTGTCTCGACTGAGGGTGAAAGCTGTTGCTATGCCTCTCAGTTCGGTAAAAGACTTGCATAAAAAAGCAATTTGTCTCGACTGAGGGTGAAAGCCGTTGCTATGCCACTCAGCTCGGTAAAAGACTTGCTTAAAAAAAAAGCAATTTGTCTCGACTGAGGGTGAAAGCCGTTGCTATGCCCCTAGGTTCGCTAAACGCCTTGCATAAAAAAGCAATTTGTCTCGACTGAGGGTGAAAGCCGTTGCTATGCCCCTTAGCTCGGTAAAAGACTTGATTAAAAAATGCAATTTGTTTCGACTGAGGGTTAAAGCCGTTGCTATGCCCCTCAGTTCAGTAGAAGACTTGCATAAAAAAGAAATTTGTCTCGACTGAGGGTGAAAGCCGTTGATTTGCCCCTCAACTCGGTAAAAGACTTGCTTAAAAAAAGCAATTTTTCTCGACTGAGGGTGAAAGCCGTTGCTATGCCCCTCAGTTCGGTAAAAGACTTGCATAAAAAGCAATTTGTCCTGGCTGAGGGTGAAAGCCGTTGCTATGCCCCTCAACTCGGTAAATGACTTGCTTAAAAAAAGCAATTTGTCTCGACTGAGGGTGAAAGCCGTTGCTATGCCCCTCAGTTCGGTAAATAACTTGCATAAAAAAGCAATTTGTCTCGACCGAGGGTGAAAGCCGTTGCTATGCCCCTCAGTTCGGTAAAAGACTGGCTTAAAAAAGGAAACTTGTCTCGACTGAGGGGGAAAGCCAGTGCTATGCCCCTCAGGTTGGGAAAAGACGTGCCTAAAAAAAGCAATTTGTCTCGACTGAGGGTGAAAGTCGTTGCTATGCCCCTCAGTTCGGCAAAAGACTTGCATAAATAAGCAATTTGTCTCGACTGAGGGTGAAAGCTATTGCTATGCCCCTCAGTTCGGTAAAAGACTTGCATAAAAAAGCAATTTGTCTCGACTGAGGGTGAAAGCCGTTGCTATGCCACTCAGCTCGGTAAAAGACTTGCTTAAAAAAAAAGCAATTTCTCTCGACTGAGGGTGAAAGTCGTTGCTTTGCCCCTCAGTTCGGCAAAAGACTTGCATAAATAAGCAATTTGTCTCGACTGAGGGTGAAAGCAGTTGCTATGCCCCTCAGTTCGGTAAAAGACTTGCATAAAAAAGCAATTTGTCTCGACTGAGGATGAAAGCCGTTGCTATGCCCCTCAGTTTGGTAAAAGACTTGCTTAAAAAAAGCAATTTGTCTCGACTGAGGGTGAAAGCCGATGCTATGCCACTCAACTCGGTAAATGACTTGCTTAAAAAAAGCAATTTGTCTCGACTGAGGGTTGAAGCCGTTGCTATGCCCCTCAGTTCGGTAAAAGACTTGCTTAAAAAAAGCAATTTATCTCGACTGAGGGTGAAAGCCATTGCTATGCCCCTCAGTTCGGTAAAAGACTTGCATAAAAAAGCAATTTGTCTCGACTGAGGGTGAAAGCCGTTGCTATGCCCCTCAGTTCGGTAAAAGACTGGCTTAAAAAAGGTAATTTGTCTCGTCTGAGGGTGAAAGCCGTTGCTATGCCCCTCAGTTCGGTAAAAGACTTGTTTAAAAAAAAAGCAATTTCTCTCGACTGAGGGTGAAAGTCGTTTTATTATGCCCCTCAGTTCGGCAAAAGACTTGCATAAATAAGCAATTTGTCTCGACTGAGGGTGAAAGCTATTGCTATGCCCCTCAGTTCGGTAAAAGACTTGCATAAAAAAGCAATTTGTCTCGACTGAGGGTGAAAGCCGTTGCTATGCCACTCAGCTCGGTAAAAGACTTGCTTAAAAAAAAACCAATTTGTCTCGACTGAGGGTGAAAGCTGTTGCTATGCACCTCAGTTCGATAAAAGACTTGCTTAAAAAAAGCAATTTGTCTCGACTGATGGTGAAAGCCGTTGTTATGCCCATCAGTTCGGCAAAAGACATGCATAAAAAAGCAATTTGTCTCGACTGAGGGTGAAAGTTGTTGATATGCCCCTCAGTTCGGTAAAAGACTTGCATAAAAAAGCAATTTGTCTCGACTGAGGGTGAAAGACGTTGCTATGCCACTCAGCTCGGTGAAAGACTTGCTTAAAAAAAAAAGCAATTTGTCCCGACTGGGGGAGAAAGCTTTTGCTATGCCCCTCTGTTCGGTAAAAGACTTGCATAAAAAAGCAATTTGTCTCGACTGAGGGTGAAAGCCGTTGCTATGCCCCTCAGCTCGGTAAAAGACTTGCTTAAAAAAAGCAATTTGTCCCGACTGAGGGTTAAAGCCGTTGCTCTCCCCCTCAGTTCGGTAGAAGACTTGCATAAAAAAGCAATTTGTCTCTACTGAGGGTGAAAGCCGTTGATTTGCCCCTCAACTCGGTAAAAGACTTGCTTAAAAAAAGCAATTTGTCTCGACTGAGGGTGAAAGCCGTTGCTATGCCCCTCAGTTCGGTAAAAGACTTGCATAAAAAAGCAATTTGTCTCGGCTGAGGTTGAAAGCCGATGCTATGCCACTCAACTCGGTAAATGACTTGCTTAAAAAAAGCAATTTGTCTCGACTGAGGGTGAAAGCCGTTGCTATGCCCCTCAGTTCGGTAAAAGACTTGCTTAAAAAAAGCAATTTATCTCGACTGAGGGTGAAAGCCATTGCTATGCCCCTCAGTTCGGTAAAAGACTTGCATAAAAAAGCAATTTGTCTCGATTGAGGGTGAAAGCCGTGGCTATGCCCCTCAGTTCGGTAAAATACTTGCTTAAAAAAGGTAATTTGTCTCGATTGAGGGTGAAAGCCGTTGCTATGCCCCTTAGTTCGGTAAAAGACTTGCTTAGAAAAAGCAAATTGTCTCGACTGAGGGTGAAAGTCGTTGCTATGGCCCTCAGTTCGGCAAAAGACTTGAATAAATAAGCAATTTGTCTCGACTGAGGGTGAAAGCTATTGCTATGCCCCTCTGTTCGGTAAAAGACTTGCATAAAAAAGCAATTTGTCTCGACTGAGGGTGAAAGCCGTTGCTATGCCACTTAGCTCATTAAAAGACTTGCTTAAAAAAAAAGCAATTTGTCTCGACTGAGGGTGAAAGCCGTTGCTATGCACCTCAGTTCGGTAAAAGACATTCTTAAAAAAAGCAATTTGTCTCGACTGAGGGTGAAAGCCGTTGTTTTGCCCCTCAGTTCGGCAAAAGACTTGCATAAAAAAGCAATTTGTCTCGACTGAGGGTGAAAGCTGTTGCTATGCCCCTCAGCTCGGTAAAAGACTTGCATAAAAAAGCAATTTGTCTCGACTGAGGGTGAAAGCCGTTGCTATGCCACTCAACTCAGTGAAAGACTTGCTTAAAAAAAGCAATTTTTCTCGACTGAGGGTGAAAGCCGTTGCTATGCCCCTCAGTTCGGTAAAAGACTTGCATAAAAAAGCAATTTGTCTCGGCTGATGTTGAAAGCCGTTGCTATGCCACTCAACTCGGTAAATGACTTGCTTAAAAAAAGCAATTTGTCTCGACTGAGGGTGAAACCGTTGCTATGCCCCTCAGTTCGGTAAAAGACTTGCTTAAAAAAAGCAATTTATCTCGACTGAGGGTGAAAGCCGTTGCTATGCCCCTCAGTTCGGTAAAAGACTTGCATAAAAAAGCAATTTGTCTCGACTGAGGGTGAAAGCCGTTGCTATGCCCCTCCGCTCGGTAAAAGACTTGCTTAAAAAAAGTAATTTGTCTCGACTGAGGGTAAAAGCCGTTGCTATGCCCCTCAGATCGGTAAAAGACTTGCATAAAAAAAGCAATTTGTCTCGACTGAGGGTGAAAGTCGTTGCTATTCCCATCAGTTCGGTAAAAGACTTGCATAAAAAAGCAATTTGTCTCGACTGAGGGTGAAAGCTGTTGCTATGCCCCTCTGTTCGGTAAAAGACTTGCATAAAAAAGCAATTTGTCTCGACTGAGGGTGAAAGCCGTTGCTATGCCCCTCAGCTCGGTAAAAGACTTGCTTAAAAAAAGCAATTTGTCTCGACTGAGGGTGAAAGCCGTTGCTATGCACCTCAGTTCGGTAAAAGACTTGCTTAAAAAAAGCAATTTGTCTCGACTGAGGGTGAAAGCCGTTGTTATGCCCCTCAGTTCGGCAAAAGTCTTGCATAAAAAAGCAATTTGTCTCGACTGAGGGTGAAAGCTGTTGATATGCCCCTCAGTTCGGTAAAAGACTTGCATAAAAAAGCAATTTGTCTCGACTGAGGGTGAAAGCCGTTGCTATGCCACTCAGCTCAGTGAAAGACTTGCTTAAAAAAAGCAATTTGTCTCGACTGAGGGTGAAAGCCGTTGCTATGCCCCTCAGTTCGGTAAAAGACTTGCATAAAAAAGCAATTTGTCTCGGCTGAGGTTGAAAGCCGTTGCTATGCCACTCAACTCGGTAAATGACTTGCTTAAAAAAAGCAATTTGTCTCGACTGAGGGTGAAAGCCGTTGCTATGCCCCTCAGTTCGGTAAAAGACTTGCTTAAAAAAAGCAATTTGTCTCGACTGAGGGTGAAAGCCGTTGCTATGCCCCTCAGTTCGGTAAAAGACTTGCATAAAAAAGCAATTTGTCTCGACTGAGGGCGAAAGCCGTTGCTATGCCCCTCCGCTCGGTAAAAGACTTGCTTAAAAAAAGTAATTTTATCTCGACTGAGGGTAAAAGCCGTTGCTATGCCCCTCAGATCGGTAAAAGACTTGCATAAAAAAAGCAATTTGTCTCGACTGAGGGTGAAAGTCGTTGCTATTCCCATCAGTTCGGTAAAAGACTTGCATAAAAAAGCAATTTGTCTCGACTGAGGGTGAAAGCCGTTGCTATGCACCTCAGTTCGGTAAAAGACTTGCTTAAAAAAAGCAATTTGTCTCGACTGAGGGTGAAAGCCGTTGTTATGCCCCTCAGTTCGGCAAAAGTCTTGCATAAAAAAGCAATTTGTCTCGACTGAGGGTGAAAGCTGTTGCTATGCCCCTCAGTTCGGTAAAAGACTTGCATAAAAAAGCAATTTGTCTCGACTGAGGGTAAAAGCCGTTGCTATGCCACTCAGCTCGGTAAAAGACTTGCTTAAAAAAAAAGCAATTTGTCTCGACTGAGTGTGAAAGCCGTTGCTATGCCCCTCTGTTCGGTAAAAGACTTGCTTAAAAAAAGCAATTTGTCTCGACTGAGGGTGAAAGTCGTTGCTATGCCCCTGAGTTCAGCAAAAGACTTGAATAAATAAGCAATTTGTCTCGACTGAGGGTGAAAGCTATTGCTATGCCCCTCAGTTCGGTAAAAGACTTGCATAAAAAAGCAATTTGTCTCGACTGAGGGTGAAAGCCGTTGCTATGCCACTCAGCTCGGTAAAAGACTTGCTTAAAAAAAAAGCAATTTGTCTCGACTGAGGGTGAAAGCCGTTGCTATGCACCTCAGTTCGGTAAAAGACTTGCTTAAAAAAAGCAATTTGTCTCGACTGAGGGTGAAAGCCGTTGTTATGCCCCTCAGTTCGGCAAAAGACTTGCATAAAAAAGCAATTTGTCTCGACTGAGGGTGAAAGCTGTTGCTATGCCCCTCAGTTCGGTAAAAGACTTGCATAAAAAAGCAATTTGTCTCGACTGAGGGTGAAAGCCGTTGCTATGCCACTCAGCTCGGTAAAAGACTTGCTTAAAAAAAAAGCAATTTGTCTCGACTGAGGGTGAAAGCCGTTGCTATGCACCTCAGTTCGGTAAAAGACTTGCTTAAAAAAAGCAATTTGTCTCGACTGAGGGTAAAAGCCGTTGCTATGCCCCTCAGATCGGTAAAAGACTTGCATAAAAAAAGCAATTTGTCTCGACTGAGGGTGAAAGTCGTTGCTATTCCCATCAGTTCGGTAAAAGACTTGCATAAAAAAGCAATTTGTCTCGACTGAGGGTGAAAGCTGTTGCTATGCCCCTCTGTTCGGTAAAAGACTTGCATAAAAAAGCAATTTGTCTCGACTGAGGGTGAAAGCCGTTGCTATGCCCCTCAGCTCGGTAAAAGACTTGCTTAAAAAAAGCAATTTGTCTCGACTGAGGGTGAAAGCCGTTGCTATGCACCTCAGTTCGGTAAAAGACTTGCTTAAAAAAAGCAATTTGTCTCGACTGAGGGTGAAAGCCGTTGTTATGCCCCTCAGTTCGGCAAAAGTCTTGCATAAAAAAGCAATTTGTCTCGACTGAGGGTGAAAGCTGTTGCTATGCCCCTCAGTTCGGTAAAAGACTTGCATAAAAAAGCAATTTGTCTCGACTGAGGGTAAAAGCCGTTGCTATGCCACTCAGCTCGGTAAAAGACTTGCTTAAAAAAAAAGCAATTTGTCTCGACTGAGTGTGAAAGCCGTTGCTATGCCCCTCTGTTCGGTAAAAGACTTGCTTAAAAAAAGCAATTTGTCTCGACTGAGGGTGAAAGTCGTTGCTATGCCCCTGAGTTCAGCAAAAGACTTGAATAAATAAGCAATTTGTCTCGACTGAGGGTGAAAGCTATTGCTATGCCCCTCAGTTCGGTAAAAGACTTGCATAAAAAAGCAATTTGTCTCGACTGAGGGTGAAAGCCGTTGCTATGCCACTCAGCTCGGTAAAAGACTTGCTTAAAAAAAAAGCAATTTGTCTCGACTGAGGGTGAAAGCCGTTGCTATGCACCTCAGTTCGGTAAAAGACTTGCTTAAAAAAAGCAATTTGTCTCGACTGAGGGTGAAAGCCGTTGTTATGCCCCTCAGTTCGGCAAAAGACTTGCATAAAAAAGCAATTTGTCTCGACTGAGGGTGAAAGATGTTGCTATGCCCCTCAGTTCGGTAAAAGACTTGCATAAAAAAGCAATTTGTCTCGACTGAGGGTGAAAGCCGTTGCTATGCCACTCAGCTCGGTGAAAGACTTGCTTAAAAAAAAAAGCAATTTGTCTCGACTGAGGGTGAAAGCCGTTGCTATGCCCCTCTGTTCGGTAAAAGACTTGCATAAAAAAGCAATTTGTCTCAACTGAGGGTGAAAGCCGTTGCTATGCCCCTCAGCTCGGTAAAAGACTTGCTTAAAAAAAGCAATTTGTCTCGACTGAGGGTTAAAGCCGTTGCTATGCCCCTCAGTTCGGTAGAAGACTTGCATCAAAAAGCAATTTGTCTCGACTGAGGGTGAAAGCCGTTGCTATGCCACTCAGCTCGGTGAAAGACTTGCTTAAAAAAAAAGCAATTTGTCTCGACTGAGGGTGAAAGCCGTTGCTATGCCACTCAGCTCGGTAAAAGACTTGCTTAAAAAAAAAGCAATTTGTCTCGACTGAGGGTGAAAGCCGTTGCTATGCACCTCAGTTCGGTAAAAGACTTGCTTAAAAAAAGCAATTTGTCTCGACTGAGGGTAAAAGCCGTTGCTATGCCCCTCAGATCGGTAAAAGACTTGCATAAAAAAAGCAATTTGTCTCGACTGAGGGTGAAAGTCGTTGCTATTCCCATCAGTTCGGTAAAAGACTTGCATAAAAAAGCAATTTGTCTCGACTGAGGGTGAAAGCTGTTGCTATGCCCCTCTGTTCGGTAAAAGACTTGCATAAAAAAGCAATTTGTCTCGACTGAGGGTGAAAGCCGTTGCTATGCCACTCAGCTCGGTGAAAGACTTGCTTAAAAAAAAAACATTTTGTCTCGACTGAGTGTGAAAGCCGTTGCTATGCCCCTCTGTTCGGTAAAAGACTTGCATAAAAAAGCAATTTGTCTCAACTGAGGGTGAAAGCCGTTGCTATGCCCCTCAGCTCGGTAAAAGACTTGCTTAAAAAAAGCAATTTGTCTCGACTGAGGGTTAAAGCCGTTGCTATGCCCCTCAGTTCGGTAGAAGACTTGCATCAAAAAGCAATTTGTCTCGACTGAGGGTGAAAGCCGTTGATTTGCCCCTCAACTCGGTAAAAGACTTGCTTAAAAAAAGCAATTTTTCTCGACTGAGGGTGAAAGCCGTTGCTATGCCCCTCAGTTCGGTAAAAGACTTGCATAAAAAAGCAATTTGACTCGGCTGAGGTTGAAAGCCGTTGCCATGCCACTCAACTCGGTAAATGACTTGCTTAAAAAAAGCAATTTGTCTCGACTGAGGGTGAAAGCCGTTGCTATGCCCCTCAGTTCGGTAAAAGACTTGCATAAAAAAGCAATTTGTCTCGGCTGAGGGTGAAAGCCGTTGCTATGCCCCTCAACTCGGTAAATGACTTGCTTAAAAAAAGCAATTTGTCTCGACTGAGGGTGAAAGCCGTTGCTATGCCCCTCAGTTCGGTAAATAACTTGCATAAAAAAGCAATTTGTCTCGACTGAGGGTGAAAGCCGTTGCTATGCCCCTCAGTTCGGTAAAAGACTGGCTTAAAAAAGGTAATTTGTCTCGACTGAGGGTGAAAGCCGTTGCTATGCCCCTCAGTTCGGTAAAAGACTTGCTTAAAAAAAGCAATTTGTCTCGACTGAGGGTGAAAGTCGTTGCTATGCCCCTCAGTTCGGCAAAAGACTTGCATAAATAAGCAATTTGTCTCGACTGAGGGTGAAAGCTATTGCTATGCCCCTCAGTTCGGTAAAAGACTTGCATAAAAAAGCAATTTGTCTCGACTGAGGGTGAAAGCCCTTGCTATGCCACTCAGCTCGGTAAAAGACTTGCTTAAAAAAAAAGCAATTTGTCTCGACTGAGGGTGAAAGCCGTTGCTATGCACCTCAGTTCGGTAAAAGACTTGCTTAAAAAAAGCAATTTGTCTCGACTGAGGGTGAAAGCCGTTGTTATGCCCCTCAGTTCGGCAAAAGACTTGCATAAAAAAGCAATTTGTCTCGACTGAGGGTGAAAGCTGTTGCTATGCCCCTCAGTTCGGTAAAAGACTTGCATAAAAAGCAATTTGTCTCGACTGAGGGTGAAAGCCGTTGCTATGCCACTCAGCTCGGTGAAAGACTTGCTTAAAAAAAAAGCAATTTGTCTCGACTGCGGGTGAACGCCGTTGCTATGCCCCGCTGCTCGGTAAAAAACTTTCATAAAAAAGCAATTTGTCTCGACTGAGGGGAAAGCCGTTGCTGTGCCACTCAGTCGGTGAAAGACTTGCTTAAAAAAAAAGCAATTTGTCTCGACTGAGTGTGAAAGCCGTTGCTATGCCCCTCTGTTCGGTAAAAGACTTGCATAAAAAAGCAATTTGTCTCGACTGAGGGTGAAAGCCGTTGCTATGCCCCTCAGCTCGGTAAAAGACTTGCTTAAAAAAAGCAATTTGTCTCGACTGAGGGTTAAAGCCGTTGCTATGCCCCTCAGTTCGGTAGAAGACTTGCATAAAAAAGCAATTTGTCTCTACTGAGGGTGAAAGCCGTTGATTTGCCCCTCAACTCGGTAAAAGACTTGCTTAAAAAAAGCAATTTTTCTCGACTGAGGGTGAAAGCCGTTGCTATGCCCCTCAGTTCGGCAAAACACTTGCATAAAAAAGCAATTTGTCTCGACTGAGGGTTAAAGCTGTTGCAATGCCCCTCAGTTCGGTAAAAGACTTGCATAAAAAGCAATTTGTCTCGGCTGAGGTTGAAAGCCGTTGCTATGCCACTCAACTCGGTAAATGACTTGCTTAAAAAAAGCAATTTGTCTCGGCTGAGGTTGAAAGCCGTTGATTTGCCCCTCAACTCGGTAAAAGACTTGCTTAAAAAAAGCAATTTTTCTCGACTGAGGGTGAAAGCCGTTGCTATGCCCCTCAGTTCGGCAAAACACTTGCATAAAAAAGCAATTTGTCTCGACTGAGGGTTAAAGCCGTTGCTATGCTCCTCAGTTCGGTAAAAGACTTGCATAAAAAAGCAATTTGTCTCGACTGAGGGTGAAAGCCGTTGCTATGCCACTCAGCTCCGTGAAAGACTTGCTTAAAAAAAGCAATTTTTCTCGACTGAGGGTGAAAGCCGTTGCTATGCCCCTCAGTTCGGTAAAAGACTTGCATAAAAAAGCAATTTGTCTCGGCTGAGGTTGAAAGCCGTTGCCATGCCACTCAACTCGGTAAATGACTTGCTTAAAAAAAGCAATTTGTCTCGACTGAGGGTAAAAGCCGTTGCTATGCCCCTCAGTTCGGTAAAAGACTTGCATAAAAAAGCAATTTGTCTCGGCTGAGGGTGAAAGCCGTTGCTATGCCCCTCAACTCGGTAAATGACTTGCTTAAAAAAAGCAATTTGTCTCGACTGAGGGTGAAAGCCGTTGCTATGCCCCTCAGTTCGGTAAATAACTTGCATAAAAAAGCAATTTGTCTCGACTGAGGGTGAAAGCCGTTGCTATGCCCCTCAGTTCGGTAAAAGACTGGCTTAAAAAAGGTAATTTGTCTCGACTGAGGGTGAAAGCCGTTGCTATGCCCCTCAGTTCGGTAAAAGACTTGCTTAAAAAAAGCAATTTGTCTCGACTGAGGGTGAAAGTCGTTGCTATGCCCCTCAGTTCGGCAAAAGACTTGCATAAATAAGCAATTTGTCTCGACTGAGGGTGAAAGCTATTGCTATGCCCCTCAGTTCGGTAAAAGACTTGCATAAAAAAGCAATTTGTCTCGACTGAGGGTGAAAGCCCTTGCTATGCCACTCAGCTCGGTAAAAGACTTGCTTAAAAAAAAAGCAATTTGTCTCGACTGAGGGTGAAAGCCGTTGCTATGCACCTCAGTTCGGTAAAAGACTTGCTTAAAAAAAGCAATTTGTCTCGACTGAGGGTGAAAGCCGTTGTTATGCCCCTCAGTTCGGCAAAAGACTTGCATAAAAAAGCAATTTGTCTCGACTGAGGGTGAAAGCTGTTGCTATGCCCCTCAGTTCGGTAAAAGACTTGCATAAAAAGCAATTTGTCTCGACTGAGGGTGAAAGCCGTTGCTATGCCACTCAGCTCGGTGAAAGACTTGCTTAAAAAAAAAGCAATTTGTCTCGACTGAGGGTGAAAGCCGTTGCTATGCCCCTCTGTTCGGTAAAAGACTTGCATAAAAAAGCAATTTGTCTCGACTGAGGTGAAAGCCGTTGCTGTGCCACTCAGTCGGTGAAAGACTTGCTTAAAAAAAAAGCAATTTGTCTCGACTGAGTGTGAAAGCCGTTGCTATGCCCCTCTGTTCGGTAAAAGACTTGCATAAAAAAGCAATTTGTCTCGACTGAGGGTGAAAGCCGTTGCTATGCCCCTCAGCTCGGTAAAAGACTTGCTTAAAAAAAGCAATTTGTCTCGACTGAGGGTTAAAGCCGTTGCTATGCCCCTCAGTTCGGTAGAAGACTTGCATAAAAAAGCAATTTGTCTCTACTGAGGGTGAAAGCCGTTGATTTGCCCCTCAACTCGGTAAAAGACTTGCTTAAAAAAAGCAATTTTTCTCGACTGAGGGTGAAAGCCGTTGCTATGCCCCTCAGTTCGGCAAAACACTTGCATAAAAAAGCAATTTGTCTCGACTGAGGGTTAAAGCTGTTGCAATGCCCCTCAGTTCGGTAAAAGACTTGCATAAAAAGCAATTTGTCTCGGCTGAGGTTGAAAGCCGTTGCTATGCCACTCAACTCGGTAAATGACTTGCTTAAAAAAAGCAATTTGTCTCGGCTGAGGTTGAAAGCCGTTGATTTGCCCCTCAACTCGGTAAAAGACTTGCTTAAAAAAAGCAATTTTTCTCGACTGAGGGTGAAAGCCGTTGCTATGCCCCTCAGTTCGGCAAAACACTTGCATAAAAAAGCAATTTGTCTCGACTGAGGGTTAAAGCCGTTGCTATGCTCCTCAGTTCGGTAAAAGACTTGCATAAAAAAGCAATTTGTCTCGACTGAGGGTGAAAGCCGTTGCTATGCCACTCAGCTCAGTGAAAGACTTGCTTAAAAAAAGCAATTTTTCTCGACTGAGGGTGAAAGCCGTTGCTATGCCCCTCAGTTCGGTAAAAGACTTGCATAAAAAAGCAATTTGTCTCGGCTGAGGTTGAAAGCCGTTGCTATGCCACTCAACTCGGTAAATGACTTGCTTAAAAAAAGCAATTTGTCTCGACTGAGGGTGAAAGCCGTTGCTATGCCCCTCAGTTCGGTAAAAGACTTGCTTAAAAAAAGCAATTTATCTCGACTGAGGGTGAAAGCCGTTGCTATGCCCCTCAGTTCGGTAAAAGACTTGCATAAAAAAGCAATTTGTCTCGACTGAGGGTGAAAGCCGTTGCTATGCCCCTCCGCTCGGTAAAAGACTTGCTTAAAAAAAGTAATTTGTCTCGACTGAGGGTAAAAGCCGTTGCTATGCCCCTCAGATCGGTAAAAGACTTGCATAAAAAAAGCAATTTGTCTCGACTGAGGGTGAAAGTCGTTGCTATTCCCATCAGTTCGGTAAAAGACTTGCATAAAAAAGCAATTTGTCTCGACTGAGGGTGAAAGCTGTTGCTATGCCCCTCTGTTCGGTAAAAGACTTGCATAAAAAAGCAATTTGTCTCGACTGAGGGTGAAAGCCGTTGCTATGCCCCTCAGCTCGGTAAAAGACTTGCTTAAAAAAAGCAATTTGTCTCGACTGAGGGTGAAAGCCGTTGCTATGCACCTCAGTTCGGTAAAAGACTTGCTTAAAAAAAGCAATTTGTCTCGACTGAGGGTGAAAGCCGTTGTTATGCCCCTCAGTTCGGCAAAAGTCTTGCATAAAAAAGCAATTTGTCTCGACTGAGGGTGAAAGCTGTTGCTATGCCCCTCAGTTCGGTAAAAGACTTGCATAAAAAAGCAATTTGTCTCGACTGAGGGTAAAAGCCGTTGCTATGCCACTCAGCTCGGTAAAAGACTTGCTTAAAAAAAAAGCAATTTGTCTCGACTGAGTGTGAAAGCCGTTGCTATGCCCCTCTGTTCGGTAAAAGACTTGCTTAAAAAAAGCAATTTGTCTCGACTGAGGGTGAAAGTCGTTGCTATGCCCCTGAGTTCAGCAAAAGACTTGAATAAATAAGCAATTTGTCTCGACTGAGGGTGAAAGCTATTGCTATGCCCCTCAGTTCGGTAAAAGACTTGCATAAAAAAGCAATTTGTCTCGACTGAGGGTGAAAGCCGTTGCTATGCCACTCAGCTCGGTAAAAGACTTGCTTAAAAAAAAAGCAATTTGTCTCGACTGAGGGTGAAAGCCGTTGCTATGCACCTCAGTTCGGTAAAAGACTTGCTTAAAAAAAGCAATTTGTCTCGACTGAGGGTGAAAGCCGTTGTTATGCCCCTCAGTTCGGCAAAAGACTTGCATAAAAAAGCAATTTGTCTCGACTGAGGGTGAAAGCTGTTGCTATGCCCCTCAGTTCGGTAAAAGACTTGCATAAAAAAGCAATTTGTCTCGACTGAGGGTGAAAGCCGTTGCTATGCCACTCAGCTCGGTGAAAGACTTGCTTAAAAAAAAAGCAATTTGTCTCGACTGAGGGTGAAAGCCGTTGCTATGCCCCTCTGTTCGGTAAAAGACTTGCATAAAAAAGCAATTTGTCTCAACTGAGGGTGAAAGCCGTTGCTATGCCCCTCAGCTCGGTAAAAGACTTGCTTAAAAAAAGCAATTTGTCTCGACTGAGGGTTAAAGTCGTTGCTATGCCCCTCAGTTCGGTAGAAGACTTGCATAAAAAAGCAATTTGTCTCGACTGAGGGTGAAAGCCGTTGATTTGCCCCTCAACTCGGTAAAAGATTTGCTTAAAAAAAGCAATTTTTCTCGACTGAGGGTGAAAGCCGTTGCTATGCCCCTCAGTTCGGTAAAAGACTTGCATAAAAAAGCAATTTGTCTCGGCTGAGGTTGAAAGCCGTTGCTATGCCACTCAACTCGGTAAATGACTTGCTTAAAAAAAGCAATTTGTCTCGACTGAGGGTGAAAGCCGTTGCTATGTGATAGGATAGTGCCCAGCAAGCCAATGTTAATTAGCTTGTAAGAGGACTACCTTCTTATGGATTAATAAATATACGACTGTTTATTTATAGTACGTAAATTAAACAATGGCCAACTTCATCTCTCGCGAACTTATCTAAGCGATTGGATGAAATCCTAAGGTCACATTCGACTATGGGACGATTCACTTCAGTACTGAGTGCAATCATGAAACAGTCTCTAAGGTCGTGATCTTAAAACACGTTCCAAGTCATAGATTCCGAACGAGACGGGGTATCGAAGGAATCGCTAAGACTTGTACGAGTATGCATGATTCACATGGAGTGAATTTGTAGAGTTTCATGAACAAGACATTTGATGTCAGTGCATATGACTAGGTGGTTCGATAGGGGATCGAACGCATCGAACGACCCGAACAGAGAAACCCATTGTGGAAGCGCATGACGCATATCGGTGATGGGATGTTTCTCAAGGCTTATAATAGTGTACGATTTAGTCCTTAGACTTGAGGTACTAGGGCGAATTCGGTGCATGGGTGTACGTATTTAGATTTAGGTGCTGGTCACGTAGCCTGACCTTAATGTGCCTAAGTTGGGTGCGTATAGTCGTGTACGCGAGTGGTTAGTACTAAGAAAGGATCTATCGACTCATCCTGATAAGGTGGGAGAATTTCCTATACGTTCTTAGATAATATGTTCCGAGGAACCTGCGGCCGCAGTCGGTGACGGATTTGGAAAGGAGTTTCCAAATTTAGCAGTCACACTGGAATTATTATCCTGAATTAGAAAGTATAGTAATTGAGATAATTAGAGGTGCCGATCAATTCACACACCCTAGGTCTCAATCGGGAAATAAGTCGAAAGAAGGACCGTATGTACATGGCAATTATAAGAGGTGAGGTTCACAAGATCAATTCACCTGAAGTTGGGCTTCATGGGCTTGTGGCTAGACATCGACCATGAAGTGTGGGTACTCCTAAATTAATAAGGGAAATTAATTTTGGAGTGGTCAATTAAAAGTGTTTAATTGATCGGAGCATTTAATTGTTCATTAATTAAATCACGAAAGTCGTGGGCCTGCTGCCAATTGATGGTGAACCCAGAGGGTCACACACAATACAGTTGGACAGTGACAGTCAAAAAGGAAATAGTTGATTTAAGGAAGTTAAATCAAAGTTGATGAATTAAAGTGTTAATTCAAAGAAATCAAAGTTAATGAATTAAAGTGTTAATTCAAGAAGAAGAATTATTAATTAGAATACCTAATTAATTTATTAGAGTGTCTAATTAATTAATTGGATTATCTAATTAATTATGAGATTAATTAAAGTAGTTAATTAATTAAATGGAAGAAGGATTTATCATGAAATTTTCGGATTTACATGAATAAGGCATAGGGGCGATTTTTGAGGCTAAGGAAAGTTGGAAGAATTTGTTTCTTGTGGGACAAGAAAGAAGGAAGAGATTCATGTATATCTAGTTTCCTAATGAGATAAGGAAAATCTATAAGATATACTTGTATATCTTATTTCCTAATGAGATAAGGAAAAGAGATATTGATGTACATGGAAAAGGATATCTATTAAGAGAAGGACTCTTCTCTTATAAATATCTCTCTTCATAATTCTTCCATAAGCTAATGAAGCAATAATAAAAGGTGATCAAAAACACAAGAGATTTTCAATAGCTGAAAATTGAAGAGAAAAATCGACCAGCCCTAGCCAAAAGGCCAGTGCCGCCGCCGCCCTCATCTTCTTCTCTTCTTCATCTGGATCTGGTTCATGAGCTGGATCCAGTTCCAACTCTTCCTTCACTGACAAGTTTCCAAGATCTAGTTCGTAGCCTGTGATTTGGAAACGTTGCTACAATCCATCTGGTGTGGATACATTCTGGAGGTGAGACAATTGGATCACTGCATCGTGAATCAAACAAGAAAAGCCGAAACAAGTTTTGAGGTATTTCGCAAAATACCCCCTTTGTTTTCTGTTACTGTTTGATTCAACCTGTTTCACATAAATAATATGGAGATCGATTTATGGGACTGATGGGATGCCTCGGAAAATTTTAAATTCCGCACTCTCGTTGTTTTGACAACCGGGGCATACCCAACAGTGGTATCAGAGCCAACTCCATTATTATTATGTGAAAAAGGCCTGAACATAATTTAATATGTGATATTTGTGATAATTATGTTCTGTGTGATGATTCTTGCTTGTTATGATATTATGTATGCTCGGATAAAATTGCATGAATTAGTTTGGGCCGATTTTGAATTTCCGAAAATTAGTGGACTGTTTTTGCAAATAGCGATTTTCGAAAAACTGGACCAAAATTGAAAATTTCGTTTTCTGCATGTTTCTGGACTGAAATTGTAATTTTCTGGAATTTTTGAAAACTGGGTCTGTTTGCAATTTCCGTAAAACTGGGCTGTTTTGTAATTTACGTAAAGTTCAGGGGTCTGTTTGCAATTAACGAAAATTTCTGGGTAGATTCTTTAAGTTCCTGTTTTCTGGACTGATTTGCAGCTTTCAAAATTGTTGGGTTTAAATTGTTAATTCCCGAAACTTGAGGGGTCAAAAATATAATTTTCGAAAGTTAAGGGACCAAACTGTAATTTTCAAAAGTTGAAAAACAGAATCTGTATTTGTGCATAAAAGGTGTTTTTGTTTATCCGAAAATTAATTTTATCATAATTAGTAGAGACTAAAGTAAGGATCATGGACTATTTTAAAAGGGAGTTTTAAAATAAGGAAGAAAAGAAATATGTGAAAGTTGTTTGCTTGTTTCTTGCTCTACGTGAACTGTTTACGTGGTTTTCGATCGTGCCGAGCCTTGACCCTAGGGTAGATGTGATTGGTTTAATTTTAATTGTGTTGTTTTTATTGGGCCTGCGAGCCTTAAAGTTTTTGGGCCATTTTGAGCCTTTGTAATAGAATAGGGCTTTACTGTTTTAAATAGTTTAGGATGGAGGCCCATTACAAGCAAGGTGGAGGCCCAAGAAGGAATGAAGGCCATGTATGCATGGTTATTACTGTAATAGCCTAGGTCCATTAAGAACCCAATTAGATTGACCAATTGGGCCAACATCATGGCTCGATGCTGGCCCGCATAGGAGGCTCCCGATCGAAAACATACAGTGATAGCATGCATGCTAGGTGTGAATGTTTTATTTTTATTTGACGATTTATATGGCTTGTATGTGATGCGCGCTAGTAATTAGATCGTAAATAAAAGATAAAGCATAATTAAATGCGGTGAGATCTCGAGGAGAGTTTCTTCAAACTTTCAAAACCGAAAATCCCCTCTTGAATAAATATTAAGTCATATTGGGTTAACTATAAAAGGAAGTTTTATAAATCCAAGCCTTCCATTAATAGGAACTAGCGTGAGTTGTCTACTTATCGATTAAGGTGATCCAGAGTCTGGCACCCGAGGCGAAGAAAGGGACAATACGCAAAATTCCTTGATTCTTGTTTTCCTTAAAAACTTGACAAGGGTGGGGACTGGTCGGGACATGTATATCGACCGATAACCAGTTACGGGGATTTCATGACCGGGCCCGTTGCTCATCGTGATTAATGGGTTAGACTTAACGAATAGTAACATTTATGATGTAGCAGTGCTAGATAAATGTGAAAACCGAGGAAAAATAGCTTGAAGGTTGTGTAGGGACACAATTGGTAAAAGTATACCTACCTAGGGAATTAATTGTATGGCCACGAGTCGTGGGTGCAGTTAATGTCTGCCGGGACATCAAGACCTACTAGGAAATAGGATTTCCCGAACAAATAAGGGGTTATTGTTTCGATAAAAATAGTGGGAGAACTTTTTCGATAAAAGTCCAATTTTCGTTAATTATAAGTATTTTTATTAAACCTGTCTGCTTATTGTTGTCTTTTAAATTGTTTATATATAGCCATTCAAAATCCACAATCATGTACGAACAAACTTTGGGACAAATCATGAGTTATTCACTCTACGAGACAAGCATGGTTGGGTTCGACAATGTTAGAGAATATTGTTCTTACCTAATCAAGATGATGAAACGAATCAAAAAGCTAGGCGCTGATTTGGATCAGAATGATGAGATAGAAATTATTCTCACTGGCTTGTCTGACTCATTTTCTCATTTTGTGCATCATTTGGAAATTCCATGTGATGGGATTAAGACAAACGATTTGCGCAAGTTGTTGGACAAATATGAGAAAGCCCATCTACAGGGATTGGGTCTGAGTGAAGGAAAGGATTGCCCCTTGTGTAAGAAAGATAAGCAACTAAGGATGCTTGCTGGAAAGAAATTCCTGAAGAGAATTAACAACGGTATGACCTAGTTATTTCTTTTTGATGTATGACATCTCATAGACCCTCATATCTGTAAAGTGTTTGCAGGTGATGACGGTATTCCCTTGCCCTTGGGAAGAAGGGCATTCCTTGGAAGAAGGAGGCAAGAGTTGCAACAATATATAAGGGAAAAATGCTTCAGGAGTTGGGTCGAGAAGAATCTAGACTTTACTTTTTAGCAAAGTGTTTTACTTAGTTTTTCGTCTTAGCATGAATTTTGGTTTTATTTGTTTTTGAGTATTATTTCGAATTTTTGTACAAGACAACATTGCTTTACCATTATGAATGGAATATTATTTATTTAAAGCTTTTACTTTGTACAAAATATTGATGCTTTACCATTATGAATGGAATGTCTTTAAAGCATAGAAATGAATCAATGACAAACAAATTAAAACTTCAAGTAAATTATATGCTAAATCGAGAAAGGTAAAACAACAAGATAATCGCCCACATACTTGAAATGCACATTTTTGGACATATTTCCAAAAGAAGGATTCGAAAGATTGATTTCATTTGAGATTCTTGAAACACAGAACTTAGATGAACTCGTAACTTACGAATCTTGTCTCAAAGGAATAATGACCAAAATAAAGTTTGCTAGGCATTCTAAGCATATCAACCGAGTGGATTTAATCCATAGGGACAAACGTGGAGAACTAAAAAGGTTAGTTCAAAAGGACGTTACTTCATGTATACTTACGATTTTTTAATCGTCAAAAGCATATGAGTACTTTGTGAAAGTACAGTTCCAAAATTGTTGAAATGTTCAAAGAAGTTTTGGAAATGAAGTAATTAAGAGCATAATGTTGAAACCATTTGATCTAATCAAATTGGCCGAAACATAAGCTATAAGTTCCACGATTATCTAAACGAGAATAGAATTCTCACGGAGCGAATTAAGTAGGAATTGAACTTGGTTAGACTTAGTTCATTTCACGATAAGACTTCGCTGAACTTCCTTATTTACTTTTGGGGATAGCCTCCCCTAACTATTCAAAGGATACTTAGGTTGGTACCTTTCGAAGCGAGTCCTTACACCACCGTACCATATACGATATGGCATAATACCCTTTCACGACAAATTGGATGGTAGATCCAATTCACGCAAATTTGTGGGATATCCAACGAAATCCATTGGATACCTGTTCTGCGACAATGAGAAACAATAGGTAAATCGTTTCTCACAAATACCCGTTCCTCTGTTGATGAATTCTTCGTCAAAGGAAATAGGGAATGTCATGGAACTTGATGAAGTCCAAGATCTGGACCCATCCCCACAAACAGTGGGAGCAAATCCTTAACCTACTGAACCAAATTACGCACAAACACTTCGTAATTCAAATCAAATTCGTAAGGAACTCAAAATTCCATTTTACGAGATTGATAAATTGGATATTGATCCAAGATTACAAAGAAACTATGTTTGACATAAGACTTAGGGATGTGGCATGAGGCCATAAGATCCGAAATGGAAAGATTCAACTTGTTTGACTCGCTTAAATGGCGGAAGGTCATTCTTCAAAAGCTTTTTGAAGACTAATGAAGATACCTTCGCTCCATTTTTTAAACGTCAAAATCCATTTCGAAATTATTAGCCATAGAAGAGTGGTTTGACTACTAAAATATGACTATTGGATATGAATTCTGCCTCTCACAATTGGAAATTGATGAGAAGATCTTTATTCAAATCCATAGGTCAATCTATGACTTTTAACACAATCCCAAACTTGGAATATGCGACTTGATAAGATGATCAAGACTGTTGACTTCGTCAAAAGGCATATAGATTCCAATTGTGCAAAAGAATCAGTGGGAGCATAGTGAAGTTCGTAACAAAACATGACGACGTTCTGATTATCAAGGACGATATCAGAATATCAAGCGCAGACAAAAGCGTGTCTTTCACGCAATTCTCCATGATAAGATTTGGGAATTACATCTCACGTATTGGCAATACGTATCTATAGAGATAGAACGAAGTAGATGTTGCAATTCTCCAAATCTAAGTACATAGACTAATTATTGAATGAATTCAATATGGAAGAATCCAAGAAAGGATTAGTTCCAAGGAGATACAAAATCTCTCTTTCTTATTCAATGTGCCCTACATTTGATAAGGAAAGAAGAGGATGTCTCAAAAGGTCTTATGCTTAGGCATTTGGTTTGCATGTAGCATGCAAAGTCTTGTACTAGACCTGACTTAACACATGCTGTGATTTTCACGAGCTACTGTTAGTCAAACACCAGTAAGGGACACTGGACTGCCGTAAAGCAATCCTCGAAGATAATTAAAGGATATAATGCTGGTCTGCGGTAGTAGTGGAGGATTGAAACTCGAAGGATTTAATGATTCGAGCTTTCAAGTCTGATGTGGATGATTTATTCTGTCTCGATGGAGCAGAGGTAAATTGGAATAAACCCCAATAGTCTACCACTGCCAACTCAAACAGAATATATATCGCAGCATAGGATGCAGCAGAAGGAAGTGTTTGGATAAGTAAATTCATCTAATGGTTAGATGTAATACCTAGCATAGCAAAAGCCTATCGTTATCTTCACTGATAAAATAGGGCAATTGCTAAATGAAAGGGAATCGAGATCACACCAACGATCTGAACACAAAAACATATGATTAGATAAATCATAGATAGTTGAGATACGTAAAAGTGTTACGTTATCTCAATAGACAACTTAGCAGATCCACTAGTAAAGTCATTATCGCAAAAGAGTTCGAAGGACATCTTGATAAGATGGGTCTTAGAAATGTTGTGATTGGCTTTAGGGCAAGTGGGAGATTGATAGGATAGTGCCCAGCAAGCCAATGTTAATTAGCTTGTAAGAGGACTACCTTCTTATGGATTAATAAATATACGACTGTTTATTTATAGTACGTAAATTAAACAATGGCCAACTTCATCTCTCGCGAACTTATCTAAGCGATTGGATGAAATCCTAAGGTCACATTCGACTATGGGACGATTCACTTCAGTACTGAGTGCAATCATGAAACAGTCTCTAAGGTCGTGATCTTAAAACACGTTCCAAGTCATAGATTCCGAACGAGACGGGGTATCGAAGGAATCGCTAAGACTTGTACGAGTATGCATGATTCACATGGAGTGAATTTGTAGAGTTTCATGAACAAGACATTTGATGTCAGTGCATATGACTAGGTGGTTCGATAGGGGATCGAACGCATCGAACGACCCGAACAGAGAAACCCATTGTGGAAGCGCATGACGCATATCGGTGATGGGATGTTTCTCAAGGCTTATAATAGTGTACGATTTAGTCCTTAGACTTGAGGTACTAGGGCGAATTCGGTGCATGGGTTTACGTATTTAGATTTAGGTGCTGGTCACGTAGCCTGACCTTAATGTGCCTAAGTTGGGTGCGTATAGTCGTGTACGCGAGTGGTTAGTACTAAGAAAGGATCTATCGACTCATCCTGATAAGGTGGGAGAATTTCCTATACGTTCTTAGATAATATGTTCCGAGGAACCTGCGGCCGCAGTCGGTGACGGATTTGGAAAGGAGTTTCCAAATTTAGCAGTCACACTGGAATTATTATCCTGAATTAGAAAGTATAGTAATTGAGATAATTAGAGGTGCCGATCAATTCACACACCCTAGGTCTCAATCGGGAAATAAGTCGAAAGAAGGACCGTATGTACATGGCAATTATAAGAGGTGAGGTTCACAAGATCAATTCACCTGAAGTTGGGCTTCATGGGCTTGTGGCTAGACATCGACCATGAAGTGTGGGTACTCCTAAATTAATAAGGGAAATTAATTTTGGAGTGGTCAATTAAAAGTGTTTAATTGATCGGAGCATTTAATTGTTCATTAATTAAATCACGAAAGTCGTGGGCCTGCTGCCAATTGATGGTGAACCCAGAGGGTCACACACAATACAGTTGGACAGTGACAGTCAAAAAGGAAATAGTTGATTTAAGGAAGTTAAATCAAAGTTGATGAATTAAAGTGTTAATTCAAAGAAATCAAAGTTAATGAATTAAAGTGTTAATTCAAGAAGAAGAATTATTAATTAGAATACCTAATTAATTTATTAGAGTGTCTAATTAATTAATTGGATTATCTAATTAATTATGAGATTAATTAAAGTAGTTAATTAATTAAATGGAAGAAGGATTTATCATGAAATTTTCGGATTTACATGAATAAGGCATAGGGGCGATTTTTGAGGCTAAGGAAAGTTGGAAGAATTTGTTTCTTGTGGGACAAGAAAGAAGGAAGAGATTCATGTATATCTAGTTTCCTAATGAGATAAGGAAAATCTATAAGATATACTTGTATATCTTATTTCCTAATGAGATAAGGAAAAGAGATATTGATGTACATGGAAAAGGATATCTATTAAGAGAAGGACTCTTCTCTTATAAATATCTCTCTTCATAATTCTTCCATAAGCTAATGAAGCAATAATAAAAGGTGATCAAAAACACAAGAGATTTTCAATAGCTGAAAATTGAAGAGAAAAATCGACCAGCCCTAGCCAAAAGGCCAGTGCCGCCGCCGCCCTCATCTTCTTCTCTTCTTCATCTGGATCTGGTTCATGAGCTGGATCCAGTTCCAACTCTTCCTTCACTGACAAGTTTCCAAGATCTAGTTCGTAGCCTGTGATTTGGAAACGTTGCTACAATCCATCTGGTGTGGATACATTCTGGAGGTGAGACAATTGGATCACTGCATCGTGAATCAAACAAGAAAAGCCGAAACAAGTTTTGAGGTATTTCGCAAAACACCCCCTTTGTTTTCTGTTACTGTTTGATTCAACCTGTTTCACATAAATAATATGGAGATCGATTTATGGGACTGATGGGATGCCTCGGAAAATTTTAAATTCCGCACTCTCGTTGTTTTGACAACCGGGGCATACCCAACACTATGCCCCTCAGTTCGGTAAAAGACTTGCATAAAAAAGCAATTTGTCTCGGCTGAGGGTGAAAGCCGTTGCTATGCCCCTCAACTCGGTAAATGACTTGCTTAAAAAAAGCAATTTGTCTCGACTGAGGGTGAAAGCCGTTGCTATGCCCCTCAGTTCGGTAAATAACTTGCATAAAAAAGCAATTTGTCTCGACTGAGGGTGAAAGCCGTTGCTATGCCCCTCAGTTCGGTAAAAGACTGGCTTAAAAAAGGTAATTTGTCTCGACTGAGGGTGAAAGCCGTTGCTATGCCCCTCAGTTCGGTAAAAGACTTGCTTAAAAAAAGCAATTTGTCTCGACTGAGGGTGAAAGTCGTTGCTATGCCCCTCAGTTCGGCAAAAGACTTGCATAAATAAGCAATTTGTCTCGACTGAGGGTGAAAGCTATTGCTATGCCCCTCAGTTCGGTAAAAGACTTGCATAAAAAAGCAATTTGTCTCGACTGAGGGTGAAAGCCCTTGCTATGCCACTCAGCTCGGTAAAAGACTTGCTTAAAAAAAAAGCAATTTGTCTCGACTGAGGGTGAAAGCCGTTGCTATGTACCTCAGTTCGGTAAAAGACTTGCTTAAAAAAAGCAATTTGCCCCGACTGAGGGTGAAAGCCGTTGCTATGCCCCCCAGTTCGTCAAAAGACTTGCATAAAAAAGCAATTTGTCTCGACTGAGGGTGAAAGCTGTTGCTATGCCCCTCAGTTCGGTAAAAGACTTGCATAAAAAGCAATTTGTCTCGACTGAGGGTGAAAGCCGTTGCTATGCCACTCAGCTCGGTGAAAGACTTGCTTAAAAAAAAAGCAATTTGTCTCGACTGAGGGTGAAAGCCGTTGCTATGCCCCTCTGTTCGGTAAAAGACTTGCATAAAAAAGCAATTTGTCTCGACTGAGGTGAAAGCCGTTGCTGTGCCACTTAGTCGGTGAAAGACTTGCTTAAAAAAAAAGCAATTTGTCTCGACTGAGTGTGAAAGCCGTTGCTATGCCCCTCTGTTCGGTAAAAGACTTGCATAAAAAAGCAATTTGTCTCGACTGAGTGTGAAAGCCGTTGCTATGCCCCTCAGCTCGGTAAAAGACTTGCTTAAAAAAAGCAATTTGTCTCGACTGAGGGTTAAAGCCGTTGCTATGCCCCTCAGTTCGGTAGAAGACTTGCATAAAAAAGCAATTTGTCTCTGCTGAGGGTGAAAGCCGTTGATTTGCCCCTCAACTCGGTAAAAGACTTGCTTAAAAAAAGCAATTTTTCTCGACTGAGGGTGAAAGCCGTTGCTATGCCCCTCAGTTCGGCAAAACACTCGCATAAAAAACCAATATGTCTCGTCTGAGGGTTAAAGCTGTTGCAATGCCCCTCAGTTCGGTAAAAGACTTGCATAAAAAGCAATTTGTCGCGCCCGAGGTTGAAAGCCGTGTCTGTGCCACCCAACTCGGTAAATGACTTGCGTAAAAAAAGCAATTTGTCTCGGCTGAGGTTGAAAGCCGTTGATTTGCCCCTCAACTCGGTAAAAGACTTGCTTAAAAAAAGCAATTTTTCTCGACTGAGGGTGAAAGCCGTTGCTATGCCCCTCAGTTCGGCAAAACACTTGCATAAAAAAGCAATTTGTCTCGACTGAGGGTTAAAGCCGTTGCTATGCCCCTCAGTTCGGTAAAAGACTTGCATAAAAAAGCAATTTGTCTCGGCTTAGGGTGAAAGCCGTTGCTATGCCCCTCAACTCGGTACATGACTTGCTTAAAAAAAGCAATTTGTCTTGACTGAGGGTGAAAGCCGTTGCTATGCCCCTCAGTTCGGTAAATAACTTGCATAAAAAAGCAATTTGTCTCGACTGAGGGTGAAAGCCGTTGCTATGCCCCTCCGCTCGGTAAAAGACTTGCTTAAAAAAAGTAATTTGTCTCGACTGAGGGTAAAAGCCGTTGCTATGCCCCTCAGATCGGTAAAAGACTTGCATAAAAAAGCAATTTGTCTCGACTGAGGGTGAAAGCTGTTGCTATGCCCCTCAGTTCGGTAAAAGACTTGCATAAAAAAGCAATTTGTCTCGACTGAGGGTGAAAGCCGTTGCTATGCCACTCAGCTCTGTAAAAGACTTGCTTAAAAAAAAAGCAATTTGTCTCGACTGAGGGTGAAAGCCGTTGCTATGCCCCTCTGTTCGGTAAAAGACTTGCTTAAAAAAAGCAATTTGTCTCGACTGAGGGTGTAAGTCGTTGCTATGCCCCTGAGTTCGGCAAAAGACTTGAATAAATAAGCAATTTGTCTCGACTGAGGGTGAAAGCTATTGCTATGCCCCTCAGTTCGGTAAAAGACTTGCATAAAAAAGTAATTTGTCTCGACTGAGGGTGAAAGCCGTTGCTATGCCACTCAGCTCGGTAAAAGACTTGCTTAAAAAAAAAGCAATTTGTCTCTACTGAGGGTGAAAGCCGTTGCTATGCACCTCAGTTCGGTAAAAGACTTGCTTAAAAAAAGCAATTTGTCTCGACTGAGGGTGAAAGCCGTTGTTATGCCCCTCAGTTCGGCAAAAGACTTGCATAAAAAAGCAATTTGTCTCGACTGAGGGTGAAAGCTGTTGCTATGCCCCTCAGTTCGGTAAAAGACTTGCATAAAAAAGCAATTTGTCTCGACTGAGGGTGAAAGCCGTTGCTATGCCACTCAGCTCGGTGAAAGACTTGCTTAAAAAAAAAGCAATTTGTCTCGACTGAGGGTGAAAGCCGTTGCTATGCCCCTCTGTTCGGTAAAAGACTTGCATAAAAAAGCAATTTGTCTTGACTGAGGGTGAAAGCCGTTGCTATGCCCCTCAGCTCGGTAAAAGACTTGCTTAAAAAAAGCAATTTGTCTCGACTGAGGGTTAAAGCCGTTGCTATGCCCCTCAGTTCGGTAGAAGACTTGCATCAAAAAGCAATTTGTCTCGACTGAGGGTGAAATCCGTTGATTTGCCCCTCAACTCGGTAAAAGACTTGCTTAAAAAAAGCAATTTTTCTCGACTGAGGGTGAAAGCCGTTGCTATGCCCCTCAGTTCGGTAAAAGACTTGCATAAAAAAGCAATTTGTCTCGGCTGAGGTTGAAAGCCGTTGCTATGCCACTCAACTCGGTAAATGACTTGCTTAAAAAAAGCAATTTGTCTCGACTGAGGGTGAAAGCCGTTGCTATGCCCCTCAGTTCGGTAAAAGACTTGCATAAAAAAGCAATTTGTCTCGGCTGAGGGTGAAAGCCGTTGCTATGCCCCTCAACTCGGTAAATGACTTGCTTAAAAAAAGCAATTTGTCTCGACTGAGGGTGAAAGCCGTTGCTATGCCCCTCAGTTCGGTAAATAACTTGCATAAAAAAGCAATTTGTCTCGACTGAGGGTGAAAGTCGTTGCTATGCCCCTCAGTTCGGTAAAAGACTGGCTTAAAAAAGGTAATTTGTCTCGACTGAGGGTGAAAGCCGTTGCTATGCCCCTCAGTTCGGTAAAAGACTTGCTTAAAAAAAGCAATTTGTCTCGACTGAGGGTGAAAGTCGTTGCTATGCCCCTCAGTTCGGCAAAAGACTTGCATAAATAAGCAATTTGTCTCGGCTGAGGGTGAAAGCTATTGCTATGCCCATCAGTTCGGTAAAAGACTTGCATAAAAAAGCAATTTGTCTCGACTGAGGGTGAAAGCCGTTGCTATGCCCCTCAGTTCGGTAAAAGACTGGCTTAAAAAAGGTAATTTGTCTCGACTGAGGGTGAAAGCCGTTGCTATGCCCCTCAGTTCGGTAAAAGACTTGCTTAAAAAAAGCAATTTGTCTCGACTGAGGGTGGGTGGGGGGGGGGTGGGTTGTGGTGGGGGGGTTGTGGGGGTGTGGTGGGGGGGGGGGGGAGGGGGGGGGGTGGGGGGGTGGGGGGGGGGGGGGGGGGGGCGGGAGGAGGGGGGGCGGGGGGGGGGGGGGGTGGGGGGGGGGGGGGGTGGGGGGGGGGGGGGGTGGGGGGGGGGGGGGGTGGGGGGGGGGGGGGGTGGGGGGGGGGGGGGGTGGGGGGGGGGGGGGGTGGGGGGGGGGGGGGGTGGGGGGGGGGGGGGGTGGGGGGGGGGGGGGGTGGGGGGGGGGGGGGGTGGGGGGGGGGGGGGGTGGGGGGGGGGGGGGGTGGGGGGGGGGGGGGGTGGGGGGGGGGGGGGGTGGGGGGGGGGGGGGGTGGGGGGGGGGGGGGGTGGGGGGGGGGGGGGGTGGGGGGGGGGGGGGGTGGGGGGGGGGGGGGGTGGGGGGGGGGGGGGGTGGGGGGGGGGGGGGGTGGGGGGGGGGGGGGGTGGGGGGGGGGGGGGGTAAAACTTGAGTAAGGAAAACATCTTTATACCATCTATAATCTGATAATGAAGGACATCTTAAATTTGTTAAAATTATCTTTGATGAATTATACTCTTCCTTGGGATTTCCTATAAAATACATTCCTATTGTAATTATAAGATAATCACAAGCATCACTTGTTTCATATGGTTCATCATTTTCTACTATAATGATTTTATGCTCTAAAATCTGAGTTTTTGTTTCTAAACTTAATGCATTATCCCACCAGTTTTTTAATTGTCCAGTAAAACCTTGGACAAGTAAAGCGCATGCTTTATCTTCGGTTTGACCTTGTATTTTGTAAGCCATTCTAGCCATACCCATTTCTTGAAGTGTATTTAAAATTTCATACTCTGCTTTACCGTCTATATTCCATTCTGTAATAGAGGTACCATCATAAGTAGTTTTATGAAATTGGTTTCTTTCTTCATATTGTAAGTCCATAGGAGAAGGTCTCTTATAATAATTTTTTGAACTATTAAAATTTCTTCTTCCTCTATAAATCTTATTAATATTATCTTCATTATTATCTTCAAAATTATCTTCTATATTTTGAATTTCTTCATTTTCTGAATCAGAATATTCTTCAGATGAATTGTTATCTTCACCTTCATTTTCTTCTTTAATAGTGTCTAAAACATTAATTCTTTTTCCTGAAGTTCCAGCTTCACTTAATTTTGCAGATATTTTTGATAATATATTATCTGTATTATTTTGGAAACTAATATCTTTGTTTTTATCATGAGGTATACTTTTAGTTTGAAAGAAAGGGGCTGAAATGTCATTAAATAATTTTTTCTTTGGTTTTTCTTCCTGAGAAATCACATTTGAAACTACATTATTAGCTATAGTATCTACTTGACTAGATATTGTTTTTAATATTTGATTTGAGTAATTATTTTGTTGTAAAATTCTTTGTATATCTTCTCCATTAATTGGTTCTTTGGTGTCTTTTCCTCTTTTAAAAGGGTCTGCTATTATTTCTCCTTTATGTGTTTGTATTTTAATACTTTGTAAAGGGGGATGAACAGCAGTAACAACTTCATTATTTTCTAAAATCCATTTTTTATGAAGACTTGTATTAACTTCTACTGAAGGTTTCTTTAAATAATCATTTATTCCTTCTTTTGAAAAGAAAACAGTAAGGAAACTAAAAAATAAAAAGTTTGATTTTAATTTTTTCATTTCTTTTTTCCATTCTTCTCCTATTTTATCTTGTATTTGTTTTTCTAATTTTAAAAACCAAAGTCTTTTTTCTCTATGAAAATCACTATTCATTTCTTCGTGTAAATATTCATAATCAGGGTTAAATTCTTCTCCTGATGTTATGACATACATATGTTCTGTTGAAGACTTAGGAGAGGTTGGATTGGAAAAGTTTTGATTAGAATTGTTTTGAGGTTCAGGGATGGGAGTTCTAAATCTATAATTATTGAATCCTGAAAACGATTGCCTAGAAGATTCAGGAATATCATTTGACTGGGAAAAATGCCTAACATATTCTGGTTCCCTATAAGAACTGGATCTTATGTAACTTCTATTAGGCTCTCTAAATGAATTAAATTTGACTGTAATTTTCCCATCAATTTCTTCTATAATATGTGAAACATCTTTTCTGACTATGTTTCTAGGAGGTTGTGGGTTACTAATTATAAATTCATCTGGAATGGTTATTTCATTCCATTTTAATCTCTTAGGTGTAAAAACCGTAGGTTTTTCTGCATCTATTTGTAACAAAATAGTCTCATCTTTTGAGGTAGGTAGCCTATTGAATTTTGGATTAATTTGTGATGACATAAGCCTAAAATAAACTCTATAAATTATAGCAAAATTCTTACAAAGATGAAATTCATCACCTTGAATTTGAACATCTAAAATTAATGATTCTAAAATCATTGGATCTGTAAGATCAACAGAATAATTTGGGGAACAATTAAAATATATGGGTCCGTTACATATATTAGTTTGAACTAAAGACATTAAAGAAGTTTGATATCTTTTTAATCTTTTATCTCTAAGAGCTAGGTAAATAGGAGTATCAACTCCTGCATGGACCAAAGGTTTGACAGCAACTTGAACCAAACCTATATGAATATATCTATAACCTTTTTCTAAATATTTTTTTATAGTATATCTATTTAACAAAGGTATACTTTGAGATTCTTCTTGTATACTTATGGTTTCTTCATGAGTTTTAACAGAAAATGCAGTTTTGAAATCAGTTAAACCTATTTGATATATATTCTCTATTTGTTCATGAGGTATAGTCCAATTTGAATAATTTATTGGTGCATGGGTTTCACTACTGTGAATAATATCATGGTTTCTTGAGCTAGATCCTGGGTAGAGAAAGTTTCTAAGTCTAATTGCCATTTTAAACTAGTAACCTTAAACGTCTAAGTTTGTTCTTAATTTCAGTTGGGTCGTACGGGAACACTATGCTGGGACCACCTAAACACGGCTGACCAACAGACTAACAAGCTTACCAACGTAAATTCCAACAACTAATCTTAAGTAAACTTAGTCTATTAAGATAAACTAATCTTAAATGGTTCCTTAAACTTTTGAAAATTACTCTAACAGGGGATATGGCTCTGATACCACTTTTGAAGGATCGTTTGAAAATAAACTAATACTGTTTGGATTATAATAAATAACAAAATTATAGTCTTAATAATAATTTGGAAAATGATTTCTAAAAATAACATGATTAAGACAAGAATAAAAAAAATAATATTTTTGATGAAATTCATAATTATGCAGCAAGTAAAATTGATGTTCTAATTTTTAAATCGTAATAATATTCTTTCAAATCATTACACCAATTCCAAAGAATTGACTTTTCCGGATATTGTTTGCAAAGTTCTTTATATTTTAAATATTCTGAGTTTATAAAATCTGGAGATCCAACAAAATGGAAATGAGGACGAAGAACTCTATGCATATGAATAAATTAAAATTTTTATTTGAAATGTAAATTCTTACAATGATTTCTTGAAGGAAACTTGAAGGAAACTGCAGAGATTACAAGGATGATATTTTAGAGAGTAAGAAGTGAAGTGAATGCGAACTGCCTTCACCACTGATTTGAAGGGGTACTTATACTAATAAAGTTTACATTTGAATTTACATTACAAAGAAATTTAACTTTAATTTGACTTTAATTTCCGTAATCTTCGGCTTTTGGAAAAGTGAGTCTGATAATGCGTCAGATAATTGTCCTTTGAGTGGCATGGCATATTTCCTTTAATAAAGGAACTTTTGACTAATTCGTAAATCTGTCGGCAAGTTGATGGGGTGGTACACTTTGAGTATTTTGAGTCTTCCATATTTTGAAATCTTACATACAAAATGCGTCATCTGGGTCTTGTCCACAGGGTCCACCAAATGGGTCTGAAGACACAGATTCTTCGGATTTTGCAGATTTTTGAGATAAAAATTCTAAAAATTCATCTTTGAGATGTGGATTCTGTTTGAATGCTTCAAAAAATCTCTGTTGCTCTAAAGAAATTTCTGGACTGGATGAAACCTTTGACTTTCCTTTATTTGAGACTGGTGAATCACCTTGGTATTTGATCTTTTCTCCTGTAGCAAGATAATGCTGTATAGACGTAGCTGAACAGATATCTTGCTGGTATTTGGACCACCATTTGATCCGTATGGATCTAACCAGTGAAAATGGTGTTGGGTCAGGAAAACATTTTTTAAATTGAAAATCCCAGGCAAAAATCCATGGGACTTTAAACTCTGCATGAAAAGTAACCATTTTTTGATAATTTGGAAGGGTTGAATTTTCTGCAAAAACTTGTAAACCATTTTTGACATTTGTAGGGAGAATTGAAGATTCTGATCCCATCTTTTTCCACCATTCAAAAAACCAAATGGGGAAAGTTTTGAGACAATCAGTATGAAAGATAAAAAACCAAGAATGTGTAAATGGCCGGATGAAAAAGGCCCTATACCAAGCATTCTTGTAATCAATATAATTAAAAACATTTGGAGAAAACCTTATTGAAAATTGTCTTTGATGGGTCATCCCACCAAATGTTGTTTGATTTAAAACTTGTTTTATTACACATTTGGAAAAAGTAATTTGATTTTTCTCATTTTTTGTATGAGATATTTCTACTGAATTTGTATCTACTAAAATAAGTTCATAAAATTTTTGAGTTTTTTGAAAGCAATCTGATTCCCAAAACTGAGAATCATTATTAAACAGTTGGAAACGATTTTTAATATAATCCTTTTGAATCATTTCTGTCGGTATTTCTGTATAGGGTGTAAGCCCTATTTCTTCTGTCCAAGCTTTGTTGATGTATTTGAATTCTTCTTTTGGATTGTTTGGAATTTGGATATTAGTAGGTTTGGGAGGAGTAACTAATATTGACTTATAAGGTAATTCTGGAAAATTTTGTAAGGGTGAAAATTTATTTGAAGAAGAAGGTAATTGGGCTTTTGATTTTGATGGTGAAGGTGTTTGAGGTTGGGTATATTTGACTAAATCTTTTGAATCCTGAGATTCATAATCTTTTGAAGACTGTATCTTTGATTTGGAGTAGGGATTCATCTGCATAATTATTTTCCTTGTAAAAATTCACGAGTAAGAAAATCTGGAAGAGAATTATTCTCTCCTTTTATATATTCAATTTGAAAATCAAAAACAGAAAGGATGGCTTGCCATCTTGCAAAAATTTGTTTTGAAACAATATTTTGAACATCTTTAGTCAAGACTTCTTTTGCTGATTTACAATCTATTCTTAATAAAAACTGTTTATTATAAAGATCATCTTGGAATTTTGAAATGCATAAGACAATTGAAAGAATTTCTTTTTTGATAGTAGAATAATTCTTTTGTGGTCCGAGCCAAATCCCTGAATGGAATCTAACTAATTGTTCTTTAGATTCTAATTTCTGTTTTAATATTCCTCCATATCCTATGTCTGAGGCATCTGTTTCAACTATCATAAAAGCCTTAGGATGTGGGATACCTAAACATGGTAAGGTTTTGACCTTTTGCTTAACATTTTTCACTATTTGTGTATGAGTTTCAGACCAGGCTGGGGGATTTTTCTTAAGTCTTTGATATAAAGGCTGACATGTCTGTCTTAAGTTTGGGAAGAAATCAGAAATGTAATTTAAACATCCTAAAAACCTTTGTAACTGGGTTTTTTCTTTGATAACATCTGGAAATTTATCAGTAAAACTGATAGCTCTATTAATAGGTTTAATTACTCCTTTGTAAATATCATGTCCTAAAAATCTAACAGAAGTTTGAAATAATTTCATCTTGGGGGCAGAAACAACTAAGCCATTTTTCTTAATAACATGAAAGAATATATTTAAATGTTTGAAATGTTGGTCTATATCATTAGAGTATATGAGAATATCATCAATATAAACTATACTAAAACTAGTATAAGAATTAAATATTTCATTCATTATTCTTTGAAATTCTGAAGGTGCATTTTTTAATCCAAAGGGCATTACATTCCATTCATAATGACCAAAAGGTACTGTAAAAGCAGTTTTATACCTGTCTTTTTCTGATATTTGAATTTGCCAAAATCCTGATTTTAAATCAAATTTTGAAAATACTTTGGATGAATGTAACCTATTAATTAAATCTCTTTTATTAGGAATTGGGTATCTAATCCATTGGAGTACTTTATTAAGTGGTTTGTAATTAATAACTAATCTAGGAACACCTCGTTCTAATTCTGCTTGTTTCATGACATAAAAGGCAGAACAACTCCAAGGAGATTTTGACTTTCTTATTAATCTCTTATCTAGTAATTCTTTAATTTCTTGTTGACAATGTTTAAGAAATTCAGCATTCATTTGAATCGGTCTAGCCTTAGTAGGAATATCTCTATCTTTGAAATCTTTTTCATAAGGTAAGTCTACAACATGTTGCTTTCTTTCCCAAAAAGCATTAGGGAGATTATTACATATTTCTTTTGAAAATAGATTTTCTATTTCTTTTATCTTTCTGCTAACAATGTCAGTTTGCAATTGTTCTTCTATTTTAAAATAAGGAATTTCTTCTTTTAAGTAGTTGATATGATTTTTTCTTTTGTCTATTATATTTATCTGTTTAAAAATTGAAGATTGCTGAAGTAAATGTATTTCTTTTTGTTTGACAGGGGTTATGAAAGGAAATAATATTGTCTTACCATGTATATTGGTAGAAACTCCTATATTATTTGTAATGAAAGGATAAATTTGAGTTAAAAAAGGAGTACCTAATATCATATCTTGGGATATGTCTCTTACTAAGGTAAAAACATTTTTGAAGCAATATCCATTATTACAAATATGTGCCTTTGATAATTTGTATCTAATATCTAATGGTTTTGAATTAGCCGTATATAATTGCTCTGTTGTTTTTTCATAGTATTTTGATGGAATAATTCCTTCTCTTATTACATTATGATCAGCACCTGAGTCTAATAAAGCAACTAAATTCATTTTAAAATTGTTTATGACTAGGTTAACATTTATATACCATTTCTGAAATTCAATTTTTTGAATAGTACCTATAAATTTAATGTGATCAATCTTTGTATTAGTTCTTAAAGGAATTTCTGAATTTTCTGGTTGTTGATTGCTGGTTTGTCCTGTGTCAAAATTATTATTATTACTTAATAAAACTAATTTTGTTTCTAATTCAAAATCTTTTTCTTTTAAAGAAAACAATTCCTTTTCCATTTGACTAACTTGTTTTTTTAACATATTAATTTCTGTTTGTAAATCCTTAGTAGTAATTTGTTTAAATATACTTTGAGAAGGATATTTATCAAATAATTTATTTAAACTAAAATGTTCTTTAATATGAATTTGTTTAGATTTTGAATTATCTTCTTCTAAAATTAAATCCTTAAGTTTGCTAAAATAATCTCTTCTTAATTCATCATCAGGAATTTGTTCTATTAAATCAAAAATAGCTTCTTTTTTATCTTTTGTTATAACATTAATACTTTGTTGACAACTTCCACAAATATCTTTTTGTGGTTCACTATCACTATCGTTATTAGAAGTGTTTGATTCATTTTCTATAATATCAGATTCTTCATCTGATTCTTTTAACAAATTATTAATGGAGTCTTTTATTTCTCTAACTTTCTTTTTCTTTTTAAGCCAACACTGACTTTCTGTATGACCAGGTTTCTTACAAAACCAACATTCTATATTCTTCTTGTCTTTATTCTGAGATCTATGTGTTTTAGAAGATTTCTTATGTTTATGTTTTGAGTGTTTTGATTGTTTAATATCTGAACTATTAAAACTACGATTAGTCTGGTTAAATCTTCTAGATCTTTTTTGTATTCTAGATGGAGGTTCAACCTTCATCATTCCAAACATTTCACAAAAACATCCTAGTTCTTTTCTAGTGTTATTTTTATCTGATTTATATTTATTCTGAAGTTTTAATTCTGAACATAATGATAAACCTTCTTTTTTGACAAAAGCAAATAATTGACCATATGTAATTTCTTCGAAAGGTATGTCTTCTGTACCTATTTCGTTTCTAAGTTTTTGTAAAATTCTTTCAGCAAAAAGTTTGGGTAATCCCATTTGAAGGATCGTTTGAAAATAAACTAATACTGTTTGGATTATAATAAATAACAAAATTATAGTCTTAATAATAATTTGGAAAATGATTTCTAAAAATAACATGATTAAGACAAGAATAAAAAAAATAATATTTTTGATGAAATTCATAATTATGCAGCAAGTAAAATTGATGTTCTAATTTTTAAATCGTAATAATATTCTTTCAAATCATTACACCAATTCCAAAGAATTGACTTTTCCGGATATTGTTTGCAAAGTTCTTTATATTTTAAATATTCTGAGTTTATAAAATCTGGAGATCCAACAAAATGGAAATGAGGACGAAGAACTCTATGCATATGAATAAATTAAAATTTTTATTTGAAATGTAAATTCTTACAATGATTTCTTGAAGGAAACTTGAAGGAAACTGCAGAGATTACAAGGATGATATTTTAGAGAGTAAGAAGTGAAGTGAATGCGAACTGCCTTCACCACTGATTTGAAGGGGTACTTATACTAATAAAGTTTACATTTGAATTTACATTACAAAGAAATTTAACTTTAATTTGACTTTAATTTCCGTAATCTTCGGCTTTTGGAAAAGTGAGTCTGATAATGCGTCAGATAATTGTCCTTTGAGTGGCATGGCATATTTCCTTTAATAAAGGAACTTTTGACTAATTCGTAAATCTGTCGGCAAGTTGATGGGGTGGTACACTTTGAGTATTTTGAGTCTTCCATATTTTGAAATCTTACATACAAAATGCGTCATCTGGGTCTTGTCCACAGGGTCCACCAAATGGGTCTGAAGACACAGATTCTTCGGATTTTGCAGATTTTTGAGATAAAAATTCTAAAAATTCATCTTTGAGATGTGGATTCTGTTTGAATGCTTCAAAAAATCTCTGTTGCTCTAAAGAAATTTCTGGACTGGATGAAACCTTTGACTTTCCTTTATTTGAGACTGGTGAATCACCTTGGTATTTGATCTTTTCTCCTGTAGCAAGATAATGCTGTATAGACGTAGCTGAACAGATATCTTGCTGGTATTTGGACCACCATTTGATCCGTATGGATCTAACCAGTGAAAATGGTGTTGGGTCAGGAAAACATTTTTTAAATTGAAAATCCCAGGCAAAAATCCATGGGACTTTAAACTCTGCATGAAAAGTAACCATTTTTTGATAATTTGGAAGGGTTGAATTTTCTGCAAAAACTTGTAAACCATTTTTGACATTTGTAGGGAGAATTGAAGATTCTGATCCCATCTTTTTCCACCATTCAAAAAACCAAATGGGGAAAGTTTTGAGACAATCAGTATGAAAGATAAAAAACCAAGAATGTGTAAATGGCCGGATGAAAAAGGCCCTATACCAAGCATTCTTGTAATCAATATAATTAAAAACATTTGGAGAAAACCTTATTGAAAATTGTCTTTGATGGGTCATCCCACCAAATGTTGTTTGATTTAAAACTTGTTTTATTACACATTTGGAAAAAGTAATTTGATTTTTCTCATTTTTTGTATGAGATATTTCTACTGAATTTGTATCTACTAAAATAAGTTCATAAAATTTTTGAGTTTTTTGAAAGCAATCTGATTCCCAAAACTGAGAATCATTATTAAACAGTTGGAAACGATTTTTAATATAATCCTTTTGAATCATTTCTGTCGGTATTTCTGTATAGGGTGTAAGCCCTATTTCTTCTGTCCAAGCTTTGTTGATGTATTTGAATTCTTCTTTTGGATTGTTTGGAATTTGGATATTAGTAGGTTTGGGAGGAGTAACTAATATTGACTTATAAGGTAATTCTGGAAAATTTTGTAAGGGTGAAAATTTATTTGAAGAAGAAGGTAATTGGGCTTTTGATTTTGATGGTGAAGGTGTTTGAGGTTGGGTATATTTGACTAAATCTTTTGAATCCTGAGATTCATAATCTTTTGAAGACTGTATCTTTGATTTGGAGTAGGGATTCATCTGCATAATTATTTTCCTTGTAAAAATTCACGAGTAAGAAAATCTGGAAGAGAATTATTCTCTCCTTTTATATATTCAATTTGAAAATCAAAAACAGAAAGGATGGCTTGCCATCTTGCAAAAATTTGTTTTGAAACAATATTTTGAACATCTTTAGTCAAGACTTCTTTTGCTGATTTACAATCTATTCTTAATAAAAACTGTTTATTATAAAGATCATCTTGGAATTTTGAAATGCATAAGACAATTGAAAGAATTTCTTTTTTGATAGTAGAATAATTCTTTTGTGGTCCGAGCCAAATCCCTGAATGGAATCTAACTAATTGTTCTTTAGATTCTAATTTCTGTTTTAATATTCCTCCATATCCTATGTCTGAGGCATCTGTTTCAACTATCATAAAAGCCTTAGGATGTGGGATACCTAAACATGGTAAGGTTTTGACCTTTTGCTTAACATTTTTCACTATTTGTGTATGAGTTTCAGACCAGGCTGGGGGATTTTTCTTAAGTCTTTGATATAAAGGCTGACATGTCTGTCTTAAGTTTGGGAAGAAATCAGAAATGTAATTTAAACATCCTAAAAACCTTTGTAACTGGGTTTTTTCTTTGATAACATCTGGAAATTTATCAGTAAAACTGATAGCTCTATTAATAGGTTTAATTACTCCTTTGTAAATATCATGTCCTAAAAATCTAACAGAAGTTTGAAATAATTTCATCTTGGGGGCAGAAACAACTAAGCCATTTTTCTTAATAACATGAAAGAATATATTTAAATGTTTGAAATGTTGGTCTATATCATTAGAGTATATGAGAATATCATCAATATAAACTATACTAAAACTAGTATAAGAATTAAATATTTCATTCATTATTCTTTGAAATTCTGAAGGTGCATTTTTTAATCCAAAGGGCATTACATTCCATTCATAATGACCAAAAGGTACTGTAAAAGCAGTTTTATACCTGTCTTTTTCTGATATTTGAATTTGCCAAAATCCTGATTTTAAATCAAATTTTGAAAATACTTTGGATGAATGTAACCTATTAATTAAATCTCTTTTATTAGGAATTGGGTATCTAATCCATTGGAGTACTTTATTAAGTGGTTTGTAATTAATAACTAATCTAGGAACACCTCGTTCTAATTCTGCTTGTTTCATGACATAAAAGGCAGAACAACTCCAAGGAGATTTTGACTTTCTTATTAATCTCTTATCTAGTAATTCTTTAATTTCTTGTTGACAATGTTTAAGAAATTCAGCATTCATTTGAATCGGTCTAGCCTTAGTAGGAATATCTCTATCTTTGAAATCTTTTTCATAAGGTAAGTCTACAACATGTTGCTTTCTTTCCCAAAAAGCATTAGGGAGATTATTACATATTTCTTTTGAAAATAGATTTTCTATTTCTTTTATCTTTCTGCTAACAATGTCAGTTTGCAATTGTTCTTCTATTTTAAAATAAGGAATTTCTTCTTTTAAGTAGTTGATATGATTTTTTCTTTTGTCTATTATATTTATCTGTTTAAAAATTGAAGATTGCTGAAGTAAATGTATTTCTTTTTGTTTGACAGGGGTTATGAAAGGAAATAATATTGTCTTACCATGTATATTGGTAGAAACTCCTATATTATTTGTAATGAAAGGATAAATTTGAGTTAAAAAAGGAGTACCTAATATCATATCTTGGGATATGTCTCTTACTAAGGTAAAAACATTTTTGAAGCAATATCCATTATTACAAATATGTGCCTTTGATAATTTGTATCTAATATCTAATGGTTTTGAATTAGCCGTATATAATTGCTCTGTTGTTTTTTCATAGTATTTTGATGGAATAATTCCTTCTCTTATTACATTATGATCAGCACCTGAGTCTAATAAAGCAACTAAATTCATTTTAAAATTGTTTATGACTAGGTTAACATTTATATACCATTTCTGAAATTCAATTTTTTGAATAGTACCTATAAATTTAATGTGATCAATCTTTGTATTAGTTCTTAAAGGAATTTCTGAATTTTCTGGTTGTTGATTGCTGGTTTGTCCTGTGTCAAAATTATTATTATTACTTAATAAAACTAATTTTGTTTCTAATTCAAAATCTTTTTCTTTTAAAGAAAACAATTCCTTTTCCATTTGACTAACTTGTTTTTTTAACATATTAATTTCTGTTTGTAAATCCTTAGTAGTAATTTGTTTAAATATACTTTGAGAAGGATATTTATCAAATAATTTATTTAAACTAAAATGTTCTTTAATATGAATTTGTTTAGATTTTGAATTATCTTCTTCTAAAATTAAATCCTTAAGTTTGCTAAAATAATCTCTTCTTAATTCATCATCAGGAATTTGTTCTATTAAATCAAAAATAGCTTCTTTTTTATCTTTTGTTATAACATTAATACTTTGTTGACAACTTCCACAAATATCTTTTTGTGGTTCACTATCACTATCGTTATTAGAAGTGTTTGATTCATTTTCTATAATATCAGATTCTTCATCTGATTCTTTTAACAAATTATTAATGGAGTCTTTTATTTCTCTAACTTTCTTTTTCTTTTTAAGCCAACACTGACTTTCTGTATGACCAGGTTTCTTACAAAACCAACATTCTATATTCTTCTTGTCTTTATTCTGAGATCTATGTGTTTTAGAAGATTTCTTATGTTTATGTTTTGAGTGTTTTGATTGTTTAATATCTGAACTATTAAAACTACGATTAGTCTGGTTAAATCTTCTAGATCTTTTTTGTATTCTAGATGGAGGTTCAACCTTCATCATTCCAAACATTTCACAAAAACATCCTAGTTCTTTTCTAGTGTTATTTTTATCTGATTTATATTTATTCTGAAGTTTTAATTCTGAACATAATGATAAACCTTCTTTTTTGACAAAAGCAAATAATTGACCATATGTAATTTCTTCGAAAGGTATGTCTTCTGTACCTATTTCGTTTCTAAGTTTTTGTAAAATTCTTTCAGCAAAAAGTTTGGGTAATCCCATTATAAATCTTTCCTTCCAGAATGATGCATTACAATCATTCCGTCTTAAAACTTGAGTAAGGAAAACATCTTTATACCATCTATAATCTGATAATGAAGGACATCTTAAATTTGTTAAAATTATCTTTGATGAATTATACTCTTCCTTGGGATTTCCTATAAAATACATTCCTATTGTAATTATAAGATAATCACAAGCATCACTTGTTTCATATGGTTCATCATTTTCTACTATAATGATTTTATGCTCTAAAATCTGAGTTTTTGTTTCTAAACTTAATGCATTATCCCACCAGTTTTTTAATTGTCCAGTAAAACCTTGGACAAGTAAAGCGCATGCTTTATCTTCGGTTTGACCTTGTATTTTGTAAGCCATTCTAGCCATACCCATTTCTTGAAGTGTATTTAAAATTTCATACTCTGCTTTACCGTCTATATTCCATTCTGTAATAGAGGTACCATCATAAGTAGTTTTATGAAATTGGTTTCTTTCTTCATATTGTAAGTCCATAGGAGAAGGTCTCTTATAATAATTTTTTGAACTATTAAAATTTCTTCTTCCTCTATAAATCTTATTAATATTATCTTCATTATTATCTTCAAAATTATCTTCTATATTTTGAATTTCTTCATTTTCTGAATCAGAATATTCTTCAGATGAATTGTTATCTTCACCTTCATTTTCTTCTTTAATAGTGTCTAAAACATTAATTCTTTTTCCTGAAGTTCCAGCTTCACTTAATTTTGCAGATATTTTTGATAATATATTATCTGTATTATTTTGGAAACTAATATCTTTGTTTTTATCATGAGGTATACTTTTAGTTTGAAAGAAAGGGGCTGAAATGTCATTAAATAATTTTTTCTTTGGTTTTTCTTCCTGAGAAATCACATTTGAAACTACATTATTAGCTATAGTATCTACTTGACTAGATATTGTTTTTAATATTTGATTTGAGTAATTATTTTGTTGTAAAATTCTTTGTATATCTTCTCCATTAATTGGTTCTTTGGTGTCTTTTCCTCTTTTAAAAGGGTCTGCTATTATTTCTCCTTTATGTGTTTGTATTTTAATACTTTGTAAAGGGGGATGAACAGCAGTAACAACTTCATTATTTTCTAAAATCCATTTTTTATGAAGACTTGTATTAACTTCTACTGAAGGTTTCTTTAAATAATCATTTATTCCTTCTTTTGAAAAGAAAACAGTAAGGAAACTAAAAAATAAAAAGTTTGATTTTAATTTTTTCATTTCTTTTTTCCATTCTTCTCCTATTTTATCTTGTATTTGTTCTTCTATTTTAAAATAAGGAATTTCTTCTTTTAAGTAGTTGATATGATTTTTTCTTTTGGGATAATGCATTAAGTTTAGAAACAAAAACTCAGATTTTAGAATCATTAATTTTAGATGTTCAAATTCAAGGTGATGAATTTCATCTTTGTAAGAATTTTGCTATAATTTATAGAGTTTATTTTAGGCTTATGTCATCACAAATTAATCCAAAATTCAATAGGCTCTGATACCACTTTTGAAGGATCGTTTGAAAATAAACTAATACTGTTTGGATTATAATAAATAACAAAATTATAGTCTTAATAATAATTTGGAAAATGATTTCTAAAAATAACATGATTAAGACAAGAATAAAAAAAATAATATTTTTGATGAAATTCATAATTATGCAGCAAGTAAAATTGATGTTCTAATTTTTAAATCGTAATAATATTCTTTCAAATCATTACACCAATTCCAAAGAATTGACTTTTCCGGATATTGTTTGCAAAGTTCTTTATATTTTAAATATTCTGAGTTTATAAAATCTGGAGATCCAACAAAATGGAAATGAGGACGAAGAACTCTATGCATATGAATAAATTAAAATTTTTATTTGAAATGTAAATTCTTACAATGATTTCTTGAAGGAAACTTGAAGGAAACTGCAGAGATTACAAGGATGATATTTTAGAGAGTAAGAAGTGAAGTGAATGCGAACTGCCTTCACCACTGATTTGAAGGGGTACTTATACTAATAAAGTTTACATTTGAATTTACATTACAAAGAAATTTAACTTTAATTTGACTTTAATTTCCGTAATCTTCGGCTTTTGGAAAAGTGAGTCTGATAATGCGTCAGATAATTGTCCTTTGAGTGGCATGGCATATTTCCTTTAATAAAGGAACTTTTGACTAATTCGTAAATCTGTCGGCAAGTTGATGGGGTGGTACACTTTGAGTATTTTGAGTCTTCCATATTTTGAAATCTTACATACAAAATGCGTCATCTGGGTCTTGTCCACAGGGTCCACCAAATGGGTCTGAAGACACAAATTCTTCGGATTTTGCAGATTTTTGAGATAAAAATTCTAAAAATTCATCTTTGAGATGTGGATTCTGTTTGAATGCTTCAAAAAATCTATGTTGCTCTAAAGAAATTTCTGGACTGGATGAAACCTTTGACTTTCCTTTATTTGAGACTGGTGAATCACCTTGGTATTTGATCTTTTCTCCTGTAGCAAGATAATGCTGTATAGACGTAGCTGAACAGATATCTTGCTGGTATTTGGACCACCATTTGATCCGTATGGATCTAACCAGTGAAAATGGTGTTGGGTCAGGAAAACATTTTTTAAATTGAAAATCCCAGGCAAAAATCCATGGGACTTTAAACTCTGCATGAAAAGTAACCATTTTTTGATAATTTGGAAGGGTTGAATTTTCTGCAAAAACTTGTAAACCATTTTTGACATTTGTAGGGAGAATTGAAGATTCTGATCCCATCTTTTTCCACCATTCAAAAAACCAAATGGGGAAAGTTTTGAGACAATCAGTATGAAAGATAAAAAACCAAGAATGTGTAAATGGCCGGATGAAAAAGGCCCTATACCAAGCATTCTTGTAATCAATATAATTAAAAACATTTGGAGAAAACCTTATTGAAAATTGTCTTTGATGGGTCATCCCACCAAATGTTGTTTGATTTAAAACTTGTTTTATTACACATTTGGAAAAAGTAATTTGATTTTTCTCATTTTTTGTATGAGATATTTCTACTGAATTTGTATCTACTAAAATAAGTTCATAAAATTTTTGAGTTTTTTGAAAGCAATCTGATTCCCAAAACTGAGAATCATTATTAAACAGTTGGAAACGATTTTTAATATAATCCTTTTGAATCATTTCTGTCGGTATTTCTGTATAGGGTGTAAGCCCTATTTCTTCTGTCCAAGCTTTGTTGATGTATTTGAATTCTTCTTTTGGATTGTTTGGAATTTGGATATTAGTAGGTTTGGGAGGAGTAACTAATATTGACTTATAAGGTAATTCTGGAAAATTTTGTAAGGGTGAAAATTTATTTGAAGAAGAAGGTAATTGGGCTTTTGATTTTGATGGTGAAGGTGTTTGAGGTTGGGTATATTTGACTAAATCTTTTGAATCCTGAGATTCATAATCTTTTGAAGACTGTATCTTTGATTTGGAGTAGGGATTCATCTGCATAATTATTTTCCTTGTAAAAATTCACGAGTAAGAAAATCTGGAAGAGAATTATTCTCTCCTTTTATATATTCAATTTGAAAATCAAAAACAGAAAGGATGGCTTGCCATCTTGCAAAAATTTGTTTTGAAACAATATTTTGAACATCTTTAGTCAAGACTTCTTTTGCTGATTTACAATCTATTCTTAATAAAAACTGTTTATTATAAAGATCATCTTGGAATTTTGAAATGCATAAGACAATTGAAAGAATTTCTTTTTTGATAGTAGAATAATTCTTTTGTGGTCCGAGCCAAATCCCTGAATGGAATCTAACTAATTGTTCTTTAGATTCTAATTTCTGTTTTAATATTCCTCCATATCCTATGTCTGAGGCATCTGTTTCAACTATCATAAAAGCCTTAGGATGTGGGATACCTAAACATGGTAAGGTTTTGACCTTTTGCTTAACATTTTTCACTATTTGTGTATGAGTTTCAGACCAGGCTGGGGGATTTTTCTTAAGTCTTTGATATAAAGGCTGACATGTCTGTCTTAAGTTTGGGAAGAAATCAGAAATGTAATTTAAACATCCTAAAAACCTTTGTAACTGGGTTTTTTCTTTGATAACATCTGGAAATTTATCATGGGGGGGGGTGGGGGGGGGGGGGGGTGGGGGGGGGGGGGGGTGGGGGGGGGGGGGGGTGGGGGGGGGGGGGGGTGGGGGGGGGGGGGGGTGGGGGGGGGGGGGGGTGGGGGGGGGGGGGGGTGGGGGGGGGGGGGGGTGGGGGGGGGGGGGGGTGGGGGGGGGGGGGGGTGGGGGGGGGGGGGGGTGGGGGGGGGGGGGGGTGGGGGGGGGGGGGGGTGGGGGGGGGGGGGGGTGGGGGGGGGGGGGGGTGGGGGGGGGGGGGGGTGGGGGGGGGGGGGGGTGGGGGGGGGGGGGGGTGGGGGGGGGGGGGGGTGGGGGGGGGGGGGGGTGGGGGGGGGGGGGGGTGGGGGGGGGGGGGGGTGGGGGGGGGGGGGGGTGGGGGGGGGGGGGGGTGCGAGGGGGGGGGGGTGGGGCGGGGGGGGGGGGGGCGGGGGGGCGGGGGGGCGCGGGGGGGGGGCGGGGGCGGGGGGGGCGGGGGGGCGGGGGGGGTGGGGGGGGGAGGAAATAAAACACGAGTATTTTGTTTCTATGTTTTGCGGGTGGTGTTTTCACTCTCGCATATGGACAGGGTGTTATTTCACTTGATTGAAATACTCTTAAAATTTTGTACTAAAATTACTATTTCATGGATGTCCGTGTGAAATTATGGTGTAATATCATTCCTAAGATCGTTTTAATGTGATTTTTCCAATCTCTAGTCCCAACGTAGGCTGATGTTTCTGTTTATGTGAAGTTAAACTTTGTTAACTCGTGACTCTAAAAATGAAACAATTTAGAGTGCCCTAGGTTATGTATGATATCGATAGTTTGATGTGTTTTCAGATAATTTTTGCGTTCCAAATTCAAAATTTGATTTATTCCCGTGATAGGGAATGCATGTTTGTGAAGTTTGGCCTACGTACTCTTAACCAACTCTTTGGACGAACATAACTAAAAGTTTCTTCTTCAAAATCTCATAATTCACAGATAACAAGGTCCATTTATTGGTCCTTAAGAATAATAGGAGCCTTTTGTAGATTTTATTTGTTTCTTAGAAGGTCAGTTGACTGTAAAATTTATAGAGTACAAAAGTCAAAATTCGCGTACTCGCGAGTTTCAATGAATTGATCCACTTCGGTGTGTAACGCGTACAAGAATCACAATATGGTTGTTTTGTGCCAATTTAAAATTCGTGGAGGTTATATTTTCACTACCAGATTTTTTAAACTTTTATCATTCACATGATAGAAGATATTTGGGCCGAGTTTCATTTTCTTTGCGCTTCTCGATACAACTGTTTTTTCGATGGTGTTCTTTTTAAAGAAACGACATTTTAAGAATTCTAGTATTCATCCTTTATAACTAACTCATTACGGCCAAACTCGGAATGTGAGCTATCAAAACACTAGAAAATGTAATGGTTGATATTCATTCTATTCCGAGTCCATTTTTAAATTTCATTTTGGGTGTGCCATGAATAAAATATAATTACTTTTGGGAAATCCTTTTAGATGGTTTTTTTAGTCTCAAATACGGGAAGTTTTTTATTCACGTAATAGAGAACGTATTTTTAATTTTTAGGACTAAGTTTATCCAGAGTGCTCTTTCGAATGCCATGTCTAACGATATAGTATTCACAATATATAAATTGCATACTCCAAACATCAAATTAATCTGATTCAGAGATAACGTAGCCCATTTTTGGGTCCCCTGGTCAAAGCACGAGCATTGTGGAGTTTTGTTGTAAAAACTTACTACAGATGGTCTTTCCACTGATCAATTAGGCAAGTAAAAAATTTACTTAAGATGGTCTTCCAACAGTCTAATTTGGCTATTAAACAATTCATAATTCATGTGGTACATGATTTTTGTTATGAGTTGCATGTTCCGTGGGCTTCACGTTAAAATTATTCTTTTTTGGAGTGTTGTGCGTAAAACAATCAAATTTTGGGTATTCTTAGTCAATTTATTTTTTCGTGGAGTTCAGTACTAAATTTATGAGTGTTTTTCATATGAAAGGTGATATATGGCCTTGTTTCATGATCGTAACGCAACTACTATATAACTTTTGGTTATTTGATAATGCTCGTGTTGAAACAAGTGTTTTTATGAATTTTAGTTTCCATGCTTTCGAAGAAATCTATTGATCCCAAACTCGAAACATGTAGTATCAGCTCGATAGAGAATGATTTAATTTTAGAAGAAGATAATTCAAAATCTAAACAAATTCTTGTACCTATTTCGATATGAGTTAAATATGATTTAAGATTCATGTAGTCTTTTAGTTATGAGGGTTGACGATTTATATTGTTTCTCACTAATGGTCTAAAGTTTCAAGTATTCTAGAATTGTGATATCACAATTGAACTGCTGTTATCAGTTTTGGTACTAACGTCAAATAAATTGACATAATTTTTCACGTGAGTGTCACGTTGATGTAAGGATGTATATTTTTTTTGTTGGGGGATTTTGGGTTAAGGAAATGGAATGTCACTCGCACGCTTCTCATAATTAAACATGTCATGCCATAATTTAAAAGCACATTGCATATTTGATATAATATATACATTGGATATCATCATTAAAATTTGGACAATACATTGTTAAAATAGAGAAGAATCCAATATAATCACAACTTTGAATTATTAAATATATAAATATTTGTCATAAGAATTTAATCTACAAAATAAAATTTACAGAATTTTAAAAGTAAGAGAATTTACTTGAATTTTTTTTATATAGAGGTATTGTGACCCCGTGATATACATAAAATCTTCTAATTTCAAAAGCAAAAGAAATGTTGTTTCGAATTTTTTAAATAATAGCACATGCAAACTATCTACTTTATTGAAAATACTATGAAAAAAATTAAAAATAATATAAAAAAACCTTATAGATTATTAATAATTAATAATTTATGAAATAGATTAGTATTACAATTGAGGGAAAAAATTAACGCCTATTAGAATTACAATAACGTATTGGAGTATACCAAAATATTAGTAATTGGACATTTTAGAACATGAACAATTACGTGGTTAGAAAGTTCTTATTCGAAGATTTATTGTTATTATGGACGAAATAATCAACAATAGATACCAACATTTTCAAATGAAATAGATTTATTGTGCAAATTATTAGCACGACATAAACAATTTTAGAATAAATTAAAAAAAGTTGAACTAATTAAAGGACAAACAATAAATATATTTGAGTTTTCTGTTTTTGAGAAACTGAGTTTGATAAAGTGGATGTCGTGTATGTTTGAATTTAATTCACATGTGTCATAATACTGATGTGAGTGTAGTAAATAAATGAGTCAAATTTTAGGCAAATGTGTGTACGTGTTAATTTATTTCACATGTGTTCGATCTATCAATGAGAAGGCCGTAAATAGGTTGAATTCAAGGTGGATGTGTGGACATGTAAATTTTATTCCACACGTGTGGGATAATAACGATATGACATCTGTAAGTAAATAGATCGAATTCCATGTTGTGTGTTATGTGTGTAAGTGTGAATTTATTTGACATATATCGGAGCTATCAATGTGAAGGTCGTAAATAGGTCGAACTCATGGTGGATGTGTGGACATGTAAATGTTATTTTACACGTGTGGGATGATACCGATTTGACATCTGTAAGTAAATAGTTCGAATTCCATGTTGTGTTATGTGTGTACGTGTAAATTTAATCCATACGTGTGGAATGATTCCGATATGAAACCGTAAATATATGGGTCATACTGAGGCAAATGCGAATGTGTTTTGGTTAAAATTAGTACCCGTTGTAAGCGATCGATATGAGTTAAATATGATTTAAGATTCATGTAGTCTTTTAGTTATGAGGGTTGACGATTTATATTGTTTCTCACTAATGGTCTAAAGTTTCAAGTATTCTAGAATTGTGATATCACAATTGAACTGCTGTTATCAGTTTTGGTACTAACGTCAAATAAATTGACATAATTTTTCACGTGAGTGTCACGTTGATGTAAGGATGTATATTTTTTTTGTTGGGGGATTTTGGGTTAAGGAAATGGAATGTCACTCGCACGCTTCTCATAATTAAACATGTCATGCCATAATTTAAAAGCACATTGCATATTTGATATAATATATACATTGGATATCATCATTAAAATTTGGACAATACATTGTTAAAATAGAGAAGAATCCAATATAATCACAACTTTGAATTATTAAATATATAAATATTTGTCATAAGAATTTAATCTACAAAATAAAATTTACAGAATTTTAAAAGTAAGAGAATTTACTTGAATTTTTTTTATATAGAGGTATTGTGACCCCGTGATATACATAAAATCTTCTAATTTCAAAAGCAAAAGAAATGTTGTTTCGAATTTTTTAAATAATAGCACATGCAAACTATCTACTTTATTGAAAATACTATGAAAAAAATTAAAAATAATATAAAAAAACCTTATAGATTATTAATAATTAATAATTTATGAAATAGATTAGTATTACAATTGAGGGAAAAAATTAACGCCTATTAGAATTACAATAACGTATTGGAGTATACCAAAATATTAGTAATTGGACATTTTAGAACATGAACAATTACGTGGTTAGAAAGTTCTTATTCGAAGATTTATTGTTATTATGGACGAAATAATCAACAATAGATACCAACATTTTCAAATGAAATAGATTTATTGTGCAAATTATTAGCACGACATAAACAATTTTAGAATAAATTAAAAAAAGTTGAACTAATTAAAGGACAAACAATAAATATATTTGAGTTTTCTGTTTTTGAGAAACTGAGTTTGATAAAGTGGATGTCGTGTATGTTTGAATTTAATTCACATGTGTCATAATACTGATGTGAGTGTAGTAAATAAATGAGTCAAATTTTAGGCAAATGTGTGTACGTGTTAATTTATTTCACATGTGTTCGATCTATCAATGAGAAGGCCGTAAATAGGTTGAATTCAAGGTGGATGTGTGGACATGTAAATTTTATTCCACACGTGTGGGATAATAACGATATGACATCTGTAAGTAAATAGATCGAATTCCATGTTGTGTGTTATGTGTGTAAGTGTGAATTTATTTGACATATATCGGAGCTATCAATGTGAAGGTCGTAAATAGGTCGAACTCATGGTGGATGTGTGGACATGTAAATGTTATTTTACACGTGTGGGATGATACCGATTTGACATCTGTAAGTAAATAGTTCGAATTCCATGTTGTGTTATGTGTGTACGTGTAAATTTAATCCATACGTGTGGAATGATTCCGATATGAAACCGTAAATATATGGGTCATACTGAGGCAAATGCGAATGTGTTTTGGTTAAAATTAGTACCCGTTGTAAGCGATCGATATGAGTTAAATATGATTTAAGATTCATGTAGTCTTTTAGTTATGAGGGTTGACGATTTATATTGTTTCTCACTAATGGTCTAAAGTTTCAAGTATTCTAGAATTGTGATATCACAATTGAACTGCTGTTATCAGTTTTGGTACTAACGTCAAATAAATTGACATAATTTTTCACGTGAGTGTCACGTTGATGTAAGGATGTATATTTTTTTTGTTGGGGGATTTTGGGTTAAGGAAATGGAATGTCACTCGCACGCTTCTCATAATTAAACATGTCATGCCATAATTTAAAAGCACATTGCATATTTGATATAATATATACATTGGATATCATCATTAAAATTTGGACAATACATTGTTAAAATAGAGAAGAATCCAATATAATCACAACTTTGAATTATTAAATATATAAATATTTGTCATAAGAATTTAATCTACAAAATAAAATTTACAGAATTTTAAAAGTAAGAGAATTTACTTGAATTTTTTTTATATAGAGGTATTGTGACCCCGTGATATACATAAAATCTTCTAATTTCAAAAGCAAAAGAAATGTTGTTTCGAATTTTTTAAATAATAGCACATGCAAACTATCTACTTTATTGAAAATACTATGAAAAAAATTAAAAATAATATAAAAAAACCTTATAGATTATTAATAATTAATAATTTATGAAATAGATTAGTATTACAATTGAGGGAAAAAATTAACGCCTATTAGAATTACAATAACGTATTGGAGTATACCAAAATATTAGTAATTGGACATTTTAGAACATGAACAATTACGTGGTTAGAAAGTTCTTATTCGAAGATTTATTGTTATTATGGACGAAATAATCAACAATAGATACCAACATTTTCAAATGAAATAGATTTATTGTGCAAATTATTAGCACGACATAAACAATTTTAGAATAAATTAAAAAAAGTTGAACTAATTAAAGGACAAACAATAAATATATTTGAGTTTTCTGTTTTTGAGAAACTGAGTTTGATAAAGTGGATGTCGTGTATGTTTGAATTTAATTCACATGTGTCATAATACTGATGTGAGTGTAGTAAATAAATGAGTCAAATTTTAGGCAAATGTGTGTACGTGTTAATTTATTTCACATGTGTTCGATCTATCAATGAGAAGGCCGTAAATAGGTTGAATTCAAGGTGGATGTGTGGACATGTAAATTTTATTCCACACGTGTGGGATAATAACGATATGACATCTGTAAGTAAATAGATCGAATTCCATGTTGTGTGTTATGTGTGTAAGTGTGAATTTATTTGACATATATCGGAGCTATCAATGTGAAGGTCGTAAATAGGTCGAACTCATGGTGGATGTGTGGACATGTAAATGTTATTTTACACGTGTGGGATGATACCGATTTGACATCTGTAAGTAAATAGTTCGAATTCCATGTTGTGTTATGTGTGTACGTGTAAATTTAATCCATACGTGTGGAATGATTCCGATATGAAACCGTAAATATATGGGTCATACTGAGGCAAATGCGAATGTGTTTTGGTTAAAATTAGTACCCGTTGTAAGCGATCGATATGAGTTAAATATGATTTAAGATTCATGTAGTCTTTTAGTTATGAGGGTTGACGATTTATATTGTTTCTCACTAATGGTCTAAAGTTTCAAGTATTCTAGAATTGTGATATCACAATTGAACTGCTGTTATCAGTTTTGGTACTAACGTCAAATAAATTGACATAATTTTTCACGTGAGTGTCACGTTGATGTAAAGATGTATATTTTTTTTGTCGGGGGATTTTGGGTTAAGGAAATGGAATGTCACTCGCACGTTCCTTCTCATAATTAAACATGTCATGCCATAATTTAAAAGCACATTGCATATTTGATATAATATATACATTGGATATCATCATTAAAATTTGGACACTACATTGTTAAAATAGAGAAGAATCCAATATAATCACCACTTTGAATTATTAAATATATAAATATTTTTCATAAGAATTTAATCTACAAAATAAAATTTACAGAATTTTAAAAGTAAGAGAATTTACTTGAATTTTTTTTATATAGAGGTATTGTGACCCCGTGATATACATAAAATCTTCTAATTTCAAAAGCAAAAGAAATGTTGTTTCGAATTTTTTAAATAATAGCACATGCAAACTATCTACTTTATTGAAAATACTATGAAAAAAATTAAAAATAATATAAAAAACCTTATAGATTATTAATAATTAATAATTTATGAAATAGATTAGTATTACAATTGAGGGAAAAAATTAACGCCTATTAGAATTACAATAACGTATTGGAGTATACCAAAATATTAGTAATTGGACATTTTAGAACATGAACAATTATGTGGTTAGAAAGTTCTTATTCGAAGATTTATTGTTATTATGGACGAAATAATCAACAATAGATACCAACATTTTTAAATGATATAGATTTATTGTGCAAATTATTAGCACGACATAAACAATTTTAGAATAAACTAAAAAAAGTTGAACTAATTAAAGGACAAACAATAAATATATTTGAGTTTTCTGTTTTTTAGAAACTGAGTTTGATAAAGTGGATGTCGTGTATGTTTTAATTTAATTCACATGTGTCATAATACTGATGTGAGTGTAGTAAATAAATGAGTCAAATTTGAGGCAAATGTGTGTACGTGTTAATTTATTTCACATGTGTTCGATCTATCAATGAGAAGGCCGTAAATAGGTTGAATCCAAGGTTGATGTGTGGACATGTAAATTTTATTTCACACGTGTGGGATAATAACGATGTGACATCTGTAAGTAAATAGATCGAATTCCATGCTGTGTGTTATGTGTGTACGTGTGAATTTATTTTACATATATCGGAGCTATCAATGTGAAGTCCGTAAATAGGTCGAACTCTGGGTGGATGTGTGGACATGTAAATGTTATTTTACACGTGTGGGATGATACCAATTTGACATCTGTAAGTAAATAGATCGAATTCCATGTTGTGTTATGTGTGTACGTGTAAATTTAATCCATACGTGTGGAATGATTCCGATATGAAACCGTAAATATATGGGTCATACTGAGGCAAATGCGAATGTTTTTTGGTTAAAATTAGTACCCGTTGCAAGCGATCGATATGAGTTAAATATGATTTAAGATTCATGTAGTCTTTTAGTTATGAGGGTTGACGATTTATATTGTTTCTCACTAATGGTCTAAAGTTTCAAGTATTCTAGAATTGTGATATCACAATTGAACTGCCGTTATCAGTTTGGGTACTAACGTCAAAATAAATTGACATAATTTTCCACGTGCGTGTCATGTTGATGTAAAGATGTATATTTTATTTTTGTTGGGGGATTTTGGGTGAAGGAAATGGAATGTCACTCGCACGTTCATTCTCGTAATTAAACATGTCATGCCATAATTTAAAAGCACATTGCATATTTGATATAATATACACATTGGATATCATCATTAAAATTTGGACAATACATTGTTAAAATAGAGAATAATCCAATATAATCACAACTTTGAATTATTAAATATATAAATATTTGTCATAAGAATTTAATCTACAAAATAAAATTTACAGAATTTTAAAAGTAAGAGAATTTACTTGAATTTTTTTTATATAGAGGTATTGTGACCCCGTGATATACATAAAATCTTCTAATTTCAAAAGCAAAAGAAATGTTGTTTCGAATTTTTTAAATAATAGCACATGCAAACTATCTACTTTATTGAAAATACTATGAAAAAAATTAAAAATAATATAAAAAAACCTTATAGATTATTAATAATTAATAATTTATGAAATAGATTAGTATTACAATTGAGGGAAAAAATTAACGCCTATTAGAATTACAATAACGTATTGGAGTATACCAAAATATTAGTAATTGGACATTTTAGAACATGAACAATTATGTGGTTAGAAAGTTCTTATTCGAAGATTTATTGTTATTATGGACGAAATAATCAACAATAGATACCAACATTTTTAAATGATATAGATTTATTGTGCAAATTATTAGCACGACATAAACAATTTTAGAATAAACTAAAAAAAGTTGAACTAATTAAAGGACAAACAATAAATATATTTGAGTTTTCTGTTTTTTAGAAACTGAGTTTGATAAAGTGGATGTCGTGTATGTTTTAATTTAATTCACATGTGTCATAATACTGATGTGAGTGTAGTAAATAAATGAGTCAAATTTGAGGCAAATGTGTGTACGTGTTAATTTATTTCACATGTGTTCGATCTATCAATGAGAAGGCCGTAAATAGGTTGAATCCAAGGTTGATGTGTGGACATGTAAATTTTATTTCACACGTGTGGGATAATAACGATGTGACATCTGTAAGTAAATAGATCGAATTCCATGCTGTGTGTTATGTGTGTAAGTGTGAATTTATTTGACATATATCGGAGCTATCAATGTGAAGGTCGTAAATAGGTCGAACTCATGGTGGATGTGTGGACATGTAAATGTTATTTTACACGTGTGGGATGATACCGATTTGACATTTGTAAGTAAATAGTTCGAATTCCATGTTGTGTTATGTGTGTACGTGTAAATTTAATCCATACGTGTGGAATGATTCCGATATGAAACCATAAATATATGGGTCATACTGAGGCAAATGCGAATGTGTTTTGGTTAAAATTAGTACCCGTTGTAAACGATCGATATGAGTTAAATATGATTTAAGATTCATGTAGTCTTTTAGTTATGAGGGTTGACGATTTATATTGTTTCTCACTAATGGTCTAAAGTTTCAAGTATTCTAGAATTGTGATATCACAATTGAACTGCTGTTATCAGTTTTGGTACTAACGTCAAATAAATTGACATAATTTTTCACGTGAGTGTCACGTTGATGTAAGGATGTATATTTTTTTTGTTGGGGGATTTTGGGTTAAGGAAATGGAATGTCACTCGCACGCTTCTCATAATTAAACATGTCATGCCATAATTTAAAAGCACATTGCATATTTGATATAATATATACATTGGATATCATCATTAAAATTTGGACAATACATTGTTAAAATAGAGAAGAATCCAATATAATCACAACTTTGAATTATTAAATATATAAATATTTGTCATAAGAATTTAATCTACAAAATAAAATTTACAGAATTTTAAAAGTAAGAGAATTTACTTGAATTTTTTTTATATAGAGGTATTGTGACCCCGTGATATACATAAAATCTTCTAATTTCAAAAGCAAAAGAAATGTTGTTTCGAATTTTTTAAATAATAGCACATGCAAACTATCTACTTTATTGAAAATACTATGAAAAAAATTAAAAATAATATAAAAAAACCTTATAGATTATTAATAATTAATAATTTATGAAATAGATTAGTATTACAATTGAGGGAAAAAATTAACGCCTATTAGAATTACAATAACGTATTGGAGTATACCAAAATATTAGTAATTGGACATTTTAGAACATGAACAATTACGTGGTTAGAAAGTTCTTATTCGAAGATTTATTGTTATTATGGACGAAATAATCAACAATAGATACCAACATTTTCAAATGAAATAGATTTATTGTGCAAATTATTAGCACGACATAAACAATTTTAGAATAAATTAAAAAAAGTTGAACTAATTAAAGGACAAACAATAAATATATTTGAGTTTTCTGTTTTTGAGAAACTGAGTTTGATAAAGTGGATGTCGTGTATGTTTGAATTTAATTCACATGTGTCATAATACTGATGTGAGTGTAGTAAATAAATGAGTCAAATTTTAGGCAAATGTGTGTACGTGTTAATTTATTTCACATGTGTTCGATCTATCAATGAGAAGGCCGTAAATAGGTTGAATTCAAGGTGGATGTGTGGACATGTAAATTTTATTCCACACGTGTGGGATAATAACGATATGACATCTGTAAGTAAATAGATCGAATTCCATGTTGTGTGTTATGTGTGTAAGTGTGAATTTATTTGACATATATCGGAGCTATCAATGTGAAGGTCGTAAATAGGTCGAACTCATGGTGGATGTGTGGACATGTAAATGTTATTTTACACGTGTGGGATGATACCGATTTGACATCTGTAAGTAAATAGTTCGAATTCCATGTTGTGTTATGTGTGTACGTGTAAATTTAATCCATACGTGTGGAATGATTCCGATATGAAACCGTAAATATATGGGTCATACTGAGGCAAATGCGAATGTGTTTTGGTTAAAATTAGTACCCGTTGTAAGCGATCGATATGAGTTAAATATGATTTAAGATTCATGTAGTCTTTTAGTTATGAGGGTTGACGATTTATATTGTTTCTCACTAATGGTCTAAAGTTTCAAGTATTCTAGAATTGTGATATCACAATTGAACTGCTGTTATCAGTTTTGGTACTAACGTCAAATAAATTGACATAATTTTTCACGTGAGTGTCACGTTGATGTAAAGATGTATATTTTTTTTGTCGGGGGATTTTGGGTTAAGGAAATGGAATGTCACTCGCACGTTCCTTCTCATAATTAAACATGTCATGCCATAATTTAAAAACACATTGCATATTTGATATAATATATACATTGGATATCATCATTAAAATTTGGACACTACATTGTTAAAATAGAGAAGAATCCAATATAATCACCACTTTTTTCCATTTGACTAACTTGTTTTTTTAACATATTAATTTCTGTTTGTAAATCCTTAGTAGTAATTTGTTTAAATATACTTTGAGAAGGATATTTATCAAATAATTTATTTAAACTAAAATGTTCTTTAATATGAATTTGTTTAGATTTTGAATTATCTTCTTCTAAAATTAAATCCTTAAGTTTGCTAAAATAATCTCTTCTTAATTCATCATCAGGAATTTGTTCTATTAAATCAAAAATAGCTTCTTTTTTATCTTTTGTTATAACATTAATACTTTGTTGACAACTTCCACAAATATCTTTTTGTGGTTCACTATCACTATCGTTATTAGAAGTGTTTGATTCATTTTCTATAATATCAGATTCTTCATCTGATTCTTTTAACAAATTATTAATGGAGTCTTTTATTTCTCTAACTTTCTTTTTCTTTTTAAGCCAACACTGACTTTCTGTATGACCAGGTTTCTTACAAAACCAACATTCTATATTCTTCTTGTCTTTATTCTGAGATCTATGTGTTTTAGAAGATTTCTTATGTTTATGTTTTGAGTGTTTTGATTGTTTAATATCTGAACTATTAAAACTACGATTAGTCTGGTTAAATCTTCTAGATCTTTTTTGTATTCTAGATGGAGGTTCAACCTTCATCATTCCAAACATTTCACAAAAACATCCTAGTTCTTTTGTAGTGTTATTTTTATCTGATTTATATTTATTCTGAAGTTTTAATTCTGAACATAATGATAAACCTTCTTTTTTGACAAAAGCAAATAATTGACCATATGTAATTTCTTCGAAAGGTATGTCTTCTGTACCTATTTCGTTTCTAAGTTTTTGTAAAATTCTTTCAGCAAAAAGTTTGGGTAATCCCATTATAAATCTTTCCTTCCAGAATGATGCATTACAATCATTCCGTCTTAAAACTTGAGTAAGGAAAACATCTTTATACCATCTATAATCTGATAATGAAGGACATCTTAAATTTGTTAAAATTATCTTTGATGAATTATACTCTTCCTTGGGATTTCCTATAAAATACATTCCTATTGTAATTATAAGATAATCACAAGCATCACTTGTTTCATATGGTTCATCATTTTCTACTATAATGATTTTATGCTCTAAAATCTGAGTTTTTGTTTCTAAACTTAATGCATTATCCCACCAGTTTTTTAATTGTCCAGTAAAACCTTGGACAAGTAAAGCGCATGCTTTATCTTCGGTTTGACCTTGTATTTTGTAAGCCATTCTAGCCATACCCATTTCTTGAAGTGTATTTAAAATTTCATACTCTGCTTTACCGTCTATATTCCATTCTGTAATAGAGGTACCATCATAAGTAGTTTTATGAAATTGGTTTCTTTCTTCATATTGTAAGTCCATAGGAGAAGGTCTCTTATAATAATTTTTTGAACTATTAAAATTTCTTCTTCCTCTATAAATCTTATTAATATTATCTTCAAAATTATCTTCTATATTTTGAATTTCTTCATTTTCTGAATCAGAATATTCTTCAGATGAATTGTTATCTTCACCTTCATTTTCTTCTTTAATAGTGTCTAAAACATTAATTCTTTTTCCTGAAGTTCCAGCTTCACTTAATTTTGCAGATATTTTTGATAATATATTATCTGTATTATTTTGGAAACTAATATCTTTGTTTTTATCATGAGGTATACTTTTAGTTTGAAAGAAAGGGGCTGAAATGTCATTAAATAATTTTTTCTTTGGTTTTTCTTCCTGAGAAATCACATTTGAAACTACATTATTAGCTATAGTATCTACTTGACTAGATATTGTTTTTAATATTTGATTTGAGTAATTATTTTGTTGTAAAATTCTTTGTATATCTTCTCCATTAATTGGTTCTTTGGTGTCTTTTCCTCTTTTAAAAGGGTCTGCTATTATTTCTCCTTTATGTGTTTGTATTTTAATACTTTGTAAAGGGGGATGAACAGCAGTAACAACTTCATTATTTTCTAAAATCCATTTTTTATGAAGACTTGTATTAACTTCTACTGAAGGTTTCTTTAAATAATCATTTATTCCTTCTTTTGAAAAGAAAACAGTAAGGAAACTAAAAAATAAAAAGTTTGATTTTAATTTTTTCATTTCTTTTTTCCATTCTTCTCCTATTTTATCTTGTATTTGTTTTTCTAATTTTAAAAACCAAAGTCTTTTTTCTCTATGAAAATCACTATTCATTTCTTCGTGTAAATATTCATAATCAGGGTTAAATTCTTCTCCTGATGTTATGACATACATATGTTCTGTTGAAGACTTAGGAGAGGTTGGATTGGAAAAGTTTTGATTAGAATTGTTTTGAGGTTCAGGGATGGGAGTTCTAAATCTATAATTATTGAATCCTGAAAACGATTGCCTAGAAGATTCAGGAATATCATTTGACTGGGAAAAATGCCTAACATATTCTGGTTCCCTATAAGAACTGGATCTTATGTAACTTCTATTAGGCTCTCTAAATGAATTAAATTTGACTGTAATTTTCCCATCAATTTCTTCTATAATATGTGAAACATCTTTTCTGACTATGTTTCTAGGAGGTTGTGGGTTACTAATTATAAATTCATCTGGAATGGTTATTTCATTCCATTTTAATCTCTTAGGTGTAAAAACCGTAGGTTTTTCTGCATCTATTTGTAACAAAATAGTCTCATCTTTTGAGGTAGGTAGCCTATTGAATTTTGGATTAATTTGTGATGACATAAGCCTAAAATAAACTCTATAAATTATAGCAAAATTCTTACAAAGATGAAATTCATCACCTTGAATTTGAACATCTAAAATTAATGATTCTAAAATCATTGGATCTGTAAGATCAACAGAATAATTTGGGGAACAATTAAAATATATGGGTCCGTTACATATATTAGTTTGAACTAAAGACATTAAAGAAGTTTGATATCTTTTTAATCTTTTATCTCTAAGAGCTAGGTAAATAGGAGTATCAACTCCTGCATGGACCAAAGGTTTGACAGCAACTTGAACCAAACCTATATGAATATATCTATAACCTTTTTCTAAATATTTTTTTATAGTATATCTATTTAACAAAGGTATACTTTGAGATTCTTCTTGTATACTTATGGTTTCTTCATGAGTTTTAACAGAAAATGCAGTTTTGAAATCAGTTAAACCTATTTGATATATATTCTCTATTTGTTCATGAGGTATAGTCCAATTTGAATAATTTATTGGTGCATGGGTTTCACTACTGTGAATAATATCATGGTTTCTTGAGCTAGATCCTGGGTAGAGAAAGTTTCTAAGTCTAATTGCCATTTTAAACTAGTAACCTTAAACGTCTAAGTTTGTTCTTAATTTCAGTTGGGTCGTACGGGAACACTATGCTGGGACCACCTAAACACGGCTGACCAACAGACTAACAAGCTTACCAACGTAAATTCCAACAACTAATCTTAAGTAAACTTAGTCTATTAAGATAAACTAATCTTAAATGGTTCCTTAAACTTTTGAAAATTACTCTAACAGGGGATATGGCTCTGATACCACTTTTGAAGGATCGTTTGAAAATAAACTAATACTGTTTGGATTATAATAAATAAGAGAAGGAATTATTCCATCAAAATACTATGAAAAAACAACAGAGCAATTATATACGGCTAATTCAAAACCATTAGATATTAGATACAAATTATCAAAGGCACATATTTGTAATAATGGATATTGCTTCAAAAATGTTTTTACCTTAGTAAGAGACATATCCCAAGATATGATATTAGGTACTCCTTTTTTAACTCAAATTTATCCTTTCATTACAAATAATATAGGAGTTTCTACCAATATACATGGTAAGACAATATTATTTCCTTTCATAACCCCTGTCAAACAAAAAGAAATACATTTACTTCAGCAATCTTCAATTTTTAAACAGATAAATATAATAGACAAAAGAAAAAATCATATCAACTACTTAAAAGAAGAATGGGGGGGGGGGGTGGGGGGGGGGGGGGGTGGGGGGGGGGGGGGGTGGGGGGGGGGGGGGGTGGGGGGGGGGGGGGGTGGGGGGGGGGGGGGGTGGGGGGGGGGGGGGGTGGGGGGGGGGGGGGGTGGGGGGGGGGGGGGGTGGGGGGGGGGGGGGGTGGGGGGGGGGGGGGGTGGGGGGGGGGGGGGGTGGGGGGGGGGGGGGGTGGGGGGGGGGGGGGGTGGGGGGGGGGGGGGGTGGGGGGGGGGGGGGGTGGGGGGGGGGGGGGGTGGGGGGGGGGGGGGGTGGGGGGGGGGGGGGGTGGGGGGGGGGGGGGGTGGGGGGGGGGGGGGGTGGGGGGGGGGGGGGGTGGGGGGGGGGGGGGGTGGGGGGGGGGGGGGGTGGGGGGGGGGGGGGGTGGGGGGGGGGGGGGGTGGGGGGGGGGGGGGGTGGGGGGGGGGGGGGGTGGGGGGGGGGGGGGGTGGGGGGGGGGGGGGGTGGGGGGGGGGGGGGGTGGGGGGGCCAAATCTCTTAATGTGTTCCATCCACACGATGGAGAAAGTTATGGTTGAGATTCATGTTTTCCCGAGTCCATGTTAAATTTGTCATTTCTGGGGTGTTATGAACAAAACACGGTCGTTTTTGGGAAATAATTTTTGGATGTTGTTTTGAATCTCAAATTTTTAAAATGTTAATAATTCACATTATGGAGAATGGATGTTTGGTTGTTAAACCTACGATTTTCCTAAAATCTCTTTCAACTAGCATATCTAACGGTATCTTATCAAAAGACAAATCATGCATGCTCTGAGTTTCAAGATCTTCTGATTTAGTGATAGCATGTCATTTTGGGAGTCGTGAAAGAAGTACTATTATTTTGGTTGAATTTTTTCAGATGGTATTTTTGCTCAAAAATTTGAAAAGTTAGTTATTCACGTGATCGAAATTTGGTTGTTGGGCCTTTGTATCGCTAAAGGGTTCTTTCGACTACCAAATCTAGCAGTATAATTCACAAGATACAAATAGCATGCCTCAAGTTTCATGCTAGTCTAATTAAGAGATAGCATGATACATTTTTGGTCTCTTGGGTAGATCACGAACATTACGGATTTTCACGGGTGAAACATTATTTGAAGACCTTTTGACTATCAAATTAAGCTAGTGAACTTCGAAATTCACTTGATGGAGAATATTTGTCCCAAGATTCATGTTCCTCTTATTTCACTCTAAATGGTCTATTTTGGTGTGTTATGCGTAATAGAATCACAATTTGGGTATTTTGGGCCTAGGTTTGTTTTTCCTGGATGTTGTGCATTCGTTACTAAATTTTAAAAGTGTTATTCACATGATAGGTGATGTTTGGGCCGGGTTTATATTGTTCTTTCTTCTAATTGGTGGATTTGGGCATTTTAAGAACTTTTCGTTCATTCTTTAAAGGTGTGTGAAACTAGGAATTACCAACATGATAGATAATGTTTTGGTGGGATTTCTTGTTGTTCTGAGTCCTATGTAGACATGGTCATTTTTGTGGTGTCATGTGTGAAAACCACGAGTATTTACGTTATATGTTTTGCAAATGGAATTACCGAACTCGAATTTAGACAGTGTGTTATTTACGTGGTAGGTATGTTCTTGAAAACTTCTGCTGGTTAGTTTTAGGTTGCTCTTGTGGAAACTAGGGTATAATATATTGGCCTAATTTCTTTTTTCAGTGATCTATCTAATTCCTGGTCCTTACATAGACTGATCTTTATATTTATGTTTTAGTTTATTGCGCCTCACACATTTATCTAAAATTTACTTTTTTAGGTTGCCCTAGATGAAACAAGAACATGCTAATATTCTTGGGATTGAGTTTCTTCAGGTAGTCTTCTGCATTTCTAATTTTAACCGTACTTTAATCACGTGATATAAAATGATTGTTCGGTATGTTCTACATATATATCTCTAAACTTCTATTTAGCCTACCATATCTAGAAGTTTCTTATTCACAAGATCTATATAGATTGCATGTTTCAATTTTTAGTTCTTCAGATTAATATATAACACGGTCCATTCCGGGGTCCCTGGGATTAATACAAGTATTTTGGATATCTTTTGGTAATGTTTTCTCTAGATGGTCAGTCGACTGTGTAATTCAGTCGTAAAATATTCAATGTTCGCGTAATGGAGAACTTGTAAATCGTTTTTAAGGTTCTTCTGAATTCGCTTTAAAAATATCAACTTTTGAGTGATTATGTGTACGAAAATCACATTATGGTTACGCCGATTTGGTTTTCTCATGGAGATGTGTTATAACGACCAAAATTTACATTTGTATTATTCAAATAATTCTGGTATTTTGGGTGATTATATCTTCTTTCCTCTTCTCGATAAAATATCTAATTTGACGGTTCCCTTATTAAAAAAAATAAAAAAGGATATTTTAAGAACTCTTATCTTCAACCTTCATAGCTAGTCCATTGATCCAAATCTCTTAATGTGTTCCATCCACACGATGGAGAAAGTTATGGTTGAGATTCATGTTTTCCCGAGTCCATGTTAAATTTGTCATTTCTGGGGTGTCATGAACAAAACACGGTCGTTTTTGGGAAATAATTTTTGGATGTTGTTTTGAATCTCAAATTTTTAAAATGTTAATAATTCACATTATGGAGAATGGATGTTTTGTTGTTAAACCTACGATTTTCCTAAAATCTCTTTCAACTAGCATATCTAACGGTATCTTATCAAAAGAAAAATCATGCATGCTCTGAGTTTCAAGATCTTCTGATTTAGAGATAGCATGTCATTTTGGGAGTCGTGAAAGAAGTACTATTATTTTGGTTGAATTTTTTCAGATGGTATTTTTGCTCAAAAATTAGAAAAGTTAGTTATTCACGTGATCGAAATTTGGTTGTTGGGCCTTTGTTTCGCTAAAGGGCTCTTTCGACTACCAAATCTAGCAGTATAATTCACAAGATACAAATAGCATGCCTCAAGTTTCATGCTAGTCTGATTAAGAGATAGCATGATACATTTTTGGTCTCTTGGGTAGATCACGAACATTACGTATTTTCACGGGTGAAACTTTATTCGAAGACCTTTTGACTATCAAATTAAGCTAGTGAACTTCGCAATTCACTTGATGGAGAATATTTGTCCCAAGATTCATGTTCCTCTTATTTCACTCTAAATGGTCTATTTTGGTGTGTTATGCGTAATAGAATCACAATTCGGGTATTTTGGGCCTAGGTTTGTTTTTCCTGGAGGTTGTGCATTCGTTACTAAATTTTAAAAGTGTTATTCACATGATAGGTGATGTATGGGCCGGGTTTATTGTTCTTTCTTCTAATTGGTTTATTTGGGCATTTTAAGAACTTTTCGTTCATTCTTTAAAGGTGTGTAAAACTAGGAATTACCAACATGATAGATAATGTTTTGGTGTGATTTCTTGTTGTTCTGAGTCCTACGTAGACATGGTCATTTTTGTGGTGTCATGTGTGAAAACCACGAGTATTTACGTTATATGTTTTGCAAATGGAATTACCGCACTCGTATTTAGACAGTGTGTTATTTACGTGGTAGGTATGTTCTTGAAAACTTCTGCTAAAATGGTTAGTTTTAGGTTGCCCTTGTGGAAACTAGGGTATAATATATTGGCCTAATTTCTTTTTTTCAGTGATCTATCTAATTCCTGGTCCTTACATAGGCTGATCTTTATATTTATGTAAAGTTTATTGCTCCTCACACAGTTCTCTAAAATTGGCTTTTTTAGGTTGCCCTAGATGAAACAAGAACATGCTAATATTCTTGTGATTGAGTTTCTTCAGGTAGTCTTCTGCATTTCTAAATTTAATAGTACTTTAATCACGTGATATAAAATGATTGTTCGGTATGTTCTACATATATATCTCTAAACTTCTCTTTATCCTACCATATCTAGAAGTTTCTTTTTCACAAGATCTATATAGATTGCATGTTTGGAATTTGAAGTTCTTCAGATTAATATATAACACGGTCCATTCCGGGTTCCCTGGGATGAACACAAGTATTTTGGATATGTTTTGGTAATGTTTTCTCTAGATGGTCAGCTGCTGCTGCTCTCTCCTCCCTTTTTATGTATATGACCTGGTACCCGAGTGGTATCAGAGCCACGTTGGAGTAGGTATGTGTATTGTATTAATATTGTATTGTAGTTATTAATGATTGTATTGTAGTTATTAATGTTGGTATTGAATGATTAATTATAAGTTTATCTTAGTTAATTCTGGGTTTTATATTGGATGCTTAAGTGATTATAAACTCTATAAAAATCTTTGCGAACAGTTTCCTGATCATCCTGAGTATAATCACTTTGTTAGTCTCCGTGACCATTATCATAGTTTAATTAAACGTATTAGTATTTTACTTGCTGCCTAATTATGTTATGCCTCCTTTAAAAATATCTTCCCGTTACGTCTCTTTTCCTGATCTATATAAACATATTGAAGAAGAATATATAAGATATAAGAAAAATTGTGAAAGGTTTCCAGACGATATTTATTATATTACCCAAAGAGATTATTATCATCAGCTACTCATCCGCTTTAGTATTTACTAGCAGCTTAATTTCCTTGTGCTCTATCTTTTGTTTTATTTAGTGTTTTAGATTGAAGCTTTAGTTCCCCAAAGTATAGTTTTACAGTGAAACCCGGGGATTTTCCCTTAAGTCGCGTAGCCTGTTAAGTCCCTGTCTTTGGCCGGTGTATAGGCTGTTTGGGATTGGCATAAACCGTTGACAGTGATCTGTAGAATTATGCAGAGGTTTGCTAGATCTTTGTCTAAAAGAGAAGGTGAGACAAGCGGTAGTAACAAAGAAATTATTTTAAATGAAAATTTCGAAAAATCTTTGCAAAATTGGAAATTACCAGTACAATCTTCTGTTTATAAACAGAAAGGAACTTTTGAATTTTCTTCTGATTATGTTGTCAAAACTGTAGAAGAAGCTATTCCTTTAACTGAAGGATATAATTCTTTTCAATTATTATCAAGAAATTTGATTGAAAAACATAGACAACAATACAAATTTCTTCATGTTGGTTTAATTCAGGTAGGCCTAAAGCCTGCTACAAGACTCGGATTAAATACATCCGCAATAATTTGTGTTCGGGATAAAAGACATAATAAATTTCATGACTCCTTATTGGGAATAATTGAGTCTAGTCTTTGTGATGGACCCATTTACTTCTCCTGTTTTCCAAATTTCACTCTGTCTCTCACAGATCCAACTCTGATGCACGCCTTGTGTCTTGATATTAAATCTGATGGGTTTAATATGATGCAAGGATCAGAAAATATAATCCTTATTTACAGGATTCAATATAAAGTTATGAACACAGTAGTACCAAGAATAAGAGATTTTGCTTTCGAACAGAAGGGATCTACTACTTTGTTTATTACAAATTTATCTAAAAGTAATTTAAAAGTACCCAAAACAATTACTTGGGATCATGTTAATTTACCTGAACAATGGATTTTGGAAAAGGCAAGTGAACCTGTTAAACAGGAAAATAGAGAATTAGAAGAAATAGTTGAATATCCTGATGGAGATGTTGAAATTAAATTCTCTAATCAAAGAATTGCTAGACTTAATTTAGGACAAAGTAGTCGATTTACTAGACCTAATTTGGCAGGTCCAAGTAGACTTAATTTAGGAAGAAGATCTACTTCTTCTGCCCCGCTATCTAAATTTGAAAAAGAAACCATATTAGGAACAAAATTTACTCCTGATGGGGTTAATCAACCTCAATATAATGTTAGCATACCATCAACTATTACCCCAACAGAAATTGAAGTTGATACTAACACAGGAAGAAAATCTCCGACCGCTTCTGACATGGGTTATAATAGTGACACAAGTGTTTTAACTATTACAATTCCTGAAGAAGTTTATTTTCCTTTTGACGGAATTGCTAAAGAATTATTTTATTCTCCTGAAAATGAAATTCAAAGAAAGTGGTTTTTCCAAGAAGATATTAAAAGTCAAAAAAAATTATTTACATCTTATAAGAGATTTCTACAGATAAATAAAGATGTCATTGATTTCTTTGATTTCTTGAAAAAATACTTTTATTTAAATAAAAAACAATTTTCGGATTTTGAAAACAAAACTTTTATTTCAACAATTGAGTCTTCCTATAATAGGGATTTTGTTACTAAAAATGGAAAAGTTTTCAGAAGCATCCACCCTCCAGAAGTAAATTTAACCGTTAAAATCGATGGAGAAGAAATTCTAGCCACACCCTATAGAAAAAAGGGTGATAATATTGATGCTGTTGTGCAACAAAATAATTTTACAAATTTAACTCTCAAAACTATTGGAGATCAATTAAATAGAATTGAGAAAATATTGATCTAAAATCTGATCAACAAAAGGTTTCTAAAGAAGAAACTTCTGTAATTGATAAAAGGGTTTTATTTAAACCAATGTCTTCTGAAAAGATTGATTTAAAATAAAACCACAAGATTCTTCCTCTGAGATGGTTGACGAAATAGTAAAGAGATTAAAAAATCTTGGGCTTAAAGAAAAAGAATTGTCACCATTGGAACAAAATTCAGATAGTGAATCCAATACTGAAAATCAAGATCAAATTTCCGAAATGGAAGAAAAAATAGATCAACTTGAAGATATGTTCTTAATAGAACAAAACCAACAACAACATTTTCAAGTTAATAAATTATCATCTTCTTATAAGAAGAAAATGGTATATAATGTACCAGCAAAACCTTATTATCATAAGCCAACACCGGTTGATTTACAACTTGAGCAGCATGATGAATACATGACTGTTCAATTTGATGGCAGATCCATTAATGAATGGAATATAGATGGAATGTCAGAATACCAAATGCAAACAGTATTGCATTACATGACTATGTATGCAACTGCTTGTAAAGCAAATGGAAATTCTGATCAAAATATTGCTAAAGCTATAACTCAAGGCTTTACTGGACAATTAAAAGGTTGGTGGGATTTCTACCTACCAGAAGAGGCAAATTGCATATTCTAAGAGCTGTTAAAATTGAAATTGTTGATAACCAACCTGTGCAAGTTACTGATTGTGTTAATACGCTATTATATACTATAGCAAAACATTTTATTGGAACAACCTCATTACAGTTGGATAAAACACAAGAACAATTAATGAATCTAAGGTGTCAAAACTTATCTCAGTTTAAATGGTATAAAGACGTGTTCTTCTCTAAAGTTTTTACTAGAGAAGATAGCCAACATGATTTTTGGAAAGAAAAGTTCTTATCAGGACTCCCTCATTTTTTCTCAGAGAAAATAAGGAATAGAATAAAACAGAAACATAGTGGCATTATTCCGTATGCCCAATATACCTATGGAGATCTATCTTCCGAGATTATCTCTGAAGGCATAAATTTATGTAATGAAATTAAATTACATAGACAAATTCAAAAAGAAAAGGTTTTAGGAAAAAGAATTATAGGAGACTTCTGTGAACAAATTGGTTAACCTCCTATAGGACCTTCTAGTGATAAAAGGAAACATAAGACTAATAAAGTCTCAAAAAATTCTAAGAATTTAAATTATTTTCCTAAAAAGGGAAAGAAAGGGTTTCATAGAGGAAAGAAGAATAAAGGAGAAAGTTCTTCGACCCCTAGGCAGAAACCCATTCCATTATGTTGGAAATGTCAAAAACCTGGTCATTACGCTAATAAGTGTAAAATGAAAAAGAAAATCAATAGTTTAGATATTGACGAAGGTCTTAAAAGAACTTTAGAAAAACTCTTTCTTAATGAAGAAGGAGAAAAAAGAGATTTTAAAATTACTGCTATAATTGACAATGAAGAAACTGAAGAATCTGAGAATTCTGAAGGATTTGAAACAGAATCCGAGCAATCAGATAATTCTGGTTGTGAAGGAAACTGTGACTATTATAAGGCCTTATGTCAGGCAAATGGGTTATGCACTCTAACCAAAGAAGATAATTTTATTCTCGATATAATTGATCAAATTACTGATCCAGTTGCTAAAAGAGAAATGCTCCAAAAATATTTGGAACAATACAGTCAGAAAAAATCTGATAAGGGAATAAAATTCAAAGAACCAGAGACTTACAGTCTAAAAGAAATTTTAAATAGGGCTAAGACCTCTAAAGAAAAGGATTCAGAGGATTCATGTACTAGTGAATTAATTCACGAAGTAAAAATTCTTAAGAAAGAATTAAGCGACTTAAAGTCTAGAGTTTCTTTAATTGAATTAAGAAATCTTGAAACAGATCTTAGTCCTAATCAGGACAATGACGATGATGAAAAAGATTCTTTAAAAGAAGAAAATGTAAATGCATCATTAACATTTGTGAATGTGATTGATAGGGTTATTACTCATAAATGGCACATTAAAATAAAAATCATTGTTCATAGAGAATATACTCTCTCTGCAATTGCTATGGTAGATTCTGGAACTGATTTAAATTGTATCAATGAAGGGTTAATTCCTTCTAGATATTTTTCGAAAACTACTGAAATTCTTAATGCTGCAGATGGCCGAAAGCTTATAGTAAAATATAAGTTACAAAATACTGCTGTCTGTAACAATGGAATTTGCCTTGAAATGCCATTTATAATGGTAAAAGATTTATCTCACGATGTAATTCTAGGAAATCCCTTTCTACACATGCTTTATCCCATAAAAAGCATTGACGAAAGAGGAATTACTAGCACTGTTGATTCACAGGAAATAACATTTAATTTTATTACACAACCTCGTTATCACGAGATTGATTTAATTCAAAAGAAAATAGAAAGTAAAGAAAAGTTTCTTAATTCCTTATCTCAGGAAATTAATTACAAAAAAATAGCTGAAAAGATACAGCAGCCTCATATTCAAAAGAAAATAAATGAATTACAAGAATTTATAACTAAAACAATATGTGCAGAAATTCCTAATGCCTTCTGGGGAAGGAAGAAACATATAGTAAATCTTCCATATGAACCAGACTTTAAGGAAAATCAAATTCAAACTAAGGCAAGACCTATAGCTATGGGTCCACGCCACCTTGAAATCTGCAAAAAAGAAATTGATGAGTTATTACTCAAAGGGTTAATTAGGAAATCCTATAGTCCCTGGAGTTGTCCGGCATTCTATGTTGAAAATGCTGCAGAATTAGAAAGAGGAGTCCCACGGCTTGTTATCAATTATAAGCCATTAAATAAAGCATTAAGATGGATTAGATATCCTATCCCTAATAAAAAGGATTTGTTACATCGACTTTACACTGCTAAAGTTAGGTCAAAATTCGATATGAGATCTGGATTTTGGCAAATTCAGATTGCCTAAGAAGACCGCTATAAAACCGCATTCACTGTACCATTTGGACACTACGAATGGAATGTGATGCAGTTTGGGTTAAAAAATGCCCCTTCCGAATTTCAAAATATAATGACCTCTCCCGTGGAGAACTTGTAAATCGATTTTAAGGTTCTTTTGAATTCGCTTTAAATCAATCAACTTTTGAGTGATTATGTGTACGAGAATCACATTATGGTTACGCCGATTTGGTTTTTTCATGGAGATGTGTTACAACGACCAAAATTTACATTTGTATTATTCAAATAATTCTAGGGTATTTTGGGTGATTATATGTTCTTTCCTCTTCTCGATAAAATATCTAATTTGATGGTTCCCTTAATAAAAAAAATAAAAAAGGATATTTTAAGAACTCTTATCTTCAACCTTCATAGCTAGTCCATTGATCCAAATCTCTTAATGTGTTCCATCCACACGATGGAGAAAGTTATGGTTGAGATTCATGTTTTCCCGAGTCCATGTTAAATTTGTCATTTCTGGGGTGTCATGAACAAAACACGGTCGTTTTTGGGAAATAATTTTTAGATGTTGTTTTGAATCTCAAATTTTGAAATGTTAATAATTCACATTATGGAGAATGGATGTTTGGTCGTTAAACCTACAATTTTCCTAAAATCTCTTTCAACTAGCATATCTAACGGTATCTTATCGAAAGACAAATCATGCATGCTCTGAGTTTCAAGATCTTCTGATTTAGAGATAGCATGTCATTTTGGGAGTCGTGAAAGAAGTACTATTATTTTGGTTGAATTTTTTTCAGATGGCATTTTTGCTCAAAAATTTGAAAAGTTAGTTATTCACGGGATCGAAATTTGGTTGTTGGGCCTTTGTTTCGCTAAAGGGCTCTTTCGACTACCAAATCTAGCAGTATAATTCACAAGATACAAATAGCATGCCTCAAGATTCAAGCTAGTCTGATTAAGAGATAGCATGATACATTTTTGGTCTCTTGGGTAGATCACGAACATTACGGATTTCCACGGGTGAAACTTTATTCGAAGATCTTTTGACTATCAAATTAAGCTAGTGAACTTCGCAATTCACTTGCTGGAGAATATTTGTCCCAAGATTCATGTTCCTTTGATTTCACTCTAAATGGTCAATTTTGGTGTGTTATGCGTAATAGAATCACAATTTGGGTATTTTGGGCCTAGGTTTGTTTTTCATGGAGGTTGTGCATTCGTTACTAAATTTTAAAAGTGTTATTCACATGATAGGTGATGTATGGGCCGGGTTTATTGTTCTTTCTTCTAATTGGTGGATTTGGGCATTTTAAGAACTTTTCGTTCATTCTTTAAAGGTGTGTAAAACTAGGAATTACAAACATGTTAGATAATGTTCTGGTGGGATTTCTTGTTGTTCTGAGTCCTACGTAGACATGGTCATTTTTGTGGTGTCATGTGTGAAAAACACGAGTATTTACGTTATATGTTTTGCAAATGGAATTACCGCACTCGAATTTAGACAGTGTGTTATTTACGTGGTAGGTATGTTCTTGAAAACTTCTTCTAAAATGGCTAGTTTTAAGTTGCCCTTGTGGAAACTAGGGTATAATATATTGGCCTAATTTCTTTTTTCAGTGATCTATCTAATTCCTGGTCCTTACATAGGCTGATCTTTATATTTATGTAAAGTTTATTGCTCCTCACACAGTTCTCTAAAATTGACTTTTTTAGGTTGCCCTAGATGAAACAAGAACATGCTAATATTCTTGGAATTGAGTTTCTTCAGGTAGTCTTCTGCATTTCTAATTTTAACCGTACTTTAATCACGTGATATAAAATGATTGTTCGGTATGTTCTACATATATATCTCTAAACTTCTCTTTAGCCTACCATATCTAGAAGTTTCTTATTTACAAGATCTATATAGATTGCATGTTTCGAATTTGAAGTTCTTCAGATTAATATATAACACGGTCCATTCCGGGGTCCCTGGGATGAACACAAGTATTTTGGATATCTTTTGGTAATGTTTTCTCCAGATGGTCAGTCGACTGTGTAATTCAGTCGTAAAATATTCAATGTTCGCGTAATGGAGAACTTGTAAATCGATTTTAAGGTTCTTCTGAATTCGCTTTAAATCAATCAACTTTTGAGTGATTAAGTGTACGAGAATCACATTTTGGTTACGCCGATTTGGTTTTTTCATGGAGATGTGTTATAACGACCAAAATTTACATTTGTATTATTCAAATAATTCTAAGGTATTTTGGGTGATTATATGTTCTTTCCTCTTCTCGATAAAATATCTACTTTGATGGTTCCCTTAATAAAAAAAATAAAAAAGGATATTTTAAGAACTCTTATCTTCAACCTTCATAGCTAGTCCATTGATCCAAATCTCTTAATGTGTTCCATCCACACGATGGAGAAAGTTATGGTTGAGATTCATGTTTTCCCGAGTCCATGTTAAATTTGTCATTTCTAGGGTGTCATGAACAAAACACGGTCGTTTTTGGGAAATAATTTTTAGATGTTGTTTTGAATCTCAAATTTTGAAATGTTAATAATTCACATTACGGAGAATGGATGTTTGGTCATTAAACCTACAATTTTCCTAAAATCTCTTTCAACTAGCATATCTAACGGTATCTTATCGAAAGACAAATCATGCATGCTCTGAGTTTCAAGATCTTCTGATTTAGAGATAGCATGTCATTTTGGGAGTCGTGTCAGATGGTATTTTTGCTCAAAAATTTGAAAAGTTAGTTATTCACGTGATCGAAATTTGGTTGTTGGGCCTTTGTTTCGCTAAAGGGCTCTTTCGACTACCAAATCTAGCAGTATAATTCACAAGATACAAATAGCATGCCTCAAGATTCAAGCTAGTCTGATTAAGAGATAGCATGATACATTTTTGGTCTCTTGGGTAGATCACGAACATTACGGATTTTCACGGGTGAAACTTTATTCGAAGACCTTTTGACTATCAAATTAAGCTAGTGAACTTCGCAATTCACTTGATGGAGAATATTTGTCCCAAGATTCATGTTCCTCTGATTTCACTCTAAATGGTCAATTTTGGTGTGTTATGCGTAATAGAATCACAATTTGGGTATTTTGGGCCTAGGTTTGTTTTTCATGGAGGTTGTGCATTCGTTACTAAATTTTAAAAGTGTTATTCACATGATAGGTGATGTATGGGCCGGGTTTATTGTTCTTTCCTCTAATTGATGGAGTTGGGCATTTTAAGAACTTTCCGTTCATTCTTTAAAGGTGTGTAAAACTAGGAATTACCAACATGATAGATAATGTTTTGGTGGGATTTCTTGTTGTTCTGAGTCCTACATAGACATGGTCATTTTTGTGGTGTCATGTGTAAAAAACACGAATATTACGTTGTATGTTTTGCAAATGGAATTACCGCACTCGTATTTAGACAGTGTGTTATTTACGTGGTAGGTATGTTCTTGAAAACTTCTGCTAAAATGGTTAGTTTTAGGTTGCCCTAGTGGAAACTAGGGTATAATATACTGGCCTAATTTCTTTTTTCAGTGATCTATCTAATTCCTGGTCCTTACATAGGCTGATCTTTATATTTATGTAAAGTTTATTTCTCCTCACACAGTTCTCTAAAATTGACTTATTTAGGTTCCCCTAGATGAAACAAGAATATGCTAATATTCTTGGGATTGAGTTTCTTCAGGTAGTCTTCTGCATTTCTAATTTTAACCGTACTTTAATCACGTGATATAAAATGATTGTTCGTTATGTTCTACATATATATCTCTAAACTTCTCTTTAGCCTACCATATCTAGAAGTTTCTTATTCATAAGATCTATATAGATTGCATGTTTCGAATTTGAAGTTCTTCAGATTAATATATAAGACGGTCCATTCCGGGGTCCCTGGGATGAACACAAGTATTTTGGATATCTTTTGGTAATGTTTTCTCTAGATGGTCAGTCGACTGTGTAATTCAGTCGATATTCAATGTTCGCGTAATGGAGAACTTGTAAATCGATTTTAAGGTTCTTCTGAATTCGCTTTAAATCAATCCAGTTATGAGTCATTATGTGTACGAGAATAACATTATGGTTACGCCAATTTGGTTTTTTCATGGAGATGTATCATAACGACCAAAATTTATATTGTATTATTCAAATAATTTTAGGGTATTTTGGGTGATTTTATGTTCTTTCCTCTTCTCGATAAAATATCTAATTTTATGGTTCCCTTATTAAAAAAAATAAAAAAGGATATTTTAAGAACTCTTATCTTCAACCTTTATAGCTAGTCCATTAATGTGTTCCATCCACACGATGGAGAAAGTTATGGTTGAGATTCATGTTTTCCCGAGTCCATGTTAAATTTGTCATTTCTGGGGTGTCATGAACAAAACACGGTCGTTTTTGGGAATGTATGAAAAAAGGGGAAGATTAAGGAAGAAGAAGAGATTTGTAATCAAAGTTGATGGTTTTGGCATGTAGAAAGTTCGGTATTTATAGGTGCAAATGCAATAAATAGGTGAATAGTTAATGGAAATTTGTGAAATTTATTTAAGCGCGACATGTAATTGAGAAAAATTCACCTCGTTATTGTTTTGTTAATACAATTGTTCATTTTTAACCTAAAGAATCATTGAATAAATATAGCATCTTCACCTTCCTTTACCGGCAAAGTAACATTATCAGAATTCCAAATAAACACATTAATAGAATTCCCAACACAAAGTTTATCGTTGTACGTTGTCTTACAGTTAACGTTCATAGTTGTGTTAAGCAAATTATCAAAAAATATTCTTCTCGATGTTCATAAAATCATGATGGTGGCAAAATAGATTGTGGACCTTCCCATATCTGATGAAATTTTATAACCCCTGAAGTGGTGATTCTCCGATAAATATGGCACTTTCTACATGCCAAAACCATCAACTTCAATAACAGATCTCTTCTTCTTTCGTAATCTTTTAGTTTTTCCATTTGAACGAACTAGGTTCATATTTGTTAATTTTGCTCCTTCATTTCTCTTTTAATTTTTTCACGATGAATGCAGATCAAAACGACCCTCCTGAATGGAATCCTTATCAAAATAACACTTTAAAAAAAGGTCATTCTGATAAGGATTCAATTTAGGAGGGACCTTTTGAACTGCAATCATTGTGAAAACGAAAAAAAAAAACCGTGAAGTTTCTAAATAAAAATATTTACCTAGTTCATACAAATGAAAAAAGGAGAATATTAAGGAAGAAGAAGAGATTTGTTATAAAAGCTGATGGTTTTGTCATGTAGAAATTGCGGTATTTATAGGTGGAAATGCTGAATAATTAATCGAAATTTGTGTAACTTCTTTAAGCGCGACATGTAATTGAGGAAAATTCACCTCGTTATTGTTTTGTTCATACAATTGTTCATTTTTAACCTAAAGAATCATTGAATAAATATATCATTTAAACCTTCCTTTGCCGGCAAAGTAACATTATCAACACGTTAATAGAATTCCCAACACAAAGTTTATCGTTGTTCGTTGTCTTACAATTAACGTTCATAGTTGTGTTAAGCAAATTGACAAAAAACATTCTTCTCGATGTTTATAAAATCATGATTGTGGCAAAATAGATTATGGTCCTTCCCTTATCTAATGAAATTTTATAACCCCTGAAGTGATGATTCCCCAATAAATATCGCACTTTCTACATGCCAAAACCATCAACTTCAATAACAAAACTCTTCTTCTTTCGAAATCTCCCAGTTTTTCCATTTGAATGAATTAGGTTCATATTTGTTAATTTTCCACCTTCATTTCTCGTTTAATTTTTTCACGATGAATGCAGATCAAAACGACCCTCCTGAATGGAATCCTTATCAAAATAACACTTTTAAAAAGGTCATTTTGATAAGGATTCAATTTAGTAGGGTCCTTTTGATCTGCAATCATAGTGAAAACGGAAAAAAAACAGTGAAGGAGCAAAATAGATATATTAACCTAGTACATACAAATGAAAAAAGGGGAAGATTAAGGAAGAAGAAGAGATTTGTAATCAAAGTTGATGGTTTTGGCATGTAGAAAGTTCGGTATTTATAGTTGCAAATGCAATAAATAGGTGAATAGTTAATGGAAATTTGTGAAATTTATTTAAGCGCGACATGTAATTGAGGAAAATTCACCTCGTTATTGTTTTGTTAATACAATTGTTCATTTTTTACCTAAAGAATCATTGAATAAATATAGCATCTTCAACTTCCTTTACCGGCAAAGTAACATTATCAGAATTCCAAATAAACACATTAATAGAATTCCCAACACAAAGTTTATCGTTGTACGTTGTCTTACAGTTAACGTTCATAGTTGTGTTAAGCAAATTATCAAAAAATATTCTTCTCGATGTTCATAAAATCATGATGGTGGCAAAATAGATTGTGGACCTTCCCATATCTGATGAAATTTTATAACCCCTGAAGTGGTGATTATCCGATAAATATGGCACTTTCTACATGCCAAAACCATCAACTTCGATAACAGATCTCTTCTTCTTTCGTAATCTTTTAGTTTTTCCATTTGAACGAACTAGGTTCATATTTGTTAATTTTGCTCCTTCATTTCTCGTTTAATTTTTTCACGATGAATGCAGATCAAAACGACCCTCCTGAATGGAATCCTTATCAAAATAACACTTTTAAAAAGGTCATTTTGATAAGGATTCAATTTAGTTGGGTCCTTTTGATCTGCAATCATAGTGAAAACGGAAAAAAAACAGTGAAGGAGCAAAATAGATATATTAACCTAGTACATACAAATGAAAAAAGGGGAAGATTAAGGAAGAAGATGAGATTTGTAATCAAAGTTGATGGTTTTGGCATGTAGAAAGTTCGGTATTTATAGTTGCAAATGCCATAAATAGGTGAATAGTTAATGGAAATTTGTGAAATTTATTTAAGCGCGACATGTAATTGAGGAAAATTCACCTCGTTATTGTTTTGTTAATACAATTGTTCATTTTTTACCTAAAGAATCATTGAATAAATATAGCATCTTCAACTTCCTTTACCGGCAAAGTAACATTATCAGAATTCCAAATAAACACATTAATAGAATTCCCAACACAAAGTTTATCGTTGTACGTTGTCTTACAGTTAACGTTCATAGTTGTGTTAAGCAAATTATCAAAAAATATTCTTCTCGATGTTCATAAAATCATGATGGTGGCAAAATAGATTGCGGACCTTCCCATATCTGATGAAATTTTATAACCCCTGAAGTGGTGATTCTCCGATAAATATGACACTTTCTACATGCCAAAACCATCAACTTCAATAACAGATCTCTTCTTCTTTCGTAATCTTTTAGTTTTTCCATTTGAACGAACTAGGTTCATATTTGTTAATTTTGCTCCTTCATTTCTCTTTTAATTTTTTCACGATGAATGCAGATCAAAACGACCCTCCTGAATGGAATCCTTATCAAAATAACACTTTAAAAAAAGGTCATTCTGATAAGGATTCAATTTAGGAGGGACCTTTTGAACTGCAATCATTGTGAAAACGAAAAAAAAAACGTGAAGTTTCTAAATAAAAATATTTACCTAGTTCATACAAATGAAAAAAGGGGAATATTAAGGAAGAAGAAGAGATTTGTTATAAAAGCTGATGGTTTTGTCATGTAGAAATTGCGGTATTTATAGGTGGAAATGCTGAATAATTAATCGAAATTTGTGTAACTTCTTTAAGCGCGACATGTAATTGAGGAAAATTCACCTCGTTTTTGTTTTGTTCATACAATTGTTCATTTTTAACCTAAAGAATCATTGAATAAATATATCATTTAAACCTTCCTTTACCGGCAAAGTAACATTATCAACACGTTAATAGAATTCCCAACACAAAGTTTATCGTTGTTCGTTGTCTTACAATTAACGTTCATAGTTGTGTTAAGCAAATTGACAAAAAACATTCTTCTCGATGTTCATAAAATCACGATGTGGCAAAATAGATTATGGACCTTCCCTTATCTAATGAAATTTTATAACCCCTGAAGTGATGATTCCCCAATAAATATCGCACTTTCTACATGCCAAAACCATCAACTTCAATAACAAAACTCTTCTTCTTTCGTAATCTTCCAGTTTTTCCATTTGAATGAATTAGGTTCATATTTGTTAATTTTCCACCTTCATTTCTCGTTTAATTTTTTCACGATGAATGCAGATCAAAACGACCCTCCTGAATGGAATCCTTATCAAAATAACACTTTTAAAAAGGTCATTTTGATAAGGATTCAATTTAGTAAGGTCCTTTTGATCTGCAATCATAGTGAAAACGGGAAAAAAACAGTGAAGGAGCAAAATAGAAATATTAACCTAGTACATACAAATGAAAAAAGGGGAAGATTAAGGAAGAAGAAGAGATTTGTAATCAAAGTTGATGGTTTTGGAATGTAGAAAGTTCGGTATTTATAGGTGCAAATGCAATAAATAGGTGAATAGTTAATGGAAATTTGTGAAATTTATTTAAGCGCGACATGTAATTGAGGAAAATTCACCTCGTTATTGTTTTGTTAATACAATTGTTCATTTTTAACCTAAAGAATCATTGAATAAATATAGCATCTTCACCTTCCTTTACAGGCAAAGTAACATTATCAGAATTCCAAATAAACACATTAATAGAATTCCTAACACAAAGTTTATCGTTGTACGTTGTCTTACAGTTAACGTTCATAGTTGTGTTAAGCAAATTATCAAAAAATATTCTTCTCGATGTTCATAAAATCATGATGGTGGCAAAATAGATTGTGGACCTTCCCATATCTGATGAAATTTTATAACCCCTGAAGTGGTGATTATCCGATAAATATGGCACTTTCTACATGCCAAAACCATCAACTTCGATAACAGATCTCTTCTTCTTTCGTAATCTTTTAGTTTTTCCATTTGAACGAACTAGGTTCATATTTGTTAATTTTGCTCCTTCATTTCTCGTTTAATTTTTTCACGATGAATGCAGGTCAAAACGACCCTCCTGAATGGATTCCTTATCAAAATAACACTTTTAAAAAGGTCATTTTGATAAGGATTCAATTTAGTAGGGTTCTTTTGATCTGCAATCATAGTGAAAACGGAAAAAAAAACAATGAAGGAGCAAAATAGATATATTAACCTAGTACATACAAATGAAAAAAGGGGAAGATTAAGGAAGAAGAAGAGATTTGTAATCAAAGTTGATGGTTTTGGCATGTAGAAAGTTCGGTATTTATAGTTGCAAATGCAATAAATAGGTGAATAGTTAATGGAAATTTGTGAAATTTATTTAAGCGCGACATGTAATTGAGGAAAATTCACCTCGTTATTGTTTTGTTAATACAATTGTTCATTTTTAACCTAAAGAATCATTGAATAAATATAGCATCTTCAACTTCCTTTACCGGCAAAGTAACATTATCAGAATTCCAAATAAACACATTAATAGAATTCCCAACACAAAGTTTATCGTTGTACGTTGTCTTACAGTTAACGTTCATAGTTGTGTTAAGCAAATTATCAAAAAATATTCTTCTCGATGTTCATAAAATCATGATGGTGGCAAAATAGATTGTGGACCTTCCCATATCTGATGAAATTTTATAACCCCTGAAGTGGTGATTCTCCGATAAATATGACACTTTCTACATGCCAAAACCATCAACTTCAATAACAGATCTCTTCTTCTTTCGTAATCTTTTAGTTTTTCCATTTGAACGAACTAGGTTCATATTTGTTAATTTTGCTCCTTCATTTCTCTTTTAATTTTTTCACGATGAATGCAGATCAAAACGACCCTCCTGAATGGAATCCTTATCAAAATAACACTTTAAAAAAAGGTCATTCTGATAAGGATTCAATTTAGGAGGGACCTTTTGAACTGCAATCATTGTGAAAACGAAAAAAAAACCGTGAAGTTTCTAAATAAAAATATTTACCTAGTTCATACAAATGAAAAAAGGGGAATATTAAGGAAGAAGAAGAGATTTGTTATAAAAGCTGATGGTTTTGTCATGTAGAAATTGCGGTATTTATAGGTGGAAATGCTGAATAATTAATCGAAATTTGTGTAACTTCTTTAAGCGCGACATGTAATTGAGGAAAATTCACCTCGTTATTGTTTTGTTCATACAATTGTTCATTTTTAACCTAAAGAATCATTGAATAAATATATCATTTAAACCTTCCTTTACCGGCAAAGTAACATTATCAACACGTTAATAGAATTCCCAACACAAAGTTTATCGTTGTTCGTTGTCTTACAATTAACGTTCACAAGTTAAGCAAATTGACAAAAAAAATTCTTCTCGATGTTCATAAAATCATGATTGTGGCAAAATAGATTATGGACCTTCCCTTATCTAATGAAATTTTATAACCCCTGAAGTGATGATTCCCCAATAAATATCGCACTTTCTACATGCCAAAACCATCAACTTCAATAACAAAACTCTTCTTCTTTCGTAATCTTCCAGTTTTTCCATTTGAATGAATTAGGTTCATATTTGTTAATTTTCCACCTTCATTTCTCGTTTAATTTTTTCACGATGAATGCAGATCAAAACGACCCTCCTGAATGGAATCCTTATCAAAATAACACTTTAAAAAAAGGTCATTTTGATAAGGATTCAATTTAGGAGGGACCTTTTGAACTGCAATCATTGTGAAAACGAAAAAAAAACCGTGAAGTTTCTAAATAAAAATATTTACCTAGTTCATACAAATGAAAAAAGGGGAATATTAAGGAAGAAGAAGAGATTTGTTATAAAAGCTGATGGTTTTGTCATGTAGAAATTGCGGTATTTATAGGTGGAAATGCTGAATAATTAATCGAAATTTGTGTAACTTCTTTAAGCGCGACATGTAATTGAGGAAAATTCACCTCGTTATTGTTTTGTTCATACAATTGTTCATTTTTAACCTAAAGAATCATTGAATAAATATATCATTTAAACCTTCCTTTACCGGCAAAGTAACATTATCAACACGTTAATAGAATTCCCAACACAAAGTTTATCGTTGTTCGTTGTCTTACAATTAACGTTCATAGTTGTGTTAAGCAAATTGACAAAAAAAATTCTTCTCGATGTTCATAAAATCATGATTGTGGCAAAATAGATTATGGACCTTCCCTTATCTAATGAAATTTTATAACCCCTGAAGTGATGATTCCCCAATAAATATCGCACTTTCTACATGCCAAAACCATCAACTTCAATAACAAAACTCTTCTTCTTTCGTAATCTTCCAGTTTTTCCATTTGAATGAATTAGGTTCATATTTGTTAATTTTCCACCTTCATTTCTCGTTTAATTTTTTCACGATGAATGCAGATCAAAACGACCCTCCTGAATGGAATCCTTATCAAAATAACACTTTTAAAAAGGTCATTTTGATAAGGATTCAATTTAGTAGGGTCCTTTTGATCTGCAATCATAGTGAAAACGGAAAAAAAACAGCGAAGGAGCAAAATAGAAATATTAACCTAGTACATACAAATCAAAAAAGGGGAAGATTAAGGAAGAAGAAGAGATTTGTAATCAAAGTTGATGGTTTTGGCATGTCGAAAGTTCGGTATTTATAGGTGCAAATGCAATAAATAGGTGAATAGTTAATGGAAATTTGTGAAATTTATTTAAGCGCGACATGTAATTGAGGAAAATTCACCTCGTTATTGTTTTGTTAATACAATTGTTCGTTTTTAACCTAAAGAATCATTGAATAAATATAGCATCTTCACCTTCCTTTACCGGCAAAGTAACATTATCAGAATTCCAAATAAACACATTAATAGAATTCCCAACACAATGTTTATCGTTGTACGTTGTCTTACAGTTAACGTTCATAGTTGTGTTAAGCAAATTATCAAAAAATATTCTTCTCGATGTTCATAAAATCATGATGGTGGCAAAATAGATTGTGGACCTTCCCATATCTGATGAAATTTTATAACCCCTGAAGTGGTGATTCTCCGATAAATATGGCACTTTCTACATGCCAAAACCATCAACTTCAATAACAGATCTCTTCTTCTTTCGTAATCTTTTAGTTTTTCCATTTGAACGAACTAGGTTCATATTTGTTAATTTTGCTCCTTCATTTCTCTTTTAATTTTTTCACGATGAATGCAGATCAAAACGACCCTCCTGAATGGAATCCTTATCAAAATAACACTTTAAAAAAAGGTCATTCTGATAAGGATTCAATTTAGGAGGGACCTTTTGAACTGCAATCATTGTGAAAACGAAAAAAAAAACCGTGAAGTTTCTAAATAAAAATATTTACCTAGTTCATACAATTGAAAAAAGGGGAATATTAAGGAAGAAGAAGAGATTTGTTATAAAAGCTGATGGTTTTGTCATGTAGAAATTGCGGTATTTATAGGTGGAAATGCTGAATAATTAATCGAAATTTGTGTAACTTCTTTAAGCGCGACATGTAATTGAGGAAAATTCACCTCGTTATTGTTTTGTTCATACAATTGTTCATTTTTAACCTAAAGAATCATTGAATAAATATATCATTTAAACCTTCCTTTACCGGCAAAGTAACATTATCAACACGTTAATAGAATTCCCAACACAAAGTTTATCGTTGTTCGTTGTCTTACAATTAACGTTCATAGTTGTGTTAAGCAAATTGACAAAAAAAATTCTTCTCGATGTTCATAAAATCATGATTGTGGCAAAATAGATTATGGACCTTCCCTTATCTAATGAAATTTTATAACCCCTGAAGTGATGATTCCCCAATAAATATCGCACTTTCTACATGCCAAAACCATCAACTTCAATAACAAAACTCTTCTTCTTTCGTAATCTTCCAGTTTTTCCATTTGAATGAATTAGGTTCATATTTGTTAATTTTCCACCTTCATTTCTCGTTTAATTTTTTCACGATGAATGCAGATCAAAACGACCCTCATGAATGGAATCCTTATCAAAATAACACTTTTAAAAAGGTCATTTTGATAAGGATTCAATTTAGTAGGGTCCTTTTGATCTGCAATCATAGTGAAAACGGAAAAAAAACAGCGAAGGAGCAAAATAGAAATATTAACCTAGTACATACAAATCAAAAAAGGGGAAGATTAAGGAAGAAGAAGAGATTTGTAATCAAAGTTGATGGTTTTGGCATGTCGAAAGTTCGGTATTTATAGGTGCAAATGCAATAAATAGGTGAATAGTTAATGGAAATTTGTGAAATTTATTTAAGCGCGACATGTAATTGAGGAAAATTCACCTCGTTATTGTTTTGTTAATACAATTGTTCGTTTTTAACCTAAAGAATCATTGAATAAATATAGCATCTTCACCTTCCTTTACCGGCAAAGTAACATTATCAGAATTCCAAATAAACACATTAATAGAATTCCCAACACAAAGTTTATCGTTGTACGTTGTCTTACAGTTAACGTTCATAGTTGTGTTAAGCAAATTATCAAAAAATATTCTTCTCGATGTTCATAAAATCATGATGGTGGCAAAATAGATTGTGGACCTTCCCATATCTGATGAAATTTTATAACCCCTGAAGTGGTGATTCTCCGATAAATATGGCACTTTCTACATGCCAAAACCATCAACTTCAATAACAGATCTCTTCTTCTTTCGTAATCTTTTAGTTTTTCCATTTGAACGAACTAGGTTCATATTTGTTAATTTTAATCCTTCATTTCTCTTTTAATTTTTTCACGATGAATGCAGATCAAAACGACCCTCCTGAATGGAGTCCTTATCAAAATAACACTTTAAAAAAAGGTCATTCTGATAAGGATTCAATTTAGGAGGGACCTTTTGAACTGCAATCATTGTGAAAACGAAAAAAAAAACCGTGAAGTTTCTAAATAAAAATATTTACCTAGTTCATACAAATGAAAAAAGGGGAATATTAAGGAAGAAGAAGAGATTTGTTATAAAAGCTGATGGTTTTGTCATGTAGAAATTGCGGTATTTATAGGTGGAAATGCTGAATAATTAATCGAAATTTGTGTAACTTCTTTAAGCGCGACATGTAATTGAGGAAAATTCACCTCGTTATTGTTTTGTTCATACAATTGTTCATTTTTAACCTAAAGAATCATTGAATAAATATATCATTTAAACCTTCCTTTACCGGCAAAGTAACATTATCAACACGTTAATAGAATTCCCAACACAAAGTTTATCGTTGTTCGTTGTCTTACAATTAACGTTCATAGTTGTGTTAAGCAAATTGACAAAAAAAATTCTTCTCGATGTTCATAAAATCATGATTGTGGCAAAATAGATTATGGACCTTCCCTTATCTAATGAAATTTTATAACCCCTGAAGTGATGATTCCCCAATAAATATCGCACTTTCTACATGCCAAAACCATCAACTTCAATAACAAAACTCTTCTTCTTTCGTAATCTTCCAGTTTTTCCATTTGAATGAATTAGGTTCATATTTGTTAATTTTCCACCTTCATTTCTCGTTTAATTTTTTCACGATGAATGCAGATCAAAACGACCCTCCTGAATGGAATCCTTATCAAAATAACACTTTTAAAAAGGTCATTTTGATAAGGATTCAATTTAGTAGGGTCCTTTTGATCTGCAATCATAGTGAAAACGGAAAAAAAACAGCGAAGGAGCAAAATAGAAATATTAACCTAGTACATACAAATCAAAAAAGGGGAAGATTAAGGAAGAAGAAGAGATTTGTAATCAAAGTTGATGGTTTTGGCATGTCGAAAGTTCGGTATTTATAGGTGCAAATGCAATAAATAGGTGAATAGTTAATGGAAATTTGTGAAATTTATTTAAGCGCGACATGTAATTGAGGAAAATTCACCTCGTTATTGTTTTGTTAATACAATTGTTCGTTTTTAACCTAAAGAATCATTGAATAAATATAGCATCTTCACCTTCCTTTACCGGCAAAGTAACATTATCAGAATTCCAAATAAACACATTAATAGAATTCCCAACACAAAGTTTATCGTTGTACGTTGTCTTACAGTTAACGTTCATAGTTGTGTTAAGCAAATTATCAAAAAATATTCTTCTCGATGTTCATAAAATCATGATGGTGGCAAAATAGATTGTGGACCTTCCCATATCTGATGAAATTTTATAACCCCTGAAGTGGTGATTCTCCGATAAATATGGCACTTTCTACATGCCAAAACCATCAACTTCAATAACAGATCTCTTCTTCTTTCGTAATCTTTTAGTTTTTCCATTTGAACGAACTAGGTTCATATTTGTTAATTTTGCTCCTTCATTTCTCTTTTAATTTTTTCAGGATGAATGCAGATCAAAACGACCCTCGTGAATGGAATCCTTATCAAAATAACACTTTAAAAAGAGTTCATTCTGATAAGGATTCAATTTAGGAGGGACCTTTTGAACTGCAATCATTGTGAAAACGAAAAAAAAACCGTGAAGTTTCTAAATAAAAATATTTACCTAGTTCATACAAATGAAAAAAGGGGAATATTAAGGAAGAAGAAGAGATTTGTTATAAAAGCTGATGGTTTTGTCATGTAGAAATTGCGGTATTTATAGGTGGAAATGCTGAATAATTAATCGAAATTTGTGTAACTTCTTTAAGCGCGACATGTAATTGAGGAAAATTCACCTCGTTATTGTTTTGTTCATACAATTGTTCATTTTTAACCTAAAGAATCATTGAATAAATATATCATTTAAACCTTCCTTTACCGGCAAAGTAACATTATCAACACGTTAATAGAATTCCCAACACAAAGTTTATCGTTGTTCGTTGTCTTACAATTAACGTTCATAGTTGTGTTAAGCAAATTGACAAAAAAAATTCTTCTCGATGTTCATAAAATCATGATTGTGGCAAAATAGATTATGGACCTTCCCTTATCTAATGAAATTTTATAACCCCTGAAGTGATGATTCCCCAATAAATATCGCACTTTCTACATGCCAAAACCATCAACTTCAATAACAAAACTCTTCTTCTTTCGTAATCTTCCAGTTTTTCCATTTGAATGAATTAGGTTCATATTTGTTAATTTTCCACCTTCATTTCTCGTTTAATTTTTTCACGATGAATGCAGATCAAAACGACCCTCCTGAATGGAATCCTTATCAAAATAACACTTTTAAAAAGGTCATTTTGATAAGGATTCAATTTAGTAGGGTCCTTTTGATCTGCAATCATAGTGAAAACGGAAAAAAAACAGCGAAGGAGCAAAATAGAAATATTAACCTAGTACATACAAATCAAAAAAGGGGAAGATTAAGGAAGAAGAAGAGATTTGTAATCAAAGTTGATGGTTTTGGCATGTCGAAAGTTCGGTATTTATAGGTGCAAATGCAATAAATAGGTGAATAGTTAATGGAAATTTGTGAAATTTATTTAAGCGCGACATGTAATTGAGGAAAATTCACCTCGTTATTGTTTTGTTAATACAATTGTTCGTTTTTAACCTAAAGAATCATTGAATAAATATAGCATCTTCACCTTCCTTTACCGGCAAAGTAACATTATCAGAATTCCAAATAAACACATTAATAGAATTCCCAACACAAAGTTTATCGTTGTACGTTGTCTTACAGTTAACGTTCATAGTTGTGTTAAGCAAATTATCAAAAAATATTCTTCTCGATGTTCATAAAATCATGATGGTGGCAAAATAGATTGTGGACCTTCCCATATCTGATGAAATTTTATAACCCCTGAAGTGGTGATTCTCCGATAAATATGGCACTTTCTACATGCCAAAACCATCAACTTCAATAACAGATCTCTTCTTCTTTCGTAATCTTTTAGTTTTTCCATTTGAACGAACTAGGTTCATATTTGTTAATTTTGCTCCTTCATTTCTCTTTTAATTTTTTCAGGATGAATGCAGATCAAAACGACCCTCGTGAATGGAATCCTTATCAAAATAACACTTTAAAAAGAGTTCATTCTGATAAGGATTCAATTTAGGAGGGACCTTTTGAACTGCAATCATTGTGAAAACGAAAAAAAAACCGTGAAGTTTCTAAATAAAAATATTTACCTAGTTCATACAAATGAAAAAAGGGGAATATTAAGGAAGAAGAAGAGATTTGTTATAAAAGCTGATGGTTTTGTCATGTAGAAATTGCGGTATTTATAGGTGGAAATGGTGAATAATTAATTGAAATTTGTGTAACTTCTTTAAGCGCGACATGTAATTGAGGAAAATTCACCTCGTTATTGTTTTGTTCATACAATTGTTCATTTTTAACCTAAAGAATCATTGAATAAATATATCATTTAAACCTTCCTTTACCGGCAAAGTAACATTATCAACACGTTAATAGAATTCCCAACACAAAGTTTATCGTTGTTCGTTGTCTTACAATTAACGTTCATAGTTGTGTTAAGCAAATTGACAAAAAAAATTCTTCTCTATGTTCATAAAATCATGATTGTGGCAAAATAGATTATGGACCTTCCCTTATCTAATGAAATTTTATAACCCCTGAAGTGATGATTCCCCAATAAATATCGCACTTTCTACATGCCAAAACCATCAACTTCAATAACAAAACTCTTCTTCTTTCGAAATCTTCCAGTTTTTCCATTTGAATGAATTAGGTTCATATTTGTTAATTTTCCACCTTCATTTCTCGTTTAATTTTTTCACGATGAATGCAGATCAAAACGACCCTCCTGAATGGAATCCTTATCAAAATAACACTTTTAAAAAGGTCATTTTGATAAGGATTCAATTTAGTAGGGTCCTTTTGATCTGCAATCATAGTGAAAACGGAAAAAAAACAGCGAAGGAGCAAAATAGAAATATTAACCTAGTACATACAAATCAAAAAAGGGGAAGATTAAGGAAGAAGAAGAGATTTGTAATCAAAGTTGATGGTTTTGGCATGTCGAAAGTTCGGTATTTATAGGTGCAAATGCAATAAATAGGTGAATAGTTAATGGAAATTTGTGAAATTTATTTAAGCGCGACATGTAATTGAGGAAAATTCACCTCGTTATTGTTTTGTTAATACAATTGTTCGTTTTTAACCTAAAGAATCATTGAATAAATATAGCATCTTCACCTTCCTTTACCGGCAAAGTAACATTATCAGAATTCCAAATAAACACATTAATAGAATTCCCAACACAAAGTTTATCGTTGTACGTTGTCTTACAGTTAACGTTCATAGTTGTGTTAAGCAAATTATCAAAAAATATTCTTCTCGATGTTCATAAAATCATGATGGTGGCAAAATAGATTGTGGACCTTCCCATATCTGATGAAATTTTATAACCCCTGAAGTGGTGATTCTCCGATAAATATGGCACTTTCTACATGCCAAAACCATCAACTTCAATAACAGATCTCTTCTTCTTTCGTAATCTTTTAGTTTTTCCATTTGAACGAACTAGGTTCATATTTGTTAATTTTGCTCCTTCATTTCTCTTTTAATTTTTTCACGATGAATGCAGATCAAAACGACCCTCCTGAATGGAATCCTTATCAAAATAACACTTTAAAAAAAGGTCATTCTGATAAGGATTCAATTTAGGAGGGACCTTTTGAACTGCAATCATTGTGAAAACGAAAAAAAAAACGTGAAGTTTCTAAATAAAAATATTTACCTAGTTCATACAAATGAAAAAAGGGGAATATTAAGGAAAAAGAAGAGATTTGTTATAAAAGCTGATGGTTTTGTCATGTAGAAATTGCGGTATTTATAGGTGGAAATGCTGAATAATTAATCGAAATTTGAGTAACTTCTTTAAGCGCGACATGTAATTGAGGAAAATTCACCTCGTTATTGTTTTGTTCATACAATTGTTCATTTTTAACCTAAAGAATCATTGAATAAATATATCATTTAAACCTTCCTTTACCGGCAAAGTAACATTATCAACACGTTAATAGAATTCCCAACACAAAGTTTATCGTTGTTCGTTGTCTTACAATTAACGTTCATAGTTGTGTTAAGCAAATTGAAAAAAAAAATTCTTCTCGATGTTCATAAAATCATGATTGTGGCAAAATAGATTATGGACCTTCCCTTATCTAATGAAATTTTATAACCCCTGAAGTGATGATTCCCCAATAAATATCGCACTTTCTACATGCCAAAACCATCAACTTCAATAACAAAACTCTTCTTCTTTCGTAATCTTCCAGTTTTTCCATTTGAATGAATTAGGTTCATATTTGTTAATTTTCCATCTTCATTTCTCGTTTAATTTTTTCACGATGAATGCAGATCAAAACGACCCTCCTGAATGGAATCCTTATCAAAATAACACTTTTAAAAAGGTCATTTTGATAAGGATTCAATTTAGTAGGGTCCTTTTGATCTGCAATCATAGTGAAAACGGAAAAAAAAACAGTGAAGGAGCAAAATAGAAATATTAACCTAGTACATACAAATGAAAAAAGGGGAAGATTAAGGAAGAAGAAGAGATTTGTAATCAAAGTTGATGGTTTTGGCATGTAGAAAGTTCGGTATTTATAGGTGCAAATGCAATAAATAGGTGAATAGTTAATGGAAATTTGTGAAATTTATTTAAGCGCGACATGTAATTGAGGAAAATTCACCTCGTTATTGTTTTGTTAATACAATTGTTCGTTTTTAACCTAAAGAATCATTGAATAAATATAGCATCTTCACCTTCCTTTACCGGCAAAGTAACATTATCAGAATTCCAAATAAACACATTAATAGAATTCCCAACACAAAGTTTATCGTTGTACGTTGTCTTACAGTTAACGTTCATAGTTGTGTTAAGCAAATTATCAAAAAATATTCTTCTCGATGTTCATAAAATCATGATGGTGGCAAAATAGATTGTGGACCTTCCCATATCTGATGAAATTTTATAACCCCTGAAGTGGTGATTCTCCGATAAATATGACACTTTCTACATGCCAAAACCATCAACTTCAATAACAGATCTCTTCTTCTTTCGTAATCTTTTAGTTTTTCCATTTGAACGAACTAGGTTCATATTTGTTAATTTTGCTCCTTCATTTCTCTTTTAATTTTTTCACGATGAATGCAGATCAAAACGACCCTCCTGAATGGAATCCTTATCAAAATAACAATTTAAAAAAAGGTCATTCTGATAAGGATTCAATTTAGGAGGGACCTTTTGAACTGCAATCATTGTGAAAACGAAAAAAAAAACCGTGAAGTTTCTAAATAAAAATATTTACCTAGTTCATACAAATGAAAAAAGGGGAATATTAAGGAAGAAGAAGAGATTTGTTATAAAAGCTGATGGTTTTGTCATGTAGAAATTGCGGTATTTATAGGTGGAAATGCTGAATAATTAATCGAAATTTGTGTAACTTCTTTAAGCGCGACATGTAATTGAGGAAAATTCACCTCGTTATTGTTTTGTTCATACAATTGTTCATTTTTAACCTAAAGAATCATTGAATAAATATATCATTTAAACCTTCCTTTACCGGCAAAGTAACATTATCAACACGTTAATAGAATTCCCAACACAAAGTTTATCGTTGTTCGTTGTCTTACAATTAACGTTCATAGTTGTGTTAAGCAAATTGACAAAAAAAATTCTTCTCGATGTTCATAAAATCATGATTGTGGCAAAATAGATTATGGACCTTCCCTTATCTAATGAAATTTTATAACCCCTGAAGTGATGATTCCCCAATAAATATCGCACTTTCTACATGCCAAAACCATCAACTTCAATAACAAAACTCTTCTTCTTTCGTAATCTTCCAGTTTTTCCATTTGAATGAATTAGGTTCATATTTGTTAATTTTCCACCTTCATTTCTCGTTTAATTTTTTCACGATGAATGCAGATCAAAACGACCCTCCTGAATGGAATCCTTATCAAAATAACACTTTAAAAAAAGGTCATTCTGATAAGGATTCAATTTAGGAGGGACCTTTTGAACTGCAATCATTGTGAAAACGAAAAAAAAAACCGTGAAGTTTCTAAATAAAAATATTTACCTAGTTCATACAAATGAAAAAAGGGGAATATTAAGGAAGAAGAAGAGATTTGTTATAAAAGCTGATGGTTTTGTCATGTAGAAATTGCGGTATTTATAGGTGGAAATGCTGAATAATTAATCGAAATTTGTGTAACTTCTTTAAGCGCGACATGTAATTGAGGAAAATTCACCTCGTTATTGTTTTGTTCATACAATTGTTCATTTTTAACCTAAAGAATCATTGAATAAATATATCATTTAAACCTTCCTTTACCGGCAAAGTAACATTATCAACACGTTAATAGAATTCCCAACACAAAGTTTATCGTTGTTCGTTGTCTTACAATTAACGTTCATAGTTGTGTTAAGCAAATTGACAAAAAAAATTCTTCTCGATGTTCATAAAATCATGATTGTGGCAAAATAGATTATGGACCTTCCCTTATCTAATGAAATTTTATAACCCCTGAAGTGATGATTCCCCAATAAATATCGCACTTTCTACATGCCAAAACCATCAACTTCAATAACAAAACTCTTCTTCTTTCGTAATCTTCCAGTTTTTCCATTTGAATGAATTAGGTTCATATTTGTTAATTTTCCACCTTCATTTCTCGTTTAATTTTTTCACGATGAATGCAGATCAAAACGACCCTCCTGAATGGAATCCTTATCAAAATAACACTTTTAAAAAGGTCATTTTGATAAGGATTCAATTTAGTAGGGTCCTTTTGATCTGCAATCATAGTGAAAAGGGAAAAAAAACAGCGAAGAACAAAATAGAAATATTAACCTAGTACATACAAATCAAAAAAGGGGAAGATTAAGGAAGAAGAAGAGATTTGTAATCAAAGTTGATGGTTTTGGCATGTCGAAAGTTCGGTATTTATAGGTGCAAATGCAATAAATAGGTGAATAGTTAAGGGAAATTTGTGAAATTTATTTAAGCGCGACATGTAATTGAGGAAAATTCACCTCGTTATTGTTTTGTTAATACAATTGTTCGTTTTTAACCTAAAGAATCATTGAATAAATATAGCATCTTCACCTTCCTTTACCGGCAAAGTAACATTATCAGAATTCCAAATAAACACATTAATAGAATTCCCAACACAAAGTTTATCGTTGTACGTTGTCTTACAGTTAACGTTCATAGTTGTGTTAAGCAAATTATCAAAAAATATTCTTCTCGATGTTCATAAAATCATGATGGTGGCAAAATAGATTGTGGACCTTCCCATATCTGATGAAATTTTATAACCCCTGAAGTGGTGATTCTCCGATAAATATGGCACTTTCTACATGCCAAAACCATCAACTTCAATAACAGATCTCTTCTTCTTTCGTAATCTTTTAGTTTTTCCATTTGAACGAACTAGGTTCATATTTGTTAATTTTGCTCCTTCATTTCTCTTTTAATTTTTTCACGATGAATGCAGATCAAAACGACCCTCCTGAATGGAATCCTTATCAAAATAACACTTTAAAAAAAGGTCATTCTGATAAGGATTCAATTTAGGAGGGACCTTTTGAACTGCAATCATTGTGAAAACGAAAAAAAAAACCGTGAAGTTTCTAAATAAAAATATTTACCTAGTTCATACAATTGAAAAAAGGGGAATATTAAGGAAGAAGAAGAGATTTGTTATAAAAGCTGATGGTTTTGTCATGTAGAAATTGCGGTATTTATAGGTGGAAATGCTGAATAATTAATCGAAATTTGTGTAACTTCTTTAAGCGCGACATGTAATTGAGGAAAATTCACCTCGTTATTGTTTTGTTCATACAATTGTTCATTTTTAACCTAAAGAATCATTGAATAAATATATCATTTAAACCTTCCTTTACCGGCAAAGTAACATTATCAACACGTTAATAGAATTCCCAACACAAAGTTTATCGTTGTTCGTTGTCTTACAATTAACGTTCATAGTTGTGTTAAGCAAATTGACAAAAAAAATTCTTCTCGATGTTCATAAAATCATGATTGTGGCAAAATAGATTATGGACCTTCCCTTATCTAATGAAATTTTATAACCCCTGAAGTGATGATTCCCCAATAAATATCGCACTTTCTACATGCCAAAACCATCAACTTCAATAACAAAACTCTTCTTCTTTCGTAATCTTCCAGTTTTTCCATTTGAATGAATTAGGTTCATATTTGTTAATTTTCCACCTTCATTTCTCGTTTAATTTTTTCACGATGAATGCAGATCAAAACGACCCTCATGAATGGAATCCTTATCAAAATAACACTTTTAAAAAGGTCATTTTGATAAGGATTCAATTTAGTAGGGTCCTTTTGATCTGCAATCATAGTGAAAACGGAAAAAAAAAACAGCGAAGGAGCAAAATAGAAATATTAACCTAGTACATACAAATCAAAAAAGGGGAAGATTAAGGAAGAAGAAGAGATTTGTAATCAAAGTTGATGGTTTTGGCATGTCGAAAGTTCGGTATTTATAGGTGCAAATGCAATAAATAGGTGAATAGTTAATGGAAATTTGTGAAATTTATTTAAGCGCGACATGTAATTGAGGAAAATTCACCTCGTTATTGTTTTGTTAATACAATTGTTCGTTTTTAACCTAAAGAATCATTGAATAAATATAGAATCTTCACCTTCCTTTACCGGCAAAGTAACATTATCAGAATTCCAAATAAACACATTAATAGAATTCCCAACACAAAGTTTATCGTTGTACTTTGTCTTACAGTTAACGTTCATAGTTGTGTTAAGCAAATTATCAAAAAATATTCTTCTCGATGTTCATAAAATCATGATGGTGGCAAAATAGATTGTGGACCTTCCCATATCTGATGAAATTTTATAACCCCTGAAGTGGTGATTCTCCGATAAATATGGCACTTTCTACATGCCAAAACCATCAACTTCAATAACAGATCTCTTCTTCTTTCGTAATCTTTTAGTTTTTCCATTTGAACGAACTAGGTTCATATTTGTTAATTTTAATCCTTCATTTCTCTTTTAATTTTTTCACGATGAATGCAGATCAAAACGACCCTCCTGAATGGAATCCTTATCAAAATAACACTTTAAAAAAAGGTCATTCTGATAAGGATTCAATTTAGGAGGGACCTTTTGAACTGCAATCATTGTGAAAACGAAAAAAAAAACCGTGAAGTTTCTAAATAAAAATATTTACCTAGTTCATACAAATGAAAAAAGGGGAATATTAAGGAAGAAGAAGAGATTTGTTATAAAAGCTGATGGTTTTGTCATGTAGAAATTGCGGTATTTATAGGTGGAAATGCTGAATAATTAATCGAAATTTGTGTAACTTCTTTAAGCGCGACATGTAATTGAGGAAAATTCACCTCGTTATTGTTTTGTTCATACAATTGTTCATTTTTAACCTAAAGAATCATTGAATAAATATATCATTTAAACCTTCCTTTACCGGCAAAGTAACATTATCAACACGTTAATAGAATTCCCAACACAAAGTTTATCGTTGTTCGTTGTCTTACAATTAACGTTCATAGTTGTGTTAAGCAAATTGACAAAAAAAATTCTTCTCGATGTTCATAAAATCATGATTGTGGCAAAATAGATTATGGACCTTCCCTTATCTAATGAAATTTTATAACCCCTGAAGTGATGATTCCCCAATAAATATCGCACTTTCTACATGCCAAAACCATCAACTTCAATAACAAAACTCTTCTTCTTTCGAAATCTTCCAGTTTTTCCATTTGAATGAATTAGGTTCATATTTGTTAATTTTCCACCTTCATTTCTCGTTTAATTTTTTCACGATGAATGCAGATCAAAACGACCCTCCTGAATGGAATCCTTATCAAAATAACACTTTTAAAAAGGTCATTTTGATAAGGATTCAATTTAGTAGGGTCCTTTTGATCTGCAATCATAGTGAAAACGGAAAAAAAACAGCGAAGGAGCAAAATAGAAATATTAACCTAGTACATACAAATCAAAAAAGGGGAAGATTAAGGAAGAAGAAGAGATTTGTAATCAAAGTTGATGGTTTTGGCATGTCGAAAGTTCGGTATTTATAGGTGCAAATGCAATAAATAGGTGAATAGTTAATGGAAATTTGTGAAATTTATTTAAGCGCGACATGTAATTGAGGAAAATTCACCTCGTTATTGTTTTGTTAATACAATTGTTCGTTTTTAACCTAAAGAATCATTGAATAAATATAGCATCTTCACCTTCCTTTACCGGCAAAGTAACATTATCAGAATTCCAAATAAACACATTAATAGAATTCCCAACACAAAGTTTATCGTTGTACGTTGTCTTACAGTTAACGTTCATAGTTGTGTTAAGCAAATTATCAAAAAATATTCTTCTCGATGTTCATAAAATCATGATGGTGGCAAAATAGATTGTGGACCTTCCCATATCTGATGAAATTTTATAACCCCTGAAGTGGTGATTCTCCGATAAATATGGCACTTTCTACATGCCAAAACCATCAACTTCAATAACAGATCTCTTCTTCTTTCGTAATCTTTTAGTTTTTCCATTTGAACAAACTAGGTTCATATTTGTTAATTTTGCTCCTTCATTTCTCTTTTAATTTTTTCACGATGAATGCAGATCAAAACGACCCTCGTGAATGGAATCCTTATCAAAATAACACTTTAAAAAGAGGTCATTCTGATAAGGATTCAATTTAGGAGGGACCTTTTGAACTGCAATCATTGTGAAAACGAAAAAAAAAACCGTGAAGTTTCTAAATAAAAATATTTACCTAGTTCATACAAATGAAAAAAGGGGAATATTAAGGAAGAAGAAGAGATTTGTTATAAAAGCTGATGGTTTTGTCATGTAGAAATTGCGGTATTTATAGGTGGAAATGGTGAATAATTAATTGAAATTTGTGTAACTTCTTTAAGCGCGACATGTAATTGAGGAAAATTCACCTCGTTATTGTTTTGTTCATACAATTGTTCATTTTTAACCTAAAGAATCATTGAATAAATATATCATTTAAACCTTCCTTTACCGGCAAAGTAACATTATCAACACGTTAATAGAATTCCCAACACAAAGTTTATCGTTGTTCGTTGTCTTACAATTAACGTTCATAGTTGTGTTAAGCAAATTGACAAAAAAAATTCTTCTCGATGTTCATAAAATCATGATTGTGGCAAAATAGATTATGGACCTTCCCTTATCTAATGAAATTTTATAACCCCTGAAGTGATGATTCCCCAATAAATATCGCACTTTCTACATGCCAAAACCATCAACTTCAATAACAAAACTCTTCTTCTTTCGAAATCTTCCAGTTTTTCCATTTGAATGAATTAGGTTCATATTTGTTAATTTTCCACCTTCATTTCTCGTTTAATTTTTTCACGATGAATGCAAATCAAAACGACCCTCCTGAATGGAATCCTTATCAAAATAACACTTTTAAAAAGGTCATTTTGATAAGGATTCAATTTAGTAGGGTCCTTTTGATCTGGAATCATAGTGAAAACGGAAAAAAAAACAGCGAAGGAGCAAAATAGAAATATTAACCTAGTACATACAAATCAAAAAAGGGGAAGATTAAGGAAGAAGAAGAGATTTGTAATCAAAGTTGATGGTTTTGGCATGTCGAAAGTTCGGTATTTATAGGTGCAAATGCAATAAATAGGTGAATAGTTAATGGAAATTTGTGAAATTTATTTAAGCGCGACATGTAATTGAGGAAAATTCACCTCGTTATTGTTTTGTTAATACAATTGTTCGTTTTTAACCTAAAGAATCATTGAATAAATATAGCATCTTCACCTTCCTTTACCGGCAAAGTAACATTATCAGAATTCCAAATAAACACATTAATAGAATTCCCAACACAAAGTTTATCGTTGTACGTTGTCTTACAGTTAACGTTCATAGTTGTGTTAAGCAAATTATCAAAAAATATTCTTCTCGATGTTCATAAAATCATGATGGTGGCAAAATAGATTGTGGACCTTCCCATATCTGATGAAATTTTATAACCCCTGAAGTGGTGATTCTCCGATAAATATGGCACTTTCTACATGCCAAAACCATCAACTTCAATAACAGATCTCTTCTTCTTTCGTAATCTTTTAGTTTTTCCATTTGAACGAACTAGGTTCATATTTGTTAATTTTGCTCCTTCATTTTTCTTTTAATTTTTTCACGATGAATGCAGATCAAAACGACCCTCCTGAATGGAATCCTTATCAAAATAACACTTTAAAAAAAGGTCATTCTGATAAGGATTCAATTTAGGAGGGACCTTTTGAACTGCAATCATTGTGAAAACGAAAAAAAAAAACGTGAAGTTTCTAAATAAAAATATTTACCTAGTTCATACAAATGAAAAAAGGGGAATATTAAGGAAGAAGAAGAGATTTGTTATAAAAGCTGATGGTTTTGTCATGTAGAAATTGCGGTATTTATAGGTGGAAATGCTGAATAATTAATCGAAATTTGAGTAACTTCTTTAAGCGCGACATGTAATTGAGGAAAATTCACCTCGTTATTGTTTTGTTCATACAATTGTTCATTTTTAACCTAAAGAATCATTGAATAAATATATCATTTAAACCTTCCTTTACCGGCAAAGTAACATTATCAACACGTTAATAGAATTCCCAACACAAAGTTTATCGTTGTTCGTTGTCTTACAATTAACGTTCATAGTTGTGTTAAGCAAATTGAAAAAAAAAATTCTTCTCGATGTTCATAAAATCATGATTGTGGCAAAATAGATTATGGACCTTCCCTTATCTAATGAAATTTTATAACCCCTGAAGTGATGATTCCCCAATAAATATCGCACTTTCTACATGCCAAAACCATCAACTTCAATAACAAAACTCTTCTTCTTTCGTAATCTTCCAGTTTTTCCATTTGAATGAATTAGGTTCATATTTGTTAATTTTCCACCTTCATTTCTCGTTTAATTTTTTCACGATGAATGCAGATCAAAACGACCCTCCTGAATGGAATCCTTATCAAAATAACACTTTTAAAAAGGTCATTTTGATAAGGATTCAATTTAGTAGGGTCCTTTTGATCTGCAATCATAGTGAAAACGGAAAAAAAAACAGTGAAGGAGCAAAATAGAAATATTAACCTAGTACATACAAATGAAAAAAGGGGAAGATTAAGGAAGAAGAAGAGATTTGTAATCAAAGTTGATGGTTTTGGCATGTAGAAAGTTCGGTATTTATAGGTGCAAATGCAATAAATAGGTGAATAGTTAATGGAAATTTGTGAAATTTATTTAAGCGCGACATGTAATTGAGGAAAATTCACCTCGTTATTGTTTTGTTAATACAATTGTTCGTTTTTAACCTAAAGAATCATTGAATAAATATAGCATCTTCACCTTCCTTTACCGGCAAAGTAACATTATCAGAATTCCAAATAAACACATTAATAGAATTCCCAACACAAAGTTTATCGTTGTACGTTGTCTTACAGTTAACGTTCATAGTTGTGTTAAACAAATTTTCAAAAAATATTCTTCTCGATGTTCATAAAATCATGATGGTGGCAAAATAGATTGTGGACCTTCCCAAATCTGATGAAATTTTATAACCCCTGAAGTGGTGATTCTCCGATAAATATGGCACTTTCTACATGCCAAAACCATCAACTTCAATAACAGATCTCTTCTTCTTTCGTAATCTTTTAGTTTTTCCATTTGAACGAACTAGGTTCATATTTGTTAATTTTGCTCCTTCATTTCTCTTTTAATTTTTTCACGATGAATGCAGATCAAAACGACCCTCCTGAATGGAATCCTTATCAAAATAACACTTTAAAAAAAGGTCATTCTGATAAGGATTCAATTTAGGAGGGACCTTTTGAACTGCAATCATTGTGAAAACGAAAAAAAAACCGTGAAGTTTCTAAATAAAAATATTTACCTAGTTCATACAAATGAAAAAAGGGGAATATTAAGGAAGAAGAAGAGATTTGTTATAAAAGCTGATGGTTTTGTCATGTAGAAATTGCGGTATTTATAGGTTGAAAAGCTGAATAATTAATCGAAATTTGTGTAACTTCTTTAAGCGCGACATGTAATTGAGGAAAATTCACCTCGTTATTGTTTTGTTCATACAATTGTTCATTTTTAACCTAAAGAATCATTGAATAAATATATCATTTAAACCTTCCTTTACCGGCAAAGTAACATTATCAACACGTTAATAGAATTCCCAACACAAAGTTTATCGTTGTACGTTGTCTTACAGTTAACGTTCATAGTTGTGTTAAGCAAATTATCAAAAAATATTCTTCTCGATGTTCATAAAATCATGATGGTGGCAAAATAGATTGTGGACCTTCCCAAATCTGATGAAATTTTATAACCCCTGAAGTGGTGATTCTCTGATAAATATGGCACTTTCTACATGCCAAAACCATCAACTTCAATAACAGATCTCTTCTTCTTTCGTAATCTTTTAGTTTTTCCATTTGAACGAACTAGGTTCATATTTGTTAATTTTGCTCCTTCATTTCTCTTTTAATTTTTTCACGATGAATGCAGATCAAAACGACCCTCCTGAATGGAATCCTTATCAAAATAACACTTTAACAAAATGTCGTTCTGATAAGGATTCAATTTAGGAGGGACCTTTTGAACTGCAATCATTGTGAAAACGAAAAAAAAACCGTGAAGTTTCTAAATAAAAATATTTACCTAGTTCATACAAATGAAAAAAGGGGAATATTAAGGAAGAAGAAGAGATTTGTTATAAAAGCTGATGGTTTTGTCATGTAGAAATTGCGGTATTTATAGGTGGAAATGCTGAATAATTAATCGAAATTTGTGTAACTTCTTTAAGCGCGACATGTAATTGAGGAAAATTCACCTCGTTATTGTTTTGTTCATACAATTGTTCATTTTTAACCTAAAGAATCATTGAATAAATACGTCATTTAAACCTTCCTTTACCGGCAAAGTAACATTATCAACACGTTAATAGAATTCCCAACACAAAGTTTATCGTTGTTCGTTGTCTTACAATTAACGTTCATAGTTGTGTTAAGCAAATTGACAAAAAAAATTCTTCTCGATGTTCATAAAATCATGATTGTGGCAAAATAGATTATGGACCTTCCCTTATCTAATGAAATTTTATAACCCCTGAAGTGATGATTCCCCAATAAATATCGCACTTTCTACATGCCAAAACCATCAACTTCAATAACAAAACTCTTCTTCTTTCGTAATCTTCCAGTTTTTCCATTTGAATGAATTAGGTTCATATTTGTTAATTTTCCACCTTCATTTCTCGTTTAATTTTTTCACGATGAATGCAGATCAAAACGACCCTCCTGAATGGAATCCTTATCAAAATAACACTTTTAAAAAGGTCATTTTGATAAGGATTCAATTTAGTAGGGTCCTTTTGATCTGCAATCATAGTGAAAACGGAAAAAAAACAGCGAAGGAGCAAAATAGAAATATTAACCTAGTACATACAAATGAAAAAAGGGGAAGATTAAGGAAGAAGAAGAGATTTGTAATCAAAGTTGATGGTTTTGGCATGTCGAAAGTTCGGTATTTATAGGTGCAAATGCAATAAATAGGTGAATAGTTAATGGAAATTTGTGAAATTTATTTAAGCGCGACATGTAATTGAGGAAAATTCACCTCGTTATTGTTTTGCTATTACAATTGTTCGTTTTTAACCTAAAGAATCATTGAATAAATATAGCATCTTCACCTTCCTTTACCGGCAAAGTAACATTATCAGAATTCCAAATAAACACATTAATAGAATTCCCAACACAAAGTTTATCGTTGTACGTTGTCTTACAGTTAACGTTCATAGTTGTGTTAAGCCAATTATCAAAAAATATTCTTCTCGATGTTCATAAAATCATGATGGTGGCAAAATAGATTGTGGACCTTCCCATATCTGATGAAATTTTATAACCCCTGAAGTGGTGATTCTCCGATAAATATGGCACTTTCTACATGCCAAAACCATCAACTTCAATAACAGATCTCTTCTTCTTTCGTAATCTTTTAGGTTTTCCATTTGAACGAACTAGGTTCATATTTGTTAATTTTGCTCCTTCATTTCTCTTTTAATTTTTTCACGATGAATGCAGATCAAAACGACCCTCCTGAATGGAATCCTTATCAAAATAACACTTTAAAAAAAGGTCATTCTGATAAGGATTCAATTTAGGAGGGACCTTTTGAACTGCAATCATTGTGAAAACGAAAAAAAAACCGTGAAGTTTCTAAATAAAAATATTTACCTAGTTCATACAAATGAAAAAAGGGGAATATTAAGGAAAAAGAAGAGATTTGTTATAAAAGCTGATGGTTTTGTCATGTAGAAATTGCGGTATTTATAGGTTGAAATGCTGAATAATTAATCGAAATTTGTGTAACTTCTTTAAGCGCGACATGTAATTGAGGAAAATTCACCTCGTTATTGTTTTGTTCATACAATTGTTCATTTTTAACCTAAAGAATCATTGAATAAATATATCATTTAAACCTTCCTTTACCGGCAAAGTAACATTATCAACACGTTAATAGAATTCCCAACACAAAGTTTATCGTTGTTCGTTGTCTTACAATTAACGTTCATAGTTGTGTTAAGCAAATTGACAAAAAAAATTCTTCTCGATGTTCATAAAATCATGATTGTGGCAAAATAGATTATGGACCTTCCCTTATCTAATGAAATTTTAAAACCCCTGAAGTTATGATTCCCCAAAAAATATCGCACTTTCTACATGCCAAAACCATCAACTTCAATAACAAAACTCTTCTTCTTTCGTAATCTTCCAGTTTTTCCATTTGAATGAATTAGGTTCATATTTGTTAATTTTCCACCTTCATTTCTCGTTTAATTTTTTCACGATGAATGCAGATCAAAACGACCCTCCTGAATGGAATCCTTATCAAAATAACACTTTTAAAAAGGTCATTTTGATAAGGATTCAATTTAGTAGGGTCCTTTTGATCTGCAATCATAGTGAAAACGGAAAAAAAACAGCGAAGGAGCAAAATAGAAATATTAACCTAGTACATACAAATGAAAAAAGGGGAAGATTAAGGAAGAAGAAGAGATTTGTAATCAAAGTTGATGGTTTTGGCATGTCGAAAGTTCGGTATTTATAGGTGCAAATGCAATAAATAGGTGAATAGTTAATGGAAATTTGTGAAATTTATTTAAGCGCGACATGTAATTGAGGAAAATTCACCTCGTTATTGTTTTGCTATTACAATTGTTCATTTTTAACCTAAAGAATCATTGAATAAATATAGCATCTTCACCTTCCTTTACCGGCAAAGTAACATTATCAGAATTCCAAATAAACACATTAATAGAATTCCCAACACAAAGTTTATCGTTGTACGTTGTCTTACAGTTAACGTTCATAGTTGTGTTAAGCAAATTATCAAAAAATATTCTTCTCGATGTTCATAAAATCATGATGGTGGCAAAATAGATTGTGGACCTTCCCATATCTGATGAAATTTTATAACCCCTGAAGTGGTGATTCTCCGATAAATATGGCACTTTCTACATGCCAAAACCATCAACTTCAATAACAGATCTCTTCTTCTTTCGTAATCTTTTAGTTTTTCCATTTGAACGAACTAGGTTCATATTTGTTAATTTTGCTCCTTCATTTCTCTTTTAATTTTTTCACGATGAATGCAGATCAAAACGACCCTCCTGAATGGAATCCTTATCAAAATAACACTTTAACAAAAGGTCGTTCTGATAAGGATTCAATTTAGTAGGGACCTTTTGAACTGCAATCATTGTGAAAACGAAAAAAAAACCGTGAAGTTTCTAAATAAAAATATTTACCTAGTTTCATACAAATGAAAAAAGGGGAATATTAAGGAAGAAGAAGAGATTTCTTATAAAAGCTGATGGTTTTGTCATGTAGAAATTGCGGTATTTATAGGTGGAAATGCTGAATAATTAATCGAAATTTGTGTAACTTCTTTAAGCGCGACATGTAATTGAGGAAAATTCACCTCGTTATTGTTTTGTTCATACAATTGTTCATTTTTAACCTAAAGAATCATTGAATAAATACGTCATTTAAACCTTCCTTTACCGGCAAAGTAACATTATCAACACGTTAATAGAATTCCCAACACAAAGTTTATCGTTGTTCGTTGTCTTACAATTAACGTTCATAGTTGTGTTAAGCAAATTGACAAAAAAAATTCTTCTCGATGTTCATAAAATCATGATTGTGGCAAAATAGATTATGGACCTTCCCTTATCTAATGAAATTTTATAACCCCTGAAGTGATGATTCCCCAATAAATATCGCACTTTCTACATGCCAAAACCATCAACTTCAATAACAAAACTCTTCTTCTTTCGTAATCTTCCAGTTTTTCCATTTGAATGAATTAGGTTCATATAATGTTAATTTTCCACCTTCATTTCTCGTTTAATTTTTTCACGATGAATGCAGATCAAAACGACCCTCCTAAATGGAATCCTTATCAAAATAACACTTTTAAAAAGGTCATTTTGATAAGGATTCAATTTAGTAGGGTCCTTTTGATCTGCAATCATAGTGAAAACGGAAAAAAAACAGTGAAGGAGCAAAATAGAAATATTAACCTAGTACATACAAATGAAAAAAGGGGAAGATTAAGGAAGAAGAAGAGATTTGTAATCAAAGTTGATGGTTTTGGCATGTAGAAAGTTCGGTATTTATAGGTGCTAATGCAATAAATAGGTGAATAGTTAATGGAAATTTGTGAAATTTATTTAAGCGCGACATGTAATTGAGGAAAATTCACCTCGTTATTGTTTTGTTAATACAATTGTTCGTTTTTAACCTAAAGAATCATTGAATAAATATAGCATCTTCACCTTCCTTTACCGGCAAAGTAACATTATCAGAATTCCAAATAAACACATTAATAGAATTCCCAACACAAAGTTTATCGTTGTACGTTGTCTTACAGTTAACGTTCATAGTTGTGTTAAGCAAATTATCAAAAAAATTCTTCTCGATGTTCATAAAATCATGATGGTGGAAAATAGATTGTGGACCTTCCCATATCTGATGAAATTTTATAACCCCTGAAGTGGTGATTCTCCGATAAATATGGCACTTTCCACATGCCAAAACCATCAACTTCAATAACAGATCTCTTCTTCTTTCGTAATCTTCTAGTTTTTCCATTTGAACGAACTAGGTTCATATTTGTTAATTTTGCACCTTCATTTCTCTTTTAATTTTTTCACGATGAATGCAGATCAAAACGACCCTCCTGAATGGAATCCTTATCAAAATAACACTTTAAAAAAAGGTCATTCCGATAAGGATTCAATTTAGGAAGGACCCTTTGAACTGCAATCATTGTGAAAACGAAAAAAAAACCGTGAAGTTTCTAAATAAAAATATTTACCTAGTTCATACAAATTAAAAAAGGGGAATATTAAGGAAGAAGAAGAGATTTGTTATAAAAGCTGATGGTTTTTGTCATGTAGAAATTGCGGTATTTATAGGTGAAAATGCACTGAAGTACTATTATTTTGGTTGAATTTTTTTCAGATGGCATTTTTGCTCAAAAATTTGAAAAGTTAGTTATTGACGTGATCGAAATTTAGTTGTTGGGCCTATGTTTCGCTAAAGGGCTCTTTCGACTATCAAATCTAGCAGTATAATTCACAAGATACAAATAGCATGCCTCAAGTTTCAAGCTAGTCTGATTAAGAGATAGCATGATACAATTTTGGTCTCTTGGGTAGATCACGAACATTACGGATTTTCACGGGTGAAACTTTATTCGAAGACCTTTTGACTATCAAATTAAGCTAGTGAACTTCGCAATTCACTTGATGGAAAATATTTGTTCCAAGATCCATGTTCGTATGATTTCACTCTAAATGGTCTATTTTGGTGTGTTATAGAATCACAATTTGGGTATTTTGGGCCTAGGTTTTCTTTTTCATGGAGGTTGTGCATTCGTTACTAAATTTTAAAAGTGTTATTCACATGATAAGTGATGTATGGGCCGGGTTTAATGTTCTTTCCTCTAATTGATGGCGTTGGGCATTTTAAGAACTTTTCGTTCATTCTTTAAATGTGTGTAAAACTAGGAATTACCAACATGATAGATAATGTTTTGGTGGGATTTCTTGTTGTTCTGAGTCCTACATAGACATGGTCATTTTTGTGGTGTCATGTGTGAAAAACACGAGTTAATCGTTATATGTTTTGCAAATGGAATTACCGCACTCGAATTTAGACAGTGTGTTATTTACATGGTAGGTTATGTTCTTGAAAACTTCTGCTAAAATGGTTTGTTTTAGTTGCCCTTGTGGAAACTAGGGTATAATATATTGGCCTAATTTCTTTTTTCAGTGATCTATCTGATTCCTGGTCCTTACATAGGCTGATCTTTATATTTATGTAAAGTTTATTGCTTCTCTCACAGTTCTCTAAAATTGACTTTTTTAGGTTGCCCTAGATGAAACAAGAACATGCTAATATTCTTGAGATTGAGTTTCTTCAGGTAGTCTTCTGCATTTCTAATTTTAACCGTACTTTAATTACGTGATATAAAATGATTGTTCGGTATGTTCTACATATATATCTCTAAACTTCTCTTTAGCCTACCATATCTAGAAGTTTCTTATTCACAAGATCTATATAGATTGCATGTTTCGAATTTGAAGTTCTTCAATTTAATATATAAAACTGTCCATTCCGGGGTCCCTGGGATGAACAAAAGTATTTCGGATATCTTTTGGTAATGTTTTCTCTAGATGGTCAGTCGACTGTGTAATTCAATCGTAAAATATTCAATGTTCGCGTAATGGAGAACATGTAAATCGATTTTAAGGTTCTTCTGAATTCGCTTTAAATCAATCCACTTATGAGTCATTATGTGTACGAGAATCACATTGTGATTACACCAATTTGGTTTTTTCATGGAGATGTGTCATAATAACCAAAAATTAGATTTGTATTATTCAAATAATTTTATGGTATTTTGGGTGATTTTATGTTCTTTCCTCTTCTCGATAAAATATTTAATTTGAGGGTTCCCTTATTAAAAAAAATAAAAAAGGATATTTTAAGAACTCTTATCTTCAACCTTTATAGCTAGTCCATTGATCCAAATCTCTTAATGTGTTCCATCCACACGATGGAGAAAGTTATGGTTGAGATTCATGTTTCCCGAGTCCATGTTAAATTTGTCATTTCTGGGGTGTCATGAACAAAACACGGTCGTTTTTGGAAGAACGGATGTTTGGTTGTTAAACCTACGATTTTCCTAAAATATCTTTCAACTAGCATATCTAAATGTATCTTATCAAAAGACAAATCATGCATCCTCTGAGTGTCAAGATCTTCTGATTTAGAGATAGGCATGTCATTTTGGGAGTCGTGAGACAAGTACTATTATTTTGGTTGAATTTTTTCCAGATGGTATTTTTGCTCAAAAATTTTAAAAGTTAGTTATTCACGTGATCGAATTTTGGTTGTTGGGCCTATGTTTCGCTAAAGGGCTCTTTCGACTACCAAATCTAGCAGTATAATTCACAAGATACAAATAGCATGCCTAAAGTTTCAAGCTAGTCTGATTAAGAGATAGGCATGATACATTTTTTGTCTCTTGGGTAGATCACGAACATTACGGATTTTCACTGGTGAAACTTTATTCGAAGACCTTTTGACTATCGAATTAAGTTAGTGAACTTCGCAATTCACTTGATGGAGAATATTTGTCCCAAGATTCATGTTCCTCTGATTTCACTCTAAATGGTCTATTTTGGTGTGTTATGCGTAATAGAATCACAATTTGGGTATTTTTTGCCTAGGTTTGTTTTTCATGGAGGTTGTGCATTCGTTACTAAATTTTAAAAGTTTTATTCACATGATAGGTGATGTATGGGCCGCGTTTATTGTTCTTTCCTCTAATTGATGGAGTTTGGCATTTGAAGAACTTTTCGTTCATTCTTTAAAGGTGTGTAAAACTAGGAATTACCAACATGATAGATAATGTTTTGGTGGGATTTCTTGTTGTTCTGAGTCCTACATAGACATGGTCATTTTAGTGGTGTCATGGGTGAAAAACACGAGTATTACGTTATATGTTTTGCAAATTGAATTACCGCACTCGAATTTAGACAGTGTGTTATTTACGTGGTAGGTATGTTCTTGAAAACTTCTGCTAAAATGGTTAGTTTTAGGTTGCCCTTGTGGAAACTAGGGTATAATATACTGGCCTAATTTCTTTTTTCAGTGATCTATCTAATTCCTGGTCCTTACATAGGCTGATCTTTATATTTATGTAAAGTTTATTGCTCCTCACACAGTTCTCTAAAATTGACTTTTTTAGGTTGCCCTAGATGAAACAAGAACATGCTAAGATTCTTGGGATTGAGTTTCTTCAGGTAGTCTTCTCTGCATTTCTATATATCTCTAAACTTCTCTTTAGCCTACCATATCTAGAAGTTTCTTATTCACAAGATCTATATAGATTGCATGTTTTGAATTTGAAGTTCTTCTGATTTATGTATAACACGGTCCATTCCGGGGTCCCTTGGATGAACACAAGTATTTTGGATATCTTTTGGTAATGTTTTCTCTAGATGGTCAGTCGACTGTGTAATTCAGTCGTAAAATATTCAATGTTCGCGTAATGGAGAACTTATAAATCGACTTTAAGGTTATTCTGAATTCGCTTTAAATAAATCCACTTATGAGTCATTATGTGTACGAGAATCACATTATGGTTACGCCAATTTGGTATTTTCATGGAGATGTGTTATAACGACCCAAATATATATTTGTATTATTCAAATAATTTTAGGGTATTTTGGGTGATTTTATGTTCTTTCCTCTTCTCGATAAAATATCTAATTTGATGGTTCCCTTTTTAAAAAAAAATAAAAAATGATATTTTAAGAACTCTTATCTTCAACCTTTATAGCTAGTCCATTGATCCAAATCTCTTAATGTGTTCCATCTACACGATGGAGAAAGTTATGGTTGAGATTCATGTTTTCCAGAGTCCATGTTAAATTTGTCATTTTTGGGGTGTCATTAACAAAACACGGTCGTTTTTTGGAAATAATCTTTAGATGTTGTTTTGAATCTCAAATTTTGAAATGTTTATTATTCACATTATGGAGAATGGATGTTTGGTTGTTAAACCTACGATTTTCCTAAAATATCTTTCAACTAGCATATCTAACGGTATCTTATCAAAAGACAAATCATGCATGCTCTGAGTTTCAAGATCTTCTGATGTAGAGATAGCATGTCATTTTGGGAGTCGTGAAAGAAGTACTATTATTTTGGTTGAATTTTTTTCAGATGTTATTTTTGCTCAAAAATTTGAAAAGTTAGTTATTCACGTGATCGAAATTTGGTTGTTGGGCCTATGTTTCGCTAAAGGGCTTTTTCGACTACCAAATCTAGCAGTATAATTCACAAGATACAAATAGCTTGCCTCAAGTTTCAAGCTAGTCTGATTAAGAGATAGCATGATACATTTTTGGTCTCTTGGGTAGATCACGAACATTATGGATTTTCACGGCTGAAACTTTATTCGAAGACCTTTTGACTATCAAATTAAGCTAGTGAACTTAGCTATTAACTTGATGGAGAATATTTGTCCCAAGATTCATGTTCCTCTGATTTAACTCTAAATGGTCTATTTTGGTGTGTTATGCGTAATAGAATCACAATTTGGGTATTTTGGGCCTTGGTTTTCTTTTTCATGGAGGTTGTGCATTCGTTACTAAATTTTAAAAGTGTTATTAACATGATAGGTGAAGTATGGGCCGGGTTTAATGTTCTTTCCTCTAATTGATGGCGTTGGGCATTTTAAGAACATTTCGTTCATTCTTTAAATGTGTGTAAAACTAGGAATTACCAACATGATAGATAATGTTTTGGTGGGATTTCTTGTTGTTCTGAGTACTACATAGACATGGTCATTTTAGTGGTGTCATGGGTGAAAAACACGAGTATTACGTTATATGTTTTGCAAATGGAATTACCGCACTCGAATTTAGACAGTGTGTTATTTACGTGGTAGGTATGTTCTTGAAAACTTCTGCTAAAATGGTTAGTTTTAGGTTGCCCTTGTGGAAACTAGGGTATAATATATTGGCCTAATTCCTTTTTTCAGTGATCTATCTAATTCCTGGTCCTTACATAGGCTGATCTTTATATTTATGTAAAGTTTATTGCTCCTCACACAGTTCTCTAAAATTGACTTTTTTAGGTTGCCCTAGATGAAACAAGAACATGCTAATATTCTTGGGATTGAGTTTCTTCAGGTAGTCTTCTGCATTTCTAATTTTAATCGTACTTTAATCACGTGATATAAAATGATTGTTCGGGATGTTCTACATATATATCTCTAAACTTGTCTTTAGCCTTCCATATCTAGAAGTTTCTTATTCACAAGATCTATATAGATTGCATGTTTCGAATTTAAAGTTCTTCAGATTAATATATAACACGGTCCATTCCGGGGTCCCTGGGATGAACACAAGTACTTTGGATATCTTTTGGTAATGTTTTCTCTAGATGGTCAGTCGACTGTGTAATTCAGTCGTAAAATATTCAATGTTCGCGTAATGGAGAACATGTAAATCGATTTTAAGGTTCTTCTGAATTCGCTTTAAATTAATCCACTTATGAGTCATTATGTGTACGAGAATCACATTGTGGTTACACCAATTTGGTTTTTTCATGGAGATGTGTCCTAACGCCAAAATTAGATTTGTATTATTCAAATAATTTTAGGGTATTTTGGGTGATTTTATGTTCTTTCCTCTTCTTGATAAAATATTTAATTTGATGGTTCCCTTAGTAAAAAAAATAAAAAAGGATATTTTAAGAACTCTTATCTTCAACCTTTATAGCTAGTCCATTGATCCAAATCTCTTAATGTGTTCCATCCACACGATGGAGAAAGTTATGGTTGAGATTCATGTTTCCCGAGTCCATGTTAAATTTGTCATATCTGGGGCGTCATGAACAAAACACGGTCGTTTTTGGAAGAATGGATGTTTGGTTGTTAAACCTACGATTTTCCTAAAATATCTTTCAACTAGCATATCTAAATGTATCTTATCAAAAGACAAATCATGCATGCTCTGAGTGTCAAGATCTTCTGATTTAGAGATAGCATGTCATTTTGGGAGTCGTGAGGCAAGTACTATTATTTTGATTGAATTTTTTTCAGATGGTATTTTTGCTCAAAAATTTGAAAAGTTAGTTATTCACGTGATCGAATTTTGGTTGTTGGGCCTATGTTTCTCTAAAGGGCTCTTTCGACTATCAAATCTAGCAGTATAATTCACAAGATACAAATAGCATGCCTAAAGTTTCAAGCTAGTCTGATTAAGAGATAGCATGATACATTTTTGGTCTATTGGGTAGATCACGAACATTACGGATTTTCACGGGTGAAACTTTATTAGAAGACCTTTTGACTATCGAATTAAGTTAGTGAACTTCGCAATTAACTTGATGGAGAATATTTGTCCCAAGATTCATGTTCCTCTGATTTCACTCTAAATTGTCTATTTTGGTGTGTTATGCGTAATAGAATAACAATTTTGGTATTTTTGGCCTAGGTTTGTTTTTCATGGAGGTTGTGCATTCGTTACTAAATTTTAAAAGTTTTATTCACATGATAGGTGATGTATGGGCCGCGTTTATTGTTCTTTCCTCTAATTGATGGAGTTGGGCATTTTAAGAACTTTTCGTTCATTCTTTAAAGGTGTGTAAAACTAGGAATTACCAACATGATAGATAATGTTTTGGTGGGATTTCTTGTTGTTCTGAGTCCTACATAGACATGGTCATTTTAGTGGTGTCATGGGTGAAAAACACGAGTATTACGTTATATGTTTTGCAAATTGAATTACCGCACTCGAATTTAGACAGTGTGTTATTTACGTGGTAGGTATGTTCTTGAAAACTTATGCTAAAATGGTTAGTTTTAGGTTGCCCTTGTGGAAACTAGGGTATAATATACTGGCCTAATTTCTTTTTTCAGTGATCTATCTAATTCCTGGTCCTTACATAGGCTGATCTTTATATTTATGTAAAGTTTATTGCTCCTCACACAGTTCTCTAAAATTGACTTTTTTAGGTTGCCCTAGATGAAACAAGAACATGCTAATATTCTTGGGATTAAGTTTCTTCAGGTAGTCTTCTCTGCATTTCTATATATCTCTAAACTTCTCTTTAGCCTACCATATCTAGAAGTTTCTTATTCACAAGATCTATATAGATTGCATGTTTCGAATTTGAAGTTCTTCTGATTTATGTATAACACGGTCCATTCCGGGGTCCCTTGGATGAACACAAGTATTTTGGATATCTTTTGGTAATGTTTTCTCTAGATGGTCAGTCGACTGTGTAATTCAGTCGTAAAATATCCAATGTTCGCGTAATGGAGAACTTATAAATCGATTTTAAGGTTATTCTGAATTCGCTTTAAATAAATCCACTTATGAGGTATTATGTGTACGAGAATCACATTATGGTTACGCCAATTTGGTATTTTCATGGAGATGAGTTATAACGACCCAAATTTATATTTGTATTATTCAAATAATTTTAGGGTATTTTGGGTGATTTTATGTTCTTTCCTCTTCTCGATAAAATATCTAATTTGATAGTTCCCTTTTTAAAAAAAATAAAAAATGATATTTTAAGAACTCTTATCTTCAACCTTTATAGCTAGTCCATTGATCAAATCTCTTAATGTGTTCCATCCACACGATGGAGAAAGTTATGGTTGAGATTCATGTTTTCCCGAGTCTATGTTAAATTTGTCATTTTTGGGGTGTCAGGAACAAAACACGGTCGTTTTTGGGAAATAATTTTTAGATGTTGTTTTGAATCTCAAATTTTGAAATGTTAATAATTCACATTATGGAGAATGGATGTTTGGTTGTTAAACCTACGATTTTCCTAAAATATCTTTCAACTAGCATATCTAACGGTATCTTATCAAAAGACAAATCATGCATGCTCTGAGTTTCATGATCTTCTGATGTAGATATAGCATGTCATTTTGGGAGTCGTGAAAGAAGTACTATTAATTTGGTTGAATTTTTTTCAGATGTTATTTTTGCTCAATAATTTGAAAAGTTAGTTATTCACGTGATCGAAATTTGGTTGTTGGGCTTATTTTTCGCTAAAGGGAACTTTGGACTACCAAATCTAACGGTACAATTCACAAGATACAAATAGCATGCCTCAAGTTTCAAGCTAGTCTGATTAAGAGATAGCATGATACATTTTTTGTCTCTTGGGTAGATCACGAACATTATGGATTTTCACGGCTGAAACTTTATTCGAAGACCTTTTGACTATCAAATTAAGTTAGTGAACTTCGCAATTCACTTGATGGAGAATATTTGTCCCAAGATTCATGTTCCTCTGATTTCACTCTAAATGGTCTATTTTGGTGTGTTATGCGTAATAGAATCACAATTTGGGTATTTTTGGCCTAGGTTTGTTTTTCATGGAGGTTGTGCATTCGTTACTAAATTTTAAAAGTTTTATTCACATGATAGGTGATGTATGGGCCGCGTTTATTGTTCTTTCCTCTAATTGATGGAGTTGGGCATTTTAATAACTTTTCGTTCATTCTTTAAAGGTTTGTAAAACTAGGAATTACCAACATGATAGATAATGTTTTGGTGGGATTTCTTGTTGTTCTGAGTCCTACATAGACATGGTCATTTTAGTGGTGTCATGGTTGAAAAACACGAGTATTTACGTTATATGTTTTGCAAATGGAATTACCGCACTCGAATTTAGACAGTGTGTTATTTACGTGGTAGGTATGTTCTTGAAAACTTCTTCTAAAATGGTTAGTTTTAGGTTGCCCTTGTGGAAACTAGGGTATAATATACTGGCCTAATTTCTTTTTTCAGTGATCTATCTAATTCCTGGTCCTTACATAGGCTGATCTTTATATTTATGTAAAGTTTATTGCTCCTCACACAGTTCTCTAAAATTGACTTTTTTAGGTTGCCCTAGATGAAACAAGAACATGCTAATATTCTTGGGATTGAGTTCCTTCAGGTAGTCTTCTCTGCATTTCTATATATCTCTAAACTTCTCTTTAGCCTACCATATCTAGAAGTTTCTTATTCACAAGATCTATATAGATTGAATGTTTCGAAATTGAAGTTCTTCTGATTTATGTATAACAAGGTCCATTGCGGGGTCCCTTGGATGAACACAAGTATTTTGGATATCTTTTGGTAATGTTTTCTCTAGATGGTCAGTCGACTGTGTAATTCAGTCGTAAAATATTCAATGTTCGCGTAATGGAGAACTTATAAATCGATTTTAAGGTTATTCTGAATTCGCTTTAAATAAATCCACTTATGAGTCGTTATGTGTACGAGAATCACATTATGGTTACGCCAATTTGGTATTTTCATGGAGATGTGTTATAACGACCCAAATTTATATTTGTATTATTCAAATAATTTTAGGGTATTTTGGGTGATTTTATGTTCTTTCCTCTTCTCGATAAAATATCTAATTTGATGGTTCCCTTTTTAAAAAAAATAAAAAATGATATTTTAAGAACTCTTATCTTCAACCTTTATAGCTAGTCCATTGATCAAATCTCTTAATGTGTTCCATCCACACGATGGAGAAAGTTATGGTTGTGATTCATGTTTTCCCGAGTCCATGTTAAATTTGTCATTTTTGGGGTGTCATGAACAATACACGGTCGTTTTTGGGAAATAATTTTTAGATGTTGTTTTGAATCTAAAATTTTGAAATGTTAATAATTCACATTATGGAGAATGGATGTTTGGTTGTTAAACCTACGATTTTCCTAAAATATCTTTCAACTAGCATATCTAACGGTATCTTATCAAAAGACAAATCATGCATGCTCTGAGTTTCAAGATCTTCTGATGTAGAGATAGCATGTCATTTTGGGAGTCGTGAAAGAAGTACTATTATTTTGGTTGAATTTTTTTCAGATGTTATTTTTGCTCAATAATTTGAAAAGTTAGTTATTCACGTGATCGAAATTTGGTTGTTGGGCCTATGTTTCGCTAAAGGGCTTTTTCGACTACCAAATCTAGCAGTATAATTCACAAGATACAAATAGCATGACTCAAGTTTCAAGCTAGTCTGATTAAGAGATAGCATGATACATTTTTGGTCTCTTGGGTAGATCACCAACATTATGGATTTTCACGGCTGAAACTTTATTCGAAGACCTTTTGACTATCAAATTAAGCTAGTGAACTTCGCAATTAACTTGATGGAGAATATTTGTCCCAAGATTCATGTTCCTCTGATTTCACTCTAAATGGTCTATTTTGGTGTGTTATGCGTAATAGAATCACAATTTGGGTATTTTGGGCCTTGGTTTTCTTTTTCATGGAGGTTGTGTCATTCGTTACTAATTTTGGACCGTGTTATTCACTCTAATTGATGGCGTTGGGCATTTTAAGAACATTTCGTTCATTCTTCAAATGTGTGTAAAACTAGGAATTACCAACATGATAGATAATGTTTTGGTTGGATTTCTTGTTGTTCTGAGTCCTACATAGACATGGTCATTTTAGTGGTGTCATGGGTGAAAAACACGAGTATTACGTTATATGTTTTGCAAATGGAATTACCGCACTCGAATTTAGACAGTGTGTTATTTACGTGGTAGGTATGTTCTTGAAAACTTCTGCTAAAATGGTTAGTTTTAGGTTGCCCTTGTGGAAACTAGGGTATAATATATTCGCCTAATTTCTTTTTTCAGTGATCTATCTAATTCCTGGTCCTTACGTAGGCTGATCTTTATATTTATGTAAAGTTTATTGCTCCTCACACAGTTCTCTAAAATTGACTTTTTTAGGTTGCCCTTGATGAAACAAGAACATGCTAATATTCTTGGGATTGAGTTTCTTCAGGTAGTCTTCTGCATTTCTAATTTTAATCGTACTTTAATCACGTGATATAAAATGATAGTTCGGGATGTTCTACATATATATCTCTAAACTTGTCTTTAGCCTACCATATCTAGAAGTTTCTTATTCACAAGATCTATATAGATTGCATGTTTCGAATTTGAAATTCTTCAGATTAATATATAACACGGTCCATTCCGGGGTCCCTGGGATGAACACAAGTATTTTGGATGTCTTTTGGTAATGTTTTCTCTAGATGGTCAGTCGACTGTATAATTCAGTCGTAAAATATTCAATGTTCGCGTGATGGAGAACTTGTAAATCGATTTTAAGGTTCTTCTGAATTCGCTTTAAATCAATCCATTTATGAGTCATTATGTGTACGAAAATCACATTGTGGTTACGCCAATTTGGTTTTTTCGTGGAGATGTGTCATAACGACAAAAAATTATATTTGTATTATTCAAATAATTTTAGGGTATTTTGGGTGATTTTATGTTCTTTCCTCTTCTCGATAAAATAACTAATTTGATGGTTCCCTTTTTAAAAAAAATAAAAAGGATATTTTAAGAACTCTTATCTTCAACCTTTATATCTAGTCCATTGATCAAATCTCTTAATGTGTTCCATCCACACGATGGAGAAAGTTATGGTTGAGATTCATTTTTCCCGAGTCCATGTTAAATTTGTCATTTCTGGGGTGTCATGAACAAAACACGGTCGTTTTTGGGAAATAATTTTTAGATGTTGTTTTGAATCTCAAATTTTGAAATGTTAATAATTCACTTTATGGGGAATGGATGTTTGGTTGTTAAACCTACGATTTTCCTAAAATATCTTTCAACTAGCATATCTAACGGTATCTTGTCAAAAGACAAACCATGCATGCTCTGAGTTTCAAGATCTTCTGATTTAGAGATAGCATGTCATTTTGGGAGTCGTGAAAGAAGTACTTTTATTTTGGTTGAATTTTTTTCAGATGGTGTTTTTGCTCAAAAATTTGAAAAGTTAGTTATTCACGTGATCGAATTTTGGTTGTTGGGCCTATGTTTCGCTATAGGGCTCTTTCGACTACCAAATCTAGCAGTATAATTCACAAGATACAAATAGCATGCCTAAAGTTTCAAACTAGTCTGATTAAGAGATAGCATGATACATTTTTGGTCTCTTGGGTAGATCACGAAAATTACGGATTTTAACGGGTGAAACTTTATTCGAAGACCTTTTGACTATCAAATTAAGTTAGTGAACTTCGCGATTCACTTGATGGAGAATATTTGTCCCAAGATTCAGGTTCCTCTGATTTCACTCTAAATGGTCTATTTTGGTGTGTTATGCTTAATAGAATCACAATTTAGGTATTTTGGGTCTAGGTTTGTTTTTCATGGAGGTTGTGCATTCGTTACTAAATTTTAAAAGTGTTGTTCAGATGATAGGTGATGTATGGGACGCGTTTATTTTTCTTTCCTCTAATTGATGGAGTTGGGCATTTTAAGAACTTTTCGTTCATTCTTTAAAGGTGTGTAAAACTAGGAATTACCAACAGGATAGATAATGTTTTGGTGGGATTTCTTGTTGTTCTGAGTCCTACATAGACATGGTCATTTTTGTGGTTTCATGTGTGAAAAACACGAGTATTACGTTATATGTTTTGCAAATCGAATTACCGCACTCGAATTTAGACAGTGTGTTATTTACGTGGTAGGTATGTTCTTGAAAACTTCTGCTAAAATCGATAGTTTTAGGTTGCCCTTGTGGAAAGTAGGGTATAATATACTGGCCTAATTTCTTTTTTCAGTGATCTATTTAATTCCTGGTCCTTACATAGGCTGATCTTTATATTTATATAAAGTTTATTGCTCCTCACAAAGTTCTCTAAAATTGACTTTTTTAGGTCGCCCTAGAAGAAACAAGAACATGCTAATATTCTTGGGATTGAGTTTCTTCAGGTAGTCTTCTGCATTTCTAATTTTAACCGTACTTTAATCACGTGATATAAAATGATTGTTCGGTATGTTCTACATATATATCTCTAAACTTCTCTTTAGCTGACCATATCTAGAAGTTTCTTATTCACAAGATCTATATAGATTGCATGTTTCGAATTTGAAGTTCATCAGATTTATATATAACAAGGTCCATTTCGGGGTCCCTGGGATGAACACAAGTATTTTGGATATCTTTTGGTAATGTTTTCTCTAGATGGTCAGTCGATTGTGTAATTCAGTCGTAAAATATTCAATGTTCGCGTAATGGAGAACTTATAAATCGATTTTAAGGTTCTTCTGAATTCGCTTTAAATAAATCCACTTATGAGTCATTATGTGTACGAGAATCACATTATGGTTACGCCAATTTGGTATTTTCATGGAGATGTGTTATAACGACCAAAATTTATATTTGTATTATTCAAATAATGTTAGGGTATTTTGGGTGATTTTATGTTCTTTCCTCTTCTCGATAAAATAACTAATTTGATGGTTCCCTTTTTAAAAAAAATAAAAAGGATATTTTAAGAACTCTTATCTTCAACCTTTATATCTAGTCCATTGATCAAATCTCTTAATGTGTTCCATCCACACGATGGAGAAAGTTATGGTTGAGATTCATTTTTCCCGAGTCCATGTTAAATTTGTCATTTCTGGGGTGTCATGAACAAAACACGGTCGTTTTTGGGAAATAATTTTTAGATGTTGTTTTGAATCTCAAATTTTAAAATGTTAATAATTCACATTATGGAGAATGGATGTTTGGTTGTTAAACCTACGATTTTCCTAAAATATCTTTCAACTAGTATATCAAACGGTATCTTATCAAAAGACAAATCATGCATGCTCTGAGTTTCAAGATCTTCTGATTTAGAGATAGCATGTCATTTTGGGAGTCGTGAAAGAAGTACTATTATTTTGGTTGAATTTTTTTCAGATGGTATTTTTGCTCAAAAATTTGAAAAGTTAGTTATTCACGTGATCGAAATTTGGTTGTTGGGCCTATGTTTCGCTAAAGGGCTCTTTCGACTACCGATGAGAATCACCAAGAACAAGTACAAGCTAAGGATCCATTGTATGTTCCAATTGGGCCAATTACAAGGGCAAAATCCAAAAAGCTGAAGGAAGCATTTAACGGGCTAATTCAAGAGATATGGGCTTATTTTAACATGCATAAGTTTGGCCCAAAAGAAGATGCATTGGTTTTGAATTTAATCTGATGGCTTTTGGAATTCATTGAAGTTACTTACATAGAATTAAGTCTTATGGGAAAGAGAAGCTTAGGCTTTATTTACATCAGATTTTAATATATATAAGTCCATATAGATAATAGTCAAGATTTTTCCTATTTCTATATGTATTTGGAGGATTCTAGGCACCTCTTTGTATCCCAACACATATGAAAACGTGTTGGCTTTAATTACTATGGTTGGAGACATGTTCCAACCCTATATATAATTAGTATGGCTGAATGTAAGGAATCATCTTTGGCTGAAAATATAAAGTGAGTTTTTACTCCTCTTTTGGTTCTTCATTGAACTTCAGAACTTATCAAGGTTTCTCCTTGTGGCGTTCAAAACTTGAATACTTGTGGTTTGCGATTCTTTGTAATCGTTGGGTCACAAGTTCACTACAATCTGGAATACTTGTGGCTTGCGATTCCATATAATCGTTGGGTCACAAGTTCACTATCACTTTCAATCTGATTTTTAGTTTTTCTTGGGATGAAATTGAATCTTCCTATTGAGGTTCATATCATTTGGTAATCAGAGCAAGGTACTAAAATCAGATTACTATCCTTTATCTTTATTTTTTGTTCCTATATATTTAGTCCATTTCTATTAATCTCTTCTTTCCTACTCTTAAATCTCTTTGTGAGTATTCAGTATCCAGCAAAAAAAAAAAAAACGTGAAAAAAAAAATAGAAAAAGAAAACTTGACCAAAAAAAAAAAAAAAGGTGACAAAAAAAAAAAAAAAAAAAAAAAAAAAACGTGATTGATAAAAAAAAAAAAGAAAAAAAAAAGGGGATTTGTGGATACAACTACTTTCTATATTCTGATTTATTCTTCAATTCTCTCAAATCTAAAAAAATTCTCATTCTCTTTGATTCATTATTTCTGAAATACCCGCCCATTGATATTCATTGTTTAAACAATACAAGTTGAACCTCTTGATTAAAGTTTACTAGTTCATTAAAGAACTGAAAAGGGGAGTTGCGAGTGGAAAAAGGCAAGAGAGTGTGAGATTATTAGAGGGTAAAAGCCGTATTGAGTGAAACACGAGTGTTGAGTGACATTATTCGAGTGTAAACACGCGAGGGAGTGTTGTGAGGATTTATTTTTAATTGTTATATCTAGTTTCAAATGTCTACAAGTGGTGAAGCAATAAACAAAGGCGGACAGGGGGATACATTTATGTTGCAAGCCGTGCAAAAACAGTTTGAACGTATGAACGTAATGTTTAATGAGATTCGGGATCCGATGGATAGGCAAGACGATGCTATTGCTACTTTAAACAGGGGACATCCGGAAAGAGTTCCTAATGCTAGAAGGGAAGAAAGGAATGCAAATGAAGATGATTTTGGTTACAATTCCAATGATGAGTTCCATGAAGATGACCAAGGCTCATTGAATGGTGAGGGCAGATTCATACAAAGGAGAGGAAGGCATGATAGAGGTTTTCAAAGAGGTCCGAGATGGCAAGATAGAGTTGACAGAAGCTTGGGAAACATCAAAGTAAAGATACCATCTTTCCAAGGCAAAAATGACCCAGAAGTGTACTTGGACTCGGAAAGGAAGGTGGAGCTGATTTTTGAATGCCATAACTACTCCGAGGAGAAAAAGGTAAAACTTACTGTTATTGAGTTTATCGATTATGCTATTATATGGTGGGATCAACTTGTGATGACCAGGAGAAGAAATGGTGAAAGTCCTATTAGGACATGGGATGAAATGAAAGCTATCATGAGGAGGCGTTTTGTTCCTAGTCACTATCATAGGGACTTATTTCAGAAGTTACAAAGTCTTACTCAAGGCTTTAAAAGCGTTGAAGATTACCATAAGGAGATGGAGATTTCCATGATCAGGGCTAATATAGAAGGAGGATAGAGAAGCTACCATGGCAAGGTTTCTCAATGGGCTGAATCTGGACATTGCAAATGTTGTTGAGTTGCAACATTATGTGGAGTTGGAGGACATGGTGCATATGGCAATAAAGGTAGAACGGCAGCTTAAAAGGAAAGGAACTCGATCTTTCCAAAATCCAAGCTCATCTACTTCATGGAGGTCGAATGGGAGGAAAGATGAAGGGGCTAATTCCAAATTCAAAACAGAAGCACCAAAGAAAAGATGAAGTTGACAATGTCAATAGAGGTAAAACTGAATTACCAACTCGTAATCGTGATATTAAGTGTTTTAAGTGTTTGGGGACAGGTCACATAGCTTCACAATGTCCAAACAAGAGAACCATGATTGCACATGCTAACGGAGATGTGGAGACTGAAAGTGAGAGTGATGATAATGATCAGATGCCAAAAGACACTAGTGACAATGATATTGAATATCCGGTGGAGGGAGAGTCACTTGTGGCTAGGCGTGCTTTAAGTGCCCAAGTCAAAGAAGATGATGTTGATGAGCAAAGGGAGAACATCTTTCATACTAGGTGCCATGTAAATAATAAGGTGTGTAGTATGATCATTGATGGGGGAAGTTGTACAAACGTTGCTAGTACTACTTTGGTTGAAAAGCTAAAGTTACCTACCTTGAAACACCCTAGACCATATAGGCTGCAATGGTTGAATGATTGTGGGGAGGTTAAGGTTTCAAGGCAAGTATTAGTCTCGTTTTCAATCGGAAAGTACAAGGATGAAGTGCTTTGCGATGTCGTTCCAATGCAAGCTGGTCACATATTGTTGGGCAGACCATGGCAATTTGATAGGAAGGTTACTCATGATGGTTTTAAAAATCGTCATACTCCTGTAAAAGATAACAGATCCATTACTCTTGTACCATTAACACCCAAACAAGTGTATGAAGATCAAATGAAAATGAAAAGAGAGAGTGATTTGAAAATAAATAGTGAGGCTGAAATTTCAAAGAAAAAAAGTGAAAAAGAGAGTGAAAAGAAAGAGGGAAAAAAACAAGTGAGTCTTTATCCTAAGACGAGTGATATCAAGAGTGCCTTGAATTCAAAAAAGCTTATGATTTTACTTGTGTACAAAGAGGCAGGTTTTAGCACTAACGAATTTAATGAATCTTTGCCTAGTGTTGTTGTCTCTTTGTTACAGGAATATGAAGATGTGTTTCCAGATGATGTACCTAATATGGATTGCCACCTATAAGAGGAATAGAGCATCAGATTGATTTTGTGCCCGGTGCCGCCATTCCTAATCGGCCAGCCTATAGAAGTAATCCAGAGGAAACAAAGGAACTTCAAAGGCAAGTTGAGGAGTTGCTAAAAAAGGGCCACGTGAGAGAAAGCATGAGTCTGTGCGCTGTACCGGTGTTACTTGTACCTAAGAAGGATGGGACTTGGAGGATGTGCGTGGATTGCAGGGCTATCAACAACATTACGGTAAAGTATCGATATCCCATTCCTAGACTAGATGATATGTTAGATGAATTGCATGGGTCAAGTATTTTCACAAAAATTGATTTGAAAAGTGGGTATCATCAAATTAGGATGAAAGAAGGTGATGAATGGAAAACTGCTTTTAAAACAAAATATGGATTGTATGAGTGGTTGGTAATGCCTTTTGGTTTATCTAATGCACCTAGTACATTCATGAGATTAATGAACCATGTCTTGCGGGCGTTTATTGGCAAATTTGTTGTGGTTTATTTTGATGACATTTTGGTGTATAGCAAAAGCTTAGATGAGCATATTGAACATTTGCATTGTGTGTTTGATGTTTTAAGAAAAGAAAAATTGTTTGCCAATTTAAAAAAGTGTTCTTTTTGCTTGGAAAAAGTTGTGTTTCTTGGCTATATTGTTAGCGCAAATGGAATTGGAGTGGATGAAGAAAAGGTAAAGGCTATCAAGGAATGGCCCACGCCTAAGTCACTTTCCGAGGTGAGAAGTTTTCATGGTTTGGCTAGTTTTTATCGACGATTTGTCAAAAATTTCAGTACACTAGCTGCACCACTCACTGAAATTGTTAAGAAATCGGTAGGGTTTCATTGGGGTAATGAACAAGAACATGCATTTTCTGAAATTAAAGAAAGATTGTGTAGTGCTCCTTTGTTTGCCTTACCTAATTTTTCTAAAACATTTGAAATTGAGTGTGATGCTTCAGGAATAGGTATTGGAGCTGTTTTAATGCAGGAGCAGCGACCGATAGCTTATTTTAGTGAAAAACTAAATGGGGCTGTTTTGAACTATTCGACGTATGACAGGGAGCTTTATGCATTGGTGAGAGCATTGGAGACTTGGCAACATTACCTTTGGCCAAGAGAATTCGTCATTCACACTGACCATGAATCCTTGAAGCACTTGAAAGGACAGGGTAACTTGAATAGAAGACACGCCAAGTGGTCAGAATTTATCGAGACATTCCCATATGTAATCAAATACAAGCAAGTTAATGAAAGAGCTAGTTTGGATGGTCAAAAGAAGGCTGAGATGGTGAAGAAACTTCATGAAAGTGTCCGGGAGCATATCGCAAAGAAAAATGAACAATATGCTAACAAAGCTAATAAAGGGCGGAGACAAGTCATTTTTGAACCAGGTGATTGGGTTTGGGTACATATGCGGAAGGAAAGATTCCCTGAACATAGGCGGTCCAAGTTACAACCAAGAGGAGATGGTCCATTTCAAGTTCTTGAAAGAGTGAATGATAATGCATATAAGTTGGATCTTCCAGGTGAGTATAAGATTAGTTCTACATTTAATGTTGCTGATCTTTCTCTTTTTGATGTAGGTGAAGATTCGAGGACGAATCCTTTTGAAGAGAGGGAAGATGATGAGAATCACCAAGAACAAGTACAAGCTAAGGATCCGTTGTATGTTCCAATTGGGCCAATTACAAGGGCAAGATCCAAAAAGCTGAAGGAAGCATTTAACGGGCTAATTCAAGAGATGTGGGCTGATTTTAACATGCATAAGTTTGGCCCAAAAGAAGATGCATTGGTTTTAAATTTAATCCAAACAATATAATCTGATGGCTTTTGGAATTCATTGAAGTTACTTACATAGAATTAAGTCTTATGGGAAAGAGAAGCTTCAATTAGGCTTTATTTACATCAGATTTTAATATATATAAGTCCATATAGATAATAGTCAAGATTTTTCATATTTCTATATGTATTTGGATGATTCTAAGCACCTTTTTGTATCCCAACACATATGAAAACGTGTTGGCTTTAATTACTATGGTTGGAGACATGTTCCAACCCTATATATAATTAGTATGGCTGAATGTAAGGAATCATCTTTGGCTGAAAATATAAAGTGAGTTTTTACTCCTCTTTTGGTTCATCATTGAACATCAGAACTTATCAAGGTTTCTCCTTGTGGCGTTCAAAACTTGAATACATGTGGGTTGCGATTCTTTATAATCGTTGGGTCACAAGTTCACTACAATCTGGAATACTTGTGGTTTGCGATTCCATATAATCGTTGGGTCAAAAGTTCACTATCACTTTCAATCTGATTTTTAGTTTTTCTTGGGATGATATTGAATCTTCCTATTGAGGTTCATATCAACTACCAAATCTAGCAGTATAATTCACAAGATACAAATAGCATGCCTCAAGTTTCAAGCTAGTCTGATTAAGAGATAGCATGATACATTTTTGGTCTCTTGGGTAGATCACGAACATTATGGATTTTCACGGCTGAAACTTTATTCGAAGACCTTTTGACTATCAAATTAAGTTAGTGAACTTCGCAATTCACTTGATGGAGAATATTTGTCCCAAGATTCATGTTCCTCTGATTTCACTCTAAATGGTCTATTTTGGTGTGTTATGCGTAATAGAATCACAATTTGGGTAGTTTTGGCCTAGGTTTTCTTTTTCATGGAGGTTGTGCATTCTTTACTAAATTTTTAAAGTTTTATTCACATGATAGGTGATGTATGGGCCGCGTTTATTGTTCTTTCCTCAAATTTGATGGAGTTGGGCATTTTAAGAACTTTTCGTTCATTGTTTAAAGGTGTGTAAAACTAGGAATTACCAACATGATAGATAATGTCTTGGTGGGATTTCTTCCTGTTTTGAGTCCTACATAGTCATGGTCATTTTAGTGGTGTCATGGGTGAAAAACACGAGTATTACGTTATATGTTTTGCAAATGGATTTACCGCACTCGAATTTAGACAGTGTGTTATTTACATGGTAGGTATGTTCTTGAAAACTTCTGCTAAAATGGTTAGTTTTAGGTTGCCCTTTTGGAAACTAGGGTATAATATACTGGCCTAATTTCTTTTTTCAGTGATCTATTTAATTTCTGGTCCTTACATAGGCTGATCTTTATATTTATATAAAGTTTATTGCTCCTCACACAGTTCTCTAAAATTGAATTTTTTAGGTCGCCCTAGAAGAAACAAGAACATGCTAATATTCTTGGGATTGAGTTTCTTCAGGTAGTCTTCTGCATTTCTAATTTTAACCGTACTTTAATCACGTGATATAAAATGATTGTTCGGTATGTTCTACATATATATCTCTAAACTTCTCTTTAGCCGACCATATCTCGAAGTTTCTTATTCACAAGATCTATATAGATTGCATGTTTCAAATTTGAAGTTCTTCAGATTAATATATTACACGGTCCATTCCGGGGTCCCTGGGATGAACACAAGTATTTTGGATATCTTTTGGTAATGTTTTCTCTAGATGGTCAGTCGACTGTGTAATTCAGTCGTAAAATACTCAATGTTCGCGTAATGGAGAACTTGTAAATCATTTTAAGGTTCTTCTTAATTCGCTTTAAATCAATCCACTTATGAGTCATTATGTGTACGAGAATCACATTATGGTTACGCCAATTTGGTTTTTTCATGGAGATGACCAAAAATTATATTTTTATTATTCAAATAATTTTAGGGTATTTTGGGTGATTTTATGTTCTTTACTCTTCTCGATAAAATATATAATTTGATGGTTCCCTTATTAAAAAAAATAAAAAAAGGATATTTTAAGAACTCTTATCTTCATCCTTTATAGCTAGTCCATTGATCCAAATCTCTTAATGTGTTCCATCCACACGATGGAGAAAGTTATGGTTGAGATTCATATTTTCCCGAGTCCTTGTTAAATTTATCATTTCTGGGGTGTCATGAACAAAACACGGTCGTTTTTGGGAAATAATTTTTAGATGTTGTTTTGAATCTCAAATTTTGAATTGTTAATAATTCACATTATGGAGAATGGATGTTTGGTTTTTAAACCTACGATTTTCCTAAAATATCTTTCAACTAGCATATCTAACGGTATCTTATCAAAAGACAAATCATGCATGCTCTGAGTTTCAAGATCTTCTGATTTAGAGATAGCATGTCATTTTGGGAGTCGTGAAAGAAGTTCTATTATTTTGGTTGAATTTTTTTTCAAATGGTATTTTTGCTCAAAAATTTGAAAAGTTAGTTATTCACGTGATCGAAATTTGGTTGTTGGGCCTATGTTTCGCTAAAGGGCTCTTTCGACTACCAAATCTAGCAGTATAATTCACAAGATACAAATAGCATGCCTCAAGTTTCAAGCCAGTCTGATTAAGAGATAGCATGATACATTTTTGGTCTCTTGGGTAGATCACGAACATTACGGATTTTCACGGGTGAAACTTTAATCGAAGACCTTTTGACTATCAAATTAAGTTAGTGAACTTCGCAAGTCACTTGATGGAGAATATTTGTCCCAAGATTCATGTTCCTCTGATTTCACTCTAAATGGTCTATTTTGGTGTGTTATGCGTAATAGAATCACAATTTGGGTATTTTGGGCCTAGGTTTGTTTTTCATGGAGGTTGTGCATTCGTTACTAAATTTTAAAAGTGTTATTCACATGATAGGTGATGTATGGGACGCGTTTATTTTTCTTTCCTCTAATTGATGGAGTTGGGCATTTTAAGAACTTTTCGTTCATTCTTTAAAGGTGTGTAAAACTAGGAATTACCAACAGGATAGATAATGTTTTGGTGGGATTTCTTGTTGTTCTGAGTCCTACATAGACATGGTCATTTTTGTGGTGTCATGTCTGAAAAACACGAGTATTACGTTATATGTTTTGCAAATGGAATTACCGCACTCGAATTTAGACAGTGTGTTATTTACGTGGTAGGTATGTTCTTGAAAACTTCTGCTAAAATGGTTAGTTTTAGGTTGCCCTTGTGGAAACTAGGGTATAATATACTTGCCTAATTTCTTTTTTCAGTGATCTATTTAATTCCTGGTCCTTACATAGGCTGATCTTTGTATTTATGTAAAGTTTATTGCTCCTCACACAGTTCTCTAAAATTGATTTTTTTAGGTCGCCCTAGAGGAAACACGAACAAACTAATATTCTTGGGATTGAGTTTCTTCAGGTAGTCTTCTGCATTTCTAATTTTAACCGTACATTAATCACGTGATATAAAAAGATTGTTCGGTATGTTCTACATATATATCTCTAAACTTCTCTTTAGCCGACCATATCTAGAAGTTTCTTATTCACAAGATCTATATAGATTGCAAGTTTCGAATTTGAAGTTCTTCAGATTAATATATAACACGGTCCATTCCGGGGTCCCTGGGATGAACACAAGTATTTTGGATACCTTTTGGTAATGTTTTCTCTAGATGGTCAGTCGACTGTGTAATTCAGTCGTAAAATATTCAATGTTCGCGTAATGGAGAACTTGTAAATAATTTTAAGGTTCTTCTTAATTCGCTTTAAATCAATCCACTTATGAGTCATTATGTGTACGAGAATCACATTATGGTTACGCCAATTTGGTTTTTTCATGGAGATGACCAAAAATTATATTTGTATTATTCAAATAATTTTAGGGTATTTTGGGTGATTTTATGTTCTTTACTCTTCTCGATAAAATATCTAATTTGATGGTTCCCTTATTTAAAAAATAAAAAAAGGATATTTTAAGAACTCTTATCTTCATCCTTTATAGCTAGTCCATTGATACATATCTCTTAATGTGTTCCATCCACACGATGGAGAAAGTTATGGTTGAGATTCATGTTTTCCCGAGTCCTTGTTAAATTTATCATTTCTGGGGTGTCATGAACAAAACACGGTCGTTTTTGGGAAATAATTTTTAGATGTTGTTTTGAATCTCAAATTTTGAAATGTTAATAATTCACATTATGGAGAATGGATGTTTGGTTTTTAAACCTACGATTTTCCTAAAATATCTTTCAACTAGCATATCTAACGGTATCTTATCAAAAGACAAATCATGCATGCTCTGAGTTTCAAGATCTTCTGATTTAGAGATAGCATGTCATTTTGGGAGTCGTGAAAGAAGTTTTATTATTTTGGTTGAATTTTTTTCAAATGGTATTTTTGCTCAAAAATTTGAAAAGTTAGTTATTCACGTGATCGAAATTTGGTTGTTGGGCCTATGTTTCGCTAAAGGGCTCTTTCGACTACCAAATCTAGCAGTATAATTCACAAGATACAAATAGCAAGCCTCAAGTTTCAAGCCAGTCTGATTAAGAGATAGCATGATACATTTTTGGTCTCTTGGGTAGATCACGAACATTACGGATTTTCACGGGTGAAACTTTAATCGAAGACCTTTTGACTATCAAATTAAGTTAGTGAACTTCGCAAGTCACTTGATGGAGAATATTTGTCCCAACATTCATGTTCCTCTGATTTCACTCTAAATGGTCTATTTTGGTGTGTTATGCGTAATAGAATCACAATTTGGGTATTTTGGGCCTAGGTTTGTTTTTCATGGAGGTTGTGCATTCGTTACTAAATTTTAAAAGTGTTATTCACATGATAGGTGATGTATGGGACGCGTTTATTTTTCTTTCCTCTAATTGATGGAGTTGGGCATTTTAAGAACTTTTCGTTCATTCTTTAAAGGTGTGTAAAACTAGGAATTACCAACAGGATAGATAATGTTTTGGTGGGATTTCTTGTTGTTCTGAGTCCTACATAGACATGGTCATTTTTGTGGTGTCATGTCTGAAAAACACGAGTATTACGTTATATGTTTTGCAAATGGAATTACCGCACTCGAATTTAGACAGTGTGTTATTTACGTGGTAGGTATGTTCTTGAAAACTTCTGCTAAAATGGTTAGTTTTAGGTTGCCCTTGTGGAAACTAGGGTATAATATACTTGCCTAATTTCTTTTTTCAGTGATCTATTTAATTCCTGGTCCTTACATAGGCTGATCTTTGTATTTATGTAAAGTTTATTGCTCCTCACACAGTTCTCTAAAATTGATTTTTTTAGGTCGCCCTAGAGGAAACACGAACAAACTAATATTCTTGGGATTGAGTTTCTTCAGGTAGTCTTCTGCATTTCTAATTTTAACCGTACATTAATCACGTGATATAAAAAGATTGTTCGGTATGTTCTACATATATATCTCTAAACTTCTCTTTAGCCGACCATATCTAGAAGTTTCTTATTCACAAGATCTATATAGATTGCAAGTTTCGAATTTGAAGTTCTTCAGATTAATATATAACACGGTCCATTCCGGGGTCCCTGGGATGAACACAAGTATTTTGGATACCTTTTGGTAATGTTTTCTCTAGATGGTCAGTCGACTGTGTAATTCAGTCGTAAAATATTCAATGTTCGCGTAATGGAGAACTTGTAAATAATTTTAAGGTTCTTCTTAATTTGCTTTAAATCAATCCACTTATGAGTCATTATGTGTACGAGAATCACATTATGGTTACGCCAATTTGGTTTTTTCATGGAGATGACCAAAAATTATATTTGTATTATTCAAATAATTTTAGGGTATTTTGGGTGATTTTATGTTCTTTACTCTTCTCGATAAAATATCTAATTTGATGGTTCCCTTATTTAAAAAATAAAAAAAGGATATTTTAAGAACTCTTATCTTCATCCTTTATAGCTAGTCCATTGATACATATCTCTTAATGTGTTCCATCCACACGATGGAGAAAGTTATGGTTGAGATTCATGTTTTCCCGAGTCCTTGTTAAATTTATCATTTCTGGGGTGTCATGAACAAAACACGGTCGTTTTTGGGAAATAATTTTTAGATGTTGTTTTGAATCTCAAATTTTGAAATGTTAATAATTCACATTATGGAGAATGGATGTTTGGTTTTTAAACCTACGATTTTCCTAAAATATCTTTCAACTAGCATATCTAACGGTATCTTATCAAAAGACAAATCATGCATGCTCTGAGTTTCAAGATCTTCTGATTTAGAGATAGCATGTCATTTTGGGAGTCGTGAAAGAAGTTTTATTATTTTGGTTGAATTTTTTTCAAATGGTATTTTTGCTCAAAAATTTGAAAAGTTAGTTATTCACGTGATCGAAATTTGGTTGTTGGGCCTATGTTTCGCTAAAGGGCTCTTTCGACTACCAAATCTAGCAGTATAATTCACAAGATACAAATAGCATGCCTCAAGTTTCAAGCCAGTCTGATTAAGAGATAGCATGATACATTTTTGGTCTCTTGGGTAGATCACGAACATTACGGATTTTCACGGGTGAAACTTTAATCGAAGACCTTTTGACTATCAAATTAAGTTAGTGAACTTCGCAAGTCACTTGATGGAGAATATTTGTCCCAACATTCATGTTCCTCTGATTTCACTCTAAATGGTCTATTTTGGTGTGTTATGCGTAATAGAATCACAATTTGGGTATTTTGGGCCTAGGTTTGTTTTTCATGGAGGTTGTGCATTCGTTACTAAATTTTAAAAGTGTTATTCACATGATAGGTGATGTATGGGACGCGTTTATTTTTCTTTCCTCTAATTGATGGAGTTGGGCATTTTAAGAACTTTTCGTTCATTCTTTAAAGGTGTGTAAAACTAGGAATTACCAACAGGATAGATAATGTTTTGGTGGGATTTCTTGTTGTTCTGAGTCCTACATAGACATGGTCATTTTTGTGGTGTCATGTCTGAAAAACACGAGTATTACGTTATATGTTTTGCAAATGGAATTACCGCACTCGAATTTAGACAGTGTGTTATTTACGTGGTAGGTATGTTCTTGAAAACTTCTGCTAAAATGGTTAGTTTTAGGTTGCCCTTGTGGAAACTAGGGTATAATATACTTGCCTAATTTCTTTTTTCAGTGATCTATTTAATTCCTGGTCCTTAGCTGATCTTTGTATTTATGTAAAGTTTATTGCTCCTCACACAGTTCTCTAAAATTGATTTTTTTAGGTCGCCCTAGAGGAAACACGAACAAACTAATATTCTTGGGATTGAGTTTCTTCAGGTAGTCTTCTGCATTTCTAATTTTAACCGTACATTAATCACGTGATATAAAAAGATTGTTCGGTATGTTCTACATATATATCTCTAAACTTCTCTTTAGCCGACCATATCTAGAAGTTTCTTATTCACAAGATCTATATAGATTGCAAGTTTCGAATTTGAAGTTCTTCAGATTAATATATAACACGGTCCATTCCGGGGTCCCTGGGATGAACACAAGTATTTTGGATACCTTTTGGTAATGTTTTCTCTAGATGGTCAGTCGACTGTGTAATTCAGTCGTAAAATATTCAATGTTCGCGTAATGGAGAACTTGTAAATCATTTTAAGGTTCTTCTTAATTCGCTTTAAATCAATCCACTTATGAGTCATTATGTGTACGAGAATCACATTATGGTTACGCCAATTTGGTTTTTTCATGGAGATGACCAAAAATTATATTTGTATTATTCAAATAATTTTAGTGTATTTTGGGTGATTTTATGTTCTTTACTCTTCTCGATAAAATATCTAATTTGATGGTTCCCTTATTTAAAAAATAAAAAAAGGATATTTTAAGAACTCTTATCTTCATCCTTTATAGCTAGTCCATTGATACATATCTCTTAATGTGTTCCATCCACACGATGGAGAAAGTTATGGTTGAGATTCATGTTTTCCCGAGTCCTTGTTAAATTTATCATTTCTGGGGTGTCATGAACAAAACACGGTCGTTTTTTGGGAAATAATTTTTTAGATGTTGTTTTGAATCTCAAATTTTGAAATGTTAATAATTCACATTATGGAGAATGGATGTTTGGTTTTTAAACCTACGATTTTCCTAAAATATCTTTCAACTAGCATATCTAACGGTATCTTATCAAAAGACAAATCATGCATGCTCTGAGTTTCAAGATCTTCTGATTTAGAGATAGCATGTCATTTTGGGAGTCGTGAAAGAAGTTCTATTATTTTGGTTGAATTTTTTTCAAATGGTATTTTTGCTCAAAAATTTGAAAAGTTAGTTATTCACGTGATCGAAATTTGGTTGTTGGGCCTACGTTTCGCTAAAGGGCTCTTTCGATTACCAAATCTAGCAGTATAATTCACAAGATACAAATAGCATGCCTCAAGTTTCAAGCCAGTCTGATTAAGAGATAGCATGATACATTTTTTGTATCTTGGGTAGATCACGAACATTACGGATTTTCACGGGTGAAACTTTATTCGAAGACCTTTTGACTATCAAATTAAGTTAGTGAACTTCGCAATTCACTTGATGGAGAATATTTGTCCCAAGATTCATGTTCCTCTGATTTCACTCTAAATGGTCTATTTTGGTGTGTTATGCGTAATAGAATCACAATTTGGGTATTTTGGGCCTAGGTTTGTTTTTCATGCAGGTTGTGCATTCGTTACTAAATTTTAAAAGTGTTATTCACATGATAGGTGATGTATGGGACGCGTTTATTTTTCTTTCCTCTAATTGATGGAGTTGGGCATTTTAAGAACTTTTCGTTCATTCTTTAAAGGTGTGTAAAACTAGGAATTACCAACAGGATAGATAATGTTTTGGTGGGATTTCTTGTTGTTCTGAGTCCTACATAGACATGGTCATTTTTGTGGTGTCATGTGTGAAAAACACGAGTATTACGTTATATGTTTTGCAAATGGAATTACTGCACTCGAATTTAGACAGTGTGTTATTTACGTGGTAGGTATGTTCTTGAAAACTTCTGCTAAAATGGTTAGTTTTAGGTTGCCCTTGTGGAAACTAGGGTATAATATACTGGCCTAATTTCTTTTTTCAGTGATCTATTTAATTCCTGGTCCTTACATAGACTGATCTTTATATTTATGTAAAGTTTATTGCTCCTCACACAGTTCTCTAAAATTTACTTTTTTAGGTCGCCCTAGAGGAAACAAGAACATGCTAATATTCTTGGAATTGAGTTTCTTCAGGTAGTCTTCTGCATTTCTAATTTTAACCGTACTTTAATCACGTGATATAAAAAGATTGTTCGGTATGTTCTACATATATATCTCTAAACTTCTCTTTAGCCGACCATATCTAGAAGTTTCTTATTCACAAGATCTATATAGATTGCAAGTTTCGAATTTGAAGTTCTTCAGATTAATATATAACACGGTCCATTCCGGGGTCCCTGGGATGAACACATGTATTTTGGATATCTTTTGGTAATTTTTTCTCTAGATGGTCAGTCGACTGTGTAATTCAGTCGTAAAATATTCAATGTTCGCGTAATGGAGAACTTGTAAATCATTTTAAGGTTCTTCTTAATTCGCTTTAAATCAATCCACTTAAGAGTCATTATGTGTACGAGAATCACATTATGGTTACGCCAATTTGGTTTTTTCATGGAGATGTGTCATAACGACCAAAAATTATATTTGTATTATTCAAATAATTTTAGGGTATTTTGGGTGATTTTATGTTCTTTCCTCTTCTCGATAAAATATCTAATTTGATGGTTCCCTTATTAAAAAAATAAAAAAAGGATATTTTAAGAACTCTTATCTTCATCCTTTATAGCTAGTCCATTGATCCAAATCTCTTAATGTGTTCCATCCACACGATGGAGAAAGTTATGGTTGAGATTCATGTTTTCCCGAGTCCTTGTTAAATTTGTCATTTCTGGGGTGTCATGAACAAAACACGGTCGTTTTTGGGAAAAAATTTTTAGATGTTGTTTTGAATCTCAAATTTTGAAATGTTAATAATTCACATTATGGAGAATGGATGTTTGGTTGTTAAACCAACGATTTTCCTAAAATATCTTTCAACTACCATATCTAACGGTATCTTATCAAAAGACAAATCATGCATGCTCTGAGTTTCAAGATCTTCTGATTTAGAGATAGCATGTCATTTTGGGAGTCGTGAACGAAGTTCTATTTTATTGGTTGAATTTTTTTCAAATGGTATTTTTCCTCAAAAATTTGAAAAGTTAGTTATTCACGTGATCGAAATTTGGTTGTTGGGCCTACGTTTCGCTAAAGGGCTCTTTCGATTACCAAATCTAGCAGTATAATTCACAAGATACAAATAGCATGCCTCAAGTTTCAAGCCAGTCTGATTAAGAGATAGCATGATACATTTTTTGTATCTTGGGTAGATCACGAACATTACGGATTTTCACGGGTGAAACTTTATTCGAAGACCTTTTGACTATCAAATTAAGTTAGTGAACTTCGCAATTCACTTGATGGAGAATATTTGTCCCAAGATTCATGTTCCTCTGATTTCACTCTAAATGGTCTATTTTGGTGTGTTATGCGTAATAGAATCACAATTTGGGTATTTTGGGCCTAGGTTTGTTTTTCATGCAGGTTGTGCATTCGTTACTAAATTTTAAAAGTGTTATTCACATGATAGGTGATGTATGGGACGCGTTTATTTTTCTTTCCTCTAATTGATGGAGTTGGGCATTTTAAGAACTTTTCGTTCATTCTTTAAAGGTGTGTAAAACTAGGAATTACCAACAGGATAGATAATGTTTTGGTGGGATTTCTTGTTGTTCTGAGTCCTACATAGACATGGTCATTTTTGTGGTGTCATGTGTGAAAAACACGAGTATTACGTTATATGTTTTGCAAATGGAATTACCGCACTCGAATTTAGACAGTGTGTTATTTACGTGGTAGGTATGTTCTTGAAAACTTCTGCTAAAATGGTTAGTTTTAGGTTGCCCTTGTGGAAACTAGGGTATAATATACTGGCCTAATTTCTTTTTTCAGTGATCTATTTAATTCCTGGTCCTTACATAGACTGATCTTTATATTTATGTAAAGTTTATTGCTCCTCACACAGTTCTCTAAAATTTACTTTTTTAGGTCGCCCTAGAGGAAACAAGAACATGCTAATATTCTTGGAATTGAGTTTCTTCAGGTAGTCTTCTGCATTTCTAATTTTAACCGTACTTTAATCACGTGATATAAAAAGATTGTTCGGTATGTTCTACATATATATCTCTAAACTTCTCTTTAGCCGACCATATCTAGAAGTTTCTTATTCACAAGATCTATATAGATTGCAAGTTTCGAATTTGAAGTTCTTCAGATTAATATATAACACGGTCCATTCCGGGGTCCCTGGGATGAACACAAGTATTTTGGATACCTTTTGGTAATGTTTTCTCTAGATGGTCAGTCGACTGTGTAATTCAGTCGTAAAATATTCAATGTTCGCGTAATGGAGAACTTGTAAATAATTTTAAGGTTCTTCTTAATTCGCTTTAAATCAATCCACTTATGAGTCATTATGTGTACGAGAATCACATTATGGTTACGCCAATTTGGTTTTTTCATGGAGATGACCAAAAATTATATTTGTATTATTCAAATAATTTTAGGGTATTTTGGGTGATTTTATGTTCTTTACTCTTCTCGATAAAATATCTAATTTGATGGTTCCCTTATTTAAAAAATAAAAAAAGGATATTTTAAGAACTCTTATCTTCATCCTTTATAGCTAGTCCATTGATACATATCTCTTAATGTGTTCCATCCACACGATGGAGAAAGTTATGGTTGAGATTCATGTTTTCCCGAGTCCTTGTTAAATTTATCATTTCTGGGGTGTCATGAACAAAACACGGTCGTTTTTGGGAAATAATTTTTAGATGTTGTTTTGAATCTCAAATTTTGAAATGTTAATAATTCACATTATGGAGAATGGATGTTTGGTTTTTAAACCTACGATTTTCCTAAAATATCTTTCAACTAGCATATCTAACGGTATCTTATCAAAAGACAAATCATGCATGCTCTGAGTTTCAAGATCTTCTGATTTAGAGATAGCATGTCATTTTGGGAGTCGTGAAAGAAGTTTTATTATTTTGGTTGAATTTTTTTCAAATGGTATTTTTGCTCAAAAATTTGAAAAGTTAGTTATTCACGTGATCGAAATTTGGTTGTTGGGCCTATGTTTCGCTAAAGGGCTCTTTCGACTACCAAATCTAGCAGTATAATTCACAAGATACAAATAGCATGCCTCAAGTTTCAAGCCAGTCTGATTAAGAGATAGCATGATACATTTTTGGTCTCTTGGGTAGATCACGAACATTACGGATTTTCACGGGTGAAACTTTAATCGAAGACCTTTTGACTATCAAATTAAGTTAGTGAACTTCGCAAGTCACTTGATGGAGAATATTTGTGCCAACATTCATGTTCCTCTGATTTCACTCTAAATGGTCTATTTTGGTGTGTTATGCGTAATAGAATCACAATTTGGGTATTTTGGGCCTAGGTTTGTTTTTCATGGAGGTTGTGCATTCGTTACTAAATTTTAAAAGTGTTATTCACATGATAGGTGATGTATGGGACGCGTTTATTTTTCTTTCCTCTAATTGATGGAGTTGGGCATTTTAAGAACTTTTCGTTCATTCTTTAAAGGTGTGTAAAACTAGGAATTACCAACAGGATAGATAATGTTTTGGTGGGATTTCTTGTTGTTCTGAGTCCTACATAGACATGGTCATTTTTGTGGTGTCATGTCTGAAAAACACGAGTATTACGTTATATGTTTTGCAAATGGAATTACCGCACTCGAATTTAGACAGTGTGTTATTTACGTGGTAGGTATGTTCTTGAAAACTTCTGCTAAAATGGTTAGTTTTAGGTTGCCCTTGTGGAAACTAGGGTATAATATACTTGCCTAATTTCTTTTTTCAGTGATCTATTTAATTCCTGGTCCTTAGCTGATCTTTGTATTTATGTAAAGTTTATTGCTCCTCACACAGTTCTCTAAAAATTGATTTTTTTAGGTCGCCCTAGAGGAAACACGAACAAACTAATATTCTTGGGATTGAGTTTCTTCAGGTAGTCTTCTGCATTTCTAATTTTAACCGTACATTAATCACGTGATATAAAAAGATTGTGGGCGGGGTGGGGTGGGGGGGGGGGGGGGTGGGGGGGGGGGGGGGGGTGGGGGTGGGGGGGGGGGGGGGGGGGGGGGGGGGGGGGGGGGGGGGGTGGTGGGGGGGGGGGGGGGGGGGGGGGGGGGGGTGGGGGTGGGGGGGGGGTGGGGGGGGGGGGTGGGGGGGGGGGGGGGGGTGGGGGGGGGGGGGGAGGGGTGGGGGGGGGTGTTGGGGGGGGGGGGGGTGGGGGGGGGGGGGGGTGGGGGGGGGGGGGGGTGGGGGGGGGGGGGGGTGGGGGGGGGGGGGGGTGGGGGGGGGGGGGGGTGGGGGGGGGGGGGGGTGGGGGGGGGGGGGGGTGGGGGGGGGGGGGGGTGGGGGGGGGGGGGGGTGGGGGGGGGGGGGGGTGGGGGGGGGGGGGGGTGGGGGGGGGGGGGGGTGGGGGGGGGGGGGGGTGGGGGGGGGGGGGGGTGGGGGGGGGGGGGGGTGGGGGGGGGGGGGGGTGGGGGGGGGGGGGGGTGGGGGAAAATTGTGATTCTATTACGTATAACACACCAAAATAGACCATTTAAAGTGAAATAAGAGGAACATGAATCTTGGGACAAAAATTCTCCATCAAGTGAATTGTGAAGTTCACTAGCCTAATCTGATAGTCAAAAGGTCTTCGAATAAAATTTCACCAATGAAAATCCACAATGTTTGTGATCTACCCAAGAGACCAAAAATGTATCATGCTATCTCTTAATCAGACTAGCTTGAAACTTGTGGCATGCAATTTGTATCTTGTGAATTATACTGTTAGATTTGGTAATCGAAAGAACACTTTAGCGAAACATAGCCCCAACAACCAAATTTCGATCACGTGAATAACTAACTTCTCAAATTTTTGGACAAAAATACCATCTAAAAAAAATTCAACCAAAATAATAGTACTTCTTTCACTACTCGCCGAAAATGACATGTTTAATCATGGACTGGAAAAGCATGAATCTCAACCATAACATTCTCTAACGTGTTGATAGCACAAATTCTGAGTTTGGGATGATACATACTAGGCTAAAAGAAAGAAGACTAATAACTCTCAAATGCCCTTTTTACTAACAAGAGCACCACCGAGTAAGCAATTCTATAGAGGAAGAAAAGAACAAGAAATTCGTCCCAAATATCATCTATCATGTTGAACAAATACACTTCGAAATTGGGTAGTAAACACCACTTGCATGAAAAACCGAATTGAAACGAAACAACCAAAGTCTGATTCTTTCACTCATTACACGAAAAAGTACATTAATTTTAATTAAAATTCATAAGAACATGAAACTCGATATACAAGTTCTCGATTCCGTGAATCTTGAATTACTTACTGGCCGTATTTGATAGTCTATTAGACCATCTAGATAAAACTTACGCAATAAATATCTACAATACTTGTGTTCTATCCGGGGGACAACGATATGGACCATGCTATCTCTAAATAAGAAGATCTCGAAACTCAGAGCATGCATTATTTGTCTTTTGATAAGATACCGTTAGATATGCTAGTTGAAAGAGATTTTAGGACAATCGTAGGTTTAACATCCAAACATTTATTCTCCATCATGTGAATAATAAACATTTCAAAATTTTAGATTCAAAACATATAACGTAATACTCGTGTTTTTCACACATGACACCACAAAAATGACCATGTCTTTGTAGGACTCGGAACAACAAGAAATCCCACCAAAACATTATCTATCATGTTGGTAACGCAGATTCCTAGTTTTACACACCTTTAAAGAATGAACGAAAAAGTTATTAAAATGCCCAATTCCATCAATTAGAGGAAACAACAATAAACCCGGCACATACATCACCTATCATGTGAATAACACTTTTTAATTTAGTAATGAATGCACAACCTCCATGAAAAACAAACCTAGGCCCATAATAGCCAAATTGTGATTCTATTACGCATAACACACCAAAATAGACCATTTGGAGTGAAATAAGAGGAACATGAATCTTGGGACAAAAATTCTCCATCAAGTGAATTGTGAAGTTCACTAGCATAATTTGATAGTCAAAAGGTCTTCGAATAAAATTTCACTCATGAAAATCAATAATGTTCGTGATCTACCCAAGAGACCAAAATTGTATTATACTATCTCTTAATCAGACTAGCTTGAAACTTGAGGCATGCGGATTTGTATCTTGTGAATTATAATATTAGATTTGGTAGTCGAATTTAGCGAAACATAGGCCCAATAACCATATTTCGATCACGTGAATAACTAACTTTTCAAATTTTTGAGTAAAAATAGCATCTAAAAAAAATTCAACCAAAATAATAGTACTTCCTTCACGACTCCCCGAAAATGACATGTTTAATCATGGACTGGAAAAGCATGAATCTAAACCATAACATTCTCTAACGTGTTGATAGCACATATTCTGAATTTGGGATGATACATACTAGGTTAAAAGGATGAAGACTAATAACTCTCATATTACCTTTTTTCTAACAAGAGCACCACCGAGCAAGCAATTCTATAGAGGAAGAAAAGACAAGAAATTCGGCCCAAATATCATCTAACATGTGAACAAATACACTTCCAAATCTGGTACTAAACACCACTTGCATGAAAAACCAAATTGGAACGAAAAAACCAAAGCCTGATTCTTTCACTCATTACACGAAAATGTACATTGATTTAAATAAAATTCATAAGAACATGAAACTCGATATACAAGTTCTCCATTACGAGAACACTGAATATTTTACGGACTGAATTACACAGTCGACTGACCATCTAGAGAAAACAACACCAAAAGATATCCAAAATACTTGTGTTCATCCCAGGGACCCCAGGGACCCCGGAATGGACTGTGTTATATATTAATCAGAAGAACTTCAAATTTGAATCATGTTATATCACGTGATTAAAGTACGGTTGAAATTAGAAATGCATAAGACTACCTGAAAAAACTCAATTCCAAGAATATTAGCATGTTCGTATTTCATCTAGGGCAACCTAAAAAGAGTCAATTTTAGAGAAATGTGTGAGGAGCTCACAATAAACTTTACATAAATATAAAGATCAGCCTATGTAGGGACCGAAAATTAGATAGATCACTGAAAAAAGAAATTAGGCAAATATATTATACCCTAGTTTCCAAAAGGGCAACCTAAATCTAACCATTTTAGCAGAAGTTTTCAAGAACAAATCTTCCACGTAAATAACACACTGTTAAATTCGAGTGCGGTAATTCCATTTGCATAACATATAACGTAATACTCGTGCTTTTCACACATGACACCATAAAAATGACCATGTCTATGTATGACTCAGAACAACTTCTTAAATTGCCCAATTCCATCAATTTGAGGAAAAAACAATAAACCCGCCCCATACATCACCTATCATGTGAATAGCACTTTTAAAATTTAGTAACGAATGCCTCCATAAAAAGCAAATATAGGCCCAAAATACCAAAATTGTGATTCTATTACGTATAACACACCAAAATAGACCATTTAAAGTGAAATAAGAGGAACATGAATCTTGGGACAAAAATTCTCCATCAAGTGAATTGTGAAGTTCACTAGCCTAATCTGATAGTCAAAAGGTCTTCGAATAAAATTTCACCAATGAAAATACACAATGTTTGTGATCTTATCAAGAGACCAAAAATGTATCATGCTATCTCTTAATCAGACTAGCTTGAAACTTGTGGCATGCAATTTGTATCTTGTGAATTATACTGTTAGATTTGGTAATCGAAAGAACACTTTAGCGAAACATAGGCCCAACAACCAAATTTCGATCACGTGAATAACTAACTTCTCAAATTTTTGGACAAAAATACCATCTAAAAAAAATTCAACAAAAATAATAGTACTTCTTTCACTACTCGCCGAAAATGACATGTTTAATCATGGACTGGAAAAGCATGAATCTCAACCATAACATTCTCTAACGTGCTGATAGCACAAATTCTGAGTTTGGGACGATACATACTAGGCTAAAAGAAAGAAGACTAATAACTCTCAAATGCCCTTTTTACTAACAAGAGCACCACCGAGTAAGCAATTCTATAGAGGAAGAAAAGAACAAGAAATTCGTCCCAAATATCATCTATCATGTTGAACAAATACACTTCGAAATTGGGTAGTAAACACCACTTGCATGAGAAACCAAATTGAAACGAAACAACCAAAGTCTAATTCTTTCACTCATTACACGAAAAAGTACATTAATTTTAATTAAAATTCATAAGAACATGAAACTCGATATACAAGTTCTCGATTCCGTGAATCTTGAATTATTTACTGGCCGTATTTGATAGTCTATTAGACCATCTAGATAAAACTTACGCAATAAATATCTACAATACTTGTGTTCTATCCGGGGGACAACGATATGGACCATGCTATCTCTAAATCAGAAGATCTCGAAACTCAGAGCATGCATTATTTGTCTTTTGATAAGATACCGTTAGATATGCTAGTTGAAAGAGATTTTAGGACAATCGTAGGTTTAACATCCAAACATTTATTCTCCATCATGTGAATAATAAACATTTCAAAATTTTAGATTCAAAACATATAACGTAATACTCGTGTTTTTCACACATGACACCACAAAAATGACCATGTCTTTGTAAGACTCGGAACAACAAGAAATCCCACCAAAACATTATCTATCATGTTGGTAACGCAGATTCCTAGTTTTACACACCTTTAAAGAATGAACGAAAAAGTTATTAAAATGCCCAATTCCATCAATTAGAGGAAACAACAATAAACCCGGCCAATACATCACCTATCATGTGAATAACACTTTTTAATTTAGTAATGAATGCACAACCTCCATGAAAAACAAACCTAGGCCCATAATAGCCAAATTGTGATTCTATTACGCATAACACACCAAAATAGACCATTTGGAGTGAAATAAGAGGAACATGAATCTTGGGACAAAAATTCTCCATCAACTGAATTGTGAAGTTCACTAGCATAATTTGATAGTCAAAAGGTCTTCGAATAAAATTTCACCCATGAAAATCAATAATGTTCGTGATCTACCCAAGAGACCAAAATTGTATTATGCTATCTCTTAATCAGACTAGCTTGAAACTTGAGGCATGCGGATTTGTATCTTGTGAATTATAATATTAGATTTGGTAGTCGAATTTAGCGAAACATAGGCCCGACAACCATATTTCGATCACGTGAATAACTAACTTTTCAAATTTTTGAGTAAAAATAGCATCTAAAAAAAATTCAACCAAAATAATAGTACTTCCTTCACGACTCCCCGAAAATGACATGTTTAATAATGGACTGGAAAAGCATGAATCTAAACCATAACATTCTCTACCGTGTTGATAGCACATATTCTGAATTTGGGATGATACATACTAGGTTAAAAGGATGAAGACTAATAACTCTCATATTACCTTTTTTCTAACAAGAGCACCACCGAGCAAGCAATTCTATAGAGGAAGAAAAGAACAAGAAATTCGGCCCAAATATCATCTAACATGTGAACAAATACACTTCCAAATCTGGTACTAAACACCACTTGCATGAAAAACCAAATTGGAACGAAAAAACCAAAGCCTGATTCTTTCACTCATTACACGAAAATGTACATTAATTTAAATAAAATTCATAAGAACATGAAACTCGATATACAAGTTCTCCATTACGAGAAAACTGAATATTTTACGGACTGAATTACACAGTCGACTGACCATCTAGAGAAAACAACACCAAAAGATATCCAAAATACTTGTGTTCATCCCAGGGACCCCAGGGACCCCGGAATGGATTGTGTTATATATTAATCAGAAGAACTTCAAATTTGAATCATGTTATATCACGTGATTAAAGTACGGTTGAAATTAGAAATGCATAAGACTACCTGAAAAAACTCAATTCCAAGAATATTAGCATGTTCGTATTTCATCTAGGGCAACCTAAAAAGAGTCAATTTTAGAGAAATGTGTGAGGAGCTCACAATAAACTTTACATAAATATAAAGATCAGCCTATGTAGGGACCGAAAATTAGATAGATCACTGAAAAAAGAAATTAGGCAAATATATTATACCCTAGTTTCCAAAAGGGCAACCTAAATCTAACCATTTTAGCAGAAGTTTTCAAGAACAAATCTTCCACGTAAATAACACACTGTTAAATTCGAGTGCGGTAATTCCATTTGCATAACACATAACGTAATACTCGTGCTTTTCACACATGACACCATAAAAATGACCATGTCTATGTATGACTCAGAACAACTTCTTAAATTGCCCAATTCCATCAATTTGAGGAAAAAACAATAAACCCGCCCCATACATCACCTATCATGTGAATAACACTTTTAAAATTTAGTAACGAATGCCTCCATAAAAAGAAAATATAGGCCCAAAATACCCAAATTGTGATTCTATTACGTATAACACACCAAAATAGACCATTTAAAGTGAAATAAGAGGAACATGAATCTTGGGACAAAAATTCTCCATCAAGTGAATTGTGAAGTTCACTAGCCTAATCTGATAGTCAAAAGGTCTTCGAATAAAATTTCACCAATGAAAATCCACAATGTTTGTGATCTACCCAAGAGACCAAAAATGTATCATGCTATCTCTTAATCAGACTAGCTTGAAACTTGTGGCATGCAATTTGTATCTTGTGAATTATACTGTTAGATTTGGTAATCGAAAGAACACTTTAACGAAACATAGGCCCAACAACCAAATTTCGATCACGTGAATAACTAACTTCTCAAATTTTTGGACAAAAATACCATCTAAAAAAAATTCAACCAAAATAATAGTACTTCTTTCACTACTCGCCGAAAATGACATGTTTAATCATGGACTGGAAAAGCATGAATCTCAACCACAACATTCTCTAACGTGATGATAGCACATATTCTGAGTTTGGGATGATACATACTAGGCTAAAAGTATGAAGACTAATAACTCTCAAATGCCCTTTTTACTAACAAGAGCACCACCGAGTAAGCAATTCTATAGAGGAAGAAAAGAACAAGAAATTCGGCCCAAATATCATCTATCATGTGAGCAAATACACTTCCAAATCTGGTACTAAACACCACTTGCACGAAAAACCAAATTGGAACGAAACAACCAAAGTCTGATTCTTTCACTCATTACACGAAAATGTACATTAATTTAAATAAAATTCATTAGAACATGAAACTCGATATACAAGTTCTACATTACGAGAACACTGAATATTTTACGGACTGAATTACACAGTCGAGTGACCATTTAGAGAGAACAACACCAAAAGATATCCAAAATACTTGTGTTCATCCCAGGGACCCCGGAATGGACTGTGTTATATATTAATCTGAAGAACTTCAAATTCGAATAATGCAATCTATATGGATCTTGTGAATAAGAAACTTTTCGATATGGTAGGCTAAAGAGAAGTTTAAAGAAATATATGTAGAACGTACTGAACAATCATTTTATATCACGTGATTAAAGTACGCTTGAAATTAGAAATGCAGAATACTACCCGAAAAAACTCAATCCCAAGAATATTAGCATGTTTTTATTTCATCTGGGCCAACCTAAAAAGAGTTAATTTTAGAGAAATGTGTGAGGAGCAATAAACTTTACATAAATATAAAGATCAACCTATGTAGGGACCGAAAATTAGATAGATCACTGAAAAAAGAAATTAGGCAAATATATTATACCCTAGTTTCCAAAAGGGCAACCTAAAACTAACCATTTTAGCAGAAGTTTTCAAGAACAAATCTTCCACGTAAGTAACACACTGTTTAAATTCGAGTGCGGTAATTCCATTTGCATAACATATAACATAATACTCGTGCTTTTCACACATGACACCATAAAAATGACCATGTCTATGTAGGACTCAGAACAACTTCTTAAATTGCCCAATTCCATCAATTTGAGGAAAAAACGATAAACCCGCCCCATACATCACCTATTATGTGAATAACACTTTTAAAATTTAGTAACGATGCCTCCATGAAAAGAAAATCTAGGCCCAAAATACCCAAATTGTGATTCTATTACGTATAACACACTAAAATAGACCATTTAGATTGAAATAAGAGGAACATGAATCTTGGGACAAAAATTCTCCATCAAGTGAATTGTGAAGTTCACTAGCTTAATCTAATAGTCAAAAGGTCTTCGAATATAACGTAATACTCGTGTTTTTCACACATGACACCACAAAAATGACCTTGTCTTTGTAGGACTCGGAATAACAAGAAATCCCACAAAAACATTATCTATCATGTTGGTAACGCAGATTCCTAGTTTTACACACCTTTAAAGAATGAACAAAAAAGTTATTAAAATGCCCAATTCCATCAATTAGAGGAAACAATAATAAACCCGGCCCATACATCACCTATCATGTGAATAACACTTTTAAAATTTAGTAATGAATGCACAACCTCCATGAAAAACAAACCTAGGCCCATAATACCCAAATTGTGATTCTATTACGCATAACACACCAAAATAGACCATTTAGAGTGAAATAAGAGGAACATGAATCTTGGGACAAAAATTCTCCATCAAGTGAATTGTGAAGTTCACTAGCATAATTTGATAGTCAAAAGGTATTCGAATAAAATTTCACCCATGAAAATCAATAATGTTCGTGATCTACCCAAGAGACCAAAAATGTATTATGCTATCTCTTAATCAGACTAGCTTGAAACTTGAGGAATGCGGGTTTGTATCTTGTGAATTATACTATTAGATTTGGTAGTCGAAAGAGCCCTTTAGCGAAACATAGGCCCAACAACCATATTTCGATAACGTGAATAACTAACTTTTCAAATTTTTGAGTAAAAATAGCATCTAAAAAATATTCAACCAAAATAATAATACTTCTTTCACGACTCCCCGAAAAGGACATGTTTATGATGGACTGGAAAAGCATGAATCTAAACCATAACATTCTCTAACGTGTTGATAGCACATATTCTGAGTTTGGGATGATACATACTAGGTTAAAAGGATGACGACTAATAACTCTCAAATTACCTTTTTTCTAACAAGAGCACCACCAAGCAAGCAATTCTATAGAGGAAGAAAAGAACAAGAAATTCTGCCCAAATATCATCTATCATGTGAACAAATACACTTCCAAATCTGGTACTAAAAACCACTTGCATGAAAAACCAAATTGGAACGAAACAACCAAAGTCAGATTCTTTCATTCATTACACGAAAATGTACATTAATTTAAATAAAATTCATAAGAACATGAAACTCGATATACAAGATCTCCATTACGAGAACACTGAATATTTTACGGACTGAATTACACAGTCGACTGACCATCTAGAGAAAACAACACCAAAAGATATCCAAAAAATACTTGTGTTCATCCCAGGGACCCCGGAATGGACTGTGTTATATATTAATCTGAAGAACTTCAAATTCGAATCATGCAATCTATATAGATCTTGTGAATAAGAAACTTTTCGATATGGTAGGCTAAAGAGAAGTTTAGAGAAATATATGTAGAACATACCGAACAATCATTTTATATCACGTTATTAAAGTACGGTTGAAATTAGAAATGCAGAAGACTACCTGAAAAAACTCAATCCCAAGAATATTAGCATGTTCTTATTTAATCTGGGGCAACCTAAAAAGAGTCAATTTTAGAGAAAAGTGTGAGGAGCAATAAACTTTACATAAATATAAAGATCAGCCTATGTAGGGACCAAAAAATAGATAGATCACTGAAAATAACATCTATTCACCATCATGTGAATAATAAACATTTCAAAATTTTAGATTCAAAACAACTCTAAAAATTATTTTCCAAAAGACCGTGTTTTGTTCATGACACCCCATAAATTACAAATTTAACATGGACTTTGGAAAACATGAATCTCAACCATAACTTTCTCCATCGTGTGGATGGAACACATTAAGATATTTGGATCAATGGACTAGATATAAAGGTTGAAGATAAGAGTTCTAAAAATATCCTTTTTTTTATTTTTTTAAATAAGGGAACCATCAAATTAGATATTTTATCGAGGACAGGAAAGAACATAAAACTCAGCCAAAATACCCTAAATTATTTGAATAATACAAATATGAATTTTGGTCATTATAACACATCTTCATGAAATAACCAAATCGGCGTACCCACAATGTGATTCTTGTATACATAATCACTAGAAAGTGGATTGATTTAAACAGAATTCAGAAGATACTTAAACTCGATTTACAAGTTTTCCATTACGAACACTGAATATTTTACTGACTGAATTACAAAGTCGACTGACCATCTTGAGAAAACATCACCAGAAGATATCCAAAATACTTTTGTTTATACCAGGGACCCCATAATGGTGCTTCAAATTCAAATCATGCAATCTATATATATAGTGAATAAGAAACTTTTAGATATGGTAGGCTAAAGAGAAGTTTAGTGAAATATATGTAGAACATACCGAACAATCATTTTCTATCACGTGATTAAAGTACGGTTAAAATTAGAAATGCAGAAGACTACCTGAAAAAACTCAATCCCAAGAATATTAGCATGTTCTTATTTAATCTAGGGCACCCTAAAAAGAGTCAATTTTAGAGAAATGTGTGAGGAGCAATAAACTTTACATAAATATAAAGATCAGCCTATGTAGGAACCAGAAATTAGATAGATCACTGAAAAAAGAAATTAGGCCATTTTAGCAGACGTTTTCAAGAACATATCTACCACATAAATAACACACTGTCTAAATTGAGTGCGGTAATTTCATTTGCAAAACATATAACGTAATACTCGTGTTTTTCACACATGACACCACAAAAATGACCTTGTCTTTGTAGGACTCGGAATAACAGGAAATCCCGCAAAAACATTATCTATCATGTTGGTAACGCAGATTCCTAGTTTTACACACCTTTAAAGAATGAACAAAAAAGTTATTAAAATGCCCAATTCCATCAATTAGAGGAAACAACAATAAACCCGGCCCATACATCACCTATCATGTGAATAACACTTTTAAAATTTAGTAATGAATGCACAACCTCCATGAAAAACAAACCTAAGCCCATAATAGCCAAATTGTGATTCTATTACGCATAACACACCAAAATAGACCATTTAGAGTGAAATATGAGGAACATGAATCTTGGGACAAAAATTCTCCATCAAGTAAATTGTGAAGTTCACTAGCATAATTTGATAGTCAAAAGGTCTTCGAATAAAATTTCACCCATGAAAATCAATAATGTTCGTGATCTACCCAAGAGACCAAAAATGTATTATGCTATCTCTTAATCAGACTAGCTTGAAACTTGAGGAATACGGGTTTGTATCTTGTGAATTATACTATTAGATTTGGTAGTCGAAAGACCCCTTAAGCGAAACATAGGCCCAACAACCATATTTCGATAACGTGAATAACTAACTTTTCAAATTTTTGAGTAAAAATAGCATCTAAAAAATATTCAACCAAAATAATAATACTTCTTTCATGACTCCCCGAAAATGACATGTTTATCATGGACTGGAAAAGCATGAATCTAAACCATAACATTCTCTAACGTGTTGATAGCACATATTCTGAGTTTGGGATGATACATACTCGGTTAAAAGGATGACGACTAATAACTCTCAAATTACCCTTTTTCTAACAAGGGCACCACCGAGCAAGCAATTCTATAGAGGAAGAAAAGAACAAGAAATTCGGCCCAAATATCATCTATCATGTGAACAAATACACTTCCAAATCTGGTACTAAAAACCACTTGCATGAAAAACCAAATTGGAACGAAACAACCAAAGTCAGATTCTTTCATTCATTACACGAAAATGTACATTAATTTAAATAAAATTCATAAGAACATGAAACTCGATATACAAGATCTCCATTACGAGAACACTGAATATTTTACGGACTGAATTACACAGTCGACTGACCATCTAGAGAAAACAACACCAAAAGATATCCAAAAAAAACTTGTGTTCATCCCAGGGACCCCGGAATGGACTGTGTTATATATTAATCTGAAGAACTTCAAATTCGAATCATGCAATCTATATAGATCTTGTGAATAAGAAACTTTTCGATATGGTAGGCTAAAGAGAAGTTTAGAGAAATATATGTAGAACATACCGAACAATCATTTTATATCACGTGATTAAAGTACGGTTGAAATTAGAAATGTAGAAGACTACCTGAAAAAACTCAATCCCAAGAATATTAGCATGTTCTTATTTCATCTGGGGCAACCTAAAAAGAGTCAATTTTAGAGAAATGTGTGAGAAGCAATAAACTTTACATAAATATAAAGATCAGCCTATGTAGGGACCAAAAATTAGATAGATCACTGAAAATAACATCTATTCTCCATCATGTGAATAATAAACATTTCAAAATTTAGATTCAAAACAACTCTAAAAATTATTTCCCAAAAGCGACCGTGTTTTGTTCATGAAACCCCAGAAATTACAAATTTAACATGGACTTTGAAAAACATGAATCTCAACCATAACTTTCTCCATCGTGTGGATTGATTTAAACAGAATTCAGAAGATACTTAAACTCGATTTACAAGTTTTCCATTACGAACACTGAATATTTTACTGACTGAATTACAAAGTCGACTGACCATCTTGAGAAAACATCACCAAAAGATATCCAAAATACTTTTGTTCATACCAGGGACCCCATAATGGTGCTTCAAATTCAAATCATGCAATCTATATATATAGTGAATAAGAAACTTTTAGATATGGTAGGCTAAAGAGAAGTTTAGTGAAATATATGTAGAACATACCGAACAATCATTTTCTATCACGTGATTAAAGTACGGTTAAAATTAGAAATGCAGAAGACTACCTGAAAAAACTCAATCCCAAGAATATTAGCATGTTCTTATTTAATCTAGGGCACCCTAAAAAGAGTCAATTTTAGAGAAATGTGTGAGGAGCAATAAACTTTACATAAATATAAAGATCAGCCTATGTAGGAACCAGAAATTAGATAGATCACTGAAAAAAGAAATTAGGCCATTTTAGCATACGTTTTCAAGAACATATCTACCACATAAATAACACACTGTCTAAATTGAGTGCGGTAATTTCATTTGCAAAACATATAACGTAATACTCGTGTTTTTCACACATGACACCACAAAAATGACCATGTCTATGTAGGACTCAGAACAACAAGATCCCACCAAAACATTATCTTTCATGTTGGTAACGCAGATTCCTAGTTTTACACACCTCTAAAGAATGAACGAAAAAGTTCTTAAAATGCCCCATTCCATCAATTAGAGGAAAGAACAATAAACCCGGCCCATACATCACCTATCATGTGAATAACACTTTGAAAATTTAGTAACGAATGCACAACCTCCATGAAAAACAAACCTAGGCCTAAAATACCCAAATGATGTGACCATGAAGAGCCAAAAAAAAAAAAACTTGGAAGAATTAATTGAAGACAAGTTGTTGGGTCAAGAAGGATTACTTGCTCATCAAGATTGAAGAAGATCTAGCCCAATAATTAATTGCCACGTAGGAGTTTTTAATTTAGTTACCTTTTTAGATTTAGATTTAGTTTCCTTGCTTTTGTAGGAGTTAGTTTATTCTTTACTAGGATTTAGTTTCCTTTTGGTATTAGGTTAGTTTACAATTTTATTGTTTCCTAGTTCTTTTCAAGATGTAATATAAGTCCTATTTAAAGGACCTTTTGCTTTAATGAATTAAAGATTTAGTCTTCAATATTCTGTGTGAGTATTCTCCACCATGTTTGAAGAATTCTTCTTCATGAACTTATCAATGTGTAAAATTCTTGTGGCGTTCAATGACTTATCAAACGATTCATCCATCATCGTTTCTGGCGTCATAACGAACTTATCAAGCATTCTTGTGGCGTTCCGACTTATCAATGATTCAGTCAACATCGTTTGTGGCGTCCTCATGAACTTATCAAGAAGACTTGTGGCGTTCATCCATCGACTTATCAAATGATTCATCCATCATCGTTTGTGGCTTCTTCATTAAATCCATCCTAAATCTGATTGTAGAACGATCCTTGGAGTCCTAATTATTCGGGTCTCGTTATTCGTGGCGAGGTTCGTATCACCAAATTGTGATTCTATTATGCATAAAACACCAAAATAGATCATTTAGAGTGAAATCAGAGGAACACGAATCTTGGGACAAAAATTCTCCATCAAGTGAATTGTGAAGTTCAGTAGCTTAATTTGATAGTCAAAAGGTCTTCGAATAAAATTTCACCCATGAAAATCCATAATGTTCATGATCTACCCAAGAGACGAAAATGTATCATGCTATCTCTTAATCGGACTAGCTTGAAACTTGAGGCATGTGATTTGAATCTTGTGAATTATACTGTTAGATTTGGTAATCGAAGAACACTTTAGCGAAATATAGGCCCAACAACCAAATTTCGATCACGTGAATAACTAACTTTTCAAATTTTTGAGCAAAAATACCATCTAAAAAAATTCAACCAAAATAAAAGTACTTCTTTCACGACTCCCCGAAAATGACATATTAAATCATGGACTGGAAAAGCATGAATCTCAACCATAACATTCTCTAACGTCTTGATAGCAAATATTATGAGTTTGGGATGATACATACTAGGTTAAAAGGATGAAGACTAATAACTCTCAAATGACCATTTTTCTAACAAGAGCACCACCTAGTAAGCAAGTCTATAGAGGAAGAAAAGAACAAGAAATTCGGCCCAAATATCATCTATCATGTGAACAAATACACTTCGAAATTTGGTAGCAAACACCTCTTGCATGAAAAACCAAATTGGAACGAAACAACCAAAGTCTGATTCTTTCACTATTTACATGGAAATACATTAATTTAAATAAATTTCATAAGAACATGAAACTCGATATACAAGTTCTCGATTCCGTGAATTACTTACTGGGCGTAGTTGATAGTCAATAGACCATCTAGAGAAAACTTACGCGATAAATATCCACAATATTTGTGTTCTATCCGTGGGACAACAATATTTGTGTTCTTGAAACTCAGAGCATGCATGATTTGTCTATTGATAAGATACCGTTAGATATACTAGTTGAAAGAGATTTTAGGAAAATTGTAGGTTTAACAACCAAACATCCTTTCTCCATCATGTGAATAATAATCATTTCAAATTTGATATTCAAAACAACATCTAAAAATTATTTCCCAAAATCGACCGTGTTTTGTTCATGACACCCCCAGAAATGACAAATTTAACTGGACTCTGGAAAACATGAATATCAACCATAACTTTCTCCATCGTGTTACCAGAGTAACTATAAAGGTTGAAGATAAAAGTTCTTAAAATATCCTTTTTAATTTTATTTAATAAGGGTGCCATCAAATTAGATATTTTATCAAGGAGAGGAAAGAACACAAAACTCAGCCAAAATACCCTATATTATTTGAATAATACAAATATAAATTTTGGACGTTATAACAAATCTCCATGAAAAAACCAAATTGGCGTAACCATAATGTGATTCTCGTACACATAATAACTCAAAAGTGGATTGATTTAAAGCGAATTTAGAAGAACCTTAAACTCGATTTACAAGTTCTGCATTACGAGAACACTAAATATTTTTCTGACTGAATTACACAGTTGACTGACCATCTAGAGAAAACAACACCAAAAGATATCCAAAATACTTGTTGTCATCCCAGGGACCCCGGAATGGACTGTGTTATATATTAATCTGAAGATCTTCAAATTCGAATCATGCAATCTATATAGATCTTGTGAATAAGAAACTTTTTCAAGAACATATCTACCACGTAAATTACACACTGTTTAAATTTGAGTGCGGTAATTCCATTTGCATAACATATAACATAATACTCGTGTTTTTCACACATGATACCACAAAAATGACCATGTCTATGTAGGACTCAGAACAACAAGAAATCCCACCAAAACATTATCTATCATGTTGGTAGCACAAATTCCTAGTACTAAACAAGAGCACCACCGAGTAAGCAATTCTATAGAGGAAGAACAGAACAAGAAATTCGGTCCAAATATCATCTATCATGTGAACAAATATACTTCCAAATCGATCACGTGAATAACTAACTTTTCAAATTAGATGTAGTCGAAAGAGCCTTTTACCGAAACATAGGCCAAAGAACCAAATTTCTATCACGTGAATAACTAACTTTTCAAATTTTTGGGCAAAAATACCATCTAAAAAAAATTCAACAAAAACAATAGTACTTCTTTCACGACTCCCCGAAAATGACATGTTTAATCATGGACTTGAAAAGCATGAATCTCAACCATAACATTCTCTAACGCGTTGATAGCACATATTCTGAGTTTGGGGATACATACTAGGTTAAAAGGATGAAGACTAATAACTCTCAAATGCCCTTTTTTCTAACAAGAACACCACCGAGTAAGCAATTTTATAGAGGAAGAAAAGAACAAGAAATTCGGCTCAAATATCATCTATCATGTGAACAAATACACTTCCAAATCTGGTACTATACACCACTTGCATGAAAAACCAAATTGGAACAAAACAACCAAAGTTTGATTCTTTCACTCATTACTCGAAAATGTACATTAATTTAAATAAAATTCATAAGAACATGAAACTCGATATACAAGTTCTCGATTCATTGAATCTTGAATTTACTTACTGGCCGTATTTGATAGTCAATATAACATCTAGAGAAAACTTACAGAATAAATATCCATGATACTTGTGTTCTATCCGTATTTGATAGTCAATCTACCATCTAGATTTGGTAGTCGAAAGAGCCCTTTACCGAAACATAGGCCCAACACCCAAATTTCGATCACGTGAATAACTAACTTTTCAAATTTTTGAGCAAAAATACCATCTGAAAAAAATTCAACCAAAATAATAGTACTTCTTTCACGACCCCCAAAATGACATGCTATCTCTAAATCAGAAGATCTTGAAACTCAGAGCATGCATGATTTGTCTTTTGATAAGATACCGTTAGATATGCTAGTTGAAAGAGATTTTAGGAAAATTATAGGTTTAACAACCAAACATCCATTCTCCATCATGTGAATTATTAACATTTCAAAATTTGAGGTTCAAAACAACATCTAAAATTTATTTTCCAAAAACAACCGTGTTTTGTTCATGACACACCAAAAAATGACCAATTTAACATGGACTCGGGAAAACATGAAACTCAACTATAACTTTCTCCATAGTGTGGATGGAACACATTAAAAGATTTGGATCAATGGACTAGCTATAAAGGTTGAAGATAAGAGTTCTTTAAATATCCTTTTTTATTTTTTTTAATAAGGGAACCATCAAATTTGATATATTATCAAGGAGAGGAAAGAACATAAAAATCAGCTAAAATACCCTAAATTATTTGAATAATACAAATATAAATTTTGGTTGTTATAACACATCTCCATGAAAAAATCAAATTGGCGTAACCATAATGTGATTCTCGTACATATTTTTAATAAGGGAACCATCAAATTAGATATTTTATCGAGAAGAGGAAAGAACATAAAATCACCCAAAATACCCTAAAATTATTTGAATAATACAATATAAATTTTGGTCGTTATAACACATCTCCATGAAAAAACCAAATCGGCGTAACCATAATGTGATTCTCGTACACATAATCACTCAAAAGTTGATTGATTTAAAGCGAATTCAGAAGAACCTTAAAATCGATTTACAAGTTCTCCATTACGCGAACATTGAATATTTTACGACTGAATTACACAGTCGACTGACCATCTAGAGAAAACATTACCAAAAGATATCCAAAATACTTGTGTTCATCCCAGGAACCCCGGAATGGACCGTGTTATATATTAATCTGAAGAACTTCAAATTCGAAAGAAACTTTTCGATATGGTAGGCTAAAGAGAAGTTTAGAGATATATATGTAGAACATACCGAACAATCATTTTATATCACGTGATTAAAGTACGGTTAAAATTAGAAATGCAGAAGACTACCTGATGAAACTCAATCCCAAGAATATTAGCATGTTCTTGTTTCATCTGGGACAACCTAAAAAAGTCAATTTTAGAGAACTGTGTGAGGAGCAATAAACTTTACATAAATATAAAGATCAGCCTATGTAAGGACCAGGAATTAGATCGATCACTGAAAAAAGAAATTAGGCCAGTATATTATACCCTAGTTTCCACAAGGGCAACCTAAAACTAACCATTTTAGCAGAAGTTTTCAAGAACATACCTACCACGTAAATAACACACTGTCTAAATTCGAGTGCGGTAATTCCATTTGCAAAACATACAACGTAAATACTCGTGTTTTTCACACATGACACCACAAAAATGACCATGTCTATGTAGGACTCAGAACAACAAGAAATCCCACCAAAACATTATCTATCATGCTGGTAATTCCTAGTTTTACACACCTTTAAAGAATGAACGTAAAGTTCTTAAAATGCCCAACGCCATCAATTAGAGGAAAGAACATTAAACCCGGCTCATACTGTTGGGTTATTGGTAACGTCAGAACGTTAAAAGCAACGGAATTTTAAAATTTTAAAATAACCCAAACCAGCAATCTTTATTCATCTAGTCATACGAAAAGGATTTTTACATAAATCGAAACATCCATAGGGTGTTTAGCGATTTTACCTTACCACTGGAACGGTGGTGATTTTTCTCCGGTCTTCTTTCAGATCTGCAGGATTTGGTTCGAGAGAAGCACCCCAAGCGTTGTGCCTCTAGCGGTATCCACACCAACTGGATTGAAGCAACTCCTTTGGATCCACAGGCTCAGAACTAAGATCCAAAGGTTATCTAGCAAGGAAGAAAGAAGGGAGAAATCGCATGAACCCAGTAGAATTTTACAGGGTTCGGCCGATCATCAAGAGAGATGAAGGGCGGCGGCAATTTTTAGATTTGGAGAAGAGGGGGCACGAAATTTGTGTCTTGTAGGGCTTAGGTTTTCACTTATCACTTATGGAAGAGTATGGAGAGATATATATTAATAAGAGAAGAATCCTTCTTTTAATAGATATCTCTTCCATGTATATCAAGATCTTTTTCCTTATCTCATTAGGAAACAAGATATACATGTATATCTCTTAGATTTTCCTTGTCACACAAGAAAACAAACTCTTCCATTATTTATCTTGCAAAATCGCCCCTTATCTAGTTAGGAAAGTAGAATCCCATTCTATCTTTATTTCCTTAACTAACTAGGTCTCCTTTAATTAATTAAACTCTTTAATTAATTAGACTCTTTAATTAATTAAACTCCTTTAATTAATTCAGCCCATTTAATTAATTAATCCAATTAATTAATTAATCCTTCTCCATTAATTAATTAGACTACTTCTAATTAATATTTTTCTCCTTTAAGAATTAACACTTTAATTCTCCAGTTTTGATTTAACTCCTTAAATCAAACTTTCCTTATATGATTTGTTGCAGTACAATTGTATTGTGTGTGACCCTCTAGGTTCACCATCAATTGGCCGCGGGCCCACGACTTTCGTGATTTAATTTATGAGCTTATTAATTGCTCCGATTAATTGAACCCCTTCAATTAACCACTCAAGAATTAATCTACTTATTAATTCATGAGTACCACACCTCATGGTCGATGTCTAGCCACAAGCCCATGAGGCCCAAATTCAGGTGAATTGATCTCAGTGAACCTCACCTCTTATAAGTACCATGTACATACGGTCCTTCTATCGACTTAATTTCCCGATCGAGACCTAGGGTGTGTGAATTGATCGGCACCTCTAATTATCTCGATAACTATACTTTTTAATTCAGGATAATGATTCCAGTGTGACTGCTAAATTTGGAAACCCCTTTCCAAATTCGTCACCAACTGTGGCCACAGGTTTCTCGGAATCTATTATCTAAGAACGTATAGGAAATTCCCTCAACACACTACGTTGAGTCGGTAGATCCCATATTGATGCTAACCATTCGCGTACATGACTATACGCACCCAACTTAGGCACACAATGATCAGGCTACGTGATCGGTACCTAAATCTAAGTACGCACACCCATGCACCGAATTCGCCCTAGCATCTCAAGTCTAAGGACTAAATCGTACACTATTATAAGTTTGAGAAACATCCCATCGCCGATGAGCGTCATGCACTTCCACAATGGGTTTCTCTGTTTGGGTCGTTCGATGCGTTCGATCCCCTATCGAACCACCTACTCATATGCACTAGCATCAAATGCCTTGCTCATGAAACGCTACAAATTCACTCCATGCGAATCATGCATATTTATACAAGTCTTTGCGATTCCTTCGATACCCCGTCTCGTTCGGAATCTATGACTTGGAACATGTTTTAAGATCACGATCTTAGAGACTGTTTCATGATTGCACTCAATACCGAAGTGAATCGTCCCATAGTCGAATGTGATCTTAGGATTTCATCCAATCGCTTAAGTGATTCGCGAGAGATGAAGTTGGCCATTGTTTGATTTACATACTATAAACAAACGAGCGTATTAATTCATTTATACTAGAGAAAGATTACGATAGTCATAATACAAGCTAAATATATTGGCTTGCAGGGCACTATCCTATCAATCTCCCACTTGCCCTAAAGACAATCACAAACGCTTCTAAGACCCATCTTCCAAAGATGTTCTTCGAACTCTTTTCGTGACAAAGACTTTACTAGTGGATTCGCTAGGTTGTCTTCCGAGTCGACGCATCCATTATGTGCGTTAACTCTACCAAAGATTACTCCAATCAAATGGTACTTTTCTCTCATTGTGTTTAGATTTCTGGTGAGATCTCGAGTCCTTTGCTTTAGCAACAACTCCATTGTTATCACAGAAGATAACCAGGAGCTTTGCAATGCTAGGCACCACATCCAACTATTGGATGAAGTTTTCATCCAAACACTTTCTTTTGTTGCATCCGATGCTGCGATATATTATGCTTCAGTGGTTGAGTCGGCAACGGTGCTTTGCTTGGAACCTTTCCAATTTACCGCTACCCCATTGAGGCAAAATATGTATCCAAAATTGGATATATATATTCATCCACATCAGACTGAAAATTCGAATCATTAAATCCTTCGAGTTTTAATTCTCCATTACCACCGTAGACCAAGAACAAATCCTTAGTCTTTCTCAAGAGCTTAAGGATATCTTTTACGGTGGTCCAGTACTCTTCACCGGAGTTTGACTAGTAACTGCTCGTGACACTTGAGCAGGTTCTACGTCTGGTCTAGTACATATTATAGCATACCACATGCTACCTTTTGTCGAAACATAAGGTATTTGAGACATTCTCCTTTATCCACATTCGATGTAGGGCACATCGATTTGGAAAAAGAGTTACAGTGTCTCATTGGAAGCAATCCTCTCTTGGATTCTTCTATACTGAATCTTTTCAGTATTGTTTCTATGTACTTAGATTGAGAGAATCCCAACATCTTCTTCGATCTATCTCTATAGATACGTATCATAATACGCAAGATGTCTCTCCCAAATCTTTCATGGAGAATTGCATGGATAACCATGCTTTCGTTTGCGCTAACATTTCGATATCATCCCAGATAAGCAGAATGTGATCGACATATAAAATATGAGCTTCATAGAGCTCCCACTAATCCTTTTGTACACTCAAGGTTCATATTCATTTTTGATGAAGTCAAATGCCTTGACTGTCTCATCAAAACAAACGTGAATCTAAATGGATTCAGACATTGCTATTGGAGAAAAGGTTTCATCAAAGTCTGTTCCAGAACTTTGTGAATAGCCTTTTACCACTAGTCGAGTCTTAGGGGTCAACACCTCTCCATTTATTCCTAGCTTGAAGATCCATTCACTACATACAGGAATAAAATCCCTCGGGTGGATCGACCAAGGTCCATACCTTGTTGGAATGCATGAAATCCATTTCGGATTGCATGGCCTCTTGCCATGATGCACGTCTACATCTAATGTAGCTTCTTCGTATATGGTAAAACCATATCTTTCAAGCTCTTCATGAACTTGATCAGATCTACGAAGTATTGGTGTACTAGATGATTCAGTAGTTTCTGGATTAACTCCCACTCTTCGTGGGGATGGGTCCAAATCTTGGACTTCATCAAGTTCCATGACATTCCCTATTTCCTCTGACGAGGATTTCATCAACTGAGGAACGGGTAGTTAGGAGAACCGATTGTTTCTCATTGTCGTGGAACAGGTATCCAATGGATTTCGTTGGATACCCCATAATTATATACAAATTGGATCTACTAGCCAATTTATCTCCTTTCTAGTTCCCAACTTAGGCAGGAGATCTCCATACTCAATAGTAAAAGTGCAGAGGTATTTTGCCATACCTTTCTTGGTAAAGCTTTGTAGGCACGGACTTTGAAGGTACTTTGATCAGTATCTTCGATGCAGCCAGGAGGACCAACCCCTAGAATGCATAAGGAAGCTTAACAAAACTCAACATGGATTGAACAATGTCTAACAATGTTCGATTCCTTCTCTTAGACACTCCAATAAGTTGAGGCGTCATAGGAGGAGTTTGTTGTATGAGAAACCCATTCTCAGTAAGATAATTGAGGAACTCTTGACTTAAGTATTTGCCACCTCGATCAGATCGAATGGCCATAATACTATGCCCTTGTTGATTCTCTACTTCGTTTTGAAATTCTTTGAACTTTTCAAAGGTTTTTTTTGGATTTGTATCTCACTAGATACATATATCACTAACGACCAAAGTCATTAGCAAAAAGGTACGAGGTATGAGTAACCTCCTCTTACACTAACCTTTAGTGGTCCACATTCATTCGTATGGATCAAATCCAAAGTTATTTGGTTCGCTCTTGATTCCCTGTGAAGGGAGATTTGGTCATCTTTCCTGTGAGACAGGATTCGCAGGTTGGAAGTTCATCTAAGTTCTATATTTCAAGAGCCTTAGAAGAAACCAACTTTTGAATCCTACTCTTGGAGATATGTCCAAGTCTAGCGTGCCAAAGTTGTGGATTATTATCTTGGTATTAATTGAACTAAGCACATTAACTCAATAGAATTGAGTTAACGGTTTAATTCAATTAATTTGCTTCCTTTCAATTAACTCTTTAATTGATTCATCTCCTTTTTCAATTAACCCTTTAATTGAAACGTTGCTTAATTAATTAGACCTTCTAATCAATTAAACTAATCAGTGCCTTTCTAAGATTCAGTGGGATAATTCGACTTTTAGACTACTTGCGTTCTTTCGACTACCTTTATGGTCGCTTTAGAAGAGAACAACTTCTTCTTCATATTACTCTTCTTTGACTTTGCAGTCCATGAAGTGTGAACGATCATAACAGGTTCATCCTATTTGCCATTTACCAATACTTTGGTTAATTCATGAAATGTGATCAACTTATCAAATAAGATCAGAGTATTTCACGAATCTTTTGAATGAGAGGGAGGAGAATTTAAATGGAGTTCAATGTTAAGATCACTTGCAGGCCTACGTTTAATCGATCCAGTTTTAAACTAGATTGATAAAAACAAGGACAGTGATACTTTGATATCAGCTCCTTCACTTATTCTCGAGTTTTAAAACAACTCCTTAGTGGTCTCGAATCAAACGATTCGAAACTGCTCCTCAAAACAAGCTTTTGAAGTGGAGGTTTGTTTTAGAAGCTTCAGACATACTCCTATGTCGCTTCTTTAGCTCGTTCAATCTTGATGCTTATTTGAGGAAACGATCATTAAGATTCTCATACCCTATAGGTGATTCGTTCCACTTTTGAGACTCGTCCTTATATGAGGAAACGATCATTAATATTCCCATACCCTACCGGTGATTCGTTCCTCCTTTTAGACTCATCTCGGAAGTGCATCAGGCATAGGCTAGTTATTAAGAACATGATTCCGACTTTCGGAATTGAGGACAATCCTCTAGTTTCTAAGTCAGTCGATATTTTGATCTAGTTATTTTATAAGTCGAGGATAAATAGTATAATGGATTATTATAGATATCTCAATATCTATTATAAAGAGAAGACAAATATATAGAGGACTAGTTAATGAATAATACTTATAATCTACGAAGGTTGGACTTTCTATCGTAAAAGTTCTCCCACTATTTTATCGAAACAATTACCCCTTCAATTGTTCGGGAAATCCTATTTCCTAGTAGGTCTTGACGTCCCAGCGGACATTAATTGCACCCACGACTCGTGGCCATACAACTAATTCCCCAGGTAGGCATACTTATTGCCAACTGTGTCTCTACACAACCTTCAAGCTATTTTGCCTTAATTTTCGCACCCATCTAGCACTGCTACATCATGAGTGGTACTACTCGTTAAGTCTAACCCAATCAATCTCGATGAGCAACGGGCCCGGTCATGAAATCCCCGTAACTGGTTATCGGTCGATTATACATGTCCCGACCAGTCCCCACCCTTGTCGAGTTTATTAAATAAACAAGAATCGAGAGATTTCACGTATTGTCCCTTTCTTCGCCTCGGGTGCCAGACTCTGGATCACCTTAATCGATAAGTAGACAACATACGCTAGTCCCTATTGATGGAAGGCTTGGATTTATATAAATACTTCATTTTATTTTAACCCAATATGACTTAATATTTAATTCAAGAGGGGATTTGCAGGTTTGAAAGTTTAAGGCAAACTCTCTCGAGATCTCACCGCTTCGATTATGAATTATCTTATTTACGTTCTAATATTCTAGCGCGCATCACCATACAAGCCAAATAATAGAATCAATAAATAAATAAACCTAGCATGCATTTCTAACACAATATGTTTTCGATCGGGAGCCACCTATGTTTGGGCCATCATTGAGCCAATAATGTTGGCCCAATTGGTCTATCTAATGGGTTCTTAATGGGCCTAGGCTATTACATTAATAACCAAGCATACTTGGCCTTCATTCTCCACTGGGCTTCCTTCTTGCATGTAATGGGCCTCCATCTTAAACTATTTAATGTAAAGCCCTAATCTATTACATTGGCACAAAAAGGCCCAAATAAAGGCTCGCAGGCCCAACAAAAATCCAAAGCAAAATAAACCAATCACATCTAAGGTCAAGGCTCGGCTCGATCGAAAACCACGTAAACAATTCACGTTGAGCAAAGAAACAAGCAAACACATTTACTAGTTTCCTATCTTACTTTAATTATTTTAAACGCCTTTAAAATATTTCTCTAGATTCTTACTTTAGTCTCTACTAATTATAGGTAATCTATATTCGGATAAACAAAACCATTTTATTTATAAAAACAGAATAAAAATTTTCAACTTTTGAAAATTGCAATTCGGAACTCCAACTTTTGGAAATTGCGATTTGAAACCCATGAAGTTTTGGAAATTACAATTTAACCCCAAAATTAAAACTGGGCAGAGGACTGAGAATAAAAATTTTATTTCCAGAAAAAATTTCGAATTTACAATTCAGCCCCTACAGTTTTCGGTATTTACAAAACAGCCCCAAAACTTTCGTTAATTGCAAAATAGCCCCAAATTTGAAAATTTCCAGATTTCCATTCTGTCCAGAAAGTACACAGTTCGTAAAATCTCAATTTCAGTCCAGGTTTTCAAAAAAAATTGCTAATCGCAAAAATAGCCCTTTATTTTAAAAAAATACAAAATTGGCCCAAAACGTTGTTATGCAATTTTACCCAAAATCAGATCTACCCATAACAAGTAAGAATCAACAACACGAATATAACATGCAATACAATTAAAGCAATCAAATTATATTCAGACCTTTTCGTATGAGAGTAATGAATTAGGCTCTGATACCACTGTTGGGTTATTGGTAGCGTCAGAACGTTAAAAGCAGCGGAATTTTAAAATTTTAAAATAACCCAAACCAGCAATCTTTATTCATCTAGTCATACGAAAAGGATTTTTACATAAATCGAAACATCCATAGGGTGTTTAGCGATTTTACCTTACCACGGGAATGGTGGTGATTTTTCTCCGGTCTTCTTTCAGATCTGCAGGATTTGGTTCGAGAGAAGCACCCCAAGCGTTGTGCCTCTAGCGGTATCCACACCAACTGGATTGAAGCAACTCCTTTGGATCCACAGGCTCAGAACTAAGATCCAAAGGTTATCTAGCAATGAAGAAAGAAGGGAGAAATCGCATGAACCCAGTAGAATTTTACAGGGTTCGGCCGATCATCAAGAGAGATGAAGGGCGGCGGCAATTTTTAGATTTGGAGAAGAGGGGGCACGAAATTTGTGTCTTGTAGGGCTTAGGTTTTCACTTATCACTTATGGAAGAGTATGAAGAGATATATATTTATAAGAGAAGAATCATTCTTTTAATAGATATCTCTTCCATGTATATCAAGATCTTTTTCCTTATCTCATTAGGAAACAAGATATACATGTATATCTCTTAGATTTTCCTTGTCACACAAGAAAACAAACTCTTCCATTATTATCTTGCAAAATCGCCCCTTATCTAGTTAGGAAAGTAGAATCCCATTCTATCTTTATTTCCTTAACTAACTAGGTCTCCTTTAATTAATTAAACTCTTTAAATAATTAGACTCTTTAATTAATTAAACTCCTTTAATTAATTCAGCCCATTTAATTAATTAATCCAATTAATTAATTAATCCTTCTCCATTAATTAATTAGACTACTTCTAATTAATATTTTTCTCCTTTAAGAATTAATACTTTAATTCTCTAGTTTTGATTTAACTCCTTAAATCAAACTTTCCTTATATGATTTGTTGCAGTCCAATTGTATTGTGTGTGACCCTCTAGGTTCACCATCAATTGGCCGCGGGCCCACGACTTTCGTGATTTAATTTATGAGCTTATTAATTGCTACGATTAATTGAACCCCTTCAATTAACCACTCAAGAATTAATCTCCTTATTAATTCATGAGTACCCACACCTCATGGTCGATGTCTAGCCACAAGCCCATGAGGCCCAACTTCAGGTGAATTGATCTCAGTGAACCTCACCTCTTATAAGTACCATGTACATACGGTCCTTCTATCGACTTAATTTCCCGATCGAGACCTAGGGTGTGTGAATTGATCGGCACCTCTAATTATCTCGATAACTATACTTTCTAATTCAGGATAATGATTCCAGTGTTACTGCTAAATTTGGAAACCCCTTTCAAAATCCGTCACCAACTGTGGCCACAGGTTTCTCGGAATCTATTATCTAAGAACGTATAGGAAATTCCCTCAACACACTATGTTGAGTCGGTAGATCCCATATTGATGCTAACCATTCGCGTACACGACTATACGCACCCAACTTAGGCACACAATGATCAGGCTACGTGATCGGGTACCTAAATCTAAGTACGCACACCCATGCACCGAATTCGCCCTAGCATCTCAAGTCTAAGGACTAAATCGTACACTATTATAAGTTTGAGAAACATCCCATCGCCGATGAGCGTCATGCACTTCCACAATGGGTTTCTCTGTTCGGGTCGTTCGATGCGTTCGATCCCCTATCGAACCACCTACTCATATGCACTAGCATCAAATGCCTTACTCATGAAACGCTACAAATTCACTCCATGTGAATCATGCATATTTATACAAGTCTTTGCGATTCCTTCGATACCCCGTCTCGTTCGGAATCTATGACTTGGAACATGTTTTAAGATCACGACCTTAGAGACTGTTTCATGATTGCACTCAATACCGAAGTGAATCGTCCCATAGTCGAATGTGATCTTAGGATTTCATCCAATCGAGTAAGTGATTCGCGAGAGATGAAGTTGGCCATTGTTTGATTTACATACTATAAACAAACGAGCGTATTAATTCATTTATACTAGAGAAAGATTACGATAGTCATAATACAAGCTCAATATATTGGCTTGCAGGGCACTATCTTATCACATACATCACCTATCATGTGAATAACACTTTTAAAATTTAGTTACGAATGCACAACCTCCATGAAAAAGAAAACCTAGGCCCAAAATACCCAAATTGTGATTCTATTACGCATAACACTCCAAAATAGACCATCTAGAGTGAAATCAGAGGAACATGAATCTTGGGACAAATATTCTCCATCAAGTGAATTGCGAAGTTCGCTAGCTTAATTTGATAGTCAAAAGGTCTTCGAATAAAGTTTCACCCGTGAAAATCCGTAATGTTCGTGATCTACCCAAGAGACCAAAAATGTATCATGCTATCTCTTAATCAGACTAGCTTGAAACTTGAGGCATCATGCTATTTGTATCTTGTGAATTATACTGCTAGATTTGGTAGTCGAAAGAGCCCTTTAGCGAAACATAGGCCCAACAACGAAATTTCGATCACGTGAATAACTAACTTTTCAAATTTTTGAGAAAAAATACCATTTGAAAAAAATTCAACAAAAATAATAGAACTTCTTTCACGACTCCCAAAATGACATGCTATCTCTAAATCAGAAGATCTTGAAACTCAGAGCATGCATGATTTGTCTTTTGATAAGATACCGTTAGATATGGTAGTTGAAAGATATTTTAGGAAAATCGTAGGTTTAACAACCAAACATCCATTCTCCATAATGTGAATTATTAACATTTCAAAATTTGAGATTCAAAACAAAATCTAAAAATTATTTCCCAAAAACGACCGTGTTTTGTTCATGACACCCCCGAAATGACAAATTTAACATGGACTCGGGAAAACATGAATCTCAACCATAACTTTCTCCATCGTGTGGATGGAACACATTAAGAGATTTCGATCAATGGACTAGCTATAAAGGATGAAGATAAGAGTTCTTAAAATATGCTTTTTTTATTTTTTTTAATAAGGGAACCATCAAATTAGATATTTTATCGAGAAGAGGAAAAAACATAAAATCACCCAAAATACCCTAAAATTATTTGAATAATACAAATATAATTTTTGGTCGTTATGACACATCTCCATGAAAAAACCAAATTGGCGTAACCATAATGTGATTCTCGTACACATAATGACTCATAAGTGGATTGATTTAAAGCGAATTAAGAAGAACCTTAAAATGATTTACAAGTTCTCCATTACGCGAACATTGAATATTTTACGACTGAATTACACAGTCGACTGACCATCTAGTGATAACATTACCAAAAGATATCCAAAATACTTGTGTTCATCCCAGGGACCCCGGAATGGACCGTGTTATATATTAATCTGAAGAACTTCAAATTTGAAACATGCAATCTATATAGATCTTGTGAATAAGAAACTTCTAGATATGGTCGGCTAAAGAGAAGTTTAGAGATATATATGTAGAACATACCGAACGGTCATTTTATATCACGTGATTAAAGTACGGTTAAAATTAGAAATGCAGAAGACTACCTGAAGAAACTCAATCGCAAGAATATTAGCATGTTCTTGTTTCTTCTAGGGCGACCTAAAAAAGTCAATTTTAGAGAACTGTGTGAGGAGCAATAAACTTTACATAAATATAAAGATCAGCTTATGTAAGGACCAGGAATTAAATAGATCACTGAAAAAAGAAATTAGGCCAGTATATTATACCCTAGTTTCCACAAGGGCAACCTAAAACTAACCATTTTAGCAGAAGTTTTCAAGAACATACCTATCACGTAAATAACACACTGTCTAAATTCGAGTGCGGTAATTCCATTTGCAAAACATATAACGTAATACTCGTGTTTTTCACACATGACACCACAAAAATGACCATGTCTATGTAGGACTCGGAACAACAAGAAATCCCACCAAAACATTATCTATCCTGTTGGTAATTCCTAGTTTTACACACCTTTAAAGAATGAACGAAAAGTTCTTAAAATGCCCAACTCCATCAATTAGAGGAAAGAAAAATAAACGCGTCCCATACATCACCTATCATGTGAATAACACTTTTAAAATTTAGTAACGAATGCACAACCTCCATGAAAAACAAACCTAGGCCCAAAATACCCAAATTGTGATTCTATTACGCATAACACACCAAAATAGACCACTTAGAGTGAAATCAGAGGAACATGAATCTTGGGACAAATATTCTCCATCAAGTGAATTGCGAAGTTCACTAACTTAATTTGATAGTCAAAAGGTTTTCGAATAAAGTTTCACCCGTGAGTGAAATCAGAGGAACATGAATCCTGGGACAAATATTCTCCATCAAGTGAATTGCGAAGTTCACTAACTTAATTTGATAGTCAAAAGGTCTTCGAATAAAGTTTCACCCGTGAAAATCCGTATTGTTCGTGATCTACCCAAGAGACCAAAAATGTATCATGCTATCTCTTAATCAGACTGGCTTGAAACTTGAGGCATGCTATTTGTATCTTGTGAATTATACTGCTAGATTTGGTAGTCGAAAGAGCCCTTTAGCGAAACATAGGCCCAACAACCAAATTTCGGTCACGTGAATAACTAACTTTTCAAATTTTTGAGCAAAAATACCATTTGAAAAAAATTCAACCAAAATAATAGAACTTTTTTCACGACTCCCAAAATGACATGCTATCTCTAAATCAGAAGATCTTGAAACTCAGAGCATGCATGATTTGTCTTTTGATAAGATACCCTTAGATATGGTAGTTGAAAGATATTTTAGGAAAATCGTAGGTTTAACAGCCAAACATCCATTCTCCATAATGTGAATTATTAACATTTCAAAATTTGAGATTCAAAACAACATCTAAAAGTTATTTCCCAAAAACGATCGTGTTTTGTTCATGACACCCCAGAAATGACAAATTTAACATGGACTCGGGAAAACATGAATCTCAACCATAACTTTCTCCATCGTGTGGATGGAACACATTAAGAGATTTGGATCAATGGACTAGCTATAAAGGATGAAGATGAGAGTTCTTAAAATATCCTTTTTTTATTTTTTTTTAATAAGGGAACCATCAAATTAGATATTTTATCGAGAAGAGTAAAGAACATAAAATCACCCAAAATACCCTAAAATTATTTGCATAATACAAATATAATATTTGGTCGTTATGACACATCTCCATGAAAAAACCAAATTGGCGTAACCATAATGTGATTCTCGTACACATAATGACTCATAAGTTGATTGATTTAAAGCGAATTAAGAAGAACCTTAAAATGATTTACAAGTTCTCCATTACGCGAACATTGAATATTTTACGACTGAATTACACAGTCGACTGACCATCTAGAGAAAACATTACCAAAAGATATCCAAAATACTTGTGTTCATCCCAGGGACCCCGGAATGGACCGTGTTATATATTAATCTGAAGAACTTCAAATTCGAAACATGCAATCTATATGGATCTTGTGAATAAGAAACTTCTAGATATGGTCGGCTAAAGAGAAGTTTAGAGATATATATGTAGAACATACCGAACAATCATTTTATATCACGTGATTAAAGTACGGTTAAAATTAGAAATCCAGAAGACTACCTGAAGAAACTCAATCCCAAGAATATTAGCATGTTCTTGTTTCTTCTAGGGCGACCTAAATAAGTCAATTTTAGAGAACTGTGTGAGGAGCAATAAACATTACATAAATATAAAGATCAGCCTATGTAAGGACCAGGAATTAAATAGATCACTGAAAAAAGAAATTAGGCCAGTATATTATACCCTAGTTTCCACAAGGGCAACCTAAAACTAACAATTTTAGCAGAAGTTTTCAAGAACATACCTATCACGTAAATAACACACTGTCTAAATTCGAGTGCGGTAATTCCATTTGCAAAACATATAACGTAATACTCGTGTTTTTCACACATGACACCACAAAAATGACCATGTCTATGTAGGACTCGGAACAACAAGAAATCCCACCAAAACATTATCTATCCTGTTGGTAATTCCTAGTTTTACACACCTTTAAATAATGAACGAAAAGTTCTTAAAATGCCCAACTCCATCAATTAGAGGAAAGAAAAATAAACGCGTCCCATACATCACCTATCATGTGAATAACACTTTTAAAATTTAGTAACGAATGCACAACCTCCATGAAAAACAAACCTAGACCCAAAATACCCAAATTGTGATTCTATTACGCATAACACACCAAAATAGACCACTTAGAGTGAAATCAGAGGAACATGAATCTTGGGACAAATATTCTCCATCAAGTGAATTGCGAAGTTCACTAACTTAATTTGATAGTCAAAAGGTCTTCGAATAAAGTTTCACCCGTGAAAATCCGTAATGTTCGTGATCTACCCAAGAGACCAAAAATGTATCATGCTATCTCTTAATCAGACTGACTTGAAACTTGAGGCATGCTATTTGTATCTTGTGAATTATACTGCTAGATTTGGTAGTCGAAAGAGCCCTTTAGCGAAACATAGGCCCAACAACCAAATTTCGATCACGTGAATAACTAACTTTTCAAATTTTTGAGCAAAAATACCATTTGAAAAAAATTCAACCAAAATAATAGAACTTCTTTCACGACTCCCAAAATGACATGCTATCTCTAAATCAGAAGATCTTGAAACTCAGAGCATGCATGATTTGTCTTTTGATAAGATATCGTTAGATATGCTAGTTGAAAGATAATTTAGGAAAATCGTAGGTTTAACAACCAAACATCCATTCTCCATAATGTGAATTATTAACATTTCAAAATTTGAGATTCAAAACAACATCTAAAAGTTATTTCCCAAAAACGATCGTGTTTTGTTCATGACACCCCAGAAATGACAAATTTAACATGGACTCGGGAAAACATGAATCTCAACCATAACTTTCTCCATCGTGTGGATGGAACACATTAAGAGATTTGGATCAATGGACTAGCTATAAAGGATGAAGATGAGAGTTCTTAAAATATCCTTTTTTTATTTTTTTTAATAAGGGAACCATCAAATTAGATATTTTATCGAGAAGAGTAAAGAACATAAAATCACCCAAAATACCCTAAAATTATTTGCATAATACAAATATAATTTTTGGTCGTTATGACACATCTCCATGAAAAAACCAAATTGGCGTAACCATAATGTGATTCTCGTACACATAATGACTCATAAGTTGATTGATTTAAAGCGAATTAAGAAGAACCTTAAAATGATTTACAAGTTCTCCATTACGCGAACATTGAATATTTTACGACCGAATTACACAGTCGACTGACCATCTAGAGAAAACATTACCAAAAGACATCCAAAATACTTGTGTTCATCCCAGGGACCCCGGAATGGACCGTGTTATATATTAATCTGAAGAACTTCAAATTCGAAACATGCAATCTATATAGATCTTGTGAATAAGAAACTTCTAGATATGGTCGGCTAAAGAGAAGTTTAGAGATATATATGTAGAACATACCGAACAATCATTTTATATCACGTGATTAAAGTACGGTTAAAATTAGAAATCCAGAAGACTACCTGAAGAAACTCAATCCCAAGAATATTAGCATGTTCTTGTTTCTTCTAGGGCGACCTAAATAAGTCAATTTTAGAGAACTGTGTGAGGAGCAATAAACTTTACATAAATATAAAGATCAGCCTATGTAAGGACCAGGAATTAAATAGATCACTGAAAAAAGAAATTAGGCCAGTATATTATACCCTAGTTTCCACAAGGGCAACCTAAAACTAACCATTTTAGCAGAAGTTTTCAAGAACATACCTATCACGTAAATAACACACTGTCTAAATTCGAGTGCGGTAATTCCATTTGCAAAACATATAACGTAATATTCGTGTTTTTCACACATGACACCACAAAAATGACCATGTCTATGTAGGACTCGGAACAACAAGAAATCCCACCAAAACATTATCTATCCTGTTGGTAATTCCTAGTTTTACACACCTTTAAAGAATGAACGAAAAGTTCTTAAAATGCCCAACTCCATCAATTAGAGGAAAGAAAAATAAACGCGTCCCATACATCACCTATCATGTGAATAACACTTTTAAAATTTAGTAACGAATGCACAACCTCCATGAAAAACAAACCTAGGCCCAAAATACCCAAATTGTGATTCTATTACGCATAACACACCAAAATAGACCACTTAGAGTGAAATCAGAGGAACATGAATCTTGGGACAAATATTCTCCATCAAGTGAATTGCGAAGTTCACTAACTTAATTTGATAGTCAAAAGGTCTTCGAATAAAGTTTCACCCGTGAAAATCCGTAATGTTCGTGATCTACCCAAGAGACCAAAAATGTATCATGCTATCTCTTAATCAGACTGACTTGAAACTTGAGGCATGCTATTTGTATCTTGTGAATTATACTGCTAGATTTGGTAGTCGAAAGAGCCCTTTAGCGAAACATAGGCCCAACAACCAAATTTCGATCAAGTGAATAACTAACTTTTCAAATTTTTGAGCAAAAATACCATTTGAAAAAAATTCAACCAAAATAATAGAACTTCGTTCACGACTCCCAAAATGACATGCTATCTCTAAATCAGAAGATCTTGAAACTCAGAGCATGCATGATTTGTCTTTTGATAAGATACCGTTAGATATGGTAGTTGAAAGATATTTTAGGAAAATCGTAGGTTTAACAACCAAACATCCATTCTCCATAATGTGAATTATTAACATTTCAAAATTTCAGATTCAAAACAACATCTAAAAATTATTTCCCAAAAACGACCGTGTTTTGTTCATGACACCCCAGAAATGACAAATTTAACATGGACTCGGGAAAACATGAATCTCAACCATAACTTTCTCCATCGTGTGGATGGAACACATTAAGAGATTTGGATCAATGGACTAGCTATAAAGGATGAAGATGAGAGTTCTTAAAATATCTTTTTTTTATTTTTTTTAATAAGGGAACCACCAAATTAGATATTTTATCGAGAAGAGGAAAGAACATAAAATCACCCAAAATACCCTAAAATTATTTGAATAATACAAATATAATTTTTGGTCGTTATGACACATCTCCATGAAAAAACCAAATTGGCGTAACCATAATGTGATTCTCGTACACATAATGACTCATAAGTGGATTGATTTAAAGCGAATTAAGAAGAACAATAAAATGATTTACAAGTTCTCCATTACGCGAACATTGAATATTTTACGACTGAATTACACAGTCGACTGACCATCTAGAGAAAACATTACCAAAAGATATCCAAAATACTTGTGTTCATCCCAGGGACCCCGGAATGGACCGTGTTATATATTAATCTGAAGAACTTCAAATTCGAAACTTGCAATCTATATAGATCTTGTGAATAAGAAACTTCTAGATATGGTCGGCTAAAGAGAAGTTTAGAGATATATATGTAGAACATACCGAACAATCTTTTTATATCACCTGATTAAAGTACGGTTAAAATTAGAAATGCAGAAGACTACCTGAAGAAACTCAATCCCAAGAATATTAGCATGTTCTTGTTTCCTCTAGGGCGACCTAAAAAAGTCAATTTTAGAGAACTGTGTGAGGAGCAATAAACTTTACATAAATATAAAGATCAGCCTATGTAAGAACCAGGAATTAAATAGATCACTGATAAAAGAAATTAGGCCAGTATATTATACCCTAGTTTCCACAAGGGCAACCTAAAACTAACCATTTTAGCAGAAGTTTTCAAGAACATACCTACCACGTAAATAACACACTGTCTAAATTCGAGTGTGGTAATTCCATTTGCAAAACATATAACGTAATACTCGTGTTTTTCACACATGACACCACAAAAATGACCATGTCTATGTAGGACTCAGAACAACAAGAAATCCCACCAAAACATTATTTATCCTGTTGGTAATTCCTAGTTTTACACACCTTTAAAGAATGAACGAAAAGTTCTTAAAATGCCCAACTCCATCAATTAGAGGAAAGAAAAATAAACGCGTCCCATACATCACCTATCATGTGAATAACACTTTTAAAATTTAGTAACGAATGCACAACCTCCATGAAAAACAAACCTAGGCCGAAAATACCAAAATTGTGATTCTATTACGCATAACACACCAAAATAGACCAATTAGAGTGAAATCAGAGGAACATGAATCTTGGGACAAATATTCTCCATCAAGTGAATTGCGAAGTTCACTAACTTAATTTGATAGTCAAAAGGTCTTCGAATAAAGTTTCACCCGTGAAAATCCGTAATGTTCGTGATCTACCCAAGAGACCAAAAATGTATCATGCTATCTCTTAATCAGACTGGCTTGAAACTTGAGGCCTGCTATTTGTATCTTGTGAATTATACTGCTAGATTTGGTAGTCGAAAGAGCCCTTTAGCGAAACATAGGCCCAACAACCAAATTTCGATCACGTGAATAACTAACTTTTCAAATTTTTGAGCAAAAATACCATTTGAAAAAAATTCAACCAAAATAATAGAACTTTTTTCACGACTCCCAAAATGACATGCTATCTCTAAATCAGAAGATCTTGAAACTCAGAGCATGCATGATTTGTCTTTTGATAAGATACCCTTAGATATGGTAGTTGAAAGATATTTTAGGAAAATCGTAGGTTTAACAACCAAACATCCATTCTCCATAATGTGAATTATTAACATTTCAAAATTTGAGATTCAAAACAACATCTAAAAGTTATTTCCCAAAAACGATCGTGTTTTGTTCATGACACCCCAGAAATGACAAATTTAACATGGACTCGGGAAAACATGAATCTCAACCATAACTTTCTCCATCGTGTGGATGGAACACATTAAGAGATTTGGATCAATGGACTAGCTATAAAGGATGAAGATGAGAGTACTTAAAATATCCTTTTTTTATTTTTTTTAATAAGGGAACCATCAAATTAGATATTTTATCGAGAAGAGTAAAGAACATAAAATCACCCAAAATACCCTAAAATTATTTGCATAATACAAATATAATTTTTGGTCGTTATGACACATCTCCATGAAAAAACCAAATTGGCGTAAAAATAATGTGATTCTCGTACACATAATGACTCATAAGTTGATTGATTTAAAGCGAATTAAGAAGAACCTTAAAATGATTTACAAGTTCTCCATTACGCGAACATTGAATATTTTACGACCGAATTACACAGTCGACTGACCATATAGAGAAAACATTACCAAAAGATATCCAAAATACTTGTGTTCATCCCAGGGACCCCGGAATGGACCGTGTTATATATTAATCTGAAGAACTTCAAATTCGAAACATGCAATCTATATAGATCTTGTGAATAAGAAACTTCTAGATATGGTCGGCTAAAGAGAAGTTTAGAGATATATATGTAGAACATACCGAACAATCATTTTATATCACGTGATTAAAGTACGGTTAAAATTAGAAATCCAGAAGACTACCTGAAGAAACTCAATCCCAAGAATATTAGCATGTTCTTGTTTCTTCTAGGGCGACCTAAATAAGTCAATTTTAGAGAACTGTGTGAGGAGCAATAAACTTTACACAAATATAAAGATCAGCCTATGTAAGGACCAGGAATTAAATAGATCACTGAAAAAAGAAATTAGGCCAGTATATTATACCCTAGTTTCCACAAGGGCAACCTAAAACTAACCATTTTAGCAGAAGTTTTCAAGAACATACCTATCACGTAAATAACACACTGTCTAAATTCGAGTGCGGTAATTCCATTTGCAAAACATATAACGTAATACTCGTGTTTTTCACACATGACACCACAAAAATGACCATGTCTATGTAGGACTCGGAACAACAAGAAATCCCACCAAAACATTATCTATCCTGTTGGTAATTCCTAGTTTTACACACCTTTAAAGAATGAACGAAAAGTTCTTAAAATGCCCAACTCCATCAATTAGAGGAAAGAAAAATAAACGCGTCCCATACATCACCTATCATGTGAATAACACTTTTAAAATTTAGTAACGAATGCACAACCTCCATGAAAAACAAACCTAGGCCCAAAATACCCAAATTGTGATTCTATTACGCATAACACACCAAAATAGACCACTTAGAGTGAAATCAGAGGAACATGAATCTTGGGACAAATATTCTCCATCAAGTGAATTGCGAAGTTCACTAACTTAATTTGATAGTCAAAAGGTCTTCGAATAAAGTTTCACCCGTGAAAATCCGTAATGTTCGTGATCTACCCAAGAGACCAAAAATGTATCATGCTATCTCTTAATCAGACTGGCTTGAAACTTGAGGCATGCTATTTGTATCTTGTGAATTATACTGCTAGATTTGGTAGTCGAAAGAGCCCTTTAGCGAAACATAGGCCCAACAACCAAATTTCGATCACGTGAATAACTAACTTTTCAAATTTTTGAGCAAAAATACCATTTGAAAAAAATTCAACCAAAATAATAGAACTTCGTTCACGACTCCCAAAATGACATGCTATCTCTAAATCAGAAGATCTTGAAACTCAGAGCATGCATGATTTGTCTTTTGATAAGATACCGTTAGATATGGTAGTTGAAAGATATTTTAGGAAAATCGTAGGTTTAACAACCAAACATCCATTCTCCATAATGTGAATTATTAACATTTCAAAATTTGAGATTCAAAACAACATCTAAAAATTATTTCCCAAAAACGACCGTGTTTTGTTCATGACACCCCAGAAATGACAAATTTAACATGGACTCGGGAAAACATGAATCTCAACCATAACTTTCTCCATCGTGTGGATGGAACACATTAAGAGATTTGGATCAATGGACTAGCTATAAAGGATGAAGATGAGAGTTCTTAAAATATCCTTTTTTTATTTTTTTTAATAAGGGAACCATCAAATTAGATATTTTATCGAGAAGAGGAAAGAACATAAAATCACCCAAAATACCCTAAAATTATTTGAATAATACAAATATAATTTTTGGTCGTTATGACACATCTCCATGAAAAAACCAAATTGGCGTAACCATAATGTGATTCTCGTACACATAATGACTCATAAGTGGATTGATTTAAAGCGAATTAAGAAGAACCTTAAAATGATTTACAAGTTCTCCATTACGCGAACATTGAATATTTTACGACTGAATTACACAGTCGACTGACCATCTAGAGAAAACATTACCAAAAGATATCCAAAATACTTGTGTTCATCCCAGGGACCCCGGAATGGACCGTGTTATATATTAATCTGAAGAACTTCAAATTCGAAACTTGCAATCTATATAGATCTTGTGAATAAGAAACTTCTAGATATGGTCGGCTAAAGAGAAGTTTAGAGATATATATGTAGAACATACCGAACAATCTTTTTATATCACGTGATTAAAGTACGGTTAAAATTAGAAATGCAGAAGACTACCTGAAGAAACTCAATCCCAAGAATATTAGCATGTTCTTGTTTCCTCTAGGGCGACCTAAAAAAGTCAATTTTAGAGAACTGTGTGAGGAGCAATAAACTTTACATAAATATAAAGATCAGCCTATGTAAGAACCAGGAATTAAATAGATCACTGATAAAAGAAATTAGGCCAGTATATTATACCCTAGTTTCCACAAGGGTAACCTAAAACTAACCATTTTAGCAGAAGTTTTCAAGAACATACCTACCACGTAAATAACACACTGTCTAAATTCGAGTGTGGTAATTCCATTTGCAAAACATATAACGTAATACTCGTGTTTTTCACACATGACACCACAAAAATGACCATGTCTATGTAGGACTCAGAACAACAAGAAATCCCACCAAAACATTATTTATCCTGTTGGTAATTCCTAGTTTTACACACCTTTAAAGAATGAACGAAAAGTTCTTAAAATGCCCAACTCCATCAATTAGAGGAAAGAAAAATAAACGCGTCCCATACATCACCTATCATGTGAATAACACTTTTAAAATTTAGTAACGAATGCACAACCTCCATGAAAAACAAACCTAGGCCCAAAATACCCAAATTGTGATTCTATTACGCATAACACACCAAAATAGACCAATTAGAGTGAAATCAGAGGAACATGAATCTTGGGACAAATATTCTCCATCAAGTGAATTGCGAAGTTCACTAACTTAATTTGATAGTCAAAAGGTCTTCGAATAAAGTTTCACCCGTGAAAATCCGTAATGTTCGTGATCTACCCAAGAGACCAAAAATGTATCATGCTATCTCTTAATCAGACTGGCTTGAAACTTGAGACATGCTATTTGTATCTTGTGAATTATACTGCTAGATTTGGTAGTCGAAAGAGCCCTTTAGCGAAACATAGGCCCAACAACCAAATTTCGATCACGTGAATAACTAACTTTTCAAATTTTTGAGCAAAAATACCATTTGAAAAAAATTCAACCAAAATAATAGAACTTTTTTCACGACTCCCAAAATGACATGCTATCTCTAAATCAGAAGATCTTGAAACTCAGAGCATGCATGATTTGTCTTTTGATAGGATAACCTTAGATAAGGTAGTTGAAAGATATTTTAGGAAAATCGTAGGTTTAACAACCAAACATCCATTCTCCATAATGTGCATTATTAACATTTCAAAATTTGAGATTCAAAACAACATCTAAAAGTTATTTCCCAAAAACGATCGTGTTTTGTTCATGACACCCCAGAAATGACAAATTTAACATGGACTCGGGAAAACATGAATCTCAACCATAACTTTCTCCATCGTGTGGATGGAACACATTAAGAGATTTGGATCAATGGACTAGCTATAAAGGATGAAGATGAGAGTTCTTAAAATATCCTTTTTTTATTTTTTTTAATAAGGGAACCATCAAATTAGATATTTTATCGAGAAGAGTAAAGAACATAAAATCACCCAAAATACCCTAAAATTATTTGCATAATACAAATATAATTTTTGGTCGTTATGACAGATCTCCATGAAAAAACCAAATTGGCGTAACCATAATGTGATTCTCGTACACATAATGACTCATAAGTTGATTGATTTAAAGCGAATTAAGAAGAACCTTAAAATGATTTACAAGTTCTCCATTACGCGAACATTGAATATTTTACGACCGAATTACACAGTCGACTGACCATATAGAGAAAACATTACCAAAAGATATCCAAAATACTTGTGTTCATCCCAGGGACCCCGGAATGGACCGTGTTATATATTAATCTGAAGAACTTCAAATTCGAAACATGCAATCTATATAGATCTTGTGAATAAGAAACTTCTAGATATGGTCGGCTAAAGAGAAGTTTAGAGATATATATGTAGAACATACCGAACAATCATTTTATATCACGTGATTAAAGTACGGTTAAAATTAGAAATCCAGAAGACTACCTGAAGAAACTCAATCCCAAGAATATTAGCATGTTCTTGTTTCTTCTAGGGCGACCTAAATAAGTCAATTTTAGAGAACTGTGTGAGGAGCAATAAACTTTACATAAATATAAAGATCAGCCTATGTAAGAACCAGGAATTAAATAGATCACTGATAAAAGAAATTAGGCCAGTATATTATACCCTAGTTTCAACAAGGGCAACCTAAAACTAACCAGTTTAGCAGAAGTTTTCAAGAACATACCTACCACGTAAATAACACACTGTCTAAATTCGAGTGCGGTAATTCCATTTGCAAAACATATAACGTAATACTCGTGTTTTTCACACATGACACCACAAAAATGACCATGTCTATGTAGGACTCGGAACAACAAGAAATCCCACCAAAACATTATCTATCCTGTTGGTAATTCCTAGTTTTACACACCTTTAAAGAATGAACGAAAAGTTCTTAAAATGCCCAACTCCATCAATTAGAGGAAAGAAAAACAAACGCGTCCCATACATCACCTATTATGTGAATAACACTTTTAAAATTTAGTAACGAATGCACAACCTCCATGAAAAACAAACCTAGGCCCAAAATACCCAAATTGTGATTCTATTACGCATAACACACCAAAATTGACCACTTAGAGTGAAATCAGAGGAACATGAATCTTGGGACAAATATTCTCCATCAAGTGAATTGCGAAGTTCACTAACTTAATTTGATAGTCAAAAGGTCTTCGAATAAAGTTTCACCCGTGAAAATCCGTAATGTTCGTGATCTACCCAAGAGACCAAAAATGTATCATGCTATCTCTTAATCAGACTGACTTGAAACTTGAGACATGCTATTTGTATCTTGTGAATTATACTGCTAGATTTGGTAGTCGAAAGAGCCCTTTAGCGAAACATAGGCCCAACAACCAAATTTCGATCACGTGAATAACTAACTTTTCAAATTTTTGAGCAAAAATACCATTTGAAAAAAATTCAACCAAAATAATAGAACTTCTTTCACGACTCCCAAAATGACATGCTATCTCTAAATCAGAAGATCTTGAAACTCAGAGCATGCATGATTTGTCTTTTGATAAGATATCGTTAGATATGCTAGTTGAAAGATAATTTAGGAAAATCGTAGGTTTAACAACAAAACATCCATTCTCCATAATGTGAATTATTAACATTTCAAAATTTGAGATTCAAAACAACATCTAACAGTTATTTCCCAAAAATGATCGTGTTTTGTTCATGACACCCCAGAAATGACAAATTTAACATGGACTCGGGAAAACATGAATCTCAACCATAACTTTCTCCATCGTGTGGATGGAACACATTAAGAGATTTGGATCAATGGACTAGCTATAAAGGATGAAGATAAGAGTTCTTAAAATATCCTTTTTTTATTTTTTTAATAAGGGAACCATCAAATTAGATATTTTATCGAGAAGAGGAAAGAACATAAAATCACCCAAAATACCCTAAAATTATTTGAATAATACAAATATAATTTTTGGTCGTTATGACACATCTCCATGAAAAAACCAAATTGGCGTAACAATAATGTGATTCTCGTACACATAATGACTCATAAGTGGATTGATTTAAAGCGAATTAAGAAGAACCTTAAAATGATTTACAAGTTCTCCATTACGGGAACATTGAATATTTTACGACTGAATTACACAGTCGACTGACCATCTAGAGAAAACATTACCAAAAGATATCCAAAATACTTGTGTTCATCCCAGGGACCCCGGAATGGACCGTGTTATATATTAATCTGAAGAACTTCAAATTTGAAACTTGCAATCTATATAGAACTTGTGAATAAGAAACTTCTAGATATGGTCGGCTAAAGAGAAGTTTAGAGATATATATGTAGAACATACCGAACAATCTTTTTATATCATGTGATTAAAGTACGGTTAAAATTAGAAATGCAGAAGACTACCTGAAGAAACTCAATCCCAAGAATATTAGCATGTTCTTGTTTCCTCTAGGGCGACCTAAAAAAGTCAATTTTAGAGAACCGTGTGAGGAGCAATAAACTTTACATAAATATAAAGATCAGCCTATGTAAGAACCAGGAATTAAATAGATCACTGATAAAAGAAATTAGGCCAGTATATTATACCCTAGTTTCAACAAGGGCAACCTAAAACTAACCAGTTTAGCAGAAGTTTTCAAGAACATACCTACCACGTAAATAACAAACTGTCTAAATTCGAGTGTGGTAATTCCATTTGCAAAACATATAACGTAATACTCGTGTTTTTCACACATGACACCACAAAAATGACCATGTCTATGTAGGACTCAGAACAACAAGAAATCCCACCAAAACATTATCTATCCTGTTGGTAATTCCTAGTTTTACACACCTTGAAAGAATGAACGAAAAGTTCTTAAAATGCCCAACTCCATCAATTAGAGGAAAAAAAAATAAACGCGTCCCATACATCACCTATCATGTGAATAACACTTTTAAAATTTAGTAACGAATGCACAACCTCCATGAAAAACAAACCTAGGCCCAAAATACCCAAATTGTGATTCTATTACGCATAACACACCAGAATAGACCATTTAGAGTGAAATCAGAGGAACATGAATCTTGGGACAAATATTCTCCATCAAGTGAATTGCGAAGTTCACTAACTTAATTTGATAGTCAAAAGGTCTTCGAATAAAGTTTCACCCGTGAAAATCCGTAATGTTCGTGATCTACCCAAGAGACCAAAAATGTATCATGCTATCTCTTAATCAGACTGGCTTGAAACTTGAGGCATGCTATTTGTATCTTGTGAATTATACTGCTAGATTTGGTAGTCGAAAGAGCCCTTTAGAGAAACATAGGCCCAACAACCAAATTTCGATCACGTGAATAACTAACTTTTCAAATTTTTGAGCAAAAATACCATTTGAAAAAAATTCAACCAAAATAATAGAACTTCGTTCACGACTCCCAAAATGACATGCTATCTCTAAATCAGAAGATCTTGAAACTCAGAGCATGCATGATTTGTCTTTTGATAAGATACCGTTAGATATGGTAGTTGAAAGATATTTTAGGAAAATCATAGGTTTAACAACCAAACATCCATTCTCCATAATGTGAATTATTAACATTTCAAAATTTGAGATTCAAAACAACATCTAAAAATTATTTTCCAAAAACGACCGTGTTTTGTTCATGACACCCCAGAAATGACAAATTTAACAAGGACTCGGGAAAACATGAATCTCAACCATAACTTTCTCCATCGTGTGGACGGAACACATTAAGAGATTTGGATCAATGGACTAGCTATAAAGGATGAAGATAAGAGTTCTTAAAATATCCTTTTTTTATTTTTTTAATAAGGGAACCATCAAATTAGATATTTTATCGAGAAGAGGAAAGAACATAAAATCACCCAAAATACCCTAAAATTATTTGAATAATACAAATATAATTTTTGGTCGTTATGACACATCTCCATGAAAAAACCAAATTGGCGTAACAATAATGTGATTCTCGTACACATAATGACTCATAAGTGGATTGATTTAAAGCGAATTAAGAAGAACCTTAAAATGATTTACAAGTTCTCCATTACGCGAACATTGAATATTTTACGACTGAATTACACAGTCGACTGACCATCTAGAGAAAACATTACCAAAAGATATCCAAAATACTTGTGTTCATCCCAGGGACCCCGGAATAGACCGTGTTATATATTAATCTGAAGAACTTCAAATTTGAAACTTGCAATCTATATAGAACTTGTGAATAAGAAACTTCTAGATATGGTCGGCTAAAGAGAAGTTTAGAGATATATATGTAGAACATACCGAACAATCTTTTTATATCATGTGATTAAAGTACGGTTAAAATTAGAAATGCAGAAGACTACCTGAAGAAACTCAATCCCAAGAATATTAGCATGTTCTTGTTTCCTCTAGGGCGACCTAAAAAAGTCAATTTTAGAGAACCGTGTGAGGAGCAATAAACTTTACATAAATATAAAGATCAGCCTATGTAAGAACCAGGAATTAAATAGATCACTGATAAAAGAAATTAGGCCAGTATATTATACCCTAGTTTCAACAAGGGCAACCTAAAACTAACCAGTTTAGCAGAAGTTTTCAAGAACATACCTACCACGTAAATAACACACTGTCTAAATTCGAGTGCGGTAATTCCATTTGCAAAACATATAACGTAATACTCGTGTTTTTCACACATGACACCACAAAAATGACCATGTCTATGTAGGACTCAGAACAACAAGAAATCCCACCAAAACATTATCTATCCTGTTGGTAATTCCTAGTTTTACACACCTTGAAAGAATGAACGAAAAGTTCTTAAAATGCCCAACTCCATCAATTAGAGGAAAAAAAAATAAACGCGTCCCATACATCACCTATCATGTGAATAACACTTTTAAAATTTAGTAACGAATGCACAACCTCCATGAAAAACAAACCTAGGCCCAAAATACCCAAATTGTGATTCTATTACGCATAACACACCAGAATAGACCATTTAGAGTGAAATCAGAGGAACATGAATCTTGGGACAAATATTCTCCATCAAGTGAATTGCGAAGTTCACTAACTTAATTTGATAGTCAAAAGGTCTTCGAATAAAGTTTCACCCGTGAAAATCCGTAATGTTCGTGATCTACCCAAGAGACCAAAAATGTATCATGCTATCTCTTAATCAGACTGGCTTGAAACTTGAGGCATGCTATTTGTATCTTGTGAATTATACTGCTAGATTTGGTAGTCGAAAGAGCCCTTTAGAGAAACATAGGCCCAACAACCAAATTTCGATCACGTGAATAACTAACTTTTCAAATTTTTGAGCAAAAATACCATTTGAAAAAAATTCAACCAAAATAATAGAACTTCGTTCACGACTCCCAAAATGACATGCTATCTCTAAATCAGAAGATCTTGAAACTCAGAGCATGCATGATTTGTCTTTTGATAAGATACCGTTAGATATGGTAGTTGAAAGATATTTTAGGAAAATCATAGGTTTAACAACCAAACATCCATTCTCCATAATGTGAATTATTAACATTTCAAAATTTGAGATTCAAAACAACATCTAAAAATTATTTTCCAAAAACGACCGTGTTTTGTTCATGACACCCCAGAAATGACAAATTTAACAAGGACTCGGGAAAACATGAATCTCAACCATAACTTTCTCCATCGTGTGGACGGAACACATTAAGAGATTTGGATCAATGGACTAGCTATAAAGGATGAAGATAAGAGTTCTTAAAATATCCTTTTTTTATTTTTTTAATAAGGGAACCATCAAATTAGATATTTTATCGAGAAGAGGAAAGAACATAAAATCACCCAAAATACCCTAAAATTATTTGAATAATACAAATATAATTTTTGGTCGTTATGACACATCTCCATGATATACATAAAATCTTCCTTTTCCATTTGACTAACTTGTTTTTTTAACATATTAATTTCTGTTTGTAAATCCTTAGTAGTAATTTGTTTAAATATACTTTGAGAAGGATATTTATCAAATAATTTATTTAAACTAAAATGTTCTTTAATATGAATTTGTTTAGATTTTGAATTATCTTCTTCTAAAATTAAATCCTTAAGTTTGCTAAAATAATCTCTTCTTAATTCATCATCAGGAATTTGTTCTATTAAATCAAAAATAGCTTCTTTTTTATCTTTTGTTATAACATTAATACTTTGTTGACAACTTCCACAAATATCTTTTTGTGGTTCACTATCACTATCGTTATTAGAAGTGTTTGATTCATTTTCTATAATATCAGATTCTTCATCTGATTCTTTTAACAAATTATTAATGGAGTCTTTTATTTCTCTAACTTTCTTTTTCTTTTTAAGCCAACACTGACTTTCTGTATGACCAGGTTTCTTACAAAACCAACATTCTATATTCTTCTTGTCTTTATTCTGAGATCTATGTGTTTTAGAAGATTTCTTATGTTTATGTTTTGAGTGTTTTGATTGTTTAATATCTGAACTATTAAAACTACGATTAGTCTGGTTAAATCTTCTAGATCTTTTTTGTATTCTAGATGGAGGTTCAACCTTCATCATTCCAAACATTTCACAAAAACATCCTAGTTCTTTTCTAGTGTTATTTTTATCTGATTTATATTTATTCTGAAGTTTTAATTCTGAACATAATGATAAACCTTCTTTTTTGACAAAAGCAAATAATTGACCATATGTAATTTCTTCGAAAGGTATGTCTTCTGTACCTATTTCGTTTCTAAGTTTTTGTAAAATTCTTTCAGCAAAAAGTTTGGGTAATCCCATTATAAATCTTTCCTTCCAGAATGATGCATTACAATCATTCCGTCTTAAAACTTGAGTAAGGAAAACATCTTTATACCATCTATAATCTGATAATGAAGGACATCTTAAATTTGTTAAAATTATCTTTGATGAATTATACTCTTCCTTGGGATTTCCTATAAAATACATTCCTATTGTAATTATAAGATAATCACAAGCATCACTTGTTTCATATGGTTCATCATTTTCTACTATAATGATTTTATGCTCTAAAATCTGAGTTTTTGTTTCTAAACTTAATGCATTATCCCACCAGTTTTTTAATTGTCCAGTAAAACCTTGGACAAGTAAAGCGCATGCTTTATCTTCGGTTTGACCTTGTATTTTGTAAGCCATTCTAGCCATACCCATTTCTTGAAGTGTATTTAAAATTTCATACTCTGCTTTACCGTCTATATTCCATTCTGTAATAGAGGTACCATCATAAGTAGTTTTATGAAATTGGTTTCTTTCTTCATATTGTAAGTCCATAGGAGAAGGTCTCTTATAATAATTTTTTGAACTATTAAAATTTCTTCTTCCTCTATAAATCTTATTAATATTATCTTCATTATTATCTTCAAAATTATCTTCTATATTTTGAATTTCTTCATTTTCTGAATCAGAATATTCTTCAGATGAATTGTTATCTTCACCTTCATTTTCTTCTTTAATAGTGTCTAAAACATTAATTCTTTTTCCTGAAGTTCCAGCTTCACTTAATTTTGCAGATATTTTTGATAATATATTATCTGTATTATTTTGGAAACTAATATCTTTGTTTTTATCATGAGGTATACTTTTAGTTTGAAAGAAAGGGGCTGAAATGTCATTAAATAATTTTTTCTTTGGTTTTTCTTCCTGAGAAATCACATTTGAAACTACATTATTAGCTATAGTATCTACTTGACTAGATATTGTTTTTAATATTTGATTTGAGTAATTATTTTGTTGTAAAATTCTTTGTATATCTTCTCCATTAATTGGTTCTTTGGTGTCTTTTCCTCTTTTAAAAGGGTCTGCTATTATTTCTCCTTTATGTGTTTGTATTTTAATACTTTGTAAAGGGGGATGAACAGCAGTAACAACTTCATTATTTTCTAAAATCCATTTTTTATGAAGACTTGTATTAACTTCTACTGAAGGTTTCTTTAAATAATCATTTATTCCTTCTTTTGAAAAGAAAACAGTAAGGAAACTAAAAAATAAAAAGTTTGATTTTAATTTTTTCATTTCTTTTTTCCATTCTTCTCCTATTTTATCTTGTATTTGTTTTTCTAATTTTAAAAACCAAAGTCTTTTTTCTCTATGAAAATCACTATTCATTTCTTCGTGTAAATATTCATAATCAGGGTTAAATTCTTCTCCTGATGTTATGACATACATATGTTCTGTTGAAGACTTAGGAGAGGTTGGATTGGAAAAGTTTTGATTAGAATTGTTTTGAGGTTCAGGGATGGGAGTTCTAAATCTATAATTATTGAATCCTGAAAACGATTGCCTAGAAGATTCAGGAATATCATTTGACTGGGAAAAATGCCTAACATATTCTGGTTCCCTATAAGAACTGGATCTTATGTAACTTCTATTAGGCTCTCTAAATGAATTAAATTTGACTGTAATTTTCCCATCAATTTCTTCTATAATATGTGAAACATCTTTTCTGACTATGTTTCTAGGAGGTTGTGGGTTACTAATTATAAATTCATCTGGAATGGTTATTTCATTCCATTTTAATCTCTTAGGTGTAAAAACCGTAGGTTTTTCTGCATCTATTTGTAACAAAATAGTCTCATCTTTTGAGGTAGGTAGCCTATTGAATTTTGGATTAATTTGTGATGACATAAGCCTAAAATAAACTCTATAAATTATAGCAAAATTCTTACAAAGATGAAATTCATCACCTTGAATTTGAACATCTAAAATTAATGATTCTAAAATCATTGGATCTGTAAGATCAACAGAATAATTTGGGGAACAATTAAAATATATGGGTCCGTTACATATATTAGTTTGAACTAAAGACATTAAAGAAGTTTGATATCTTTTTAATCTTTTATCTCTAAGAGCTAGGTAAATAGGAGTATCAACTCCTGCATGGACCAAAGGTTTGACAGCAACTTGAACCAAACCTATATGAATATATCTATAACCTTTTTCTAAATATTTTTTTATAGTATATCTATTTAACAAAGGTATACTTTGAGATTCTTCTTGTATACTTATGGTTTCTTCATGAGTTTTAACAGAAAATGCAGTTTTGAAATCAGTTAAACCTATTTGATATATATTCTCTATTTGTTCATGAGGTATAGTCCAATTTGAATAATTTATTGGTGCATGGGTTTCACTACTGTGAATAATATCATGGTTTCTTGAGCTAGATCCTGGGTAGAGAAAGTTTCTAAGTCTAATTGCCATTTTAAACTAGTAACCTTAAACGTCTAAGTTTGTTCTTAATTTCAGTTGGGTCGTACGGGAACACTATGCTGGGACCACCTAAACACGGCTGACCAACAGACTAACAAGCTTACCAACGTAAATTCCAACAACTAATCTTAAGTAAACTTAGTCTATTAAGATAAACTAATCTTAAATGGTTCCTTAAACTTTTGAAAATTACTCTAACAGGGGATATGGCTCTGATACCACTTTTGAAGGATCGTTTGAAAATAAACTAATACTGTTTGGATTATAATAAATAACAAAATTATAGTCTTAATAATAATTTGGAAAATGATTTCTAAAAATAACATGATTAAGACAAGAATAAAAAAAATAATATTTTTGATGAAATTCATAATTATGCAGCAAGTAAAATTGATGTTCTAATTTTTAAATCGTAATAATATTCTTTCAAATCATTACACCAATTCCAAAGAATTGACTTTTCCGGATATTGTTTGCAAAGTTCTTTATATTTTAAATATTCTGAGTTTATAAAATCTGGAGATCCAACAAAATGGAAATGAGGACGAAGAACTCTATGCATATGAATAAATTAAAATTTTTATTTGAAATGTAAATTCTTACAATGATTTCTTGAAGGAAACTTGAAGGAAACTGCAGAGATTACAAGGATGATATTTTAGAGAGTAAGAAGTGAAGTGAATGCGAACTGCCTTCACCACTGATTTGAAGGGGTACTTATACTAATAAAGTTTACATTTGAATTTACATTACAAAGAAATTTAACTTTAATTTGACTTTAATTTCCGTAATCTTCGGCTTTTGGAAAAGTGAGTCTGATAATGCGTCAGATAATTGTCCTTTGAGTGGCATGGCATATTTCCTTTAATAAAGGAACTTTTGACTAATTCGTAAATCTGTCGGCAAGTTGATGGGGTGGTACACTTTGAGTATTTTGAGTCTTCCATATTTTGAAATCTTACATACAAAATGCGTCATCTGGGTCTTGTCCACAGGGTCCACCAAATGGGTCTGAAGACACAGATTCTTCGGATTTTGCAGATTTTTGAGATAAAAATTCTAAAAATTCATCTTTGAGATGTGGATTCTGTTTGAATGCTTCAAAAAATCTCTGTTGCTCTAAAGAAATTTCTGGACTGGATGAAACCTTTGACTTTCCTTTATTTGAGACTGGTGAATCACCTTGGTATTTGATCTTTTCTCCTGTAGCAAGATAATGCTGTATAGACGTAGCTGAACAGATATCTTGCTGGTATTTGGACCACCATTTGATCCGTATGGATCTAACCAGTGAAAATGGTGTTGGGTCAGGAAAACATTTTTTAAATTGAAAATCCCAGGCAAAAATCCATGGGACTTTAAACTCTGCATGAAAAGTAACCATTTTTTGATAATTTGGAAGGGTTGAATTTTCTGCAAAAACTTGTAAACCATTTTTGACATTTGTAGGGAGAATTGAAGATTCTGATCCCATCTTTTTCCACCATTCAAAAAACCAAATGGGGAAAGTTTTGAGACAATCAGTATGAAAGATAAAAAACCAAGAATGTGTAAATGGCCGGATGAAAAAGGCCCTATACCAAGCATTCTTGTAATCAATATAATTAAAAACATTTGGAGAAAACCTTATTGAAAATTGTCTTTGATGGGTCATCCCACCAAATGTTGTTTGATTTAAAACTTGTTTTATTACACATTTGGAAAAAGTAATTTGATTTTTCTCATTTTTTGTATGAGATATTTCTACTGAATTTGTATCTACTAAAATAAGTTCATAAAATTTTTGAGTTTTTTGAAAGCAATCTGATTCCCAAAACTGAGAATCATTATTAAACAGTTGGAAACGATTTTTAATATAATCCTTTTGAATCATTTCTGTCGGTATTTCTGTATAGGGTGTAAGCCCTATTTCTTCTGTCCAAGCTTTGTTGATGTATTTGAATTCTTCTTTTGGATTGTTTGGAATTTGGATATTAGTAGGTTTGGGAGGAGTAACTAATATTGACTTATAAGGTAATTCTGGAAAATTTTGTAAGGGTGAAAATTTATTTGAAGAAGAAGGTAATTGGGCTTTTGATTTTGATGGTGAAGGTGTTTGAGGTTGGGTATATTTGACTAAATCTTTTGAATCCTGAGATTCATAATCTTTTGAAGACTGTATCTTTGATTTGGAGTAGGGATTCATCTGCATAATTATTTTCCTTGTAAAAATTCACGAGTAAGAAAATCTGGAAGAGAATTATTCTCTCCTTTTATATATTCAATTTGAAAATCAAAAACAGAAAGGATGGCTTGCCATCTTGCAAAAATTTGTTTTGAAACAATATTTTGAACATCTTTAGTCAAGACTTCTTTTGCTGATTTACAATCTATTCTTAATAAAAACTGTTTATTATAAAGATCATCTTGGAATTTTGAAATGCATAAGACAATTGAAAGAATTTCTTTTTTGATAGTAGAATAATTCTTTTGTGGTCCGAGCCAAATCCCTGAATGGAATCTAACTAATTGTTCTTTAGATTCTAATTTCTGTTTTAATATTCCTCCATATCCTATGTCTGAGGCATCTGTTTCAACTATCATAAAAGCCTTAGGATGTGGGATACCTAAACATGGTAAGGTTTTGACCTTTTGCTTAACATTTTTCACTATTTGTGTATGAGTTTCAGACCAGGCTGGGGGATTTTTCTTAAGTCTTTGATATAAAGGCTGACATGTCTGTCTTAAGTTTGGGAAGAAATCAGAAATGTAATTTAAACATCCTAAAAACCTTTGTAACTGGGTTTTTTCTTTGATAACATCTGGAAATTTATCAGTAAAACTGATAGCTCTATTAATAGGTTTAATTACTCCTTTGTAAATATCATGTCCTAAAATCTAACAGAAGTTTGAAATAATTTCATCTTGGGGGCAGAAACAACTAAGCCATTTTTCTTAATAACATGAAAGAATATATTTAAATGTTTGAAATGTTGGTCTATATCATTAGAGTATATGAGAATATCATCAATATAAACTATACTAAAACTAGTATAAGAATTAAATATTTCATTCATTATTCTTTGAAATTCTGAAGGTGCATTTTTTAATCCAAAGGGCATTACATTCCATTCATAATGACCAAAAGGTACTGTAAAAGCAGTTTTATACCTGTCTTTTTCTGATATTTGAATTTGCCAAAATCCTGATTTTAAATCAAATTTTGAAAATACTTTGGATGAATGTAACCTATTAATTAAATCTCTTTTATTAGGAATTGGGTATCTAATCCATTGGAGTACTTTATTAAGTGGTTTGTAATTAATAACTAATCTAGGAACACCTCGTTCTAATTCTGCTTGTTTCATGACATAAAAGGCAGAACAACTCCAAGGAGATTTTGACTTTCTTATTAATCTCTTATCTAGTAATTCTTTAATTTCTTGTTGACAATGTTTAAGAAATTCAGCATTCATTTGAATCGGTCTAGCCTTAGTAGGAATATCTCTATCTTTGAAATCTTTTTCATAAGGTAAGTCTACAACATGTTGCTTTCTTTCCCAAAAAGCATTAGGGAGATTATTACATATTTCTTTTGAAAATAGATTTTCTATTTCTTTTATCTTTCTGCTAACAATGTCAGTTTGCAATTGTTCTTCTATTTTTAAATAATGGGGGGGGTGGGGGGGGGGGGGGGTGGGGGGGGGGGGGGGTGGGGGGGGGGGGGGGTGGGGGGGGGGGGGGGTGGGGGGGGGGGGGGGTGGGGGGGGGGGGGGGTGGGGGGGGGGGGGGGTGGGGGGGGGGGGGGGTGGGGGGGGGGGGGGGTGGGGGGGGGGGGGGGTGGGGGGGGGGGGGGGTGGGGGGGGGGGGGGGTGGGGGGGGGGGGGGGTGGGGGGGGGGGGGGGTGGGGGGGGGGGGGGGTGGGGGGGGGGGGGGGTGGGGGGGGGGGGGGGTGGGGGGGGGGGGGGGTGGGGGGGGGGGGGGGTGGGGGGGGGGGGGGGTGGGGGGGGGGGGGGGTGGGGGGGGGGGGGGGTGGGGGGGGGGGGGGGTGGGGGGGGGGGGGGGTGGGGGGGGGGGGGGGTGGGGGGGGGGGGGGGTGGGGGGGGGGGGGGGTGGGGGGCGGGGGGCGGGGAGGGGGGGGGGGGGCGGGGGGACGGGGGGGTGGGGGGGGGGGCCTTGTTGATAAGCTTCAAAGCTAGGAGGTTGTTCAACATAAACTTCTTCTTGCAATTCTCCATTGAGAAAAGCAGACTTCACATCCATCTGATAGACAGTGAAATTCTTGTGAGCAGCATAGGCTAAGAATAATCTGATTGCTTCAAGCCTTGCAACTGGTGCGAATGTCTCATCAAAATCAATGCCTTCTTCTTGGCAGTAACCTTTGGCAACTAGTCTTGCTTTGTTTCTGGTAACCATACCATCTTCATTCATTTTATTCCTGAATACCCACTTAGTGCCAATTACTCTTTGTTGAGTAGGTCTGGGAACTAAGTACCAGACTTCATTCCTTTCAAATTGATTCAACTCTTCTTGCATTGCTTCAATCCAGTGAGAATCACTAAGAGCTTCATCAATTAACTTAGGCTCAATTTGTGAAAGAAAACTTACAAACATTGTTTCATTTGCAGTTGACCTTCTAGTTCTCACTCTATCCAAAGGATCACCAATCACTAACTCAGGTGGGTGATCTCTGAGCCATCTGAGATCAGGTTGCAAATCTGGATGTTGTCCTCTTGATTGATCTTGCAACACTACTGTTGGAGTCTCAGTAGTAGTCTGTTGAACAGTTGTAGTCTGTTGAACAGTCTCTGGTCTGTCAGCTGTTTGCAACTCCTCTGTTAGACAATCAGCAGACTGATTTTGAACAGCACTTGAGTTAACAGCTTGAGTTAAATCAGGTAGTATGATGGGTACATATTCTTCCTTTCTTTCCATACTCAATTTCTGAAAGTTAGCAGATATCTCTGGATTTGCACTTTGATTCTTTTCAGATGATTGACTTGGTTCATCAAATACTACATGAATAGATTCTTCTACAAGTAAAGTTCTTTTATTAAACACTCTATAAGCTTTACTAACAGTAGAGTAACCTACAAAAACAGCTTCATCAGCCTTTTCTGCGAATGCAGTAAGGTGATTTTTCCATTGTTCAAAACATAACATTTACAACCAAAAATCCTAAGATAATGTAAATTAGGCTTTCTGTTGTTCCATAGCTCATAAGGTGTCTTGTTTAGACTTTTGTTGATCATACACCTGTTCTGTGTATAACATGCTGTATTTGTAGCTTCTGCCCAGAATCTTTGGGGCAGCTTTGCTTCAGCTATCATTGTCCTGGTAGCTTCTTTTAGAGTTCTGTTTCTCCTTTCAGCAACTCCATTTTGTTGAGGGGTTCTGGCAGCAGAGTACTCATGACTGATTCCTCTGGAATTACAATACTCTTCAACAGTAGAATTTGTAAACTTAGTCCCTCTATCTGATCTGATCTTCATGATAGGATAGTGCCCTGCAAGCCAAATCTATAGCTTGTAATAGGACTATTTTATCTTGAATGAATCTTTGATTTATTAATTAATACGCAAAAGTTTATTTATTTAATAAGATAAACTAATGGCCAACTTCATCTTTCGCGAAAACATTTAAGCAATTGGTTGAAACCCTGAGATCACTCATGACTATGGGACGATTCACTTCAGTATTGAGTGCCATCATGAAACAGTCTCTAAGGTCGTGATCTCAAAAGTGTTCCAAGTCAAGACTTGTAGGATTATGCATGATTCACATGGAGTGAATTTGTGGAGTTTCATGAACAAGACATTTGATGTCAGTGCATATGACTAGGTGGTTCGATAGGGGATCGAACGCATCGAACGACCCGAACAGAGAAACCCATTGTGGAAGTGCGTAAAGCATATCAGTGATGGGATGTTTCTCAGGACTTATAACAGTGTACGATTTAGTCCTTAGACTTGAGATGCTAGGGCGAATTCGGCATACGGGTGTGCGTATTTTGATTTAGGAGCCGGTCACGTAGCCTGACCATTGTGCGCCTACTTTGGGTACGTATAGTCGTATGTGCGGATGGTTAGCATCAAGATGGGATCTACCGACTCATTGTAATGGATGAGGGAATTTCCTGTACGTTCTTAGATAATAGATTCCGAGAAATCCATGGTCATGGTCAGTGACGGATTTGGAAAGGGGTTTCCAAATTTAGCAGTCACACTGGAATTATTATCCAGAATTAGAAAGTACAGAATCGAGATAATTAGAGATGCTGACTAATTCACACACCCTAGGTCTCGATCGGGAAATTAGTCGTTAGAGGGACCGTATGTACATGGTACTTATAAGAGGTGAGGTTCACTAATATCAATTCACCTGAAGTTGGGCCTCATGGGCTTGTGGCTAGACATCGACCATGAGGTGTGGGTACTCCTGAATTAATGGGAGATTAATTCTGGAGTGGTCAATTAAAGGAGTTTATTGATCGGAGCGATTAATTGAATATTAATTGCTCGTTAATTAAATCACGAAAGTCGTGGGCCTACGGCCAATTGATGGTGAACCTAGAGGGTCACACACAATACAGTTGGACAGTGACAGTCAATTAAGGAAAGGTTTGATTTAAAGAGTTAAATCAAATAAAAGAATTAAAGAGTTAATTCTGAGAGAGAAATAATTAATTAGACGGTCTAATTAATTAAATGCTAATTAAAGAGTTAATAAAGTGGGAGAAAATTAATTGGATTAATTGGGTTAATTTAATTAAATGGTTTAATTAAATTAATACAAGACATGGGCCAATTTAATTAATGGCCCATACTAAGTCTTGCACACAAAGGGGCCTTGAAGTTGGCTATATAAAGGAGTCTAAGTGGAGACTCAAAACTCTAAGCTAAAACCTAGACCTAGCTGCCCCCTCAGCTTGGCCGCCCCCCTCTCTCCCTCTTGCTCTCTTCTTCACTTAGATCTAGATCTAGATCTAGATCTGCCATTGAAAAAACCTTCAATTCCAGTTCTTAGCCTAAGGATTCGAAGGTGTCATTCCATCCATCTGGTGTGGACTAATCTCTGGAGGCACAACATTTGGGGTGCTCAGTGAACGAGGAAAGAGAGGACCGGAGAAAACCACCACCTTGCCTGTGGTGAGTTAAATTCGATTTACCACCTTTTAATTTAGTAATTTGTTGCTAAATTGTATTCAACCTTGTTCATATGTGCTAATAAATGTTCTTGGGAATTGGTGTATGAAAAATTGAAAAATTTTAAATTCCGCAACGTTGTTTTTGACAATCATACCCATAAAATCCCAACAGTGGTATCAGAGCCAGGTTTATTATGTACATATGAAAAGGCCTGAACACATCAAAATATATGGATATATGTGTTTGTTGTGTTCTGTTTTTTGATTCTTGCTTGTTATGATAAATTAAATTGTTCGGATCTATGCACTTTTCGGTTTTTGAGCCAAAACTGTAATTACCGAAAATTTGAGGGCTTGCTTGCAAATTGCGATTTTTGTAAAATCTGGACAGAAAGTAAAATTTTCATTTTCTGCAATTCTGGACCAAATTGTAATTTCTGGAATTTTTAAAATCTGGACTGTTTTGCAATTTACTAAAGGTTTGGGCTGTTTTTGCAATTGCCGTAAATTCAGGGGTCTGTTTTGCATTAAACGAAAGTTTCTGGAAATTTTGTTAATTTTCTGCTTGCTGGTCCGATTTGCATGTTCTGGAAATTTTGGGGCTGATGTGTAATTTCCAAAAGTTGAGGGGTCAAAATGTAATTTTCAAAAATTCAGGGGCCGAACTAAAATTTTTCAAAGGTTGAAAAACAGAAACTGTTTTGTGCACTAAAAGGGTTTAGTATATCCGAAAGGTTAATTTTATCATAATTAGTAGGGACTAGAGTGAGAATCAAAGAGATTGTTTTAAAAGGTGTTTTAAAAGGTATTTTAAAATAAGATTATGGATTGTTTTAAAATGAGTTTTAAACTAAAATCTGAAAGACATTTTAAAAGGAGTTTTAAAATAAGATAAGAAATAAGAAAATATGTTTTGCTTGTTTCTTGCTCTACGTGAACTGTTTACGTGGTTTTCGATCGTGCCGAGCCTTGACCCTTAGGGTAGATGTGATTGGCTAATTTTAATTTGTTGGTTTTATTGGGCCTGCGAGCCTTAAGTTTTTGGGCCACTTTGATCCATTGTAATAGATAGGGCTTTACTGTTTTATTAGACTAGGATGGAGGCCCATTACAAGCAAGGTGGGAGCCCAAGAAGACTAAAGGCCATGTATGCATGGTAAAATGTGTAATAGCATAGGCCTCTTTGAAACCTATTAGATTGACCAATAGGACCATCGTCTTTGGCTCGATGGTGGTCCGCAAAGAAGGCTCCCGATCGAAAACATACTGTGGTAACATGCATGCTAGGTGTGTATGATTTATTTACGTATTTATTATTTTAGAATGTATGGTGATACGCGCTAGTAATTTAGATCGTAAATAAAAGATAATGCATAACTGGAACGGTGAGATCTCGAGTAGAGTTACCTCAAACTCTTAAACCCGAAAACCCCCTCTTGATAATTATATTAAGTCAAATTGGGTACATTAAAATAAAGTTTTAATATCCAAGCCTTCCATCAATAGGAACTAGCGTGAGTTGTCCACTTGTCGTTTAAGGTGATCCAGAGTCTGGCACCCGAGTCGAAGAAAGAGACAATACGCGAAACTCCTTGATTCTCGTTTTTAACTAAACTTGACAAGGGTGAGGATTGGTCGGGATGTGAACATCGACCATAACCAAGTTATGGGGATTTCATGACCGGGCCAGTTGCTCATCAAGATTGATGGGTTAGACTTAACGAATAGTACCACTCATGATGTAGCAGTGCTAGATGAGTGCGAAAACCGAGGCAAAATAGCTTGAAGGTTGTGTAGGGACACAATTGGTAATAGTATACCTACCTAGGGAATTAATTGTATGGCCGCGAGTCGTGGGTGCAATTAATGTCTGCTGGGACGTCAAGACCTGCTAGGAAATAAGATTTCCCGAACAATTGAAGGGGTAATTGTTTCGAGAAAATAGTGGGAGAACTTTTTCGATAACAAGTCCAATAGTCGTTAATTATAAGTATTAATTTAGATCAGTCAGCTGAACGTTATCATTTCATTTTGTAGATCATTTTGCGAAAATGCCTAAGAATCCATTATCTATCATCCTTGACACTAACAAACTGAACGGATCAAATTTTATCGACTGGCTAAGAAATTTGAGGATAGTCCTCGACTCCGATCGTCGGAGCTATGTTCTCGATGCCCCAATGCCTGGAGCACTTCCAGAAGGAGTTTCGGAAGAGGAACTAGCCACCCATGCTAGATGGGTTGATGATGATATTCAGGTTCGTTGCCTAATGCTAGCATCAATGACCAATGAGCTGCAGAAACAGCATGCAAAGATGTTGCATTCTGTTGATATACTTCTCCATCTCCGAGATTTATTTGGAGAGAAGTCTAGGACTGAAAGGTTCAAGACTACAAGGGAGTTGTTTAATCTGAGAATGGCTGAGGGATCAAGTGTGAAAGATCACTGTCTTCGTTTCATTAATCTGATTGAAAAATTAGAGAACTTGGAAGTAGACTTGCACGCTGATCTTAGCACTGACCTATTACTCCATACTCTACCACGCTCATTTGATCAGTTCGTGTTGAATTTCAACATGGAGGAGAGAAATCTCGCTCTTCACGAACTGACCAATATGTTGGTAACGGCAGAAGCTACCCTTAAGAAGGAGAAGTCTGTCTTGATTGCTGAGCAACCCAAGGCTGCAAAGCCAAAGAAGGGCAAGAAGAAGAAGAAAGTATTCTCTTCTAAAACAACCAAGAAGGTTGTCGAGAAAAAGAGAAAGAGCCCAGAAGATGAATGTTTCCACTGCAACAAAGCAGGGCACTAGAAAAGGAACTGCCCTGACTACCTTAAAACGGTAGCCAAAGGTATTTTCTTTATTGAAGTTAATATTTCAATTAACTGTGCATCATGGGTGTTAGACACCGCAGCTGGTTCTCATATCTGCAATGATTTGCAGGTGATGGGAGCAGTAAGTCCTCTTAAACCTGGGGATAGGATCCTACGCTTTGGAAACGGAGCAAGGGTTGCGGCAGAGGCCATAGGGGACGTTGAATTAGTTTTAGGGAATTTTTCTTTGGTTTTAAAAGACTGTTTGTACGTACCGACTATTATCAAAAACATTATTTCGATTCCTTTGTTGGATGATGATGGTTTTTGTTTTTCCATCTCTAATGGAATTTTTAGCATAATAAAAGGTAGTTTTACTTATGCTAGTGGTACTTTGATAGATGGTCTTTATTCCTTAGAACCTGCTAATTCTAATGTCATGCACATTCAATCAAAGAAAAGAAAAACAAGATGATAATAGTCCACAGTTATGGCACGCTAGGCTTGGACATATATCCAAGAGTAGAATTCAAAAGTTGGTTTCCTCTAGGGCTCTTGAAATACAGAACCTAGATGATCTCTCAACTTGCGAGTCCTGTCTCAAGGGAAAGATGACCAAATCGCCTTTTACTGGGAAACCGGAGCGAACCAAACAAACCTTGGATTTGATCCATACCGATGTTTGTGGACCACTGAGTGTCAGTGCAAGAGGAGGATTCTCATACTTCATAACTTTCACAGACGACTACAGTCGTTTTGGGTATGTGTACCTAATGAAGTATAAGTCCGAAGCTTTTGAAAAGTTCAAAGAGTTTCGAATGGAAGTTGAGAACCAACTTGGACACAGTATTAAGGCACTTCGATCTGATCGAGGTGGGGAATACTTAAGTCAAGAATTCCTAGATTATCTTGTAGAGAATGGAATTCTCTCACAGCGAACTCTGATAGGATAGTGCACTGCAAGCCAATATATTTAGCTTGTATTAGGACTATTGTAATCTTTCTCTAGTATAAATGAATTAATACGCTCGTTTGTTTATAGTATGTAAATCAAACAATGGCCAACTTCATCTCTCGCGAATCACTTAAGCGATTGGATGAAATCCTAAGATCACATTCGACTATGGGACGATTCACTTCGGTATTGAGTGCAATCATGAAACAGTCTCTAAGGTCGTGATCTTAAAAGATGTTCCAAGTCATAGATTCCGAACGAGACGGGGTATCGAAGGAATCGCAAAGACTTGTATAAATATGCATGATTCACATGGAGTGAATTTGTAGCGTTTCATGAGCAAGGCATTTGATGCTAGTGCATATGAGTAGGTGGTTCGATAGGGGATCGAATGCATCGAACGACCCGAACAGAGAAACCCATTGTGGAAGCGCATGACGCACATCGGCGATGGGATGTTTCTCAAACTTATAATAGTGTACGATTTAGTCCTTAGACTTGAGGTGCTAGGGCGAATTCGGTGCATGGGTGTGCGTACTTAGATTTAGGTGCCGATCACGTAGCCTGATCATTGTGTGCCTAAGTTGGGTGCGTATAGTCGTGTACGCGAATGGTTAGCATCAATATGGGATCTACCGACTCAACGTAGTGTGTTGAGAGAATTTCCTATACGTTCTTAGATAATAGATTCCGAGAAACCTATGGCCATAGTTGGTGACGGATTTGGAAAGGGGTTTCCAAATTTAGCAGTCACACTGGAATCATTATCCGGAATTAGAAAGTATAGTTATCGAGATAATTAGAGGTGCCGATCAATTCACACACCCTAGGTCTCGATCGGGAAATTAAGTCGATAGAAGGACCGTATGTACATGGTACTTATAAGAGGTGAGGTTCACTGAGATCAATTCACCTGAAGTTGGGCCTCATGGGCTTGTGGCTAGACATCGACCATGAGGTGTGGGTACTCATGAATTAATAAGGAGATTAATTCTTGAGTGGTTAATTGAAGGGGTTCAATTAATCGGAGCAATTAATAAGCTCATAAATTAAATCACGAAAGTCGTGGGCCCGCGGCCAATTGATGGTGAACCTAGAGGGTCACACACAATACAATTGGACTGCAACAAATCATATAAGGAAAGTTTGATTTAAAGAGTTAAATCAAAACTGGAGAATTAAAGTGTTAATTCTTAAAGGAGAAAAATATTAATTAGAAGTAGTCTAATTAATTAATGGAGAAGAATTAATTAATTAATTGGATTAATTAATTAAATGGGCTGAATTAATTAAAAGAGTTTAATTAATTAAAGAATCTAACTAATTAAAGAGTTTAATTAATTAAAAGAGACCTTGTTAGTTAAGGAAATAAAGATATAATGGGATTCTACTTTCCTAACAAGATAAGGGGCGATTTTTGCTAGGCTAAGGATGGGAGAGTTTGTTTTCTTGTATGACAAGGAGGATCTAAGAAGATATATGTGTATATCTTTTTTCCTTATAAGATAAGGAAAAGGTCTTGAAGAGATATCTATTAAGAGAAGGATTCTTCTCTTATAAATAGACAACTCTTCATAACTCTTCATACACTTGAAAAACCTAAGCCCTAAGACACAAAATTTCGTGCCCCCCCTCTCTCCAAAGCTGAAAAGCGCCGCCCTTTCTCTTACAGAGAAGGTTCGGCCGAACCTTGTGAAATTGCACAGGGTTCATGCGATTTCTCCCTTCTTTCTTCCTTGCTTGATAACCTTTGGATCTTAGTTCTGAGCCTGAGGATCCAAAGGAGTTGCTTCAATCCAGTTGGTGTGGATACCGCTAGAGGCACAACACATGAGGTGCTTCTCCGAACCAAATCCTGCAGATCTGAAAGAAGACCGGAGAAAAATCACCACCGTTCCCGTGGTAAGGTAAAATCGCTAAACACCCTATGGATGTTTCGATTTATGTAAAAATCCATTTCGTATGACTAGATGAATAAAGATTCTGCTTGGGTTGTTTTAAAAATTTTAAATTCCGCTGCTTTTAACGTTCTGACGTTACCAATAACCCAACAGTGGTATCAGAGCCTAATTCATTACTCTCATACGAAAAGGTCTGAATATAATTTGATTGCCTTATTGTATTGCATGTTATATTCGTGTTGTTGATTCTTACTTGTTATGGGTAGATCTGATTTTGGGTAAAATTGCGTAAAAACGGTTTGGGCCAATTTTGTATTTTTCGAAAATAAAGGGCTGTTTTTGCGATTAGAGATTTTTTGGAAAACTGGACTGAAATTGAGATTTTACAAACTGTGTGTATTCTGGAAAGAATGCAACTTTCTGGAAATTTTTGAATTTGGGGCTGTTTTGCAATTAACGAAAGTTTTGGGGCTGTTTTGTAAATACCGAAAACTGCAGAGGCTGAATTGCAAATTCGAAATATTTTCTGGAAATAAAATTTTAATTTTCGGTCCTCTGCCCAGTTTTAATTTTGGGGTTAAATTGTTATTTCCAAAACTTCAGTGTTTCAAATCGCAATTTCCAAAAGTTGGAGGGCCGAATTGCAATTTTCAAAAGTTGAAAATTTTATTCTGTTTTTATGCATAAAATGGTTTTGTTCATCCAAATATAGATTACCTATAATTAGTAGAGACTAAAGTAAGAATCTAGAGAAATATTTTAAAGGCGTTTAAAATAATTAAAGTAAGATAGGAAACTAGTAAATGTGTTTGCTTGTTTCTTTGCTCAACGTGAATTGTTTACGTGGTTTTCGATCGAGCCGAGCCTTGACCTTAGATGTGATTGGTTTATTTTGCTTTGGATTTTTGTTGGGCCTGCGAGCCTTTATTTGGGCCTTTTTGTGCCAATGTAATAGATTAGGGCTTTACATTAAATAGTTTAGGATGGAGGCCCATTACATGCAAGAAGGAAGCCCAATGGAGAATGAAGGCCAAGTATGCTTGGTTATTAATGTAATAGCCTAGGCCCATTAAGAACCCATTAGATAGACCAATTGGGCCAACATTATTGGCTCAATGATGGCCCAAGCATAGGTGGCTCCCAATCGAAAACATATTGTGTTAGAAATGCATGCTAGGTTTATTTAGGTTTTATTTTATTTATTGCTTCTATTATTTGGCTTGTATGGTGATGCGCGCTAGAATATTAGAACGTAAATAAGATAATTCATAATCGAAGCGGTGAGATCTCGAGAGAGTTTGCCTTAAACTTTCAAACCAGCAAATCCCCTCTTGAATTAAATATTAAGTCATATTGGGTTAAAATAAAATGAAGTATTTATATAAATCCAAGCCTTCCATCAATAGGGACTAGCGTATGTTGTCTACTTATCGATTAAGGTGATCCAGAGTCTGGCACCCGAGGCGAAGAAAGGGACAATACGTGAAATCTCTCGATTCTTGTTTATTTAATAAACTCGACAAGGGTGGGGACTGGTCGGGACATGTATAATCGACCGATAACCAGTTACGGGGATTTCATGACCGGGCCCGTTGCTCATCGAGATTGATTGGGTTAGACTTAACGAGTAGTACCACTCATGATGTAGCAGTGCTAGATGGGTGCGAAAATCGAGGCAAAATAGCTTGAAGGTTGTGTAGGGACACAATTGGCAATAAGTATGCCTACCTGGGGAATTAGTTGTATGGCCACGAGTCGTGGGTGCAATTAATATCCGCTGGGACGTCAAGACCTACTAGGAAATAGGATTTCCCGAACAATTGAAGGGGTAATTGTTTCGATAAAATAGTGGGAGAACTTTTACGATAGAAAGTCCAACCTTCGTAGATTATAAGTATTAATCATTAACTAATCCTCTTTATATTTGTCTTCTCTTTGAAATAGATATTGAGATATCTATAATTATCTATTATACTATTTATCCTCCACTTATAAAATAACTGGATCAAAATATCGACTGGCTTAGAAACTTGAGGATTGTCCTCAATTCCGAAAGTCGGAATCATGTTCTTAATAACTAGCCTATGCCTGATGCACTTCCGAGATGAGTCTAAAAGGAGGAAGGAATCACCCGTAGGGTATGGGAATATTAATGATTGTTTCCTCATATAAGGACGAGTCGCAAAAGTGGAACGAATCACCTATAGGGTATGGGAATCTTAACGATCGTTTCCTCATATAAGCATCAAGATTGAACGAGCTAAAGAAGCGACATAGGAGTATGTCTGAAGCTTCTAAAACAAACCTCCACTTCAAAAGCTTGTTTTGAGGAGCAGTTTCGAATCGTTTGATTCGAGACCACTGAGGACTTGTTTAAAAACTCGAGAATAAGTGAAGGAGCTGATGTCAAAGTATCACTGTCCCTGTTTTATCAATCTAGTTGAAAACTGAATCGATTAAACGTAGGCCTGCATGTGATCTTAGCATTGACCTCCATCTAAATTCTCCTCCCGCTCATTCAAAAGATTCGTGAAATACTCTGATCTTATTTGATAAGTTGTTCACATTTCATGAATTAACCAAAGTATTGGTAAAAGGCAAATAGGATAAACCTGTCATGATCGTTTACACTTCATGGACTGCAAAGTCAAAGAAGAGTAATATGAAGAAGAAGTTGTTCTCTTCTAAAATCGACCATAAAGGTAGTCGAAAGAACGCAAGTAGTCTAAAAGTCGAATTGTCCCACTGAATTTTAGAAAGGCACTGATTAGTTTAATTGATTAGAAGGTCTAATTAATTAAGCAACGTTTCAATTAAAGGGTTAATTGAAAAAGGAGATGAATCAATTAAAGAGTTAATTGAAAGGAAGCAAATTAATTGAATTAAACCGTTAACTCAATTCTATTGAGTTAATGTGCTTAGTTCAATTAATACCAAGATAATAATCCACAACTTTGGCACGCTAGACTTGGACATATCTCCAAGAGTAGGATTCAAAAGTTGGTTTCTTCTAAGGCTCTTGAAATATAGAACTTAGATGAACTTCCAACCTGCGAATCCTGTCTCACAAGAAAGATGACCAAATCTCCCTTCACAGGGAATCAAGAGCAAACCAAATAACTTTGGATTTGATCCATACGAATGAATGTGGACCACTAAAGGTTAGTGTAAGAGGAGATTACTCATACCTATTACCTTTTTGCTAATGACTTTGGTCGTTAGTGATATATGTATCTAGTGAGATACAAATCCGAAAAACCTTTGAAAAGTTCAAAGAATTTCGAAACGAAGTAGAGAATCAACAAGGGCATAGTATTATGGCCATTCGATCTGATCGAGGTGGCAAATACTTAAGTCAAGAATTCCTCAATTATCTTACTGAGAATGGGGTTCTCATACAACAAACTCCTCCTATGACGCCTCAACTTATTGGAGTGTCTAAGAGAAGGAATGGAACATTGTTAGACATTGTTCAATCCATGTTGAGTTTTGTTAAAGCTTCCTTATGCATTCTAGGGGTTGGTCCTCCTGGCTGCATCGAAGATACTGAGCAAAGTACCTTCAAAGTCCGTGCCTACAAAGCTTTACCAAGAAAGGTATGGCAAAATACCTCTGCACTTTTACTATTGAGTATGGAGATCTCCTGCCTAAGTTGGGAACTAGAAAGGAGATAAATTGGCTAGTAGATCCAATTTGTATATAATTGTGGGGTATCCAACGAAATCCATTGGATACCTGTTCCACGACAATGAGAAACAATCGTTTCTCCTAACTACCCGTTCCTCAGTTGATGAAATCCTCGTCAAAGGAAATAGGGAATGTCATGGAACTTGATGAAGTCCAAGATTTGGACCCATCCCCACAAACAGTGGGAGTTAATCCAGAAACTGCTAAACCTTCTAGTACACCAGTACTTCGTAGATCTGATCAAGTTCATGAAGAGCTTGAAAGATATGGTTTTACCATATACGAAGAAGCTACATTAGATGTAGACGTGTATCATGGCAAGAGGCCATGCAACCCGAAATGGATTCCATACATTCCAACAAGGTATGGACCTTGGTCGATCCACCCGAGGGATTTTATCCATGTAAGTAGTGAATGGATCTTCAAGCTAGGAATAAATGGAGAGGTGTTGACCTCTAGGACTCGACTAGTGGTAAAAGGCTATTCACAAAGTTCTGGAACAGACTTTGATGAAACCTTTTCTCCAGTAGCAATGTCTGAATCCATTTAGATTGACGTTTGTTTTGATGAGACAGTCAAGGCATTTGACTTCATCAAAAACGAATATGAACCTTGAGTGTACAAAAGGATTAGTGGGAGCTCTATGAAGCTCATATTTTATATGTCGATCACATTCTTCTTATCTGGGATGATATCGGAATGTTAGCGCAGACGAAAGCATGGTTATCCATGCAATTCTCCATGAAAGATTTGGGAGAGACATCTTGCGTATTGGGATACGTATCTATAGAGATAGATCGAAGAAGATGTTTGGACTCTCTAAATCTAAGTACATAGAAACAATACTGAAAAGATTCAGTGTGGAAGAATCCAAGAGAGGATTGCTTCCAATGAGACATTGTAACTCTTTTTCTAATTGATGTGCCCTACATCGAATGAGAATAAAGAAGAATGTCTCAAATACCTTATGTTTCGACAAAAGGTAGCATGTGGTATGCTATAATATGTACTAAGACCAGACGTAGAACTTGCTCAAGTGTCACGAGCAGTTACTAGTCAAACTCCGGTGAAGAGTACTTGACCACCGTAAAAGATATCCTTAAGCTCTTGAGAAAGACTAAGGATTTGTTCTTGGTCTACGGTGGTAATGGAGAATTAAAACTCGAAGGATTTAGTGATTCGAATTTTCAGTCTGATGTGGATAAATATATACATCCAATTTTGGATACATATTTTGCCTCAATGGGGTAGCGGTAAATTGGAAAGGTTCCAAGGAAAGCACCGTTGCCGACTCAACCACTGAAGCATAATATATCGCAGCATCGGATGCAACAAAAAAAAGTGTTTGGATAAAAAAGCTTCATCCAAAAGTTGGATGTAGTGCCTAGCATTGCGAAGCTCATGGTTATCTTCTGTGATAACAATGGAGCTATTGCTAAAGCAAAGGAATCGAGATCTCACCAGAAATCTAAACACAATGAGAGAAAAGTACCACTTGATTAGAGAGATCATTGGTAGAGTAGACGTACATAATGGATCACGTCGACTCAGAAGACAATCTAGCGGATCCACTAGTAAAGCCTTTGTCACGAAAAGAGTTCGAAGAACATCTTTGGAAGATGGGTCTTAGAAGCGTTTGTGATAGGCTTTAGGGCAAGTGGGAGATTGATAGGATAGTGCCCTGCAAGCCAATATATTTAGCTTGTATTAGGACTATTGTAATCTTTCTCTAGTATAAATGAATTAATACGCTCGTTTGTTTATAGTATGTAAATCAAACAATGGCCAACTTCATCTCTCGCGAATCACTTAAGCGATTGGATGAAATCCTAAGATCACATTCGACTATGGGACGATTCACTTCGGTATTGAGTGCAATCATGAAACAGTCTCTAAGGTCGTGATCTTAAAACATGTTCCAATTTATAGATTCCGAACGAGACGGGGTATCGAAGGAATGGCAAAGACTTGTATAAATATGCATGATTCACATGGAGTGAATTTGTAGCGTTTCATGAGCAAGGCATTTGATGCTAGTGCATATGAGTAGGTGGTTCGATAGGGGATCGAATGCATCGAACGACCCGAACAGAGAAACCCATTGTGGAAGCGCATGACGCACATCGGCGATGGGATGTTTCTCAAACTTATAATAGTGTACGATTTAGTCCTTAGACTTGAGGTGCTAGGGCGAATTCGGTGCATGGGTGTGCGTACTTAGATTTAGGTGCCGATCACGTAGCCTGATCATTGTGTGCCTAAGTTGGGTGCGTATAGTCGTGTACGCGAATGGTTAGCATCAATATGGGATCTACCGACTCAACGTAGTGTGTTGAGAGAATTTCCTATACGTTCTTAGATAATAGATTCCGAGAAACCTATGGCCATAGTTGGTGACGGATTTGGAAAGGGGTTTCCAAATTTAGCAGTCACACTGGAATCATTATCCGGAATTAGAAAGTATAGTTATCGAGATAATTAGAGGTGCCGATCAATTCACACACCCTAGGTCTCGATCGGGAAATTAAGTCGATAGAAGGACCGTATGTACATGGTACTTATAAGAGGTGAGGTTCACTGAGATCAATTCACCTGAAGTTGGGCCTCATGGGCTTGTGGCTAGACATCGACCATGAGGTGTGGGTACTCATGAATTAATAAGGAGATTAATTCTTGAGTGGTTAATTGAAGGGGTTCAATTAATCGGAGCAATTAATAAGCTCATAAATTAAATCACGAAAGTCGTGGGCCCGCGGCCAATTGATGGTGAACCTAGAGGGTCACACACAATACAATTGGACTGCAACAAATCATATAAGGAAAGTTTGATTTAAAGAGTTAAATCAAAACTGGAGAATTAAAGTGTTAATTCTTAAAGGAGAAAAATATTAATTAGAAGTAGTCTAATTAATTAATGGAGAAGAATTAATTAATTAATTGGATTAATTAATTAAATGGGCTGAATTAATTAAAAGAGTTTAATTAATTAAAGAATCTAACTAATTAAAGAGTTTAATTAATTAAAAGAGACCTTGTTAGTTAAGGAAATAAAGATAGAATGGGATTCTACTTTCCTAACAAGATAAGGGGCGATTTTTGCTAGGATAAGGATGGGAGAGTTTGTTTTCTTGTATGACAAGGAGGATCTAAGAAGATATATGTGTATATCTTGTTTCCTTATAAGATAAGGAAAAGGTCTTGAAGAGATATCTATTAAGAGAAGGATTCTTCTCTTATAAATAGACAACTCTTCATAACTCTTCATACACTTGAAAAACCTAAGCCCTAAGACACAAAATTTCGTGCCCCCCCTCTCTCCAAAGCTGAAAAGCGCCGCCCTTTCTCTTACAGAGAAGGTTCGGCCGAACCCTGTGAAATTGCACAGGGTTCATGCGATTTCTCCCTTCTTTCTTCCTTGCTTGATAACCTTTGGATCTTAGTTCTGAGCCTGAGGATCCAAAGGAGTTGCTTCAATCCAGTTGGTGTGGATACCGCTAGAGGCACAACACATGAGGTGCTTCTCCGAACCAAATCCTGCAGATCTGAAAGAAGACCGGAGAAAAATCACCACCGTTCCCGTGGTAAGGTAAAATCGCTAAACACCCTATGGATGTTTCGATTTATGTAAAAATCCTTTTCGTATGACTAGATGAATAAATATTCAGCTTGGGTTGTTTTAAAAATTTTAAATTCCGCTGCTTTTAACGTTTTGACGTTACCAATAACCCAACAAACTCCTCCTAGAACACCGCAGTTGAATGGTGTGTCTGAGAGAAGGAACCGAACTTTGTTGGACATGGTTCGTTCCATGATGAGTTTCGCTGATCTTCCTTTTTCATTTTGGGGCTTAGCCCTCTTAACGGCTTCAAAGATACTTAATATAGTACCTTCAAAGTCGGTGCCGACGACGCCACACCAAGAATGGTTTGGTAAAGCACCCATGTACTTGTATTTACGAGTATGGGGATCTCCTGCCTATGTTAGGAACAAGAAAGGAGATAAACTAGAAAGTAGATCAAGTTTGTGCAAATTTGTGGGGTATCCAAAGGAATCCATTGGATACCTGTTCTACGACCCTAAAGAACGAAAGACGTTCGTGTCTAGGAACGCCCACTTCTTAGAGGATGACTTCCTCACTAAAAGAAGCGGGGTGTCCGTAGAACTTGATGAAGTCCAGGAAGTGGACCCATCCCCACTAACAGTGGGAGTTGATCCTGAACCTATTGAACCATCTAGTACACCAGTACTTCGAAGGTCCGATCGAATTCGTAGAGGACCCGAAAGGTTCGGCTTCATCCACGAAAATGATCAATTGGATGGTGATCCAAGGACATACGAAGAAGCTATGTCAGACATAGACTCGGGTGCATGGCAGGAAGCCTTGCAATCCGAAATGGATTCCATGCATTTCAACAAGGTATGGACCTTGGTTGATCCACCTGAGGGAACTGTCCCTGTAGGCTGTAAGTGGATCTTCAAGCGCAAGCTTGGAATGAATGGAGAGGTTTTGACTCATAAGGCTCGCCTTGTGGCGAAAGGTTATTCTCAAAGGCCTGGTATAGACTATGAGGAAACTTTTTCCCCAGTGGCGATGTCAAAATCCATTCGGATATTATTAGCCATAGCCGCGTGGTATGACTACGAGATATGGCAAATGGATGTAAAGACCGCCTTTCTCAATGGAGACATTGATAAGGAAATCTTTATGCAATAGCCAAAAGGCTTCACATCTAAAGGAAGTGAGCATAAGGTCTGCAAACTTCAAAGGTCAATTTATGGCCTAAAACAGGCATCCCGAACCTGGAACAAACGTTTTGATGAGACAGTCAAAGGGTTTGGCTTCATCAAGAACGTTTATGAGTCATGTGTGTACAAGAAATTTGAAGAGGGTTCAGTACAATTTATTGTGTTGTATGTCGATGACATTCTGTTGATCGGAGACGATATCAGAACGTTAACGTAGACCAAAGCGTGGTTATCCACGCAGTTCTCCATGAAAGATATGGGAGACGCATCTTACGTATTGGGGATACGTATCTATAGAGATAGATCGAAGAAGATGTTAGGACTCTCCTAATCTCAGTACATTAACACTATACTGAAACGGTTCAGTATGGAAGAATCCAATAAGGGATTGCTTCCTATGAGACATGGGATCTCTCTTTCTAAATCTATGTGCCCTACAAATGATGAAGAAAGGAAGAGAATGTCTCTCATACCTTATGCATCTGCCATAGGCAGCATAATGTATGCGATGTTATGTACTAGACCTGACGTAGCACACTCTCTGAGTGTGACGAGTCGCTACCAGTCAAATCCCGGGGAGGAACACTAGACCGTCGTAAAGGCTATCCTCAAGTACCTGAGAAGGACTAAGGATATGTTCTTGGTCTACGACGGTAGTGGAGAATTGAAGCTCGAAGGATTCACTGATTCGAGTTTCCAGTCTGACGTGGATGATTATAAATCCAATTCTGGATATATATTTTGCCTCAACGGAGCAGCGGTGAGTTGGAAGAGTTCCAAGCAGTCCACCACTCCAGATTCAACCACTGAAGCAGAATATATTGTCGCATCGGATGCAGCAAAGGAAAGTGTTTGGATAAGAAACTTCATCCAAGAGTTGGATGTAGTACCTAGCATTGCAGAACCCATAGTAGTCTTCTGTGACAACAATGGGGCAATCGCTCAAGCAAAGGAGCCGAGATCACACCATCAGTCCAAACACGTGATGAGGAAATACCATGTGATTAGAGAAATCATTGGTAGAGGAGACATTCAAATGGAACGTGTCGACTCAAAAGATAACGTAGCTGATCCACTAACGAAGCCACTATCGCAAAAGGTGTTCGAAGAACATCTTGTGAAGATAGGTCTTAGAAATGTTTGTGATTGGCTTTAGGGCAAGTGGGAGATTGATAGGATAGTTCCCTGCAAGCCAACTCTATAGCTTGTAATAGGACTATTTTATCTTGAATGAATCTTTGATTTATTAATTAATACGCAAAAGTTTATTTATCTAATAAGATAAACTAATGGCCAACTTCATCTTTCGCGAACACATTTAAGCGATTGGTTGAAACCCTGAGATCACTCATGACTATGGGACGATTCACTTCAGTATTGAGTGCAATCATGAAACAGTCTCTAAGGTCGTGATCTCAAAAGTGTTCCAAGTCATAGATTCCTGTCGAGACGGGGTATCGAAGGAATCGTCAAGACTTGTAGGATTATGCATGATTCACATGGAGTGAATTTGTGGAGTTTCATGAACAAGACATTTGATGTCAGTGCATATGACTAGGTGGTTCGATAGGGGATCGAACGCATCGAACGACCCGAACAGAGAAACCCATTGTGGAAGTGCGTAAAGCATATCAGTGATGGGATGTTTCTCAGGACTTATAACAGTGTACGATTTAGTCCTTAGACTTGAGATGCTAGGGCGAATTCGGCATACGGGTGTGCGTATTTTGATTTAGGAGCCGGTCACGTAGCCTGACCACTGTGCGCCTACTTTGGGTACGTATAGTCGTATGTGCGGATGGTAAGCATCAAGATGGGATCTACCGACTCATTGTAACGGATGAGGGAATTTCCTGTACGTTCTTAGATAATAGATTCCGAGAAATCCATGGCCATGGTCAGTGACGGATTTGGAAAGGGGTTTCCAAATTTAGCAGTCACACTGGAATTATTATCCAGAATTAGAAAGTACAGAATCGAGATAATTAGAGGTGCTGACTAATTCACACACCCTAAATCTCGATCGGGAAATTAGTCGTTAGAGGGACCGTATGTACATGGTACTTATAAGAGGTGAGGTTCACTAATATCAATTCACCTGAAGTTGGGCCTCATGGGCTTGTGGCTAGACATCGACCATGAGGTGTGGGTACTCCTGAATTAATGGGAGATTAATTCTGGAGTGGTCAATTAAAGGAGTTTATTGATCGGAGCGATTAATTGAATATTAATTGCTCGTTAATTAAATCACGAAAGTCGTGGGCCTACGGCCAATTGATGGTGAACCTAGAGGGTCACACACAATACAGTTGGACAGTGACAGTCAATTAAGGAAATGTTTGATTTAAAGAGTTAAATCAAATAAAAGAATTAAAGAGTTAATTCTGAGAGAGAAATAATTAATTAGACAGTCTAATTAATTAAATGCTAATTAAAGAGTTAATTAAAGTGGGAGAAAATTAATTGGATTAATTGGATTAATTTAATTAAATGGTTTCATTAAATTAATACAAGACATGGGTCAATTTAATTAATGGCCCATACTAAGTCTTGCACACAAAGGGGCCTTGAAGGTGGCTATATAAAGGAGTCTAATTGGAGACTCAAAACCCTAAGCTAAAACCTAGACCTAGCCGCCCCCATCTCTCCCTCTTGCTCTCTTCTTCACTTAGATCTAGATCTAGATCTAGATCTGCCATTGAAAAAACCTTCAATTCCAGTTCTTAGCCTAAGGATTCGAAGGTGTCATTCCATCCATCTGGTGTGGACTAATCTCTGGAGGCACAACATTTGGGGTGCTCAGTGAACGAGGAAAGAGAAGACCGGAGAAACCACCACCTTGACTGTGGTGAGGTAAATTCGATTTACCACCTTTTAATTTAGTAATTTGTTGCTAAATTGTATTCAACATTGTTCATATGTGCTAATAAATGTTCTTGGGAATTGGTGTATGAAAAATTGAAAAATTTTATATTCCGCAACGTTGTTTTTTACAATCATACCCATAAAATCCCAACACTTCAATATTCTTTGACTCTTCATATTCTGGATCAGTTCCATCAGATTAGTAAGATGTTCCTTGTTTTCACTTTTCTTCTTCATGAAAATCACCCAAGTAAATCTTGAAAAATCATCCACAACAGCCAGGCAGTATTTCTTTCCACCATTGCTGATTGGATCAATAGGGCCAAACAAATCCATATGTAACAGATCCAAAATTCTGGTTGAAGATTGGTGCTTCTTGCATTTGAAAGTGGACTTCACTTGTTTTCCCTTCTGACATGCGTCACAGAGCTTGTCTTTGCTCATGACTGTCTTTGGAATTCCTTCTACCAGATCAATCTTTATCAATCTGTTTATGGTCTTGAAATTCAAATGATTCATTCTTTTGTGCCAAAGCCAACTGATTTCACTTGGTGTAGAAGCCACCAAACAAACATTAGAATTCTTGTCCACAGAATTCCAGTCGACTACATAGATGTTTCCCTGTCTTCTTCCAGATAAAATAACCTTCTTTGTTCCAACTTGTTCAACATAGCACTTATCTGATGAAAACACTACGGAAAATCCCTTGTCACAAAATTGACTTATGCTCAGCAGACTGTACTTCAGGCCATTTACATATGAGACGTCAGATATCTCTATGTTTCCTTAGATAAGCTTTCCAACAGCTACAACCTTGCCTTCTTTTCTGTCTCCAAAAGTAACTCTTGGACCATTTACAGCAACAACATCTGCCAGTTCATGTATGTCTCCACACATGTGCCTTGAACATTCACTGTCCAAGTACCATTTCTTCACTACTTTACTCCTACTCCTAATCCTAACCTACAAAACAAAATAAAAATGTTTTAGGTACCCTTTATTGAGAGGGTCCTGGGGGATTAGTGTCACCTTTGACAACCCAAGATGTTGACGTCTTAGGCTTCTTAGGCTTTAGAGTTTTAGCAGGAGCATGATCAACTTCATTTTCATCATAATCAGCAGGCATGTTATGTTGATAATCATTATGATGATGATAAGGCTCATAAGCAGGATAAGATGCATGATAAGCAGGGTGAACATGCATTGGTTGATGAGCAGGATATGCAGCATAATAAGGTGGATAATGAGGTGCAGCATAATATGGTGAATAAGCAGGTTGCACATAGTGAGACTCATGTCCATACCAGGCATTATAGTTATAATTTCTTTGCTTCTTTGGTCTGCTCTTAACTTGCTCTTTAACAGACGACTTAGGTTTACTAGTCTGATTGGTTTTACTCTTATCAACAGACTTCTTAGAACTATTCTGCTATTTGGTTTTACCAGTGTGTTTTTCATTTTCAGGCTTTTTACCCTTTTTAGCCTTAGGAGGACTCTTCTCCTTTTTCTCAGTTTCTAGTGAAGTAGATTTAGTAGTCTGAACATACAGGATAATGTTACTATTATCAGCAGATACAAACTTCTCAGCTCTATTCAGTTCTAAACTTTCTTTCACCACGGGTGTGGTCTGTTCAGTTGATTTATCTATTGATGCAACAGACGACGTAGGAACAGGCAACTTATTATGTGCAGATATTCTAGCTTCAAGTTCCTTGATTTGTCCCTTGTACATTTCACATTCAGCTCTCAGAGATTCACATTCATGCGAAAGCTTTTTATACATGGCTGATTCTTCAGGTCTTTCAACCTTAAGTTTCAGTTTAGCATTTTGCTTTTTCAGCAGAATCATCTCGTCCTTAAGCTTAGCAAGCTCATTAACAACATCTACTTTGTTGTTCATCATCTGCTCAAATGAGCTAAACAGTTCAAGCTCAATTTCAGAGAGTATCTCATTGTCAGAATCATCAGATTCCTTGGCCATGAGACACAGCAGTGCAGGTGTTTCGTCAAAAACAGAGTCATCACTTGAAGTGCCAGATTCTGTGTTTGATGAGTAGATGGCTGCCATCTTTTCAGCTTCAGCCAACAGCACCTTGCTCTTTTGATATCTCTTCTCTCTTATTTCTTTTCTTTGTTTCTTTTCCTCCTCTGTATATTTCTCCGCTTTAGGATATGGGCAGTCTTTGATGAAGTGTCCCAATTTCCTGCAATTATAGCACATCATTTTGGATTTATAATCATCCTTAATATCATGAGAATTAGAGGTAGGTTTAGAAGTAGAAGCATTATTATATTTGTTCTTCATTTTTCTCTTGTAGAACTTTTTGAACCCGTTCAATAACAAAGCCACATCGCCAGCAGTGTACTCCTTTTTGCTCAGTACTGGGGCCTCATCAGATGAGTCCTCTTCTATGATCTTTCCGGCGGATCTTCTTGTTCTTTCTGCAGCGAACAGTGCAGCAGTGGGGCCAGAAGTTGAGGTCTCTTCTATTCCCATCCTTGGCATTTTATACTCGTACGCCTTGAGTGCAGAAAACAGCTCAGTCAGTGAGATCTTCCCCAGATCCCTTGATTCTTCCATCGCTATTATCTTCATGTTGAACTTTGGTGGTAGCGCCTTTAAAACTTTAACAGTGATCTCCTTATCTGTAAACGTCTTTCCCAACTTCAGAACATTGTTCAACACCTTTGTAAACCTTGAATCCATCTGGTCAATGGTTTCTCCAGGTTTCATTTTGAAGTTCTCAAACTTCTCCATGGCAACACTTAGATTGTGTTATTTGATGGCGTCATTTCCTTCGCTCATATCACGGACTTTATCTCACATCTCATTTGATGTTTTACAATGTTTGACCTTGTCAAACCTTTCATTGTCCAGAGCTTTTGTCATGATGAAGATTCCAACTTTGTCAAGATTTTTCAGCTTGATTTCATCAGCGGTCATCTCGTCTTCATCTTTGTCAACAACCACATCTTGTCCATCAACCTTGATTGTTTTGGTAACTCTTATCGGACCTTTTGTTATGCACCTGTACATATTATCATTGTAAGCAGCAAGGAAAATTTCCATGCGTATCTTCCAGTCCTCAAAGCTCATACCGCAATAAATCATTATCTTGGTCTCGTATATCTCGGTATACGGGACCTAAATTGGCAGCAATGCACTTCGTGAGGGTTGGTAAGATTGGCCCCTTACCCTTAGTGATAAAGTGGGATTAAATATCCTTATAGTGAATGAGTGGTTATTTTGAATGTTTTCTTGGTTTCTTGAACGTGTGGTTATTTACATAATTTATCAATGTGAAAGACATGTTATTGAATGTTTAAATTGTCATTAATTGTGTATTTTTTTTTTCATAATAAATCTATTAGCAAGTGCATAAAATTCACTTATGTACGTGCACTAGCCTCACTAAGTTGATTTATTCAACTTACGCTTTCAATTCATTATTTTCAGAGGTACAAGCTAGCAAGGAAGTTGAGAAGTGATTAAGGGTTCCAATCTTAAATAGTTTCGTCCTATGATATCTCTTGACATAATGTCCTATGTATGCAAATATCGAATTATATTTGTTAAGTCTTAATATTGAAGTAAACTTTCTTAATTTCAACGTGTTAGTTGATTTGTAGGCATGATTTTATATATTTTTGTTGCTTTTGCAATTTTTTGTTGATGATTGATAAATCACAAAGCAATTTCGATTTGATCTAGTTGGCTAGTGGATTTAACCTACGTTAAAAAAATTGCAATTTACAGGTTGAATCTTATGACATTTTGAAATGTTGGGGCAATAGGAATGAAAGGTTGGATTTAATCTTTCTTTGGCATTGTTTCTCTTTTCTCTTCTTGATATTAATTACGTGTAATTATACATATAAGAAAAGACTACATTATATATACTCTCTATGTTGAACAGGTTGCTTTGGATGAAGAAGAAAATTGATACAAATTGACAAGTTGGAGCATGAATTCTTGAGCTTTAATGGTTGATTATGAAGATATTAGTAGTTAGTTTTGCTTTTGTTTTCTAGATATTGTGCAAGTAAATTATGTTTTATCTTGTACTGGTTTCCAGAATATGTTAATGTAGTTTTGTTGTCATGGAAATTTTCTATGGCATTAGAATACTATTAAAGATATTTTTTACATTTTGGAGATATAGAAATTATTTTAAATAATTGATCATTTGCGCTAGATTGGTTACTTATATAGTTATTGTCTATATATTTATATATATATTGTGCAAGAATGGATACAATATAAGTGAATTAGAATAAAATGGTTTTGGACACTTTTTTAAGTGTTCTCTGAAACTTAACATGGGACATTTGTAAGTGTTATATGAAATTACTTTAGGACACTTTTGAGTTTTGAAATAGATATTACAAAAGACATTTAAAAATGTCTCTTTATATTTAAAAACACAAATAAGTGTCTCAAGATTGAGAATTACTACACATGTAACTTATCTCGAGATATTTGCTTGTGTCTCCATAATGTTCTTAGAGGACACATATAAATGTCCTTAGATGGAATTATCTAGGGACACATATGAAAGTGTTCTAAGAGATCACGGGACACGCAACCATGTGACACTTTTCTCAAACGTCCCAAATCTCAAAGTGTCCCAAGATATACTATCTTGGGACACTTTCCTATGCCTCGAAACATGAATTTTTTTGTAGTGGTGGTAGCGCCTTTAAGACTTTCAAAGTGATCTCCTTATCAGTAAACGTCTTTCCCAGTTTTAACACGTTGTTCAACACCTTTGTAAACCTTGAATCCATCTGGTCAATGGTTTCTCCAGGTTTTATCTTGAAGTTTTCAAACTTCTCCAGGGCAACACTCAGATTGTGTTCTTTGATTGAGTCATTCCCTTCACTCATGTCGCGGACTTTGTCCCACATCTCCTTAGATGTTTTACAATGTTTGACCTTGTCAAACCTTTCATTGTCCAGGGCCTTTGTCATGATGAAGATTCCGACTTTGTCAAGATTCTTCAATTTGATTTCTTCAGGTGACATCTCGGATCATTCTTTATCAACGACCGTATCTACGCCATCAATTTTGATTGTCTTGGTAACTCTTATAGGACCTTGTGTTATGCACGTGTACATATTGTCATTATAAGCAGCAAGAAAATTTTCATGCGTATTTTCCAGTCCTCAAAGCTCATACCGCCTATGTGGGGAACTAGGCTGATACAATCGATTTTTCAAAAAGTTTTTATTTTTCAAAAAGATGCTCTTTTGAAAACTTTTGAAAACCTTTGAAAAACACTCTAGGATCAAGCTCGTTGATCAAGCAAATGATTCAGATGAACCACCTGCTCTGATACCACTTGTTGGTCCCAAGTGGTCAGATGAGGTCTAGAGGGGGGGGGGGGGGGGGGAATAGACCTCTTAAAAATTTATCTTTTAAAATTCTCTAACTTTTCTGTCAGCAGACTAAGCTGATCAAGAATCGTAAGTAGACTAAGCTGATCTTGCACAAAGCTTTGAACAGCAGAGTTGACCACTCTTCTGATTTCACTCAGCTGATTTAATCAAAATCAGAGTTCTTAAAATAACTAACTTGCAGCGGATTTTTCTAGTGTTTTTCACAAGTAGTTTTCTTAACTTAGAAAAAGTTTTATCCCCAGTTTTGTAAACTCCTTTTTAAAACTTTTTAACAGTTAACCTTTTTGTGTTAAAGAATGCTCTTTAAAATATGCAGAAAATAATGCAAGTATAACACAAAGGATTTTTATAGTGGTTATATGGATATAAATCCTTTAGTCCACTCTTCCAAGTCACTTAGATCTTGGGTTATACTATAGTCACACAGATTACAGCATACAATGCTTGCGCCTATCAACAAATGAAACGGCCACAAGTGCGCAATAGGAAATCACAAAGAAACTCCTACTCTCTGAAGTAATATCACTCACTAAGATGGATATCTACTTCTCACAACACGATTCTAACAAAATCACTCAGATTTATAAGTATATTTTGTTTTCTCTCTATTCTGCTTCGTCAACAAATGACTCGGCTGATGAGTGTTCTGTTCTTGAGTTTGAGCCTTAGAAGAATGCATCTTCAGATTTTTGCTTTCAAAATGTGTTGTATATCCTTCTTCAACTCACAAACTGAACTATTTATACTTGAGATTTGAAAATCTGCCCGTTGAGAGATCGACAGGTGTCCAAATCATCGAGTACTGGTCCTTTCTGCAGAAACGACTACCTGCGACTGAACACTGTACACTCTGCTGTACTTGCTGTCAGTTCGCATTAAATGCACCAAGCTGATACGAGGTTTCTCTTCAATCATTTGTCATAAATACCCTTCCTCTTCAGCATTTATTACTCCAAGTGCATTTATTACCTGATGAGGGGTATTTCGCATACGCCACTTTAGAAAATACCTTCTGCTCGGGGTCAGCCTCGATCCCGATCAGAATGGTATTCTCCGACCTGAAGAACATGGTTTTCCGATCAAGCCAGACTGATAGCTCTAGATCAATTACTCCGACCTTCTTCCCGATCTACTCGTATCCTCGGAATTATTGTGGGACCGACCTACAGCTTTACACAGCTGGCCGAGAGCTATTCTCCTACGGATGGTCTAGCTAGCTCATTACTGTTCCTATAAATACGCGGCGCATTTATGACATCAGGGACGGCACAACTTCCAAGGAATACCCCCTGCTCGGACCTACTGTTCGAACTAGGAGCTAGTTTGTATTCTCTTTGTTTCGGTCTTTTTAGTAGTACGACATCCCGTAATGCTCGGGTAGACCTGCTTTGTAATTTATATTCGAACACCAATATTAATATACAATTTTCACATGCTCGATTCATATATTGTTATACCCTACTTTCCTTATTGAACTCGAACGAAAAACGGTATAATCAATTGGCGCCCACCGTGGGGCCTACTCGGGTGTTAGATCGAAATATGCCTACTACTAGGAGATTTACATACAATCGCGGCGAGCCTTCACACGCCGTAGGAGCTCAACGTTCTGTAAACAATGAACCAAGTAACCAATCCCGAGCGGCCCACCAATCTGAGGTGCCGCCGCTCGACCCGCCGAATGATATGCCTATTCATACAACAGTGGCTGATTTGCGTTCCATTATCGGAACTATGTGTAGAGAATTCTTGAACACGGAGAGAGCAGATCGTGAAACTCTACCAGGCCAGCAGCCCCCGGTCGATCAACCTGCTGCTCGGGGTCCGATTTCCAACAGGCCAAGGGAAGGAAGTATTCGTCGATCTGCTTTGGGCGAACCATCTGATGTTCGACCCAACCCGCCACAAGCTAGAACCGTTGTCCGATCTGGGCAACCTTCTAGGAACATACAAAACTTAGAGGATTCCGTGGTCGGGGAAAGTCAACCCAAAGCTGTGGAGAGGTCTAGAAAGCCAGCCTACAGAAAGGTGACCGAGGCTGACTTGGAAAAGATTGTTCAAGAAAGAGTTACTAAGGAGTTGGAGAAGGAGATGTTAATAAAGGAAACCCGACCCGCAGACGCCAGGGCTCGAGGAGTTGAGGCCAGAGAGGATGGGGCCGCTTTCCTTGAAGGACGAAATAGGGAACTGAGCACGAATATTATGCGATGTTCGCCTTTCTGTCAAGAAATTAGAGAAGCTCGGGGAACAGAAGCGGTCCCGACTAGATTGCCAAGATATAATGGGACCTCTGACCCCGGGGAGCATATAAACAGTTTCATAAATGTATTGAATTTATATGCACATTCGGAGGATTTTTGTTGCAAAATCATGGTCACAACGTTCGAGGGAATTGCTTTGGATTGGTTCGGAAAACTACCTCCGAACTCGATCTTCTCTTTCGATGAGTTGTGCGATAAATTGAAACATCAGTTTGCTAGCCAAAGGAAACAAAGGTTACCTGCTAATCATTTAGGAACAGTGAAACAAATGGAAGGAGAAACACTGAGGCAGTGGCTGGCAAGATTCAGTATTGAACTTCTGAAAGTTGATACCCCACAGATTGAATTTCTATCATCGTTGATGTTCGAGCTAACCCGTAATAGCCAGTTCGGGAATGCTCTCTGCCGAAAGCAACCGAAGTCTTTCGAGCGGATTATGGAAATAGCTGAGAAATACATGATCCAGGAGGAAATGAATAAGTTAAAGAACGCACAGAATCCTAGGCCCCCGATCGTGAAGAAACCTGATCGGGCCCCTATCCCAAAACCAAGCGACTACGGAGGGTCAAACGCGCAGCAAAGAGGCTCGGTTTGGCAGAGACTTAAGGTCTATAAACCTCAGGCCCCGACCCACAGATCTAATGTCTACGGTCGACCTGCATCTCCAGATAGGGCTCCGAGGACGGAGCATGAAAAAAGCAACTTTACCAGACTGAATACCTCAAGGGACGAGATTCTAACAGTCCTCGAGGAGAGAAATTTGGTCCCTGGAGCTCGGCGTATCACTCAACCTAGGCCAGGGACTATGAATCACGATAAGTATTGCAGATACCACAGAGCTCGGGGGCATAGCACCGAGGATTGTTTTCAGTTAAAACAAGAGATCGAAAAACTGATTGCTCAGGGAAAGTTGAAGGAATATGTCAGAAAGGAGAACCATAACAGCCGTTATAGATCCAGAAGTCCTAGGAGGTCCTCCGAACAACACCGTGAGGATCAACAACAAGCAGAGGACCAGACGAATCGGGTGATAAATATGATATCTGGTGGGCCAGCTGGGGGAGATAGCAGGAATGCGAGGAAAAGGACTGCTAGGTCGATAAAGACTGGTGTCTCGACTAGGAAAGAGGTCATGTCCTTAAAACCAGCGCCCTCGATAAATCAAGTCATTAGTTTTTCCGAGGCTGACAGACCTAGTGATGTGACTTGGGATACTAATGAAGATGACCCTGATTTTTCGATGGTCTTGACCCTGAGAATTGCTAACTTCGAAGTTAGGAGGGTGTTAATCGATAATGGCAGTTCGGCAAACATAATCTCTTCTGAGGCGCTCGACAGAATGAATCTACAATATCCGCGACTGGAACGGGTATCCACCCCGCTCGTTGGGTTCGGTGGATCGGAAATTGTTCCTCTCGGAACCATACTCTTGAGTACTACTATGGGTAAGAAACCTAAAGATGTTACGAAGATGGTTAAGTTCTTGGTCGTAAGTACCCCGTTCGCTTATAACGCAATTTTGGGAAGACCGGCTTTAAATGTATTCAAAGCAGTCGTGTCAACTTACCACCAGATGGTCAAGTTTCCCACGTTGGCAGGGGTCGGAGAAATGAGGAACGACCAGTGCATGGCATGGGAATGTTATAACACATCTTTAAACATGAAGAAGCAGTTCGAGCCAGTATTGCCCTCGAAGAGAAAGTTAGAGGAGGAAAAGGTATTCTCAGTATCCGACCTCCCGTTGCCAGATTGTGAAAAGTTGCAGAGTAAAAAAGGAAAAGAGATCGATATGAGCGTACAACCCCCAAATCATAAACAAGTAACGTTAATCCCTGGCTCTCCCGAGAAGTTCACCAGAATTGGGACCGAGCTAAGTCAAGGGATGGAGACCATGTTGATCGAATTCCTTAGAAACAACGCCGATGTCTTTGCTTGGAGTTCTGATGATATAGTCGGAATCGACCCAAGGGTGATCACTCATTCTTTAAATATCGATCCTAAAGCAAAGCCAGTTAGACAAAAGAAGAGGAATCACGGTCGAGAAAAAGACAAAATCATCAATGCTGAGGTGGATAGGTTATTGGCCGCGAAACAGATTCGGGAAATAACTTTCACTGAATGGCTTTGCAATGTAGTGTTGGTGTCGAAGGGAGAGAAGGTCGACAACAAATGGAGGATGTGTAATGATTTTACCGACCTGAACAAGTTGTGTCCAAGGGACCCCTATCCTTTACCACGGATCGATATGCTGGTTGACTCAACTGCGGGATTCATTTTCTTTAGTATGATGGATGCTTTCCAAGGGTTTTATCAAATATTTATGAATGAGAGAGATCGGGATAAAACAGCTTTTATTACCGAACGGGGAGTGTACTGCTTCATTGTAATGCCGTTCGGGCTAAGGAATGCAGGAGCAACTTATCAAAGGCTCGTGAATATGATGTTCAAGGATCTTATTGGTGAGATCATGGAAGTTTATGTTGATGATATGCTAGTGAAGAGCATGACCGAGGAGGATCATATAAAGCACCTTGACAGATGTTTCGCGATCCTAAGGAAGTACAGAATGAAATTAAATCCGGCTAAATGCACTTTCGGGGTAAGGTCGGGAAAATTCCTCGGTTATCTGGTGCACGAACGAGGAATTGAGGCAAACCCAGAAAAGATCCGAGCTATAGCTGAGCTACAACCGCCAACTAAGTTGTCTGAAGTGCAGAGTCTAATCGGAAAAATAATATCCTTGAATAGGTTTATATCCCGATCAGCAGACAAGAGTTTACCTTTCTTCAAGTTGTTGAGGAAATCGAAAGGTTTCGAATGGAATGAGGAGTGCAGTAAAGCTTTCGAAGAGCTTAAAAGATACTTGGTTTCCCCTCCAATGTTGGCAAAACCAGTCGAGGGAGAACCTTTGTATTTATACATAGCAGTATCAAGTGAAGCAATAAGTTCTGTTCTGGTGAGAATTCAAGATTCCGAGCATAAACCAGTATATTATCTGAGCAAGTTACTTCAAGGGGCGGAGAAGAACTACATGGAAATTGAGAAATTCGCACTTGCTCTAATAGTGGCCGCGCGAAGACTGAGGCCTTATTTCCAAACTTACAAAATTATTGTTTTGACTAACCAACCGTTAAGGCAAGTTCTGTCGAAACCAGAGACATCCGGCAGATTGATTAAATGGGCAGTGGAACTGGGACAGTTCGACATCGAGTACCAACCCCGAACAGCCATCAAAGCTCAAGTTCTGGCAGATTTCATTGCAGAGTCGACAGGAGCGGGCTCGGGAGATCGATTAGTTACAGAAGTAAACCTCGTGGTAGACGTTCGGGAAAAAATTTGGTTGATGCACGTTGATGGGTCGTCGACCAGAGAAGGAGGTGGGGCCGGAATTCATTTCCAAGGTCCCGAGGGAGAGGACCTCAGTTATGCGATCACCCTAGATTTTGTAGTTACGAACAATGAAGCGGAGTACGAGGCTTTAATTGCAGGTTTAGAAATGGCGATTAAAGCGAGCATAAAGTCTCTCACAGTGTTGACCGACTCCGAGCTCGTACATAGACAAGTGAAGGGAGTTTATGACGCAAAAGAATTTAACATGGTAAAATATTTGAAAAGGGTGAAGGATCTGGCGGCAAAGTTTGAAAGGTTTGATATACAAGCTATCCCTCGAGAGGAAAACTGTTGGGCGGATTTGCTTTCAAAATTTACAGGTTCGATGGATGGGCGAAAGGAGAGAATAATAACTTGGTTGATGTCTAATTCTCCAGCTATAGAATTGAACGTGGCTCCGAACTCGGAAATCATGGAAATAGACACGCAAGGCAGTACGTGGATGGAACCTCTGAAAAACTACTTAAGAAGCGGTGTTCTGCCGGAAGACGTAAATGAAGCTCGAAGGATTAAATATCGAGCTCCAGTGTATGTTTTGATCGACGATCAGCTCTACAAGAGGTCGAGCTCGGGAGTTCTATTGAAGTGTATCCCAGAGAGTCAACTCAATCTTATTTTAAAGGAGGTGCACGAAGGCGAGGCTGGGAATCATTGCGGTGCTCGAGCCTTAGCCTTGAAATGCTCGAGAATTGGATATTATTGGCCTACTATGATGTCAGATTGTATCGATTATGTCAAGAAATGCCATCATTGCCAAATTTATTCAAATTTGATTCATCAGCCCGCCGAGCAGCTGCATTCAATTCCGATCTGCTGGCCCTTCGACAAATGGGGAATCGATATTGTGGGACCTTTCCCAACTGCTAGATCGAGAAAAAACTACGTCCTGGTCGCTGTGGAATACTTCAGTAAATGGATCGAATGCATTGCGCTAACAAAAATTACTCAATTTCAGGTGATAAATTTTCTCTGGAAGAATATTGTTTGCAGGTTCGGTATACCGAGGATCCTCATCTCCGACAATGGAACTCAATTCGCGGGAAAGCAAATTTTGGAATGGTGCGAAAAGTTTGGGATCCAGCAGAATTTCACGTCGGTCGGACATCCCCAGGCGAACGGACAAACCGAGGTCACCAACAGGGAAATTGTTCGATCACTTGAAAAACGTTTAGCCGAAGCAAAAGGCCATTGGTTAGACGAGCTTCCAGGAGTAATTTGGGCGAACAGGACTACAATAAAGTCTGCTACTGGAGAAACTCCTTTCTCATTGGTTTACGGGTCGGAGGCTGTTATACCGGTGGAGACATTGGTACCTTCACCAAGGGTCGAATCTTATGACCCCGATCAGAATCAATTGCTGAGGCAGATGGATGTCGATCAAGCAGATGGTAAACGCGACCGAGCGTGCATAAAGATACAAGCCACCAAGTCCAGCATGGAAAAAGCTTATGATAAAAAAGTCAGGATAAGGACATTCAAGGTCGGGGATTTGGTTCTAAAAAAGGTGGAAGTATCTAAGCATGTCGGAAAGCTTCAGCCAAACTGGGACGGCCCTTATGTCGTGCAGGAGGTCGGGAAGAAGGGGTCCTATAAAATTGCTCACCTCAACGGTGAAGTTTTGCCAAGAACTTGGAATGCAGTCAATCTGAGGAAATATTATGGAAGATAGATGCACTCATTTTAATTTTTCTTGTAATTTACAGTTTTCTCAAACTTTACTTTCCTAAAAATGTAAGGACAATCAATGAAATCCTTGGTTCAAGTTCAAATTGTATTCCGAGTACCATGACAAAGAAAGTCTAACATTATCGGCCGAGGGTGAAAGCTTTTGCTATGACCCTCCCTCGATAAAACATGTTCAGAAATCAAAATCGGCCGAGGGTGAAAGCTTTTGCTATGACCCTCCCTCGATAAAACATGTTCAGAAATCAAAATCGGCCGAGGGTGAAAGCTTTTGCTATGACCCTCCCTCGATAAAACATGTTCAGAAATCAAAATCGGCCGAGGGTGAAAGCTTTTGCTATGACCCTCCCTCGATAAAATATGTTCAAAAATCAAAATCGGCCGAGGGTGAAAGCATTTGCTATGACCCTCCCTCGATAAAATATGTTCAGAAACCAAAATCGGCCGAGGGTGAAAGCCTTTGTTATGACCCTCCCTCGATAAAAATTCAACGTGACTATCCAACCCCAACTGATGCTCAAATTGTTATGATGATGCAGTTCTGCTCGAAACCCGAACAGTTTTCAAGAGTTTCTGATTATCTGGGGAATTACTAAAGTTGGGATCATTATTTCCTAAGTTCAATTATTCTTCAGGGGAACTTCTTAGTTTTCAGACATTATTCATTTGGACGATTATCGGATAATCTTTCCGAGGACAGTTCATCGATCAATAAATGTTCCAGATACAAGTTCAACCTTATCATCCAAATATTTAAGTTTCGTCGGATCATTAATTCGTTGTCGAGTTGGTTTGTACGAGCAGAATACTTATGTTAAGACGATGGAAAGGAAAAGTTGCGACTATTTCTCATTAGTGTATTCGAGCAAGATACAAAAATTCAATGAAAGGCAAATGTTACAACTTTATTGAAATTCATCGAACAGATTACAAAGTTGTTGAGTATACAAATGAAGTCCAACTACAGTACCCTATTCTATGGTATTCGAGTCTTCGAGAATCCTTCAATGTTCTTGACCAGGAATATTGGCGAACATCCGATGAGTGCTCCACAATTTGTTTGACAAATCAGTTGTCCCCTGGACTTGAAAAGCGGTCGAGCTGTCTATGTTTATCGTCTAATGATATATGGGTTTTTTGATTCTCCATACTTTTCCCAGCATTCTCGATACCAGCAGAGCCCGATCACTTCCCCAAGTTGGCGTCCAAGGTTGCAATTCCTCATTTTAAGATCCGTAATTGCAACCCAAGCAAGCCGGTCATCCTTTTACGATCGGGAAGCTTGACCCAAAGTTACCATTCTTCAGGGAAGAAAGGAAGAAATTGGTGAAACAAGATAACCTCAAAGAAAGTACTTGAGGTCAAACTTCCTTTTAATTTTCTGACCTGCTTTCCGCCCTCGGGAATACCCCTTGAAACCAGCAATGCTAACCCTGCCCAAAATACCCAAGCAAGGGTCAGTCACTTGTTGGTATTTCAAGGGGAGATCCCGTTTTCAGGGATCGGAGACCCCCCAATATCCGAGGATCCCCTCTTTTCCAATTCCACCCATACCAAAGGAAACTGTATTTTTATGATGAGGTCGAAAATAAGTCCGAAGCCAAATTTCAAAGGCTTGAACGGGAAGGAGGGATCCGAGCTTCGTCCTCGGATAAAACATTTTTTACAGCGGAAGGTAAAGATTTTCAACTGAGTGAATGCCATATTTATACTAAAGGGATGAGTTGATCGACGGTCTGTATTCAGCGAAACCAACGGCTCAGATTACGGCATTTATCACGGGTGACCGTTCCACTTCCCGAGACTAAGGTGCTGTTTGGACGGACTTTCTTTGAAACTTAGCTGAAAAAAGGGGAATATTATGACTTGGTCAAATATGCAGTGCAGAAACTTTCCTTCTTACTTTGTGCTCGGAATATCGATCACTCTTAACTCGAGTATAAATTGTTCCAACAGTAAGAATGCAACTCGATTAATTACTCTTCACTCGAGTATAAGTTGTTTATACAGCATTAGTCAATTCACCAGACACAAAATACAGAAAAAGTTTATTATTCCAACGGGGAAAACGAGTACAAAGGAAGAAATTTAATAGTACAACATTCTGTTGAGCAAAAGAAGAAATCTCTAAACACTTTTCTCGAACAGAAGCTTGCGGACTTCAACGTTGTGGGCCTCGTACCCGGCATCATAACCTTTCTGATAGGCCTCTTGTTCCCGCTGCTCGGCATTTTTCTTCTCCTGCTCGACGAGCGACTTCAGCCTATCCAGCTCCTTGCTCAACTCCTCGTGAACCTGGCTCTCTTTCTGCTTCACAGCTTTTTCTGTCTCGGAAGCCAATTTCAACTCGATAGCTCTAGCTTCTTCGAGGGACCTTGATAGTCCAACCTTCTTTTCCTCCAGCTCGAGGATAACCTTAGCACGCTGTTCGGCTTCTTACTCAACTTGCAGCCCGAGGCTAAATAACTGTTGTCCGACCTTAAATGGACGAGAGGAGTTGTGTTATTAAAAATAAAAAAAAGGGGGGGGGGGAAGAGAGGACACTCACTTGAAAAAGCAGATCTGTGCTCGATTGCACCAGCTCATCCGCATTTTTCCCTTCTTGTTCGGCCAGGGCCCTACTTTTCACCTCTTCAAAAAAGGCACTTAGCGTCCGAGCAACATTGGGGACAGAGTTTTGGGTTCCCGGGTTCCCACCCGGCGACAGAGTTTTCTTTTGATCGACGGGAGGGTCATTTATTTTGACCTTCTTGTTGGGAGGCTCAACCGCAACACCCTTGTTAGCCTCCAAGGCCAAAACACTATCAGCCAATATCTTAGTATCCCCAGCCATTTGGATCAAGGCCGAGGTCGGAATCAGATCGTCCACAAGCGATCTTTTATAAGAAGCGGGCTCAGAGTCACCAGATGTGATCTGCTTATTAGGGCTATCGACCTTCTTCTTCCCTTCGGAGCTATTTTTCGACCGAGAAGGGGAGTCCGGAATTGATATGATCGGCCCTTTCTCGGAGCCAGGTAATTGCTTGGCCGCAGTTTTGCCAAGGTCACCAGTTGGTTCAATGACCGTCTTCGAAGGAGAATTACAACAACCTCGGATCAATCTTGGAGTTCACCAGGTAATTGCTTAGAGGTTTTTCCTGCTTCCGAGGAGGACTTAGATTCTTTGATTCTCGACTTGGAAGATTTCTCTTTCTTGACTTTAAGCAACAACCTCGGATCAATCTTGGAGTTCACCAGGCCTTCCATGATCTGTAAATTTCTAGTGCAAAAGAAAGCTCGACTTATTTTATCGATCAAGTAGCTCCGACGAAGACATAATTACAGTTTCAATGATACAAATCTTAAAACTGCCTTCTATTTATAAGAAAAAAGGAACGTTGCCTTTTTGAGAGTCCAACAGTCGCGAATTTCAAGTTTTTCCGTGCCCCATTAAAAAGGTCGATTGTTTTGTTACCATGCCTACTAAGTGATTCACATGCACGGAAATGCTCGATATCGACGTTCTTTTACGAACCTTCTTGGCTCACAAAGACTTTTGTCTAGTTGAGCAGTATAAAAAAAAAAATTTGTCGATGAACGAGCTCAGAGAAAAACTGAAAAAAGCAGATTTTATAGATAATTGAAGTAATTACAGTGCATGTAGTAAAGAGTCCTACAATCTATTACAAGAAATCTAAGGGTCCTCTTTGTCCTCACTCTCGGAGCCACCTTCGACATCAACGTCTTTATCCCCAGAAGCTTCTCGATCGTCCCCATTGTCAGAAGGATCTTGATCTTCCTCTCCGGAACTGTCGTCAGAGCTATCCGAACTACCTGAGCTATCCGAACTCGAGCTCGCGCTGGACGTATCCAAGTCCATCAAGTCAGGATTGGGCATTGGAACTCCGAACTCTTCCACGAACGGAGCGAACTCATGATCTTCCCAGTTGGCGGAGCTCGAGGATGAGACTTGATAATCTTTTCCCTCCATATTCTTGAAAATGTCCATGTGTTTCAAGTACTCATCTATCTTGTTGGGGATGACTTTCGCGGAGACAAGTTGTCGAACGCCTTTATAGAAGGTAGTCTGAAGGATTTCGCCGACCCTTTTACGAGCTATAGCATCCAACGCAGGAGACTCCAAAAATTCTCTTATCGAGCGTAGGCGAGAGTCTTCTCTGCCACGTTGATAAGATAGCTCGGAATCAGCTTTAGTTTGCGCGAGCTCCTCTTCAAGTTTCTTAACCTTCTCCTCGAGCAAGCTCTTCTCTTCCACGACCTTCACCAAATCTTCCTCAACGGCCGGGGTATACTTAGCTTTCATGGACTCCAATTCTTTCTGGACGGAGATAAATTGGTTGCGAAGTTGAGATTCCTCCTTGAGTAAGTCCCTATAAGCGATATGGACCCGATCGGACTCCTCTTCTAACATTGAGACACGATTCACCTCGGTAAGAAAGCAGTCCCCGATCTGCGAGAACAGGGTGGTTAGTATTTTGCTCCAAGACTTAAACAGTTGCAACAAATGTAAAGGGGTTTACCGTGTGATATGCTGTGGAGAATTGGCCTAATACGTCGAGGTCGCAATGGCCAAGAAGCTCCTCCTGGTCCTCGGCAAATCTCCCCGCCATGAAAATCTTGATCGCCTTGTCATGTTCGTTCTCGCCATTCGGGGTGCGGTCACTTCGAATTGATCCCCTCTCGGGATAACCTGCTGCTCGGGAACCTCTAAGTTGATCTTCGATGAAGTCCACCATGTCAGGCCTACTTCGACCAGGACGGGAAGAAAGGGGCGTGCGGTGTCGACCCCACAATCCGGTCCTCCTTTTAGCCTCGGGGGGTCCCTCGAGATCTTCCCGAGCTCTCCGATTATAGATCTCTGTCCCTCTGAGCTTCTTCATAGTAAACATGCTGTATCCTAAGCCAGAAGAAGAAGGACCAACTTGGTGGGGAGGTGGTACCATTTGGATCGGCTCAGCATCCTCGGGCTCCCCTTCGTTTCCGATCTGGTCAGTCGGAGCCGAGCTTCCCCGAGGTGGGACGGCTGTTCTAGGCTCTAGTCTGTCTCCTCGGCTGACCGGGCGTCCTTCTCGAGGTAGATGCTACCGTTTTACCGACTATGGAAGCTCGGTATTGCTCCACCATCGTACCTGAAGAATAAAAATGATAATAAAATTCTCTGAATAGTTTACTGTTGCGGTTACTCGGGAAAGATTGTTATCCTTACTCAATGTTCGAGGATCATCAGCATCTGCTAGTCGATAGGTAGCTTGGCTGAGACCAGCTTTCCGAAGAACGGGCTCTAGGACCAGAAAAGCCGACTGATACAGATCAGAACGCATCTCTTTAACCAGATCGTCTGGGATAACCTTCCCAAGCTGGCCTAACAATTCTCGTTTTCCGTACACCCATTCTTGCGGGAGCCAGGCTGAATGCATCTAAAACCTGCTTGAGTAAGGGGGCAAAAGGAATGCGCAACCCATAGTCAAACTGCCTAGCGTAGAAGGCTTGACATCCTGCTGGGGGCTTATTCACTCTTTGAGAGGGGGTCGGAATGATTAGCGAGTAACCCTCGGGAAGGAATTTACCTATCGTAGCTTTGAGGTTTGCCTCATGCTCTTTTGGATCATACGCACTTGAGATGTCGTCGACCCGTTTCTCGGTCTTCTGAGCTCGACCTGTGGCTTTGGACTTTTTCGCGACACCGGCTAGATCAAGAATTTTCACACTGCACCCGCCTCCGATCTCATATCTCATAATCTCATGCTTGTCAAACGGTACAGTCAAGCTATTCTCATGGTTGGAATCAGCTTCTTCTCCATCTCCACCCTCCTAGCTGTCGCCTTTGGCATTTTTTTCCGCATCACCATCGTGCTCGGAATCCTGTCGACCTGATGTACCCTCTCCAGCGTTTGACCCCATGGCATGCTCTATTTGATTGACGATTCTATTCGTCTCTTCGGAAGAATTTTCAGTGGTTTTGAAGTCATTGCTAAGTTCGCCTGTGGATCCTAGGTCGGAGTCTGATCCAGAAGGAATATTGGTTTGGACGTCGGGATTCCGGGAAGTAGACATGATTAGAAGATATTTATTGGTTTGCTCGAAATAAGGAAGAAATACTGTTTATCGATCTAAATGCTCCGATCCGCTGTGGATTGTAAAGATGCACTCTTTTTTCAAGTAAACATATATATAAAGGTTAAAAGGGTAAATTGCAAATTCAACCCCGAGTAACCGCGACGGTTAGGCTCCCACTCAGTAAAATTGAAGATTACATTTCGTTAATAGCAATTATGGTCCTCCAAGGAAGATGTGCACTCTTTTTCCCTAGCTCGGATTTTGTCCCACTGGGTTTTTTCCGGACTAGGTTTTTAACGAGGCATGTCCGAAACATCAAGAAATCAAAGTCTTTCGCCGTGATGCAGTGTTTACTTCTCCGAGCTTCAGCTTCACTTACGCTCGAGAAGTGGGGGAGTATTGATGAGGGGTATTTCGCATACGCCACTTTAGAAAATACCTTCTGCTCGGGGTCAGCCTTGATCCCGATCAGAATGGTATTCTCCGACCTGAAGAACATGGTTTTCCGATCAAGCCAGACTGATAGCTCTAGATCAATTACTCCGACCTTCTTCCCGATCTACTCGTATCCTCGGAATTATTGTGGGACCGACCTACAGCTTTACACAGCTGGCCGAGAGCTATTCTCCTACGGATGGTCTAGCTACCTCATTACTGTTCCTATAAATACGCGGCGCATTTATGACATCAGGGACGGCACAACTTCCAAGGAATACCCCCTGCTCGGACCTACTGTTCGAACTAGGAGCTAGTTTGTATTCTCTTTGTTTCGGTCTTTTTAGTAGTACGACATCCCGTAATGCTCGGGTAGACCTGCTTTGTAATTTATATTCGAACACCAATATTAATATAAAATTTTCACATGCTCGATTCATATATTGTTATACCCTACTTTCCTTATTGAACTCGAACGAAAAACGGTATAATCATTACCGTTGCAATAACTTCTGATCCACTTCCACTCTGCTGATCGAAATCACTCGTCTGATGTATACTCGGCTGATCCCAAACTTGAACTAATCTGATTTGAGTCGGCTGATAGTCCACCAGTCTGTGGGGGGGGGTGGGGGGGGGGGGGGGTGGGGGGGGGGGGGGGTGGGGGGGGGGGGGGGTGGGGGGGGGGGGGGGTGGGGGGGGGGGGGGGTGGGGGGGGGGGGGGGTGGGGGGGGGGGGGGGTGGGGGGGGGGGGGGGTGGGGGGGGGGGGGGGTGGGGGGGGGGGGGGGTGGGGGGGGGGGGGGGTGGGGGGGGGGGGGGGTGGGGGGGGGGGGGGGTGGGGGGGGGGGGGGGTGGGGGGGGGGGGGGGTGGGGGGGGGGGGGGGTGGGGGGGGGGGGGGGTGGGGGGGGGGGGGGGTGGGGGGGGGGGGGGGTGGGGGGGGGGGGGGGTGGGGGGGGGGGGGGGTGGGGGGGGGGGGGGGTGGGGGGGGGGGGGGGTGGGGGGGGGGGGGGGTGGGGGGGGGGGGGGGTGGGGGGGGGGGGGGGTGGGGGGGGGGGGGGGTGGGGGGGGGGGGGGGTGGGGGGGGGAGGGGAAAGGGGGGGGGGGGGGGGGGGTGGGGGGGGGAGATTTCTAAGGTGTTGTTTAAAACTCGAGAATAAGTGAAGGAACTAATGTCAAGGATCACTGTCCTTGTTTTATCAATCTGGTTGATAACTGGATCGATTAAACGTAGGCCTGCAAGTGATCTTAACATTGACTTCCTCCTAAATTCTCCTCCCGCTCATTCAAACGATTCGTGAAAAGTTCTGAACTTATTCGATAAGTTGATCAGATTTCATGAATTAACCAAAGTATTGGTAAAAGGCAAATAGGAACCTTTTAAAAGGTATACCTGTCATGATTGCTTACACTTCAAGGACTGCAAAGTCAAAGAAGAGTAAAAGGAAGAAGAAAGTGTTCTCTTCCAAAGCAAACATAAAGGTAGTGAAAAGAACACAAGTAGCCTAAAAATCAAATTATCCCACTGCACCTAAGAAAGGCATTGACAAGTTTAAATTGATTAGAAGGTCTAATTAATTAAACAAAGTTTCAATTAAAGAGTTAATTGAGAGCAACGTTTCAATTAAAGAGTTAATTGAAAAAGGGAAATGAATCAATTAAAGAGTTAATTGAGAGCAACGTTTCAATTAAAGAGTTAATTGAAAAAGGGAAATGAATCAATTAAAGAGTTAATTGAAAGTAACGTTTCAATTAAAGAGTTAATTGAAAACAAACAAAATTGATTGAATTAATGTGTTAAGTTCAATCAATACCAAGATAATACTCCACACATATGGCACGCAAGATTAGGTCGTGTTTCCATAGGAAGGATTCAATAGTTGGTGTCATCGATGCTTCTTGAGAAATAGGGCTTAGATGAACTATCAACTTGCGAATCCTGTCTGAAGGAAAAAGATGACAAAGTTACCGTTTGCTGGGCATCCGGTGCGTACCAAACAAATTTTTGGATTGGATCCATACGAATAAATGTGGACCACTAAAGTGTTAGTGTGAGAGGAGATTACTCATACCTCGTGAGGTTTACTGATGACTTAAGTCATTAGTGATATGTGTATCTTATGATGTACAAATCCGAAACTCTTGAAAAATTCAAAGAATTTCGAAACGAAGTAGAGAATCAAACAAGGCTTAAGGCCATTCGATCTGATCGAGATGGCAAATACTTAAGCTACAAGTTCCTCAATTATCTTACTGAGAAAGATATTCTCGTACAACGAACTCCTTCTAAGACGCCTCAACCTATTGGAGGGTCTGAAAGAAGAGAATCAAACCTTGTTGGACATGGTTCGATCCGTGATGAGTTTCGTTCAACATCCTTATGCATACTAAGGATTGACCCTAATGATTGCATCGAAGATACTGAACAAAGTAACTTCAAAGTTCGTGCCTGCAAAACCCTACCAAGAATGGTGTGGTAAAGCACCTCTATACTCTCTCTATTGAGTATAGGGATCTCCTGCCTATGTTAGGAACAAGAAAGGAGATAAATTGGATAGTATATCCAATTTGTACAAATTTGTGGGGTATCCAAAGAAATCCATTGGATACCTGTTCTACATTCCTAAAGAACAAAGGGTGTTTGTTTCAAGGAATATCCATTTCTTAGAGGATGGCTTCCTCGTGAATAGAAATGGTACCCTAGTAGAACATGATGAGGTCCAAGAAGTGGAACCCATCCCCACAAACAGTGGGAGTTAATCCAGAAACTGCTGAACCATCAACGTACACCAGTACTTCGTAGATCTGATCAAGTTCGTGAGGAACTTGAAAGATATGGTTAGACCATATACGAAGAATCTACATTGGATGTAGACGCTCATGTATGGCAAGAGGCCATACAATTCAAAATGGATTCCATCCATTCCAACAAGGTACGGACCTTGGTCGATCCACCCGAGGGAAGTGTCCCTGTAGGTTGCAAATGGATCTTCAAGCGCAAGCTAGGAATGAATGAAGAGGTATTGACCTATAAGGCTTGCCTAATGGCAAAAAGGTTATTCACAAAGGCCTGGAATGGAGTTTGTGAAATCCTTTCTCCGGTAGCAACGCCTGAATCCATTTGGACTCACATTCATTTTGATGAGACAGTCAAAGCATTTGACTTCATCAAAAACAAATGTGAACCTTGAGTGTACTAGAAGTTTAGTGGGAGCTCTTTGGAGTTCATTAATTTTTTACATGTCGATAACATTTTGATTATCTGGGATGATATTGGAATGTTAGCACAGACGGAAGCATGATTGTCCATGCAATTCTCCATGAAGGATTTGAGAGAGACATCTTGCGTATTAAGATACGTATCTATGGAGATAGATCGAAGAAGATGTTGGGACTCTCTAAATCTAAGTACATAGAAACAATACTGAAAATTTTCAGTATGGAAGAATCCAATAGAGGGTTGCTTCCAGTGAGACACTGTATCTCTCATTCCGAATCGATGTGCCCTACATCGAATGAGGAAAAGGAGAATGTCTCAAATACCTTATGTTTGGACAAAAGGTAGCATATGGTATGCAATACTATGTACTAGACTAGATGTAGGACCTGCTCTTATTGCCATGAGCAGTTTCTAGTCAAACTCCAGTAAAGAGTACTGGACCACCGTAAAAGATATCCTTGAGCTCTTGAGAAAGACTAAGGATTTGATCTTGGTCTACGGTGGTAATGGAGAATTGAAGCTCGAAGGATTTACTGATACGAGTTTCCAGTCTGATGTGGATGAATATATATATCCAATTTTGGATAAATATTTTGCCTCAATGGGGTAGCGGTAAGTTGGAAAGGTTCCAAGGAAAGCACCGTTGCCATCTTAACCGCTGAAGCAAGATATATCGCAGCATGTAATGCAGCGAAAGAAAGTGTTTGGATGAAAGACTTCATCCAAAAGTTGGATGTAGTGCCTAGCATTGCGAAGCTCGTGGTTATCTTCTGTGATAACAATGGAGCTATTGCTAAAGCAAAGGAATCGAGATCTCACCAGAAATCTAAACACAATGAGAGAAAAGTACCACTTGATTAGAGTAATCATTGGTAGAGTTGACGCACATAATGGATCGCGTCGACTCGGAAGACAATCTAGCGGATCCACTAGTAGAGCCTTTGTCGCAAAAAGAGTTCGAAGAACATCTTTGGAAGATGGGTCTTAGAAGCGTTTGTGATTGGCTTTAGGGCAAGTGGGAGATTGAAAGGATAGTGCCCTGCAAGCCAATAGTTTTTAGCTTGTATAAGGACTATCATGTGATAAGCTTTCTCTAGTATAAATGAATTAATACGCTCGTTTGTTTATAGTATGTAAATCAAACAATGGCCATCTTCATCTCTCGCGAATCACTTAAGCGATGGGACGAAATCCTTAGATCACAATAGACTATGGGACGATTCACTTCAGTATGAGTGCAATCATGAAACAGTCTCTAAGGTCGTGATCTTAAAAAACGTTCCAAGTCATAGATTCCTGTCGAGACGGGGTATCGAAGGAATCGTTAAGACTTGTACGAGTATGCATGATTCACATGGAGTGAATTTGTAGCGTTTCATGAGCAAGGCATTTGATGCCAGTGCATATGAGTAGGTGGTTCGATAGGGGATCGAACGCATCGAACGACCCGAACAGAGAAACCCATTGTGGAAGCGCATGTCGCACATCGGCGATGGGATGTTTCTCAAGGCTTATAATAGTGTACGATTTAGTCCTTTGACTTGAGGTGCTAGGGCGAATTCGGTGCACGTGAGTACGTACTTTGATTTAGGAGCCGATCACTTAGCCTGATCATTGTGCGACTACTTTGGGTACGTAGGATCGTGTACGCGAATGGTTAGCACCAATATGGGATCTACCGACTCAACGTAGTGCGTTGAGAGAATTTCCTATACGTTCTTAGATAATATATTCCGAGAAACCCGTGGCCACGGTCAGTGACGGATTTGGAAAGGGGTTTCAAAATTTAGCAGTCACACTGGAATTATTATCCTGAATTAAAAAGTATAGTTATCGAGATAATTAGAGGTGCCGATCAATTCACACACCCGAGGTCTCGATCGGGAAATTAGTCGATAGAGGGACCGTATGTACATGGCATTTATAAGAGGTGAGGTTCACTGAGATCAATTCACCTGAAGTTGGGCCTCATGGGCTTGTGGCTAGACATCGACCATGAGGTGTGGGTACTCATGAATTAATTGTAAGATTAATTCTTGAGTGGTTAATTGAAGGTGTTCAATTAATCGGAGCAATTTATAAGCTCGCAAATTAAATCACGAAAGTCGTGGGCCCGCGGCCAATTGATGGTGAACCTAGAGGGTCACACACAATACAATTGGACTGCAACAAATCAAATAAGGAAAGTTTGATTTAAAGAGTTAAATCAAAACTGAAGAATTAAAGTGTTAATTCTTGAAGAAGAAAACAAAAGAATTAAAGAGTTAATTCTATGAGAGAAATAATTAATTAGATAGTCTAATTAATTAAATGTTAATTAAAGAGTTAATTAAAGAGAGAGAAAATTAATTAGATTAATTGGGCTAATTTAATTAAAGGGTTTAATTAAATTAATGCAAGACATGGGCCAATTTAATTAATGGCCCATACTAAAGTCTTGCACAAAAGGGGGCCTTGAGAGGTGGCTATAAAAGGAGTCTTAAGAAGACTCAAAAACCTAAGCAAAAACAAAACCCTAGCCACCCTCCCTCTTGCCCTAGCCGCCCCCTCTTGGAGAAGAGGTGTGGCCGCCGCCCCTCTCCAATGGAAGAGAGAGGCCGCCCCTCTCTCTCATCCAGATCTAGATCTGGATCTAGATCTGGTTTTCTTCTTCGTTCTTCCATGTCTGATTACCCTTGAATCCTATTTCTGAGCCTGTGGATTCAAAGGGGTTGCTTCAATCCAATTGGTGTGGATACCGCTAGAGGCACAACACTTGGGGTGCTTCTCTCGAACCAAATCCATCAGATCTGAAAGAAGACCGGAGAAAAACCACCACCTTGCCTGTGGTGAGGTAATTTCGAATTACACTCTTTAAATTTAGTAATTTGTTGCTAAATTATATTCAACCTATTCATATGTGCTAGTAAATAAATCCTAGGGACGTGGGTGTATGAAATTTTTTTATATTCCGCACTGTTGTTTTGACAATCATACCCCATAAATCCCAACAACAATATAGGCCTTGTTAGGTAATGAATGCAGTTTTTTCTTGATCTTTTTCATCCATGAAAATCTGATAGAAGCCTTGGAATGCATCCATCATACTGAAGATTGCAAAACCTGCTGTTGAGTCAACCAACAGGTCGATCCTTGGGAGAGGATAAGGATCTCTTGGACACAGTTTATTCAAGTCTGTAAAATCGTTGCACATCCTCCACTTGTTATCCTTCTTGTCTCCCTTTGAGACAAGTACGACATTACACAACCACTCGGTAAAGTGTATTTCTTTAATTTGTTTAGATAGTAAAAGTCTTTCGACCTCTGCCTTTATTATTTTATCCTTCACTGGGCCATGATTTCTTTTCTTTTGCCGGACCGGTTTTGCGCTCGGATCTATCTTCAAAGAGTGAGTTATGATTCTTGGGTCGATTCCGACTATATCTTCCGAGCTCCAGGCGAAAATATCCACATTTTTTCTTAAGAAGTTGATCAACATGATTTCTCCCTGTGGAGATAATTCAGTTCCGATCCTGGTGATCTTGGTTGGGTCATCTTCGACAAGGTTGACTTCTTTGTGCTCAGGTGCACGCAGAGTCAAATCTATCGGTTCTTTTCCCTTTTTGCTGACCGGATCCGTGCTTGGCAATTCAGGTTCCCGAGTTCTTTCCGTTGAAGATCCCACCGTTTTTCTTTTCGACGGGGTTAGAGGATCGACATTTCTTTTTAAGGATAGTGACGTGTTGTAACAATCCCAAGCCATGCAATGGTCGTTAACTATTTCACCAACCCCAGAGATTGTTGGAAATTTGATCTTCTGGTGATAGGTCGACACTACTGCTCGAAATTGGTTTAGTGCTGGTCTTCCCAGAATGGCGTTATAAGCGAATGGTGTTTCAACCACTAAAAACTTAATCATCTTGGTCACTCGATGAGGTTTATTTCCAAGAGTTACACTCAAATTAATGGTTCCAGTTGGAACTATTTCTGACCCTCCAAATCCTACTAGGGGCGTAGCTACTTTTTGTAGGGTCAATTTTCCGAGGTTCATTTGATTGAGCACATCAATGGCTATTATGTTAGCTGAGCTTCCGTTATCGATCAGAATTCTCTTAACGTTGAAATCGGATATTTTCAACGAGATCACCATAGGGAAATCGGGGTGGTCTTCGTTGTTGTCCCAATTCAAATTTCTGGGAACTTCGCTCTCGTCGAACTTGATCACTTGCCGGTTAGAGCTCTTACTCTCAAGTGCCCATATTTCTCTGGGAGCTATTATTCCTTTCTCTAGAGATCGTGCGGTTCGTCGCCTCGCATTCCGACTGTCTCCCCCTGCAGGTCCACCAGAGATTACATGTATAGTTCCGTTGATCCGATCGTCATTGCTATCGTTTCGTCGGGGTGGATGGTTACTGGGAGATCTATCACGAGGACTTCTATTTTCCTCTCTCCTTCTAGGACTTCTTGTCCTTTGTCTTCTTCGATCTGCTCTATCAACAAATTCATTTAATTTGCCTTGTTGAATCAATTTTTCGATTTCTTGTTTCAGATGATAACAATCTTCGGTTCTATGACCGTGAGCACGATGGTACCTACAGTATAAATCGTAGTTCTTTGCCCCAGGTTTAGCTTGTGTGATTCTTTTTGCTGGGGGAATTAGATTATTCCTTTCCAGTATCACCAGGATGTCTTCTCTAGGGGCATTTAGTTTTGTAAACTCCACATAACTAATTCGATCTCTTATATTCCTTTCTGGAGATCGAGGCCTGAGGTAGACATTGGGTCTTTTCTCAAGGTTACTCCCACTGTGTTCTAACCTTTGAAACACGTTCCCTCTTCGGGGAAATCGATCATATTCCGTTACTCTATTCATTGGGGGTTTTTCAGGTTTCCTTGATCCTGAAGTCGATGTTTTATTCTTATTTTTGTCCTTGAAAGAGTTCATCTCTTCTTGTGTCATATATTTGGAGGCCAACGTCATGATTTCAGCAAAGGTTCTAGGTTGCTTTCGACTCAAGGCGTTGCCAAATTGCCTATTCTTAGTCAGATCGAATAGAATTGATATGATGTAATCAATGTTCGGAGAGTCAATCTTCAAAAGTTCCACATTAAACCTTGCTAACCAAGTTCTTAACGACTCCCCTTCTAGCTGGGTTATAGTTCCTAGATAGCTCATGGGGAGTTTTTGTTTTTTCTGGCTGGCAAATTGTTGTTCTAACTTGTTGCACAATTCTCTAAAGCTGAAGATAGAGTTAGGCGGTTGTTTTCCGAACCAATCCAATGCTAACCCCTCAAATGTTGTGATCATCAATTTGGCCGTATATTCTGCTGAATGAGCATACAGGCTCATTATATTAGTGAAACTAAAGATGTAGTCAGTTGGGTCAGTGGTTCCGTCGTATCTGGGGAGCCGGGCGGGCAAAGATCCAGAAGCATGTGCTTCCCTGATTTCTAAACAGAAAGGGGAACATGCAGCTATACTATCCTGTATTTCACGGGAACGAGGACAAGGTTGCTGCAGAGTCAGAAGCCTCTGCTCGACTCGCTCCTCGACCATCCTTTCTATATCTCTTTCAGAGATTCTCTTGGTCGCTTGTCGATTGATAACTGGGGGTTCGTCCGCATCGTCGATCGGTATAACAGTGCGGTCCTTGGATAGGCGAGGTTCAGATCGAGCATTAGCTCTTGCCTGATTAGTTTTTCGACCAAGGTTTCTTCCTGCTACGTTTGGCAGGGATACTTGAGATCGTTGATCCGCGTCCGGACTTTCAGCTTGAGTTGACTGGTGGTCATTATTCTCCCGAGGTTCCCTGGTATTGTTAACCGCTCTAGAAGGACCAACAGCTGCCCTTACCGGCTCCGCAACTGCATGAGTTTGTAGATTTTGAGGAAAAAACGAACTTAAAATTTGAGCAATTTGTAGTATTTTTTCCTGGTCAGCGGAAAGCGGTGCGACAGGGACGGATTGGACAGGTGGGTTAGGAATCCTACTTGTGGTAGGAGTTTGTCGTGCTCCGTCGTTTTGATTGATGTTTTCGTTTGGTGCAACTTGTTCCTCCAAAGGGTCTAGATTCTGTTGGTTTCCCGGAGGTTGTGTATTGTTAGCGCTGATTCTTTGGGAACCTTCAGGCAAGCTATCCATAGCACGAGAAGGTCGAGAATTCGTGCTTCTTCCCGCGTTACGTGCGCTTCTCCTTGGATTGGCCATATTTCGATCGAGTAATTAACCTTGCCCCACGGTGGGCGCCAACTGATTTAACCGAATTTCGTCTTAGGTTAAAACTCAGTAAATTGTTTAAGATCAAGATTTTATATAATAAGGGTTTGGTTAAAGTACTCAGGATGGTGCAATTCAAGAACAAGTGAAATAATATAATGGCGTAAAATAACAATAATATGAACGGCGAACAACTGTAGTATATTTCGTAGGTTAAATTCTGATCCTCTATACAATATAAGTTTCGCTATTTATCACCTTCCTCCTGTCCTAACTGAACTAGGAGTCCTATTTAGCCTAGGAAACCTGTATGGCCTAGGAGTATCGCAGGGCCCATTAGGTCCCCTGAAACGGACTGTTGGTCGAACGAAGTAGGTCGATCGGATATATATTTGTCTAGTCGATCTAGTCGATCTGATCTCGATGTCTTCATAGGTCGGATCGATTCTGAAACGGCTCGAACAGTATTATTCGACCATAGGTGTAAAATAGCCCTCATCACCAGCACCTCGGTCAAGCCCTCTTCGCTATCGGAATCTGCGTTTTCTTCGCCCTCTCCTTCATGCTCGGCGGGCTCGACGTCTTGTTCTCCATCCCCATCGTGCTCAGGATTCTGTTGGCCGGACGTTCCCTCGACGGTATTTGACCCCAAGACCCGTTCAACCTGATCGACGATCTTGTTCACCTCGTCAGAGGAGTTTTCCGTAGGTTTGTATGTATTAATGAGATCGTCCATTGACCCTAGGTCAGAATCTGATCTCGGAGGAATACTGGTTTGATTCTCTGGATTCTCGGAGTTAGACATGCTAAAAAGGGGTTATCGTGTTGGTCGGCAAGAAATAATGGTCTTTATCGATGTGAATGCTCGATCTGCAATAAGTTGGGAAGATATACTCGTCTCTTCAGGTCAACGCATATATATAAAGGTTAAAAGGGTAAATTGCAAATTAAACCCCGAGTAACCGCGACGGTTAAGCTTCCACTCAGTAAATTGAAAGCAATCTTTCCATAAAAGGCATTTACGGTCCTCTAAGTTTTAAAAGTGGGTATTTCGGCTCGGTAAATTAAGATTAACGACATCGTCTTCCTAAGGTGTGCACTCTTTTTCCCTTCGCTCGGTTTTTATCCCATTGGGTTTTAACGAGGCATATCCAACGCGAGACTGTTCAAGACTTGATCTCTGTTATTTATTTCTCCGATTCTCAGATATTATAATGTCATCGAAGTAGAGTAATCAGATCGAAAACTCTGCCCTCCTGTGGTTTGAAGCATCTCGCCTTTCCAAGGCTCATCCTGAGAAAATATGCGCTCTTTTCCCCTAGCTCGTATTTTGTCCCACTGGGTTTTTCCGAGTGAGGTTTTTAATGAGGCATATCAAATCTCGTGCTATGATGCTGTGTTTACTTCTCCGAGCTTCAGCTTCACTTACGCTCGAGAAGTGGGGGAGTATTGATGAGGGATATTTCGCATACGCCATTTTAGGAAATACCTCTGCTCGAGATCGACCTCAATCCCGACCAGGAAGACTATTCTTCGACCTGCAGAATGTTGTTTCCGATCAAGCCAGATTGATAGCACGAGACCTTACTTTCCGATCTACGTATCTCCTCGGAATCACTGTGGGGCCGACCCTCAGGCCTGGACAGCTGGCCGAGACAGTTTCCCCTGCGGAGGGTCTAGCTAGCTCATCACTGTTCCTATATATACGCGGCGCATTTATGACATCAACGAGGGCACTATTCCCAAGATACACCCCAGCTCGGACTAAGAGCTCGGAATAGGTTTTAGCTCGCTTTTCTTTGTATTTGTCTAGCTAGTTGTACGGCATCCTGTAACGCTCGAGTAGACCTACTTTGTAACTTGTAATTGGATCAGATTATTAATACATTTCACTTACTCACTCGACTCTATTTATTATTCTGCTCGATTTTCCTTATTTATTCCTAACGAAAAGGAGCTTAATCATCTGATGACAACTCTACTGAAGATGAACAACCTGCACTACTTTGTTTAATGGCCAAAGATTCAGAATCATCTGATGATGAGATAACTCCAGCTGAAAATGAGATATTTAATCCATTTGAGCAAATGATGTTAAATAACTCAAGTATTGCTATTGCATTTGCAAAGCTCGAGGAAGAGATGACTATGCTAAAAGAGCAAAATACTTCACTGAAACTTCAGGTTGAAAAACCACAAGAATCAGTTGAGTATAAAAAGCTTGAGCAATAGAATGAATCTCTGACAGCTGAGTGTGAAGTTTATAAAGGGAAAATCATTGAATTAGAAAATACAATATCTAATTATGATAAGTCGTCTGTTGCATCAATGAACACATCTAATGAACAGAGAACACCTTTAGTAACTGAAAGTTTAGAACTGAACAGAACTGAAAAGTTTATATCTGCTGATAATAGTAATGTTATCTTATATATTCAGACTGCTAAACCTGCTTCACAGGAAAAAGAGAAAAAGGAGAATAAAACTCCTAAGGCTAAAAAGGGCAAACAGCCTAAAACTAAAAAACAGACTGGTAAAACTAAATAGCAGAGTCCTAAGAAGTTTGCTGATAAGAGTAAAACCAATCAGACTAGTAAATCTAAGTCGTCTGTTAATGAGCAAGCTAAGAGCAAACCAAAGAAGCATAAAAATTATAAATATGAAAATGCTTGGTATGGAAATGAGTCATCATATTATGTGCAACATGCATATCCACCATTATATCATGCACCTCAATTTCCATCTTATTTTGCTGCATACCCTGCTCATCATCCAATGCATGCTTACCCTGCTTATCATGCATCATATCCTACTTATGAGCCATACTCACATCATAATGATTATCACAATAACATGCCTGCTGAAATGACACCAGAGTACCTCATGCTCCTGCAAATACTCCAAAGCCTAAGAAGCCTAAGACATCAAAATCTTGGGTTGTCAAAGGTGATAATAATCCGCAAGGACCATCTCAATAAAGGGTACCTAAAACAATTTTATTTTGTTTTGTAGGTTAGGATTAGGAGTAGGAGTAAAGTAGAGAAGAAATGGTACTTGGACAGTGGATGTTCAAGGCACATGTGTGGAGACATACATGTACTGACTGATGCTGCTGCCATAGACGGTCCAAAAGTTACATTTGGAGACAGCAAAGAAGGCAAGATTGTGGCATGTGGAAAGCTAATCAAAGGCAACATTGAAATATCTGACGTTTCATATGTAAAAAGCCTCAAGTACAATCTGCTGAGCATAAGTCAATTTTGTGACAAAGGATTTTATGTTATCTAATCTTCAGATAAGTGCTATGTAGAGCAAGTTGGAACCAAGAAAGTTATACTGTCTGGAAGAAGACAAGGAAATATCTATGTAGTCGACTGGAATTCTATGGACAGGAATTCAAATGTTTGTTTGGTGGCCTCTACCCAAGTGAAATTAGTTGGCTTTGGCACAAAAGAATGAATCATCTGAATTTCAAGACCATAAACAGATGGATAAAGAACAATTTAGAAGAAGGAATTCCAAAGACAGTCATGAGCAAAGATAAGCTCTGTGACCCCTGTCAGAAGGGAAAACAAGTGAAGTCCACGTTCAAAAGCAAGAAGCACCAATCTTCAACCAGAATTTTGGAGCTACTACATATGGATTTGTTTGGCCCTATTGATCCAATCAGCAATGGTGGAAAGAAGTACTGTCTAGCTGTTGTGGATGATTTTTCAAGATACACTTGGGTGATTTTCATGAAGAAGAAAAGTGAAACCAAGGAGCATCTTAACAATCTGATGGAACTGATCCAGAATGAGAAAAGCTTGAAGATCTTAAAGATCAGATCAGATAGAGGGACTGAATTTACAAACTCTATTGTTGAAGAGTATTGTAACACCAGAGGAATCAATCATGAGTACTCTGCTACCAAAACACCTCAACAAAATGGAGTTGCTGAAAGGAAAAATAGAACTCTAAAAGAAGCTACCAGAACCATGATAACTGAAGTAAAACTGCCTCAAAGATTTTGGGCAGAAGCTCCAAACATAGCCTGCTACACCCAGAACAGATGTATGATCAACAAGAGTCAAAACAAGACACCTTATGAAATCTGGAACAACAGAAAGCCTAATATACATTATCTTAGGATTTTGGTTGTAAATGTTATGTTTTGAATAATGGAAAAAATCACCTTACTGCATTTGCAGAGAAGGCTGATGAAGCTGTTTTTGTAGGTTACTCTACTGTTAGTAAAGCCTATAGTGTTTTTAACAAAAGGACTTTACTTGTAGAAGAATCAATTCATGTAGTATTTGATGAGCCTAATCAATCGTCTGAAAAGAATCAAAGTTCAACTACAGAGATATCTGCTGATTTTCAGAAACTGACTATGGAAAGAAAAGAAGAATATGTTCCCATCATACTACCTGATCTCAACCCAGCTGGTAACTCAAGTGCTGTTCAAAATCAGTCTACTGATTGTCTAACAGAGGAGTTGCAAACAGTTGACTGACCAGAGACTGTTCAACAGACCACTTCTGTCCCACAGACTACTACTTAGACTCCAATAGTAGTGTTGCAAGATCATTCAAGAGGAGAACATCCAGATTTGCAACCTGATCTCAGATGGCTCAGAGATCACCCACCTGACTTAGTGATTGGTGATCCACTGGATAGAGTGAAGACTAGAAGAGCTGCTGCAAATGAATCTATGTTTGTAAGTTTTCTCTCACAGATTGAGCCCAAGCAAATTGAAGAAGCTCTTAGTGATTCTCACTGGATTGAAGCAATGCAAGAAGAGTTGAATCAATTTGAAAGAAATGAGGTTTGGTACTTAGTACCTAGACCTACTCATCAAAGGGTAATTGGCACTAAGTGGGTCTTCAGGAACAAAATGAATGAAGATGGTATAGTTACCAGAAACAAAGCAAGACTAGTTGCCAAGGGTCACTGCCAAGAAGAAGGCATTGATTTTGATGAGACTTTTGCACCAGTAGCAAGGCTTGAAGCAATCGGATTATTCTTAGCTTATGCTGCTCAAAAGAACTTCACCGTCTATCAGATGGATGTGAAGTCTGCTTTTCTCAATGGAGAATTGCAAAAAGAAGTTTATCTTGAACAACCTCTAGGTTTTGAAGCTTATCAACAGGGAGACAAAGTATATTGTTTGAAGAAAGCTCTCTATGGACTGAAACAATCTCCAAGAGCATGGTATGATACTTTATCTAACTTTCTTTTAATTAAAGGATTTCGCAAAGGTAAAGTAGATAAGACCCTGTTCACTATTGAATGGGATAATCATATATTGTTAGTTCAAATATATGTGGACGATATTATTTTTGTTTCAACTAACGAACAGATGTGTGAAAAGTTCTCTAAGCTGATGCAGAACAAGATTGAAATGAGCATGATGGGAGAGCTTAATTACTTTCTTGGATTACAAGTTAAACAGCTACCTGATGGTATTTTTATTAATCAAGAAAAGTACACAAGGGATCTGTTTAAGAAATTTGGTATGGAAACTAGCTCATCTGTTAGTGTTCCAATGTCTACTGGATTTCGTTTGGATAAAGATGAAGAGGGCAAATCAGTTGACATCACCAAATATAGAGGCATAATAGGGTCACTATTATATCTAACAGCTAGCAGACCGGACATTATGTACTCTGTTGGGGTTTGTGCAAGATTTCAATCAAATCCTAAGGAATCTCATCTCTTAGCTGCCAAAAGGATATTAAGGTATCTCAAAGGCATTCAAGAATTGGGATTGTGGTATCCAAGGGAATCAGGATTTGAACTTATTGGATATTCAGATTCTGACCTTGCTGGCTGCAAGATTGATAGGAAGAGTACTACAGGTACTTGTCAATTTTTAGGCAGTCGTCTGATCTCATGGATGAGTAAGAAACAAACTTCAGTTTCCATACCTACTGCTGAAGTTGAATACATTGCATCTGGAGCATGTTGTGCACAAATACTTTGGTTGAAGCACCAACTAGAAGATTATAATCTCAAGATCAGTGGAATACCTATCTACTGTGATAATACAAGTGCAATCTCTCTTACTCAGAATACTACTAGTCATTCCAGGACTAAGCATATTGAGATCAAACATCACTTCATCAGAGACCACGTTGAAAAAGGGAATGTTATTATTGAGTATGTTCATACAGATAATCAGATCGCTGACATTTTCACCAAACCATTGAGTGATGCAAGATTTTCTACTCTAAGAGTGGAACTAGGCTTGTTAAAATTGGATTCATAAGCTGAGGGGGAACTTATAAGAAGACTAAAGTTCATCAGCTTACTAATCTGATGCCTTTTTTCAAGAAGACTGACTCTCAACAGACTAGTTGACTGATGGATTCTTGAATTCAGGGGGAACGTGTAAGACTAGCGGTACTCCTGTTTTAAAGATGAAATCTTCAATGAAAGTTAGTTGAAGTTGTTTTAATCAGAAGATTTGTTCTTAATTCTTGAAGACTTGAAGATTAATTATTTTTGCTGGATTGACAAACAGCAAAGGAAGATCACTAGTTATTGACTTCCACTTGTGATATATTGTATCAAAAAAGTCATCTGCCAGATAAGTATTATTTTACTCATCTGTTTACTTATGTCAATTTATAAACAGTATTGTATTAAAAACGTATTATCAAAAACATGCTTTTATAAATAAAAGACTAGTGACGTTTTGCTTTCTCGCTTAGTCTGACATAATTAATAAATTTTGAATTCCGCTTATCTCGCTCGCACGATTTACTTTATCAGTAACTGATCTAACGGTTGGCTTAAATCACGAAAACCGACATCATCCAACCTTTATAAATCCGGATCTGATCAGCTGACTGATCTTTTACGCACCTTCAAAATTTCCTAAGTACACAAGAGCATTTTTGCTTTCATACTTTCTGCAAATTTCTCTCGTTTCTTTCTAATCTTTTTCAGAAAACAATGAGTTCCAAGGACGCAAATGTTGAGGGTAGATTCTTGAACTACCAGACCTATTACGCAACAGGCACTCAACTCATGAAAGAAATTCTGGAAAAATTCAAAGCTGCTTTGCTGGTAAACTTCAAGGAAGCTCATGAAGAAATGGTGTTTACCAGAAGTTCTGGAGTTTTACAAATCTGATGGGAAACAGACTATGAAAATCTGGAAATCAAGGCTAAGGTTGGGGGAAAAGACATCTGTCTGACTCCTAAAGTGTTGAACGAGAAGTATGGATTATCTATTGAAGGTTCAACTGAACTTTCTACCTTGGCTGAGCCGTTGGAGGCTGACTTCTGGAAAATAGCTGCGAAGTCGAATGAAATCCTCTCTGGAAACATAAAAAAGCCCCAGCTGAAGGATGAATTTCAAAGAATGGCAGACCTCTTTGCCAAGATTATTGATGATGGATATTTTGTATACGCCATTTTAGGAAATACCTCTGCTCGAGATCGACCTAGATCCCGTCCAGGAAAGGTATTCTCCGACCAGATGAACTAAGTCTCCAGCCAAGTCAGACTGATAGCTCGGGATTCCTCTTTCCGATCTACTAAACTCCTCGGATTTATCATGAGCCCGACCACAGGACGGGACAGCTGGCCAAGATATCTTCCCCTGCGGAGGGTCTAGCTAGCCCATCACTGTTGCTATAAATACCACCGCATTTATGACATCAGGAGGACACGTTTTCCAAGAAACACTCCAGCTCGGACCTAGAGTTCGGATTAGGCTTTATCTCGCTTAACTTTGTATTTGATCTAGCTAGTTTTACGGCATCCAATACCGCTCGAATAGACCTATTTTGTAATCTGTGTTGGATCTAATTATTAATATACATTCACCATCTACTTGACTTATTAATTGTTTGGCTCGACTTCCTATATTTGTATCCCAACGAAAAAGAGCTTAATCAATTGGCGCCCACCGTGGGGCCTGTTCGGGTGTTAGATCGAAAAATGCCTACTACTAGGAGATTCACGTACAATCGCGGCGAGCCTTCACACGCCGTAGGAGCTCAACCTTCTGTAAACAACGAACCAAGTAACCAGTCTCGAGCGGCACACCAGTCCGAAGCACCGCCGCTCGACCCACCTACTGACCTGCCCATACATACTACGATGGCCGATATGCGTTCCATTGTCGGTACTATGTGTAGAGAATTCATGAATCCTGGCCAGCAGCTTCCTGTCGATCAGCCCGCGGTTCGATCGGGGCACCGGGGTCCCGCTTTAAACCTACGAGGGGAAGGGAGTGTTCGCCGATCTGCCCGGGATGCTGCATCGGATCTTCCCAGAGAGGCTCGGGAAAGACCAGGAGGCCGATCAGGGCAACCGTCTAGGGCCCCCCGAGGCCATGAAGATTCTGTAGTAGGGGAGAGTCAGCCCAATGATCGGAACAATTTGAAGAAGCCAGTTTATCGTAAAGTAACAGAGGCTGATTTGGAAAAAATTGTACAAGAAAGAGTCGTTAAGGAGTTGAAGAAGGAAATGCTATTTAAGGAAACCCATCCCCCGGGTATAAGGGGTCGACGAGCTGAAACCAAGGAAGATGAGGAATTGGTCCTCCAGGATGGTAGAGAAAAGGAGTTAAGTACGAATATCATGCGATGTTCACCTTTCTGCCAAGAGATCAGAGAGGCTCGAGGCACTGAAACAGTTCCAACAAGGTTGCCAAGGTATAACGGGACTACCGACCCCGGAGAACACATTAACACGTTCATAAATGTGTTGAACTTGTACGGACACTCAGAAGACTTCTGTTGCAAAATTATGGTAACCACGTTCGAAGGAATTGCTTTAGACTGGTTCGGAAAATTACCTCCGAACTCTATTTTCTCTTTCGATGAGCTATGCGATAAGTTGAAACATCAGTTCGCGAGTCAGAGGAAACAAAGATTACCTGCCAATCATTTGGGAACGGTGAAGCAACTGGAAGGAGAAACGCTGAGGCAATGGCTGGCAAGGTTTAGCATCGAGCTTCTAAAAGTAGATACCCCTCAGATCGAGTTCTTGTCATCTCTCATGTTCGAGTTGACACGGAATACCCAATTCGGGAATGCTCTCTGCCGAAAGCAACCAAAATCATTCGAGCGAATCATGGAGATAGCTGAGAAATATATGATTCAGGAGGAAATGAACAAGTTAAAAAACGCTCAGAATCCCCGACCACCGGTCGGTAAAAAACCTGATAGGGCTCCTGTCCCTAAACCAAGTGTTTACGGGGGGTCGAACACGCATCGAAGAGGCTCGGTATGGCAAAGACTTAACGTCTATAAACCTCAGGTTCCAACCCACAGATCAAATGTTTACGGTCGACCTGCTTCTCCGGAAGTAGTACATAGGCAGGTAACAGGGGTTTATGAAGCGAAAGAATTCAACATGATCAAATATTTGGGAAAAGTAAAAGATTTGGTTGCAAAGTTCAGTAGATTCGAAATCCAAGCTATCCCTCGGGAAGAGAATTCTTGGGCAGATTTGTTGTCCAAATTTACTGGATCGGTGGATGGACGAAAAGAGAGGATGATAACTTGGTTACTGTCCAACACTCCCGCCATAGATTTGAACATATCCTCGAACTCAGAATTCATGGAGATAGATACTCACCAGGTTACATGGTTCGAGCCTTTGAAAACTTATCTGAAGGATGGTATCTTACCAGAATAAGCAAATGAAGCACGAAGAATTAGATATCGAGCTCCAATGTATTTGTTGATCGAGGACCAGCTTTATAAGAGGTCCAGCTCGGGTGTTTTGTTGAAATGCATTCTCGAGAGTCAGTCTGATCTTATCTTAAAGGAAGTTCACGAGGGTGAAGCTGGAAGCCATTGCGGAGCAAGAGCATTAGCCTTACAGTGCTCAAGAGCTGGCTACTACTGGCCCACCTTAATTTCGGATTCCATTGACTATGTCAAGAAATGCCATCAATGCCAGATCTATTCTAATTTAATTCATCAACACGCCGAGCAGTTGCACTCTATTCCGATCTGCTGGCCCTTCGATAAGTGGGGTATCGATATCGTGGGACCTTTCCCAAATGCTAGGTCGAGAAAAAATTATGTCTTGGTTGCTGTGGAGTACTTAAGTAAATGGATTGAATGCATTGCATTAGCAAAAATTACTCAGTTTCAGGTGATAAATTTTCTCTGGAAGTATATTGTTTGCAGGTTCGGGATACCGAGGATCCTTATCTCCGACAACGGAACACAATTTGCGGGAAAGCAGATATTAGAGTGGTGCGAAAAGTTTGGAATCCAGCAGAATTTCACCTCGGTCGGGCATCCCCAGGCAAATGAACAGACCGAGGTCATCAACAGGGAGATTGTCAAATCACTCGAAAAGCGCCTGTCCGAGGCAAATGGAAAGTGGCTAGATGAGCTACCTGGAGTCATTTGGGCGAATAGAACCTCGGTAAAATCCGCTACAGGAGAAACTCCTTTCTCATTGGTTTACGGGTCAGAGGCTGTTATACCGGTTGAGACATTGGTACCTTCACCAAGGGTCGAATGTTATGATCCCGATCAGAACCATTCGTTGCGAGAGATGGACGTCGATCTTGCCGACGGCAAGCGTGAACGAGCCTGCATAAAATTACAAGCTAGCAAGTCTAACATGGAAAAGGCTTATGGTAAAAAGGTCAGGATGAGAACATTTAAGATTGGGGATTTGGTCCTCAACAAAATGGAGATATCAAAGCATGTCGGAAAGCTTCAACCGAATTGGGATGGCCCTTATGTCGTGCAGGAGGTCGGGAAGAGGGGATCCTACAAAATAGGCCACCTTAACGGTGAACCTTTGCCGAGGAGCTGGAATGCAGTTAACCTAAGGAAATATTATGGAAAATAGTTGTTACCATTATTGTATTTTCTATTTTTACAGCTTATGTTTTATTCCAAGTGTAAGCACATTCAATGAAGTTCTACTTTCATGATCAAACTATACTGCAAAATCCCTGCTCAAGAAAAAGTTAATTGCCCTGCAACATAAAAAAAAAAATTATATGAAAGTAGTCTTGCAGGAAAGCAGAGCTAGACGCTCTATAAAAATGAAGCAGAGCTGAGCTAGACGCTCTATAAAAATGAAGCAGAGCTAGACGCTCTATAAAGATGAAAACAGAGCCAGACGCTCTATAAAAATGACAGAGCAAAATATCTAAGACCCTATGTCGAAAAAAGATGCTCTATAAAACAGAGCAAGACGCAGCTCTATATAAAAAAAAAAAACGAAAGAGCATCGCTCTATAAAGCAACTAAAGCAGAGCTGGACGCTCTATAAAAATGAAACAGAGCTAGACGCTCTATAAAAAATGAAACAGAGCCAGACGCTCTATAAAAATGAAACTATAAAAATGAAAGGGCAAAATGTCTAAGACCTTAGGTCGGAAAAAGACGCTCTGTAAAACAGAGCAAGACGCTCTATAAAAAACGTAAGAGCACCGCTCTATAAAGCAACGAAAATCTTTCGAACAACAGGTACACAAGAGGGTCATTCTTCCTAAAGTTGGTTTATTTTTCCCAAGATTATATTAGAGCCGTCTGCTCGGGAAGTGGAACCCCCGAGAACCTCTCTGTGATAGGATAGTGCCCTGCAAGCCAATATATTTAGCTTGTATTAGGACTATCGTAATCTTTCTCTAGTATAAATGAATTAATACGCTCGTTTGTTTATAGTATGTAAATCAAACAATGGCCAACTTCATCTCTCGCGAATCACTTAAGCGATTGGATGAAATCCTAAGATCACATTCAATTATGGGACGATTCACTTCGGTATTGAGTGCAATCATGAAACAGTCTCTAAGGTCGTGATCTTAAAACATGTTCCAAGTCATAGATTCCGAACGAGACGGGGTATCGAAGGAATCGCAAAGACTTGTATAAATATGCATGATTCACATGGAGTGAATTTGTAGCGTTTCATGAGCAAGGCATTTGATGCTAGTGCATATGAGTAGGTGGTTCGATAGGGGATCGAATGCATCGAACGACCCGAATAGAGAAACCCATTGTGGAAGCGCATGACGCACATCGGCGATGGGATGTTTCTCAAACTTATAATAGTGTACGATTTAGTCCTTAGACTTGAGGTGCTAGGGCGAATTCGGTGCATGGGTGTGCGTACTTAGATTTAGGTGCCGATCACGTAGCCTGATCATTGTGTGCCTAAGTTGGGTGCGGTATAGTCGTGTACGCGAATGGTTAGCATCAATATGGGATCTACCGACTCAACGTAGTGTGTTGAGAGAATTTCCTATACGTTCTTAGATAATAGATTCCGAGAAACCTATGGCCATAGTTGGTGACGAATTTGGAAAGGGGTTTCCAAATTTAGCAGTCACACTGGAATCATTATCCGGAATTAGAAAGTATAGTTATCGAGATAATTAGAAGTGCCGATCAATTCACACAACCTAGGTCTCGATCGGGAAATTAAGTCGATAGAAGGACCGTATGTACATGGTACTTATAAGAGCTGAGGTTCACTGAGATCAATTCACCTGAAGTTGGGCCTCATGGGCTTGTGGCTAGACATCGACCATGAGGTGTGGGTACTCATGAATTAATAAGGAGATTAATTCTTGAGTGGTTAATTGAAGGTGTTCAATTAATCGTAGCGATTATAAGCTCATTAATTAAATCACGAAAGTCGTGGGCCCGCGGCCAATTGATGGTGAACCTAGAGGGTCACACACAATACAATTGGACTGCAACAAATCATATGAGGAAAGTTTGATTTAAAGAGTTAAATCAAAACTGAAGAATTAAAGTGTTAATTCTTAAAGAAGAAAAACTAATTAATTAAAGTGTTAATTAATAAGAGAGGAATTAATTTAGTTAATTAATTGGATTAATTAATTAAATGGGCTGAATTAATTAAAGGAGTTTAATTAATTAAAAGGAGGTCTAGGTCCATTAGGAAACAAATAAAGGTCATAAGTAAATGGGCTTTAAGTTTCCTAATTGGATTAGGTCAAAGCTAGGTCAAGAGTAATCTATAAATAAGGAATAGGAGACTCCAAAAACCCTAGCCTCCATAAAGCCACGAAATTCCACCTAGGAATGTGTGCCGCCCCCTTCTCCAAGCTAGAGAGGCCGCCCCTCTCTCATCCAGATCTAGATCTGGATCTAGAGATCTAGATCTGGTTTTCTTCTTCATTCTTCCTGCTTGATATCTCTTCCATCCTAGTTCTGAGCCTGAGGATTCAAGAGAGTTGCTTCAATCCAGTTGGTGTGGATACCGCTAGAGGCACAACACTTGGGGTGCTTCTCTCGAACCAAATCCAGCAGATCTGAAAGATGACCGGAGAAAAATCACCACCGTTCCCGTGGTAAGGTAAAATCGCTAAACACCCTATGGATGTTTCGATTTATGTAAAAATCCTTTTCGTATGACTAGATGAATAAAGATTATGCTTGGGTTGTTTTAAAAATTTTAAATTCCGCTGCTTTTAACGTTCTGACGTTACCAATAACCCAACAGTGGTATCAGAGTCTAATTCATTACTCTCATACGAAAAGGTCTGAATATAATTTGATTGCCTTATTGTATTGCATGTTATATTCGTGTAATTGATTCTTACTTGTTATGGGTAGATCTGATTTTGGGTAAAATTGCGTAAAAACGTTTTGGGCCAATTTTGTATTTTTCGAAAATAAAGGGCTATTTTTGCGATTAGCGATTTTTTGGAAAACTGGACTGAAATTGAGATTTTACAAACTGTGTGTTTTCTGGACAGAATGCAACTTTCTGGAAATTTTTGAATTTGGGGCTGTTTTGCAATAAACAAAAGTTTTGGGGCTGTTTTGTAAATACCAAAAACTGCAGGGGCTGAATTGCAAATTCGAATTTATTTCTGGAAATAAAATTTTAATTTTCGGTCCTCTACCCAGTTTTAATTTTGGAGTTAAATTGTTATTTCCAAAACTTCAGGGTTTCAAATCGCAATTTCCAAAAGTTGGAGGGCCGAATTGCAATTTTCAAAAGTTGAAAATATTATTCTGTTTTTATGCATAAAATGGTTTTGTTTATCCAAATATAGATTACCTATAATTAGTAGAAGACTAAAGTAAGAATCTAGAGAAATATTTTAAAGGCGTTTAAAATAATTAAAGTAAGATAGGAAACTAGTAAATGTGTTTGCTTGTTTCTTTGCTCAACGTGAATTGTTTACGTGGTTTTCGATTGAGCCGAGCCTTGACCTTAGATGTGATTGGTTTATTTTGCTTTGGATTTTTGTTGGGCCTGCGAGCCTTTTGATGAGGGGTATTTCGCATACGCCGTTTTAGGAAGTACCTATGCTCGAGATCGATCTCTTCCCCGACCAGGAATGGTACTCTCGACCAGAAGAACCTGGTTTTCCGATCAAGTCAGATTGATAGTACGGGATCTACTCTCCGACCTGCTCACCGCCTCGGGATTACTGTGGGGCCGACCTACAACTTTGTACAGCTGGCCGAAAGGTATTCTCCTACGTACGGTCCAACTAGCTCATTACTGTTCCTATAAATACGCGGCGCATTTATGACATTAGGGGACGACACTACTTCCAAGAAAGGCCCTAAGCTCGGACTTACTGTTCGGATTAGGAATCAGCTTGTTTATTCATTGTATTTACTTTCCTAGTTGTACGACATCCTGTAATGCTCGAGTAGACCCGTTTTGTAATCTGAACTCGATATTTGATAGTAATATATAAGATTTACGCACTCTATACACTTATTGTTTTGCTCGACTTTCCTTACTTGATACGAACGAAACACAACATAATCAATTGGCGCCCACCGAGGGGCCTACTCGGGTTTTAGATCGAAAAATGCCTACTACTAGAAGATTTACATACAATCGTGGCGGGCCCTCGCAAGCCATTGGAGCGCAGCGCTCAGTAAATAATGAACCAAGTAACCAATCACGAGCGGCCCACCAATCTGAGGTGCCGCCGCTCGACCCGCCGAATGATATGCCTATTCATACGACAGTGGCCGATTTGCGTTCCATTATCGGAACTATGTGTAGAGAATTCTTGAACACGGAGAGAGCAGATCGTGAAACTCTGCCAGGCCAGCAGCCCCCGGTCGATCAACCTACTGCTCGGGGTCCGATTTCCAACAGGCCAAAGGAAGGAAGTATTCGTCGATCTGCTTTGGGCGAACCATCTGATGTTCGACCCAACCCGCCACAAGCTAGAACCATTGTCCGATCTGGGCAACCTTCTAGGAACGTACAAAACTTAGAGGATTCAGTGGTCGGGGAAAGTCAACCCAAAGCTGTGGAGAGGTCTAGAAAGCCAGCCTACAGAAAGGTGACTGAGGCTGACTTGGAAAAGATTGTGCAAGAAAGGGTTGCTAAGGAGTTAGAAAAGGAGATGCTAATAAAGGAAACCCGACCCGCAGATGTCAGGGCTCGAGGAGTTGGGGCCAAAGAGGATGGGGCCGTTTTCCCTGAAGGGCGAAATAGGGAATTAAGTACAAATATTATGCGATGCTCGCCTTTCTGTGAAGAAATTAAGGAGGCTCGAGGAACGGAGACAGTCCCTACCAGATTGCCAAGATATAATGGAACCTCTGACCCTGGGGAGCATATAAACAGTTTCATAAATGTGTTGAATTTATATGGACATTCGGAGGATTTTTGCTGCAAAATCATGGTCACCACGTTCGAGGGAATTGCTTTGGATTGGTTCGGAAAACTGCCTCCGAACTCGATCTTCTCTTTTGACGAGTTGTGCGATAAATTAAAACACTTGTATGGAAGTTCAATGAAATCCTCTATCTAAGTTCAAACTGTATTCCGAGTACCATGACAAAGAAAGACTAATATTATCGGCCGAGGGTGAAAGCTTTTGCTATGACCCTCCCTCGATAAATCATGTTAAAAAAAAATGAAGATCGGCCGAGGGTGAAAGCTTTTGCTATGACCCTCGAGGGTGAAAGCTTTTGCTATGACCCTCCCTCGATAAATCATGTTCAAAAAAAAATGAAGATCGGCCGAGGGTGAAAGCTTTTGCTATGACCCTCGAGGGTGAAAGCTTTTGCTATGACCCTCCCTCGATAAATCATGTTCAAAAAAGAAAATCGGCCGAGGGTGAAAGCTTTTGCTATGACCCTCCCTCGATAAATCATGTTAAAAAAAAAATGAAGATCGGCCGAGGGTGAAAGCTTTTGCTATGACCCTCGAGGGTGAAAGCTTTTGCTATGACCCTCCCTCGATAAATCATGTTCAAAAAAGAAAATCGGCCGAGGGTGAAAGCTTTTTGCTATGACCCTCACTCGATAAATCATGTTAAAAAAAAAATGAAGATCGGCCGAGGGTGAAAGCTTTTGCTATGATCCTCGAGGGTGAAAGCTTTTGCTATGACCCTCCCTCAATAAATCATGTTCAAAAAAGAAAATCGGCCGAGGGTGAAAGCTTTTGCTATGACCCTCCCTCGATAAATCATGTTCAAAAAAAAAATGAAGATCGGCCGAGGGTGAAAGCTTTTGCTATGACCCTCGAGGGTGAAAGCTTTTGCTATGACCCTCCCTCGATAAATCATGTTCAAAAAAGAAAATCGGCCGAGGGTGAAAGCTTTCGCTATGACCCTCCCTCGATAAATCATGTTCAAAAAAAAATGAAGATCGGCCGAGGGTGAAAGCTTTTGCTATGACCCTCGAGGGTGAAAGCTTTTGCTATGACCCTCCCTCGATAAATCATGTTTAAAAAATAAAATCGGCCGAGGGTGAAAGCTTTTGCTATGACCCTCCCTCGATAAATCATGTTCAAAAAAGAAAATCGGCCGAGGGTGAAAGCTTTTGCTATGACCCTCCCTCGATAAATCATGTTCAAAAAAGAAAATCGACCGAGGGTGAAAGCTTTTGCTATGACCCTCCCTCGATAAATCATGTTCAAAAAAAAAATGAAAATCGGTCGAGGGTGAAAGCAAAAATTTTCACCCTTCCTCGATAGAAATTTTACGTGACTATCCAGCTCACTTAATAACGGTCGATTACGTAAGCAAACAGTTCAATTTTGATTAACTCCAACTGATCCTCAAAATGCTATGATGAAGCGGTTCTGCTCGAAACCCGAACACTCTTCAAGAATTTCTTACCGCTTGGAAATTCCTTAAGTTGGGAGTATTGTTTTTTAAGTTGGGATTATTATTTAATAAATGCAGTTATACTGCAGAGGAACTTCTCAGTTTTCAGATATTATTCATTTGAACGATTATCAGATAATCTTTCCGAGGACAGTTTATCGATCAACCTTATCATCCAAATATTTAAGTTTCATCGGATCATTAATTCGTCGTCGAGTTGGTTTTTACGAGCAGAATACTAGTATTAAGACGATAGAAAGAAAAGTTGCAACTATTTAATTTGAAACGGAAGGTTCTTATTATTATTTTCGAGCAAGATACAAAGATCAATGAGAAGCAAAGGATACAACTTTATTAACATCCATTGAACAGATTACAAAGTCAGTATGATTACAAAGTCCTAATACTACTGTACACTATTCTATGATCTTCGAGCATCCTTCAATGTTGTTGACCAGGAATATTGGCGAACATCCGATGAGTGCACCACAATTTGTTTGACAAATCAGTTGTCCCCTGGACTTGTAAAGCGGTCGAGCTGTCTATGTTTATCGTCTAATGATATATGGGTTTTCTGATTATCTCCATACTTTTCCCAGTATTCTTGCTACCAGATGAGCCCGATCACTTCCCCGAGTTGGCGTCTAAGGTTGAAATTTCTCATTGTAAGATCCAAAAGCTCAACCTTGAACGGCCGGTCATCTTTTTAACGATCGAGAAGCCCAAACTAAAGTTACCATTCTTCAGGGAAGAAAGGAAGAAATTGGTGATTTGAGGATGAACTTCCTTTTGATTATCTGACCAGCTTTCCACCCTCAGGTATACCCCTCGAGATCCGTAATGCTAACCCTGCGCAAAGTACTCGAGCAAGGGTTAATCGAACAATCGCATCTCGAGGGGAGATCCCGCTTTCAGGGATCAGAGACCCCCAGATAGAGGAGGTGCTCCTTTTTTCCGATTCCACCAATACCAAAGAAGTTTGTCTTGTACGAAAGATCGGATGTACGTTCGAAGCCAAATTTCAAATGCTTGAATGGGAAGGAGGAAGGATCCGAGCTTCGTCCTCGGATAAAACATTTTTAACAGCGGAGGGTAAAGATTTTCAACTGAGTAAATGCCATATTTATACTAAAAGGAAGATTTAATCGACGGTCTGTATTCAACGAAACCAACGGCTCCGATTAAAGCATTTATCACGGGTGACCGTTCCACTTCCCGAGATTAAGGTACTGTTTGGACAGACTTTCTTTGAAACTTAGCTAAAAAAAAAAAAAGGGAATACTATGACTTGGTCAAATATGCAGTGCAGAAACTTTCCCTTTTTACTTTGTGCTCGGAATTTCGATCACTCTTAACTCGAGTATAAATTGTTCCAACAGTAAGAATGCAACTTGATTGATCACTCTTAACTCGAGTATAAATTGTTCCAACAGTAAGAATGCAACTTGATTGATTACTCTTGACTCGAATATAAATTGTTTATACAGTAAATCACTTCACCAAACACAAAATACCATCGATTCGAAGGAAGAAAAAGTTTATTATTCCAACGGGGAAAACAAGTACAAAGGGAAGAAGTTTAAAAGTACAACATTTAGTCGAGCAAAAGAAGAAATCTCTAAACACTTTTCTCGAACAGAAGCTTGCGGACTTCAACGTTGCGGGCCTCATCCCGGCATCATAACCTTTTTGATAGGCCTCTTGCTCCCGCTGCTCGGCATTTTTCTTCTCCTGCTCGACGAGCGACTTCAGCCTATCCAGCTCCTTGCTCAACTCCTCGTGAACCTGGCTCTCTTTCTGCTTCACAGCTTTCTCTGTCTCGGAAGCCAATTTCAGCTCGATAGCTCTAGCTTCTTCAAGGGACCTTGATAGTGCAACCTTCTTTTCCTCCAGCTCGAGGACAACCTTAGCACGCTGTTCGGCTTCTTGCTCGACTTGCAGCCCGAGGCTAAATAACTGTTGTCCGACCTTAAATGGACAAAAGTTGTCGTGTTAGTAAAAATAAAAAGAAAAAAAAAGAAGGAGAGAGTGAGAGGACACTCACTTGAAAAAGCAGATCTGTGCTCGATTGCACCATCTCATTCGCATTTTTCCCTTCTTGTTCGGCCATGGCCTTACTTTTCACCTCTTCAAAAAAGGCACTGAGCGTCCGAGCAACGTTGGGGACAGAGTTTTGGGGTTCTGGGTTCCCACCCGACGAGGGAGTTTTCTTCTGATCGACGGGAGGGTCATTTATTTTGACCTTCTTATTGGGAGGCTCGACCACGGTGTCCTTATTTGCCTCCAGAGCCAAAACACTACCAGCTAATGTTTGGTTCGCCCCCGTCATTTGAATCAGAATTGAGGTCGGAGTTAGATCGTCAACGACTGGAATTTTGATCAAAGCAGACTCAGAGCTTTGCTGGTCCCTCTCCGAGCTGTTCTTAGACCTAGAGGGAGAGTCCAAAATTAGTATAACTGCCTTGTCCTCGATCCGAACGGGCGACGAGTTGGGCAAAGGCTTGGTCTCAGCTTGGCCAAGATCACTTTTAGGGGTTTCCGTTTGCTCGGTGACAGCATTCGAAGGAAAATCGGTCTTGCGCTTCCCGCAATCGCTCTTAGAGGTTTTTCCTACATCCGAGGAGGATTTGGACTCTCTAATTTTGGACTTAGGACCCTTCCCCTTTTTGACCTTCAACAACAGTTTGGGATCGAGTTTGGAACTCACCATACCCTCCATGATCTAATTTTTAGTAAAGAGAAGAAGGCTCGATTTACGTTATCGATCAATGGGCTCCGATGAAGAAAGACTTATAGTGTCAGTGGTGCAAATCTTAAACTGCCTTCTATTTATAAGAAAAAAGAACGTTGCCTTTTTGGGAACCCAACAGTCACGAATTTCAAGTTTTTCCGTGCCCTATTAAAAAGGTCGATTGTTTTGATACCGTGCCTACTAAGTGATTCACATGCACGAAAATGCTTGATATCGACGTTCTTTTATAAATCTTATGGCTCACAAAGACTTTTGTCTAGTTGAGCAGTATAATAAATTACTGATGAGCGGACTCAGAGAACTTAAACAGAAAAAGCAGATTTTATAGATGATCGAAATAATTACAGTGCATATAATAAAGGGTCCTACAATCTATTACAAGAAATCTAAGGGTTTGACTGCTCCTCTTTGTCCTCACTCTCGGAGCCACCCTCGACATCGACGTTATTATCTCCAGAAGCTTCTCGATCGTCCCCATCGTCAGAAGGATCTTGATCTTCCTCTTCGAAACTGTCTTGGTTATTTTCGTCATCAGAGCTATCTGAACTCGAGCTCGCGCTGGACGTATCCAAGTCCACCAAGTCAGGATTGGGCATTGGAACTCCGAACTCTTCCACAAACGGAGCGAACTCATGTTTTTCCCAGTTGGCGGAGCTCGAGGATGAGACTTGATAATCTTCTCCGTCCATATTCTTGAAAATGTCCATGTGTTTCAAGTACGCATCTATCTTATTGGGAATAACTTTCGCGGAGACAAGTTGTCGAACGCCTTTATAGAAGGTAGTCTGGAGGACTTGATCGACCCTTTTACGAGCTATAGCATCCAACGCGGGAGACTCCAAAAATTCTCTTATCGAGCTTAGTCGAGAGTCTTCTTTGCCACGCTGATAAGATAACTCGGAATCAGCCTTAGTTTGCGCGAGCTCCTCTTCAAGTTTCTTAACCTTCTCCTCGAGCAAGCTCTTCTCTTCCACGACCTTCACCAAGTCTTCCTCGACGGCCGGGGTATACTTGGCTTTCATGGACTCCAATTCTTTTTGGACGGAGATAAATTGATTGCGAAGTTGGGATTCTTCCTTGAGTAAGTCCCTATAAGCGATATGAACCCGATCGGACTCCTCTTCTAACATTGAGACACGATTCACCTCAGTAAGAAAGCAGTCCCCGATCTGCAAGAACAGGGTGGTTAGTATTTTGTTCCAAGACTTAAACAGTTACAACAAATGTAAAGGGATTTACCGTGTGATATGCTTTGGAGAATTGGCCTAATACGTCAAGGTCGCAATGGCCAAGAAGCTCCTCCTGGTCCTCGGCAAACCTCCCCGCCATGAAAATTTTGATCGCCTTGTCGTGCTCGTTCTCGCCGTTTGGGGTGCGATCACTTCGAATTGATCCCCTCTCGGGATAACCCGCTGCTCGGGAACCTCTAAGTTGATCTTCGATGAAGTCCACCATATCAGGCCTACTTCGACCAGAACGGGAAGAAAGGGGTGTTCGGTGGCGACCCCACAATCCGGTCCTCCTTTTAGCCTCGGGGGGTCCCTCGAGATCTTCCCGAGCTCGCCGATTGAAGATCTCTGTCCCTTTGAGCTTCTTCATGGTAAACATGTTGTATCCTAAGCCAGAAGAAGAAGAAGGACCAGCGTGGTGAGGAGGTGGTACCATTTGGATCGGCTCAGCATTCTCGGGCTCCCCTTCGTTTCCGATCTGGTCAGTCTGAGCCGAGCTTCCCCGAGGAGGGACGACAGTTCTAGGCTCCAGTCTAATTTGTCTCCTCGGCTGACCGGGCGTCTTTCTCGAGGTAGATGCTACAGTTTTACCGACTATGGAAGCTCGGTATTGCTCCACCATCGTACCTGAAGAAATAAAAATGATAAGTAATAAAATTCTCTGAAGAGCTTACTGTTACGGTCACTCGGGAAAGGCTATTATCCTTACTCAACGTTCGAGGGTCGTCAGCATCTGCTAGTCGATAGGTAGCTTGGCTGAGCCCAGCTTTCCGAAGAACGGGCTCTAGGACCAGGAAGGCCGACTGATACGGGTCGGAGCGCATCTCTCTGACGACATCGTCTTGAATGACCTTCTGAAGCTGACCTAACAGTTCTCGCTTTCCGTACACCCAGTCTCGCTCACCTGGCCATTTGTGTGGAACCATCTCCAAGCTTCCCTCGGAAGCCGGTACTTCAGGCCCTTTGATAAAGAAGAACTGTTTCTTCCAGTTGAGAGAATTGCTAGAAGTTATGGTCGATAAGACCGAATGATTTCAACGCTGGGAGAAATACACAAACCCAACATTCGAGGCGGAGGAAGTACTGATCTTGAAAAATTTCCAAAAACGCCGGAAATTAGCAGCTTGATCCTTGGCCTTCATCAAAACACTGAAAGCTATCAAGTACCCAATCGAGTTGGGAAGGATCTGTGCGGGAGACAGGGTGAATGCATCTAAAACCTGCTCGAGTAACGGGGCAAAAGGAATGCGCAACCCATAGTCAAACTGCTTAGCATAGAAAGCTTGACAGCCTGCTGGGGGCTTATTCACTCTTTGAGAGGAGGTTGGAATGACTAGCGAATAGCCCTCGGGAAGGAATTTACCTATCGCAGCTTTGAGGTTCGCCTCATCCTCTATGGGATCGTACGCACTGGAGATATCGTCGACCCGTTTCTCGATCTTCTGAGCTCGACCTGTGGCTTTGGACCTTTTCGTGACACCGGCTAGGTCGAGGATTCTCACACTACACCCGCCTCCGATCGAATATCTCATTATCTCGTGCTCATCCAGCACTACGGTCGAGTTATCCACATTATCGGAATAAGATTGTTCTCCATTTCCGCCTCCCTCGCTATTGGCCTCGGTGTTCTGTTCCGCATCACCTCCGTGCTCGGAATCCTGCTGACCGGATGTCCCCTCTTCAGTGTTTGGCTCCAAAGCACGCTCTATTTGATCAACGATTCTACGCGTCTCTTCAGAGGAGTGTTCTGCAGTTTTGTAGTCATTAATGAGTTCGCCTGTGGATCCTAGGTCGGAATCCGATTGTGTAGGATTATTGATTTGAATTTCTGGGTTCTCGGGAATAGACATGATGGTAAAGGTTTATTGCAACGATCGACGAAAAAGGATACTATTTATCGGCCTAAATGCTTCGATCTGCAGTAAAATTGGAAAAACGTACTCATATTTCCAAGTCAACGTATATATATACAGGTTAAAAGGGTAAATTGCAAATTCAACCCCGAGTAACCGCGACGGTTAAGCTCCCGCTTAGTAAAATTGAGGGTCATTTCCCATTAATAGCACCTATGGTCCTCCAAGTCTCAGAAATAGATATTTCGAGTCAGGAAGATAAGATTAAACTACGTTTTCTTCCGAGGATATGCACTCTTTTTCCCTTCGCTCGGTTTTTATCCCCCTGGGTTTTTCCGAGTAAGGTTTTTAACGAGGCATATCCGACTCAAGATTGTTCAAGACTTGATCTCTATTATTTATTTTCTCCGAACTTCGGATACTGTAATCTCATCGAAGTAAAATATTCTGATCGAGAAATCCGCCCTCCTGTGGTTTGAAACATCTCGCCTTTCCAAGGCCCATCCAGAAAAAATATGCGCTCTTTTTCCCTAGCTCGGATTTTGTCTCACTGGGTTTTTCCGAGTAAGGTTTTTAATGAGGCATATCAAAATCTCATGATACAATGCTGTGTTTACTTCTCAAAGCTTCAGCTTCGCTTATGCTCGAGAAGTGGGGGAGTATTGATGAGGGGTATTTCACATACGCCGTTTTAGGAAGTACCTATGCTCGAGATCGATCTCTTCCCCGACCAGGAATGGTACTCTCGACCAGAAGAACCTGGTTTTTCGATCAAGTCAGATTGATAGTACAGGATCTACTCTCCGACCTGCTCACCGCCTCGGGATTACTGTGGGGCCGACCTACAACTTTGTACAGCTGGCCGAAAGGTATTCTCCTACGGACGGTCCAGCTAGCTCATTACTGTTCCTATAAATACGCGGCGCATTTATGACATTAGGGGACGGCACTACTTCCAAGAAAGGCCCTAAGCTCGGACTTACTGTTCGGATTAGGAATCAGCTTGTTTATTCATTGTATTTACTTTCCTAGTTGTACGACATCCTGTAATGCTCGAGTAGACCCATTTTGTAATCTGAACTCGATATTTGATAGTGATATATAAGATTTACGCACTCTATACACTTATTGTTTTGCTCGACTTTCCTTACTTGATACGAACGAAACACAGCATAATCACCTTTATTTGGGCCTTTTTGTGCCAATGTAATAGATTAGGGCTTTACATTAAATAGTTTAGGATGGAGGCCCATTACATTCAAGAAGGAAGCCCAATGGAGAATGAAGGCCAAGTATGCTTGGTTATTAATGTAATAGCCTAGGCCTATTAAGAACCCATTAGATAGACCAATTGGGCCAACATTATTGGCTCAATGATGGCCCAAGCATAGGTGGCTCCCGATCGAAAACATATTGTGTTAGAAATGCATGCTAGGTTTATTTATTTATGTTTTATTTATTTATTGCTTCTATTATTTGGCTTGTATGGTGATGCACGCTAGAATATTAGAACGTAAATAAGATAATTCATAATCGAAGTGGTGATATCTCGAGAGAGTTTGCCTTAAACTTTCAAACCAGCAAATCCCCTCTTGAATTAAATATTAAGTCATATTGGATTAAAATAAAATGAAGTATTTATATAAATCCAAGCCTTCCATCAATAGGGACTAGCGTATGTTGTCTACTTATCGATTAAGGTGATCCAGAGTCTGGCACCCGAGGCAAAGAAAGGGGCAATACGTGAAATCTCTCGATTCTTGTTTATTAAATAAACTCGACAAGGATGGGGATTGGTCGGGACATGTATAATCGACCGATAACCAGTTACGGGGATTTCATGATCGGGCCCGTTGCTCATCGAGATTGATTGGGTTAGACTTAACGAGTAGTACCACTCATGATGTAGCAGTGCTAGATGAGTGCGAAAATCGAGGCAAAATAGCTTGAAGGTTGTGTAGGGACACAATTGGCAATAAGTATGCCTACCTGGGGAATTAGTTGTATGGCCACGAGTCGTGGGTGCAATTAATGTCCGCTGGGACGTCAAGACCTACTAGGAAATAGGATTCCCAAACAATTGAAGGGGTTATTGTTTCGATAAAATAGTGGGAGAACTTTTACGATAGAAAGTCCAACCTTCGTAGATTATAAGTATTATTCATTAACTAGTCCTCTGTATATTTGTCTTCTCTTTAAAAATAGATATGAAGATATCTATAATTATCCATTTTTTACTATTTTTCCTCGACTTGTAAAATAACTGGATCAAAATATCGACTGGCTTAGAAACTTGAGGATTGTCCTCAATTCCGAAAGTCGGAATCATGTTCTTAATAACTAGCCTATGCCTGATGCACTTCCGAGATGAGTCTAAAAGGAGGAACGAATCACCTGTAGGGTATGGGAATATTAATAATCGTTTCCTCATATAAGGACGAGTCTCAAAAGTGGAACGAATCACCTATAGGGTATGGGAATCTTAGCGATCGTTTCCTCATATAAGCATCAAGATTGAACGAGCTAAAGAAGCGACATAGGAGTATGTCTGAAGCTTCTAAAACAAACCTCCACTTCAAAAGCTTGTTTTGAGGAGCAGTTTCGAATCGTTTGATTCGAGACCACTAAGGAGCTGTTTTAAAACTCGAGAATAAGTGAAGGAGCTGATGTCAAAGTATCATTGTCCTTGTTTTTATCAATCTAGTTGAAAACTGGATCGATTAAACGTAGGCCTGCAAGTGATCTTATCATTGACCGCCATTTAAATTCTCCTCCCGCTCATTCAAAAGATTCGTGAAATACTCTGATCTTATTTGATAAGTTGATCACATTTCATGAATTAACCAAAGTATTGGTAAAAGGCAAATAGGATAAACCTGTCATGATCGTTTACACTTCATGGACTGCAAAGTCAAAGAAGAGTAATATGAAGAAGAAGTTGTTCTCTTCTAAAATCGACCATAAAGGTAGTCGAAAGAACGCAAGTAGTCTAAAAGTCGAATTATCCCACTGAATCTTAGAAAGGCACTGATTAGTTTAATTGATTAGAAGGTCTAATTAATTAAGCAACGTTTCAATTAAAGGGTTAATTGAAAAATGAGATGAATCAATTAAAGAGTTAATTGAAAGGAAGCAAATTAATTGAATTAAACCGTTAACTCAATTCTATTGAGTTAATGTGCTTAGTTCAATTAATACCAAGATAATAATCCACAACTTTGGCACGCTAGACTTGGACATATCTCCAAGAGTAGGATTCAAAAGTTGGTTTCTTCTAAGGCTCTTGAAATATAAAACTTAGATGAACTTCTAACCTGCGAATCCTGTCTCACAGGAAAGATGACCAAATCTCCCTTCACAGGGAATCAAAAGCAAACCAAATAACTTTGGATTTGATCCATACGATTGAATGTGGACCACTAAAGGTTAATGTAAGAAGAGATTACTCATACCTCGTACCTTTTTGGTAATGACTTTGGTCGTTAGTGATATATGTATCTAGTGAGATACAAATCCGAAAAACCTTTGAAAAGTTCAAAAAAATTTCGAAACGAAGTAGAGAATCAACAAGGGCATAGTATTATGGCCATTCGATCTGATCGAGGTGGCAAATACTTAAGTCAAGAGTTCCTCAATTATCTTACTGAGAATGGGATTCTCAAACAACAAACTCCTCCTATGACGCCTCAACTTATTGGAGTGTCTAAGAGAAGGAATCGAACATTGTTAGACATTGTTCAATCCATGTTGAGTTTTGTTAAGCTTCCTTATGCATTCTAGGGGTTGGTCCTCCTGGCTGCATCGAAGATACTGAGCAAAGTACCTTCAAAGTCCGTGCCTACAAAGCTTTACCAAGAAAGGTATGGCAAAATACCTCTGCACTTTTACTATTAAGTATGGAGATCTCCTGCCTAAGTTGGGAACTAGAAAGGAGATAAATTGGCTAGTAGATCCAATTTGTATATAATTGTGGGGTATCCAACGAAATCCATTGGATACCTGTTCCACGACAATGAGAAACAATCGTTTCTCCTAACTACCCGTTCCTCAGTTGATGAAATCCTCGTCAAAGGAAATAGGGAATGTCATGGAACTTGATGAAGTCCAAGATTTGGACCCATCCCCACAAACAGTGGGAGTTAATCCAGAAACTGCTAAACCGTCTAGTACACCAGTAATTCGTAGATCTGATCAAGTTCATGAAGAGCTTGAAAGATATGGTTTTACCATATACGAAGAAGCTACATTAGATGTAGTAGACGTGTATCATGGCAAGAGGCCATGCAACCCGAAATGGATTTCATGCATTCCAACAAGGTATGGACCTTGGTCGATCCACCCGAGGGATTTTATCCCTGTAAGTAGTGAATGGACCTTCAAGCTAGGAATAAATGGAGAGGTGTTGACCTCTAAGACTCGACTAGTGGTAAAAGGCTATTCACAAAGTTCTGGAACAGCCTTTGATGAAACCTTTTCTCCATTAGCAATGTCTGAATCCATTTAGATTCACGTTTGTTTTGATGAGACAGTCAAGGCTTTTGACTTCATCAAAAACGAATATGAACCTTGAGTGTACAAAAGGATTAGTGGGAGCTCTATGAAGCTCATATTTTATATGTCGATCACATTCTGCTTATCTGGGATGATATCGGAATGTTAGCGCAGACGAAAGCATGGTTATCCATGCAATTCTCCATGAAAGATTTGGGAGAGACATCTTGCGTATTGGGATACGTATCTATAGAGATAGATCGAAGAAGATGTTTGGACTCTCTAAATCTAAGTACATAGAAACAATACTGAAAAGATTTAGTATGGAAGAATCCAAGAGAGGATTGCTTCCAATGAGACACTGTATCTCTTTCTCCAAATCGATGTGCCCTACATCGAATGAGGATAAAGGAGAATGTCTCAAATACCTTATGTTTCGACAAAAGGTAGCATGTGGTATGCTATAATATGTACTAAGACCAGACGTAGAACTTGCTCAAGTGTCACGAGCAGTTACTAGTCAAACTCCGGTGAAGAGTACTGGACCACCGTAACAGATATCCTTAAGTTCTTGAGAAAGACTAAGGATTCGTTCTTGGTCTACGGTGGTAATGGAGAATTAAAACTCGAAGGATTTAATGATTCGAGTTTTCAGTCTGATGTGGATGAATATATATATCCAATTTTGGATACATATTTTGCCTTAATGGGGGTAGCGGTAAATTGGAAAGGTTCCAAGTTAAGCACCGTTGCCAACTCAACCATTGAAGTAGAACATATCGTAGCATCAGATGCAACAAAAGAAAGTGTTTGGATCAAAAAAGCTTCATCCAAAAGTTGGATGTAGTGCCTAGCATTGCGAAGCTCATGGTTACCTTCTGTGATAACAATGGAGCTATTGCTAAAGCAAAGGAATCGAGATCTCACCAGAAATCTAAACACAATGAGAGAAAAGTACCACTTGATTAGAGAGATCATTGGTAGAGTAGACGTACATAATGGATCACGTCGACTCAGAAGACAATCTAGCGGATCCACTAGTAAAGCCTTTGTCACGAAAAGAGTTCGAAGAACATCTTTGGAAGATGGGTCTTAGAAGCGTTTGTGATTGGCTTTAGGGCAAGTGGGAGATTGATAGGATAGTGCCCTGCAAGCCAATATATTTAGCTTGTATTAGGACTATCGTAATCTTTCTCTAGTATAAATGAATTAATACGCTCGTTTGTTTATAGTATGTAAATCAAACAATGGCCAACTTCATCTCTCGCGAATCACTTAAGCGATTGGATGGAATCCTAAGATCACATTCGACTATGGGACGATTCACTTCGGTATTGAGTGCAATCATGAAACAGTCTCTAAGGTCGTGATCTTAAAACATGTTCCAAGTCATAGATTCCGAACGAGACGGGGTATCGAAGGAATCGCAAAGACTTGTATAAATATGCATGATTCACATGGAGTGAATTTGTAGCGTTTCATGAGCAAGGCATTTGATGCTAGTGCATATGAGTAGGTGGTTCGATAGGGGATCGAATGCATCGAACGACCCGAACAGAGAAACCCATTGTGGAAGCGCATGACGCACATCGGCGATGGGATGTTTCTCAAACTTATAATAGTGTACGATTTAGTCCTTAGACTTGAGGTGCTAGGGCGAATTCGGTGCATGGGTGTGCGTACTTAGATTTAGGTGCCGATCACGTAGCCTGATCATTGTGAGCCTAAGTTGGGTGCGTATAGTCGTGTACGCGAATGGTTAGCATCAATATGGGATCTACCGACTCAACATAGTGTGTTGAGAGAATTTCCTATACGTTCTTAGATAATAGATTCCGAGAAACCTATGGCCATAGTTGGTGACGGATTTGGAAAGGGGTTTCCAAATTTAGCAGTCACACTGGAATCATTATCCGGAATTAGAAAGTATAGTTATCGAGATAATTAGAGGTGCCGATCAATTCACACACCCTAGGTCTCGATCGGGAAATTAAGTCGATAGAAGGACCGTATGTACATGGTACTTATAAGAGGTGAGGTTCACTGAGATCAATTCACCTGAAGTTGGGCCTCATGGGCTTGTGGCTAGACATCGACCATGAGGTGTGGGTACTCATGAATTAATAAGGAGATTAATTCTTGAGTGGTTAATTGAAGGTGTTCAATTAATCGGAGCGATTATAAGCTCATTAATTAAATCACGAAAGTCGTGGGCCCGCGGCCAATTGATGGTGAACCTAGAGGGTCACACACAATACAATTGGACTGCAACAAATCATATGAGGAAAGTTTGATTTAAAGAGTTAAATCAAAACTGAAGAATTAAAGTGTTAATTCTTAAAGAAGAAAAACTAATTAATTAAAGTGTTAATTAATAAGAGAGGAATTAATTTAGTTAATTAATTGGATTAATTAATTAAATGGGCTGAATTAATTAAAGGAGTTTAATTAATTAAAAGGTGGTCTATGTCCATTAGGAAACAAATAAAGGCCATAAGTAAATGGGCTTTAAGTTTCCTAGTTGGATTAGGTCAAAGCTAGGTCAAGAGTAATCTATAAATAAGGAGTAGGAGACTCCAAAAACCCTAGCCTCCATAAAGCCACGAAATTCCACCTAGGAATGTGTGCCGCCCCCTTCTCCAAGCTAGAGAGGCCGCCCCTCTCTCATCCAGATCTAGATCTGGTTTTCTTCTTCATTCTTCCTGCTTGATATCTCTTCCATCCTAGTTCTGAGCCTGAGGATTCAAGAGAGTTGCTTCAATCCAGTTGGTGTGGATACCGCTAGAGGCACAACACTTGGGGTGCTTCTCTCGAACCAAATCCTGCAGATCTGAAAGAAGACCGGAGAAAAATCACCACCGTTCCCGTGGTAAGGTTAAATCGCTAAACACCCTATGGATGTTTCGATTTATGTAAAAATCCTTTTCGTATGACTAGATGAATAAAGATTCTGCTTGGGTTGTTTTAAAAATTTTAAATTCCGCTGCTTTTAACGTTCTGACGTTACCAATAACCCAACACACAGTTCCCAAGTGATTGGCAGGCAACCTTTGTTTCCTTTGGCTGGCAAATTGATGCCTTAACTTATCGCACAACTCATCAAAAGAGAAGATAGAGTTCGGAGGTAACTTTCCGAACCAATCCAAAGCAATTCCTTCGAACGTGGTGACCATAATTTTGCAACAAAAATCTTCTGAATGCCCATACAAGTTCAACACATTTATGAAACTGTTAATATGTTCCCCCGGGTCGGAGGTTCCATTGTATCTTGGCAACCTGGTAGGGACGGTCTCCGTACCTCGAGCTTCTCTGATTTCTTGGCAAAAAGGTGAACATCGCATGATATTCGTACTCAACTCCTTGTCTTGCCCATGCTCGAGGAACACGGCCCCATCATCTTTGGCCTCAGTTCTTCGAGCCCTGACATCTGCGGGTCGGGTTTCCTTTACGAACATCTCCTTTCTTAACTCCTTCACAACTCTTTCCTGCACAATCTTTTCCAAGTCAGCCTCGGTCACTTTTCTGTAGACCGGTTTTTTGGACCTATCCGCGGCTTCTGGTTGACTTTCCCCGACCACGGAATCTTCCAAGCCTTGGATGGTCCTAGAGGGTTGCCCTGAGCGGATAACGGCTCTAGCTCGAGGAGCTTTGGGTCGAACGTCGGACTGCTCACCCAAAGCGGATCGGCGAATACTTCCTTCCCTCTGCCTGTTGGAAACGGGACCCCGAGCAATAGGTTGATCGACTGGGGGCTGTTGACCAGGTGGAGATTCACGATCTGCTCTCTCCGTGTTCAGGAATTCTCTACACATTGTTTCGATAATAGAACGCAGATCGGCAACTGTCGTATGAATAGGTAAATCATTGGGAGGATCGAGCGGCGACACCTCAGACTGGCGGGCCGCTCGGGATTGGTTACTTGGTTCGTTGTTTACTGACTGCTGAGCTCCAACAGCTTGTGAAGGCTCGCCACGTTGGTACGTATATCTCCTAGTAGTAGGCATTTTTCGATCTAATACTCGAATAGGCCCCACGGTGGGTGCCAATTGATTAAGCTCTTTTTTGTTCGGGATAAATAAGGAAAGCCGAGCAAAGGAATAAATTTATCGAGCATGTAAATGATGTATATTAATATCAAGATTCGAATACAAGTTACAAAATAGGTCTATTAGAGCATTACAGGATGCCGTACCACTAGCTAAATGAATACAATGAAAAGCAAGCTAAAGCCTATTCCGAGCTCTAAGTCCGAGCAGGAGTGTTTCTTGGGAATTGTGTCGTCCCCTGATGTCATAAATGCGCCCCGTATATATAGGAACAGTATTGAGCTAGGTAAACCCTCCACATGGGAATACGTCTCGCCAGCTGTCCAGTACTGGGGGTCGGCCCCACAGTAATTTCGAGGAAACCAGGAGGTCGAAAAGAAGATCGAAGTACTGGATCTAGTGCTATCAATCTGGCTCGATCCGAAATGGCCCTTCAGGTCGGAGAAATGCCATCATGGTCGGGATATAGGTCGACCTCGAGCAGAGGTATTTCCTAAGATGAAGCATGCCAGATATCCCTCATCAGCTTGCTAAGCTTCGATTACTTAGCTGATGACTTTTGGAAATCATCAAAACCTCCCTTCACTTCTTTATGTTAATCCAACAATTTCCCCCTTTTTGATGATGACAAAACTTCAGCTAAGTACCTGTAACTAAACTAAAGTTAAGTCTTCACACAAAATTTCTGAGATAGAAATTGAGTTGGAATTTGTAATATTTATTGATTTAGAACTTGTTACATCAGATTACTGATAGGATAGTGCCCAGCAAGCCAATTCTCTTTAGCTTGTAATAGGACTATTCTGTAATAAACAATCTTTGATTTTTATGAATAATACGCACGTTTATTTATAACTGTATAGAATAAACAATGGCCATATTCATCTCTCGCGAATACATTTAAGCGATTGGATGAAATCCTTAGATCACATTCGACTATGGGACGATTCACTTCGGTATTGAGTGCAATCATGAAACAGTCTCTAAGGTCGTGATCTTAAAACCCGTTCCAAGTCATAGATTCCGAACGAGACGGGGTATCGAAGGAATCGCCAAGACTTGTACGAATATGCATGATTCACATGGAGTGAATTTGTAGAGTTTCATGAACAAGACATTTGATGTCAGTGCATATGACTAGGTGGTTCGATAGGGGATCGAACGCATCGAACGACCCGAACAGAGAATCCCATTGTGGAAGCGCATGACGCATATCGGTGATGGGACGTTTCTCAAGACTTATAATAGTGTACGATTTAGTCCTTAGACTTGAGGTGCTAGGGCGAATTCGGTGCATAGGTATATGTACTTAGATTTAGGTACTGGTCACGTAGTCTGACCATAATGTGCCTAAGTTGGGTGCCTATAGTTGTGTACGCGAATGGTTAGTACCAAGATGGAATCTACCGACTCATCGTAATGGATGAGAGAATTTCCTATACGATTCTTAGATAATAGATCCTAGAAACCCGTGGCCACGGTCAGTGACGGATTTGGAAAGGGGTTTCCAAATTTAGCAGTCACACTGGATTATTATCCCGAATTAGAAAGTATAGTTATTGAGATAATTAGAGGTGCCGATCAATTCACACACCCTAGGTCTCAATCGGGAAATTAAGTCGATAGAAGGACCGTATGTACATGGCAGTTATAAGAGGTGAGGTTCACAAATATCAATTCACCTGAAGTTGGGCTTCATGGGCTTGTGGCTAGACATCGACCATGAAGTGTGGGTACTCCTGTATTAATAAGGGAGATTAATTCTGGAGTGGTCAATTAAAAGGGTTTAATTGATCGGAGCATTTAATTGCTCATAAATTAAATCACGAAGGGTTCGTGGGCCTGCTGCCAATTGATGGTGAACCTAGAGGGTCACACACAATACAATTGGACAGTGACAGTCAAAGAAGGAAATATTTGATTTAAGGGAGTTAAATCAATTAAATGAATTAAAGTGTTAATTCAATTGGAAGGATAATTAATTAGATGGTCTAATTAATTAAATATTAATTAAAGTGTTAATTAATTGAGAGATATTAATTAATTGGATTAATTGGGCTGATTTAATTAATGGTTAATTAAATTAAGTTGCAAGACATGGGCCTTTAATTAAAAGCCCAGAAGAAGTCTTGCAAGACATAGGTGGGGCGATTTTTAGCTAGGGATAAGATGGAAGAGTTTGTTTCCATGTGAAACAAAGGAGGATCTAAGAAGATATATGAGTATATCTTATTTCCTTATGAGATAAGGAAGAGATCTTTAAGAGATATCTACAAAGAGAAGATTTCTTCTCTTATAAATAGATATCTCCTCACAACTCTTCCACATGCTTAACAGTTAACACTTTAAAGAGCTGAAAATTAAACCCTAGCCGCCCCCTACACCCTAGCCGCCCCCTTGCAGTGCCGCCGCCCTCTCTCTCTCTATCTTCCATAGCTGGATCTAGATCTGATTCTAGATTTGTTCTTCCTCCATTGACAACCTTCTATCTCTAGTTCGTAGCCTGTGAATAGAAGGTGTTGCTACCATCCAATTGGTGTGGATACACTCTGGAGGTGAGACAATTGGATCACTCGTTGTGAATCAACAAAAGCCGGAGATTGACGCCACCTTGCTTGCAGTGAGGTATATCGCATATCTCCTTCTTTATTCTATTGTAGATTTGTTTGATTCAACCTTTTCGCATACATAAGGTGGAAATATATCTTGGGTCTGCTGGGGTGCCTCGGAAAAATTTTAAATTCCGCACTCTCGTTGTTTTGACAACCAGGGCATTCCCAACAATTACAAGAATTGAAAAAGTTAAAAAAAAATTTACAAAGTGATAAAGAGAAGTAAATTAGTCTTCTTCTTCTTCATCATCTTCACTTTCACCACTAGAGAAAGTTAGAACTAGTTTCTTGGCTTTATCAGCAGCCTCAATTCTAGCTCTTATTTACTCTATCTTTTTTGTCTTTCTGAATGGATCTAGCTGTTCTTCAGCAGAATCGTTAGAAGCAGCAATCCTCTTGTCTTCATTAGCCGAATCCTTAGGTTCTTCTTCTTCAGCTTTATCATCAACATCTTCAGTAGCTTCAACTTCATCAGCAGCCTTAGTATCTTCAGTAGGCTTATTTGTTGCCTCTTCAAAACTTTGAACTACTTCAGTAACTTCAGCAGTAACATTCTTCTTGTTGGCAGATTCCTCTTCCCCCTTTTTGTCATCATCAGCAGGGTCGAGTGTCTCAGCGTGAACATGAGTAATATTGACTGCATTGCATAGCAATCTGATGTTGTGATACATTGCAGACAGTTGTAGTGCTTGTTGTTTTTTTATTAACCATCAGTACTCAAGCTTGATCATTCAGATAGTCCAGGTTGTGATGGAGAGTTGTAACCTCTGCACCTATCTGATTGATACTTTCACAGAAGCCTTGAATTAGATTTGTTGTCTTTTCTTCACTAGACTCTGTAGCATTAACAAATACTTGGTTAACCTGTTGGATTTTATTGGGGTACGATTGTCATATAACAACAGTGCGGAATTAATTTTTTTTTTCATACAAACCCAGTGCCCAAGGATATTCATCTAACTCATACGAATAGGTTGAAACAAATACAACAATTGCATAAGAAAAACAAGGGGGGTAATCGACAATTACCTCACCACAGGCAAGTGGTGATTTTTCTCCGATCTTCTCTTTGTTCACTAGAGCACCCCAAGTGTTGTGCCTCTAGAGTAGTCCACACCAGGAGGATGATAGCAACACCTTCAAACCAGAGGCTTAGAACTAGGAGAGAAGGTTTGTCAATGGAGGAACTGGATCCAGATCCAGATCTAGATGAAGAAGAGAACAAAAGAGAGAGGGGGCGGCTAGGGCTAGAGGGGGGTGGCCAGGGTTAGCCTTTTTTTATTGTTAGTTTTGAGTCTCCTCTAGACTCCTTTTTATAAGCCCTCTTCAAGCCCCTTATGTGCAAGACTTCTTACGGGCCATAAATTAAAATGGCTCATGTCTTACTTTAATTTAATTAACTCCTTAATTAAACTGGCCCAATTAATCTAATTAATTTTCTCTCTTTATTATTAATTAACTCTTTAATTAATTAGACCATCTAATTAAATATTTCTCTTATTGAATTAACTCTTTAATTCATTCGTCGATTTAATTCCTTTAAATCAAACATTTCCTTAACAGACTGTCACTGTCCAACTGTATTGTGTGTGACCCTCTAGGTTCACCATCAATTGGCCGTAGGCCCACGACTTTCGTGATTTAATTAATGAGCAATTAATATTCAATTAATTGCTCCGATCAATTAAACCCTTTTAATTGATAACTCCAGAATTAATCTCCCATTAATTCAGGAGTACCCACACCTCATGGTTGATGTCTAGACACAAGCCCATGAGCCCCAACTTCAGGTGAATTGATATTAGTGAACCTCACCTCTTATAAGTGCCATGTACATACGGTCCCTCTAACGACCGATTTCCCGATCGAGACCTAGGGTATGTGAATTGATCGGCACCTCTAATTATCTCGATTCTGTACTTTCTAATTTCGGATAATAATTCCAGTGTGACTGCTAAATTTGGAAACCCCTTTCCAAATCTGTCACCGACCATGGCCATGGGTTTCTCGGAATCTATTATCTAAGAATGTACAGGAAATTCCCTCATCCATTACAATGAGTCGGTAGATCCCATATTGATGCTAACCATCCGCGCATACGACTATACGTACCCAAAGTAGGAGCACAATGGTCAGGCTACGTGGTCGGCTCCTAAATCAAAGTACTCACACCGGTATACTGAATTCGGCCTAGCACCTCAAGTCTAAGGACTAAATCGTACACTATTATAAGTCTTGAGAAACATCCCATCCCCGATATGCGTTATGCACTTTCCTCAATGGGTTTCTCTGTTCGGGTCATTCATTGCGTTCGATCCCACATCGAACCACCTAGTCATATGCACTGACATCAAATGTCTTGTTCATGAAACTCTACAAATTCACTCCATGTGAATCATGCATAATCATACAAATCTTGACAATTCCTTCGATACCCCGTCTTGACAGGAATCTATGACTTGGAACAATTTTAAGATCACGACCTTAGAGACTGTTTCATGATTGCACTCAAACTGAAGTGAATCGCCCCATAGTCATAAGTGATCTTAGAGTTTCAACCAATCGCTTAAACGTATTTGCGAAAGATGAAGATGGCCATTAGTTTATCTTATACACGAAATAAATAAACTTTGCGTATTAATTATAAAATCAAAGATTTGTCCAACATAGAATAGTCCTATTACAAGCTATTGTGTTGGCTTGCTGGGCACTATCCTATCATAACCTTCATCCAGTCAGTCTCATTCTTCTGAAGGGTTTCACTGATTTGTTGAATATCAGTCTTCATACCACTAACTTGATTAGTCAAGGTAACTAGGCCTTCTTTTAACATTACAGAACTATCAGTAGGCTGGGGAATGCTTTGGATAGTGCTCTGAACAAGTCTGGAAGCATCTTCTTCAAACTTTTGCAACAGCTCCTTGTTCTTTTCCTCCATCTCCTTCATTTTATTTTCAATCAATGTCTTCATGGACTCCATGATTGTTGATTGAACACTTTCAGTTGAGTTGGTAGGAATGAAACTTCCTTTCTTTGTAGGAGTAACTTCAGCTTTCCAGGTAATAGTTAAAGGCTCCTTTTCAGTGATGACTGCATCCAATGGAACTTGAGGATCAGCAATGAGTAGTTCTTCAAATGAGTCCTTCACTTATTGGTTTAGATCAGCACAAACATCTGTAACATGAATAAAATCAACACCATCAGTAGACACGATTGTTTTTTGATGAATAAAATCTGCAGGTACAAATGGCGAAGTCGTCTGATGTAGTTGACAGGTTCTTGGAATTTGTTGATTTCTGAACCAAAAGCAATATGCTGTAGACTTGGCAGGTTTGGTAGATCACTTGATGTTCCTTGTCCATATCTTGATCTTTCCACCCACTTATCCAAGGTTACGCAGACTGCTATCTTCACAGCTCTTTATGCGAAGTCTTCACCCCTCTTGGGTCTATTTGGCATTGATTCTCGCAGTGCTGTGGATTCCTTTTGTACAATGAGCTTCACGTACTCATGTACTCTGTCATGAAAGAAATCAGAGTCCAAAGCTTGTTGAATGTCATTGGTTTGCAGCCAATTCAGCACCCAACGTTCTTCAGCAGCAGCCTCATTCCAGGCTCTTTGAAAGAATTCTTCACTTGTTTTGTTTACTCTGTAGTTCCTCCAGCGATTATATCTGATCTTTCTGCTAGGAACATACTCTTTGATTGCAAAAGTGTGTTGTACCTTTCCATTTCTTCCTCAAACCTTGCAAAAATAGCAGGTTCACTTTTCACAATCTCAAGTGCTCTTTTTACTTCTTTCTTTTTCTTTGGCACAGGTTCAGGACGAGGTAAAACAAAGTTTGCTTCCTTGGGATCACCAATAACTATACCACCGCTTCTTCTTGGGCCATGAGCATCTACCTTGCTTGCCTCAAGAGCTTTTGCTAAGTATGCTGCTTCTTTAACAACTAACTCTGCATCAGTCAAGTTCTTGACTTCTGCTTCAACTTTGTTGGCTTCAAGAGCTGACTTGAGCTCAGCTTCATCTTTCTTTCTTTGCTCACCCTCTTCTCGCTTGTTCTTGTGGTATCTTGGTATCTTAGCCTTACCAGTTCTCTTCTTTCTGGCGGCTGGTGTTTCAGCAGACTTGTCTGTTGGAATAGTAGTATGATCAACTTGAGGTGCAGATACCTCAGTTGTCGTCTGATTTGTAGGATCAGACTCCTTTACTGATTCTGCTGGTCTCTCAGCAGACTGAGGGTCTTCCCTTACTTGCTCAGAAAAAGTTACATGATGTTCTGCTAAGATTATCCTTTTTCTGGCAGTTGCCTTTGTGTGAACAAGTTTTGTGGCAGCAGTATCTTTGATTGCACTTCTTGTTCATTTTTAGATGGTTTCAGAAGGTACTCCTTCTGAAATAGTTCTTTCAGGAGAGTCCTCTAAAGGCATTGCATCAATATCCCTAGCAACTTCAGGGATAATGTTATCAGCAAGATCAACTGTTCTGGCTTCAACAGTAGTGTTAGCTACTGTTTGAACAGCATTCTCAGCAGCCTTAACATCAGCCTTTGTTTTCTTTGCCTTAATAGCAGGCTCCTTAGCTTCAACAACTTTTTTTTCCTATTGTTTCTCTGCTTTGGTGGCTTCATAAACTTTAACTTATTTCTCTCTATGAATGACTTTCCCCTCAGTCATTCCACAGCCCAAGCTCATCAGCAGATGACTTAAGAAGATCTTGTGGTGATAGTGTCCTGATTCCTTGTGATACGCCATCACATAAAACACATAAACAGCCCAGTTTACTTTCATTCCATAGTAAACTGCCATAATTGAGTGCATCCTTCTTTTAGGTAATCAATCAAGTGCACTGGTGCAATTTTCAATGATTTGGGCAAACAAATCAGCCATCCTTTGAAATTCGTCAATCAGTTGAGTCTTCTTGACTGAACCGGTGAGAATTTCACCCTTCTTAGCAGCAATCTTCCAGAAATCCTTTTCCAAAGGGGTAGCCAACACTGATAAATCAGTAGCTCCTTCTTCGTCAAGCCATATTTTTCACTTAACACAGCTGGAGTGATACAGATATCCTTCCCTCCAACTTTGGCTTTAATTTCCAGTTTCTCGAAATTAACCTTTGCACTAGCATAGAATTCATGAACCTCTAGACTGAACACCATTGGTTCATGTGCTTCCATGTAGTTTACAAGTGATGAGGCTTTGAATTTACCATAATCTCCTTCATGAGTTTCGTACCAGTAGCGTGATACATCTCATAATTGAGATACCTTCCTTCAGCATTAGCAGCAGCTTTGGAACCCATGATATCTGTGGAAATTAGTGTAGATTGCAAGAGAAATCTCACAAGAAAACAGAGAAGATTAGTAGTTCTTGCGAGTTAGAAAATTTGAGGTACGTAAAGTCACTCTTGTGATCATATCTGGATTTATAGGGTTGGGAAATTTTCGGTTCTCGTGTTATCCGCCTACCGTTAGATCTGTATCTGTCAGTTACGATCATGTGTGCGCAATTACGGATTTCAAATTTTATAAATATTGTCAAACTAGGCAGGAAAAAGAAACGTCCCTAGTCCTTTACTTACAAAAGCATGTTTTAGATAAAGCGTTTTTAACACAATCCTCTTATAAATAATCAGATGAGTAGAATTATACTTATCTGACAGATGACTTGTCTGATACAATATATCACTAGTGAAAGCCAATAGCTAGTGATCTTCCTTTGCTATTTGTCAATCCAGCAAGATAAATAATCTTCAGTTCTTCAAGAATTAAGAACAAATCTTCTGATAAAGCAACTCTAACTAACTGTCATTGAAGATTTCATCTTTTAATCAGGAGTACCGCTAGTCTTACATGTTCCCCCTGAGTTCAAGAATCTATCAGTCAACTAGTCTGTTGAGAGTCAGTCTTCTTTAAGAATACTGATTATACCGTTTTTCGTTCGTGCTCAATAAGGAAAGCGGGGTAAAATAATATATGAATCGAACGTATGAAAACTGTATATTAATATTGATGTTCGACTACAAATTGCAAAGCGGGTCTACCCGAGCGTTACTGGATGTCGTACTATCTAGGAAAGTGAATACAAAGAATAATATACTGGTTCCTAATCCAAACAGTGGGTCCGAGCAGAAGGAATATCTTGGAAGTTGTGCCCCCCCCTGATGTCATAAATGCGCCGCGTATTTATAGGAACAGTAATGAGCTAGCTAGACCATCCGTAGGAGAATAGCTCTCGGCCAGCTGTGTAAAGCTGTAGGTCGGTCCCACAGTAATTCCGAGGAGACGAGTAGATCGGGAAGAAGGTCGGAGTACTTGATCTAGAGCTATCAATCTGGCTTGATCGGAAAACCATGTTCTTCAGGTCGGAGAATACCATTCTGGTCGGGATCGAGGCTGACCTCGAGCAGAAGGTATTTCCTAAAGTGGCGTATGCAAAATACCCCTCATTAATACTCCCCCACTTCTCGAGCGTAAGTGAAGCTGAAGCTCGGGGAAGTAAACACAGCATCACGGCGAAAGACTTTGATTTCTTGATGTTGCAGATATGCCTCGTTAAAAACCTAGTCCGGAAAAACCCAGTGGGACAAAATCCGAGCTAGGGAAAAAGAGTGCACATCTTCTTTGGAGGGGCCTCGGAATACCGAATCGCCCCAAAAATAGAAGGGTGAAGTTTTTGACCTGAGAGATTCACTTCGATGATTCACCAGGAGCTGCTATATTTGAAGTTCGGAGAAATAGATAGTAGAGAACAGGCCTTGGATAGTCTTGAGTCGGATATGCCTCGTTAAAAACCTTACTCGAAAAAACCCTGTGGGATAAAAACCGAGCGAAGGGAAAAAGAGTGCATATTTTATCCTGCTGACTCGAAAATACTCATTTCTGAAGCTTGGAGGACCATAATTGCTATTAACAAAAGATAATCTTCACTTTTACTGAGTGGGAGCTTAACCGTCGCGGTTACTCGGGGTTGAATTTGCAATTTACCCTTTTAACCTTTATATATACGTTGACTTAGAAAAGACGAGTACGTCTTTCATACTTATTACAGATCGGAGCGTTCTGATCGATAAAGAGTACCCTTCTTTTATTGACCGTCACAATAAGCATCTTTCATCATGTCTACTTCCGGAAACCCAGAAATTCAAACTAATAACCCTACACGATCGGATTCCGAGCTAGGATCCACTGGCGAACTTATTAATGACTACAAGAATGCTGAAAATTCTTCTGAAGAGACGAATATGATCGTCAATCAAATAGAGAATGCCTTGGAGCCAAACACTGAAGAGGGAACATCCGGTCGACAGGGTTCCGAGCACGACGGTGATGCGGAACAAAATGCCGAGGCCGACAGTGAGGAGAGTGGAGATGGAGAAAAAGCTGACTCCGACCATGAGAATAGCTTGACTGTACCGTTTGATAAGCATGAGATAATGAGGTATCAAATCGGGGGCGGGTGCAGTGTGCGAATCCTCGACCTAGCCGGTGTCGCGAAAAAGTCCAAAGCCACAGGTCGGGCTCAGAAGACCGAGAAACGGGTCGACGACATCTCAAGTGCGTATGATCCAAAAGAGCACGAGGCAAACCTTAAAGCTATGATAGGTAAATTCCTTCCCGAGGGTTACTCGCTAATCATTCCGACCCCCTCTCAGAGAGTGAATAAGCCCCCAGCAGGATGTCAATCTTTCTACGCTAAGCAATTTGACTATGGGTTGCGCATTCCTTTTGCCCCCCTACTCGAGCAAGTTTTAGATGCATTCAGCCTGGCTCCCGCATAGATCCTTCCCAATTCGATTGGGTACTTGATAGCTTTTAGCGTTTTGATGAAGGCCAAGAACCAAGCCGCTAATTTCCGACGCTTCTGGCAATTCTTCAAGATCAGTACCTCCTCCGCTTCGAACGCTGGGTTTGTGTATTTCTCCCAGCGTTCGAATCATTCGGTCTTATCGACCATAACTTCTAGCAATTCTCTCGACTGGAAGAAACAGTTCTTCTTTATCAAGGGACCTGAAGTACCGGCCTCTGAGGGAAGCTCGGAGATGGTTCCATACAAATGGCCAGGTGAGCGTGAATGGGTGTACGGAAAACGAGAATTGTTAGGCCAGCTTGCGAAGGTTATCCCAGACGATCTGGTTAAAGAGATGTGTTCCGATTTGTATCAGTCGGCTTTCCTTATTTTGGAGCCTGTCCTTCGAAAAGCTGGACTCAGCCGAGCTACCTATCGACTAGCAGATGCTGAAGACCCTCGAACGTTGAGTAAGAAAAACAGCTTTTTCCCGAGTGACCTTGATAGTAAGCTTTTCAGCGAATTTCATTACTTAACATTTCATTCCTTTATTTCTTCAGGGACAATGGTGGAGCAATACCGAGCTTCCATAGTCGGTAAAACTGTAGCATCTACCTCGAGGAAAATGCCCGGTCAACCGAGGAGGCAAACTAGACCGGAGCCCAGAACTGCCGTCCCTCCTCGGGGAAGCTCGGCTCGGACTGATCAGATCGGAAACGAAGAGGAGCCCGAGAATGCTGAGCCGATCCAAATGGTACCACCTCCTCATCAAGCTGGTCCTTCTTCTTCTTCTGGCTTAGGATACAGTATGTTTACCATGAAGAAACTCAAAGGGACAGAGATCTCCAATCGGCGAGCTCGGGAAGATCTCGAGGGACCCCCCGAGGCTAAAAGGAGGACCAGATTGTGGGGTCGACACCGAACACCTCTTTCTTCCCGTTCTGGTCAAAGAAGGCCTGATATGGTGGACTTCATCGAAGATCAACTAAGAGGTTCCCGAGCAGCGGGTTATCCCGAGAGGGGATCAATTCGAAGTGATCGCACCCCAACTGGTGAGAACGAGCACGACAAGGCGATCAAGATCTTCATGGCGGGGAGATTTGCCGAGGACCAGGAGGAGCTTCTTGGCCATTGCGACCTTGACGTATTAGGCCAATTCTCCAAAGCATATCACACGGTAGATCCCTTTTCATTCGTTGTAGCTGTTTAAGTCTTGGAATAGAATACTAACTACCCTGTTCTTGCAGATCGGGGACTGCTTTCTCACTGAGGTGAACCGTACCTCCATGTTAGAAGAGGAGTCCGATCGGGTTCATATCGCTTATAGGGACTTGCTCAAGGAAGAGTCCCAACTGCGCAATCAATTTTCCTCCGTCCAAGCAGAATTGGAGTCCATGAAAGCCAAATATACCCCTGCCGTCGAGGAAGACTTGGTGAAGGTCGTGGAAGAGAAGAGCTTGCTCGAGGAGAAAGTTAGGAAACTTGAAGAGGAGCTCGTGCAAACTAAGGCTGATTCCGAGTTATCTTATCAGCGGGGCAAAGAAGACTCTCGCCTAAGCTCGATAAGAGAATTTTTAGATTCTCCCGCGTTGGATGCCATAGCTCGAAGGAGGGTCGGCGAAATCCTTCAAACTACCTTTTTCAAAGGGGTTCAACAGTTGGCCGCAGCAAAGGTTATTCCCGACAAAATGACGGAGTATATAAAGCACATGGATATCATGAAAAATTCTCGCGGGGAAGACTATCGAACCGCGTCCTCGAGCTCGGCCAACTGGGAAAAACACGAGTTCGCTCCGTTTGTGGAAGAGTTCGGAGTTCCAATGCCCAATCCTGACTTGATGGACTTGGATACATCCAGCGCGAGCTCGAGTTCAGATGGCTCCGATGAGGAAAATACCCAAGACAGTTCCGGAGAGGAAGATCGAGATTCTTCTGATGATGGGGATGATCGAGAAGCTTCTGGAGATAATGACGTCGACGTCGAGGGTGACTCCGAGGGTGAGGGCAAAGAGGAGCAGTCAAACCCTTAGATTTCTTGTAATAGATTGTAGGATCCTTTATTATATGCATTGTAATTATTTCGATCATCTATAAAATCTGCTTTTTCTGTTAAGTTCTCTGAGTCCTCTCATCAGTAATTTATTATATTGCTCAACTAGACAAAAGTCTTTGTGAGCCATAAGGTTCATAAAAAGAACGTCGATATCGAGCATTTTCGTGCATGTGAATCACTTAGTAGGCACGGTATCAAAACAATCGACCTTTTTAAATGGGCACGGAAATCTTGAAATTCGCGACTGTTGGGCTCCCAAAAAGGCAACGTTCCTTTCTCTTATAAATAGAAGGCAGTTTAAGATTTGTATCACTGAAATTATAATTCACTCTTCGTCGGAGCTAATCGATCGATAAAATAAACCGAACTCTCTTCTCCATTAGAAATATACAGATCATGGAAGGCCTGGTGAACTCCAAACTTGATCCCAAACTATTGTTGAAGGTCAAAAAGGAGAAAGGTCCAAAGTCCAAAATTAGAGAATCTAAATCCTCCTCGGACGTAGGAAAATCCTCTAAGAGCGACCGCGGGAAGCGCAAGATCGATTCTCCTTCGAATGTGGTCAACGAGCAAACTGAAGCCCCTAAAGGTAATCTTGGCAAAGCTGAGACCAAGCCTTTGCCCAACCCGTCACCCGCTCGGATCGAGGACAAAGCAGTTATACCAATTTCGGACTCTCCTCCTAGGTCTAAGGACAGCTCGGTGGTGAACAAGCAAAGCTCTGAGTCTGCTTTGATAAAAAATCCGGTCGTTGACGATCTGACTCCAACCTCAATTCTGATTCAGATGACGGGGGCGAACCAGACATTGGCTGGTAGTGTCTTGGCTCTGGAGGCAAATAAGGACATTGTGGTCGAGCCTCCTAATAAGAAGGTCAAAATAAATGACCCTCCCGTCGATCAGAGGAAGACTCCCTCATCGGGTGGGAACCCAGAGCCCCAAAACTCTGTCCCCAACGTTGCTCGGACGCTTAGTGCCTTTTTTGAAGAGGTGAAAAGTAAGGCCATGGCCGAACCAGAAGGGAAAAATGCGAATGAAACGGCGCGATCGAGCACAGATCTGCTTTTTCAAGTAAGTGTCCTCTCTCTTTTTTTTTTTTTTTTTTTTTTTTTTTTTTTTTTTTTTTACTAAATAACTTTTTGTCCATTTAAGGTCGGACAACAGTTATTTACCCTCGGGCTGCAAGTCGAGCAAGAAGCCGAACAGCGTGCGAAGGTTATCCTCGAGCTGGAGGAAAAGAAGGTTGCATTATCAAGGTCCCTTGAAGAAGCCAGAGCCATCGAGCTGAAATTGGCCTCCGAGACGGAGAAAGCTGTGAAGGAGAAAGAGAGCCAGGTTCACGGGGAGTTGAGCAAGGAGTTGGACAGGCTGAAGTCACTCGTCGAGCAGGAGAAGAAAAGCGCCGAGCAGCGGGAGAAAGATGCCTATCAAAAAGATTATGAGGCCGGGTATGAGGCCCGCAATGTTGAAGTCCGCAAGCTTCTGTTCGAGAAAAGCGTCTAGAGATTTCTTCTTTTGCTCAGCTGAATGTTGTACTTTACATTTCTTCCTTTTGTACTTGTTTTTCCTGTTGGAATAATAAACTTTTTTCTTCCTGCTAATCGATGGTGTTTTGTGTTCTGATGAAGTGATTTACTGTATAAACAATTTATACTCGAGTTAAGAGTAAACAATCAAGTTGCATTCTTAGTCAAAACAATTTATACTCGAGTTAAGAGTGATCGTTCCAATTGTACCTCTTTTTTTATTTTTTTTTTATTTTTTATGAATGAACAATTTATACTCGAGTTAAGAGTGATCATTCATGTTGCATTCTCAATGCATAAACAATTTATACTCGAGTTAAGAGTGAGTATTCAAGTTGCAGTTTCAGAGTTAAAACAATTTATACTCGAGTTAAGAGTGAACGAAATTCCGAGCACAAAGTAAGAAGGGAAAGTTTCTGCACTGCATATTTGACCAAGTCATAGTATTCCCCTTTTTTCAGCTAAGTTTCCGAGAAAAGCTGTACAAACAGTACCTTAATCTTGGGAAGTGGAAAGGTCATCCGTGATAAATGCCTTAATCTGAGCCGTTGGTTTCGTTGAATGCTGACCGTCGATCAAATCATCCTTTTAGTATAAATATGGCATTTGCATAGTTGAAAATCTTTACCCTCCGCTTGTCAAAAATGTTTTATCCGAGGACGAAGTTCGGAACCTTCCTTCTTCCCGTTCAAGCCTTTGAAATTTGGCTTCGAACGTACATTCGATCTTTCGTGCAAGTCATAAACTTCTTTGGTATGGGCGGAATCGGAAAAAAGGAGCACCTCCTCTATCTGGGGGTCTCTGATCCCTGAAAGTGGGATCTCCCCTTGAAATACCAACAAGTGACTGACCCTTGCTTGGATATTTTGGGCAGGGTTAGCATTGCTGGTTTCGAGGGGCATACCCGAGGGTGGAAAGCTGGTCAGATAATCAAAAGGAAGTTCATCCTCAAATCACCAATTTCTTCCCTTCTTCTATGGAGAGTGGTTATTTTGGGTTGAGCTTCCCGATCATAAAAAGATGACCGGCCGTTCGAGGTTGAGCTTTTGGATCTTACAATGAGAAATTTCAACCTTACCAATGGTTGAAATTTCGGATCTTAAAATGAGAAATTTTGACCTTGGACGCCAACTCGGGGAAGTGATCGGGCTCTGCTGGTATCGAGAATGCTGGGAAAAGTATGGAGATAATCAGAAAACCCAGATATCATTAGACGATAAACATATACAGCTCGATCACTTTGTCACAAGTTGTGGTGCAATCATCGGATGCTCGGCGACATTCCTGGTCGACAACACTGGAAGATGCTCGAAGACTCGAAGACCATAGAATAGGGTACCGTAGTTGTAGTAGGACTTCGTTTGTATACTCAACAACTTTGTAATCTGTTCGATGAATGTCAATAAAGTTGTAACATTTGCCTTTCATTGAATTTTTTGTATCTTGCTCGAAAATACTAATGAGGACCTTTCGTTTCAAATCAAACAGTTGCAACTTTTCCTTTCCATCGTCTTAACATTAGTATTCTACTCGTACAAACCAACTCGACAACGAATTAATGATCCGATGAAACTTAAATATTTGGATGATAAGGTTGGAATTGTCTGGAACATTTATTGATCGATGATCTGTCCTCGGAAAGATTATCCGATGATCGTCCAAATGAATAATGTCTGAAAACTGAGAAGTTCCCTTTAAGAATAATTGAACTTAGGAAATAATGATCCCAACTTTAGTAATTTCCCAGATAATCAGAAACTCTTGAAAAGTGTTCGGGTTTCGAGCAGAACTGCATCATTATAACATTTTTGAGCATCGGTTGGGGTTGAATAGTCACGTTGAATTCTATCGAGGGAGGGTCATAGCAAAGGCTTTCACCCTCGGCCGATTTTGATTTTTGAACACATTTTATCGAGGGAGGGTCATAGCAAAAGCTTTCACCCTCGGCCGATTTTGATTTTTTGAACATGTTTTATCGAGGGAGGGTCATAGCAAAAGCTTTCACCCTCAGCCGATTTTGATTTTTTGAACATGTTTTATCGAGGGAGGGTCATAGCAAAGGCTTTCACCCTCGGCCGATTTTGATTTTTTGAACATGTTTTATCGAGGGAGGGTCATAGCAAAAGCTTTCACCCTCGGCCGATAATGTTACTTTCTTTGTCATGGTACTCGGAATACAATTTGAACTTGAACCAAGGATTACATTGATTGTCCTTACACTTTTAGGAAAGTAAAATTTGAGAAAACTGTAAATTACAGGAAAAAATTAAAATGAGTGCATCTATCTTCCATAATATTTCCTCAGATTGACTGCATTCCAAGTTCTTGGCAAAACTTCACCGTTGAGGTGAGCAATTTTATAGGATCCCTTTTTTCCGACCTCCTGCACGACATAAGGGCCGTCCCAGTTTGGCTGAAGCTTTCCGACATGCTTAGATACTTCCACCTTTTTGAGAACCAATTCCCCGACTTTGAATGTTCTTATCCTGACCTTCTTGTCATAAGCTCTTTCCATGCTGGACTTGGTGGCTTGGATCTTTATGCATGCTCGGTCACGTTTACCATCCGCATGATCGATATCCATCTCTCTCAGCAATTGATTCTGATCGGGGTCATAAGATTCGATCCTTGGTGAAGGAACTAATGTTTCGACCGGAATTACCGCTTCCGAACCGTATACCAAAGAAAAAGGAGTTTCTCCTGTAGCGGACTTTATGGAGGTCCTGTTCGCCCAAATTACTCCAGGAAGCTTGTCTAACCATTTGCCTTTTGCTTCGGCCAAACGTTTTTCCAACGATCGAACAATTTCCCTGTTGGTGACCTCGGTCTGTCCGTTCGCCTGGGGATGCCCGACCGAGGTGAAATTCTGCTGGATTCCAAACTTTTCGCACCATTCCAAAATTTGTTTTCCCGCGAACTGAGTTCCGTTGTCGGAGATAAGGACCCTCGGAATCCCGAACCTGCAAACAAAATATTTCCATAGAAAATTTATAACCTGGAATTGAGTGATTTTTGTTATGGCAATGCATTCGATCCATTTACTAAAATATTCCACGGCGACCAGGACATAGTTTTTTCTCGATCTAGCAGTTGGAAAAGGTCCCACAATATCGATTCCCCATTTGTCGAAGGGCCAGCAGATCGGAATTGAATGCATTTGCTCGGCGGGCTGATGAATCAAATTTGAATAAATTTGGCAATAATGGCATTTCTTGACATAATCGATACAATCTGACATCATAGTAGGCCAATAATATCCAATCCTCGAGCATTTCAAGGCTAAGGCTCGAGCACCGCAATGACTCCCAGCCTCGCCCTCGTGCACTTCCTTTAAGATAAGATTGAGTTGACTCTCTGGGATACACTTCAATAGAACTCCCGAGCTTGACCTCTTGTAGAGCTGATCGTCGATCAAAACATACACTGGAGCTCGATATTTAATCCTTCGAGCTTCATTTACGTCTTCCGGCAGAACACCGCTTCTTAAGTAATTTTTCAAAGGTTCCATCCATGTACGACCTTGCGTGTCTATTTCCATGATTTCCGAGTTCGGAGCCACGTTCAGTTCTATAGCTGGAGAATTAGACATCAACCAAGTTATTATTCTCTCCTTTCGCCCATCCATCGAACCTGTAAATTTAGAAAGCAAATCTGCCCAACAGTTTTCCTCTCGAGGGATAGCTTGTATATCAAACCTTTCAAACTTTGCCGCCAGATCCTTCACCCTTTTCAAATATTTTACCATGTTAAATTCTTTTGCGTCATAAACTCCCTTCACTTGTCTATGTACAAGCTCGGAGTCGGTCAACACTGTGAGAGACTTTATGCTCGCTTTAATCGCCATTTCTAAACCTGCAATCAAAGCCTCGTACTCCGCTTCATTGTTCGTGACTACAAAATCTAGGGTGATCGCATAACTGAGGTCCTCTCCCTCGGGACCTTGGAAATGAATTCCGGCCCCACCTCCTTCTCTGGTCGACGACCCATCAACGTGCATCAACCAAATTTTCTCCTGAACGTCTACCACGAGGTTTACTTCTGTAACTAATCGATCTCCCGAGCCCGCTCCTGTCGACTCTGCAACAAAATCTGCCAGAACTTGAGCTTTGATGGCTGTTCGGGGTTGGTACTCGATTTCGAACTGTCCCAGTTCCACTGCCCATTTGATCAATCTGCTGGATGTCTCTGGTTTCGACAGAACTTGCCTTAACGGTTGGTTAGTCAAAACAATAATTTTGTAAGTTTGGAAATAAGGCCTCAGTCTTCGCGCGGCCACTATTAGAGCAAGTGCGAACTTCTCAATTTCCATGTAGTTCTTCTCCGCCCCTTGAAGTAACTTGCTCAGATAATATATTGGTTTATGCTTGGAATCCTGAATTCTCACCAGAACAGAACTTATTGCTTCACTCGATACTGCTATGTATAAATACAAAGGTTCTCCCTCGACCGGTTTTGCCAACATTGGAGGTGTTGAAATGTGAGATATTTTGCCAAAGTTTCTAGAAAGTTCTACATGTATCAAGAAATATCATGATATCACATGTAGATTCAAAATAATCATATGGTAGAGAAATCTAGAATAATATCTAATAATCCTAGGAAATCTAAGATACTAGTGAATAATCTAGAACTAGTGAATGTCCTAGATAGTCTAGAAATTTCTATAGACAAGTATAAATAAGAATGTATTACTCAAATGTGATGTAAGAAAAGAAAGCAATTGAATGAAAAAAATTCTCTCCAAAAATCATTCTCCTCCAACTAACTACAAATAAATAACAAATCAAAAAAATCAAGTTGATATCAATTTTACAATTGATTCAACCATCACAAACCCAACAAGTGGTATCTAGAGCTCATTGATCTTAAGGGATTGAGTTAAAAAAAAAAAAATGGGTTCATCAAATATAGCGCTTCCTACACCACCGATTTTCAACGGTGAAGACTACGACTATTGGGCGGTAAGAATGAAAGCTTTTCTCGTAGCAAATGAGTTATGGGAAATTGTTGAAAACGGTTATGAAAAACCGGAAGATGAAGGTACTCTTACCGCACCTCAACAAAAGAAGAACAAAGATGAGTATACGAAGAACATGAAGGCTCTTGCATTCCTCCATGCCACCGTAACTCAAGAAATCTTCATTAGCATAGTCGCTGCAACTACCGTTAAAGAAGCATGGGAAATCCTCAGAGAAGAATATCAAGGTACGGAGAGAATCAAAGCAATCAAGTTGCTAACTTTACGAATGGAGTTCGAAAACCTACAAATGAAGGAAGGTGAGTCTATCAAAGACTACTCCTCTAGAGTTAAAGAATTAGTTAGCAAAATAAAATTACAAGGAGAAAAAATGGAAGACAAGAGGGTAGTAGAGAAAATACTTATAACCCTTCCTGAAAAATTCGAATCAGTTGTTGCTGCGATTCAAGAGTCCAAAGACCTCACTAAACTCTCTGTTAATGAGCTAGTGGGTTCTCTTCAAGCACATGAAGAATCAATAAGAAGGTGGAAAATTCAACCGAAGAGGCCTTTCAATCAAGGCACATAAACAAATCATCCGTTACGAAAGAAGAAAATAATTTTGTCAACAAAAGGCTTATCAACGGTCAAGGAGGAGACAAAATAAACAATTTTCCATCATGTGGTGTGTGCAAGAAGACAAATCATCTTACAAAGGATTGTTGGAAGAAGAAGACATGTGAGTTTTGTGGTAAGTTTGGGCATATTGCGAAAATATGTAGGCTCAAACAAGAATACGAAAACAAAAAAACGCACAAACATCAAGCTAATTTTAGCGAGGACAAGGACGAGTCAGAAGGAGAACACCTTTTCATGGCTTGTCAACCTTCATCAAACGACAAGCACGTTTGGTACATTGACAGCGGTTGTACGAGTCATATGGCCAAACATGTGGAGATGTTTCAAGAGTTAGACACTACGGTCAAAGTTCCAATAAAAATGGGAAATGGAGTTGTCCTCGAGTCCGAAGGAAAGGGAACCGTTGCCATCCAAACAAAATCAGGTACTAAACTCATCCAAAATGTTCTTTTAGTACCTAAACTTGATCAAAATTTATTGAGCGTGGCACAAATGATGAAAAATGGGTATTCTATAACTTTTAAAAATGATTCATGCTTTATAATTGACAAAAAGGGAAGAGAAATTGCTAAAACAGTTATGAAGAACAATAGCTTCCCATTAAGAATGCATGAATCACCAATAAAAGCACTAAGAGCTAAAGTAGATGACACAATTTTACTAGAAAAACAAATGGATGGTGCTAATGGTTGCACCTTTAAAATTGCAACTGAGAATTTGGGCAAAAATGTTGATACAAGTAAACTAGAAGCAGCAATAACGCCTGAACATAAGACAAAGAAGGGCCGAAAAAAATCAAGCAATAAAGGAGAAGAAATGACAGAAGACTCTTTTGGGAGCAAATCTCCAAAAAAATTCAGTTCCATTAAGGATATTTATGGAAGTTGTCAAATGGCATTTACGGAGCCAAGAAATTGCGATGAAACTCCCCAATACAAGAAACAGAGAGCTGCAATGAAGGAGGAGATAAAAATGACAAGGCAATCATGGAAGCTGATGAAAAATCCTAAAGACAAAAAGGTGATTGGTGCAAAGTGGATTCATAATAAGGTAAATCGAAATGACACAATCAACAAACATAAGACTAAGCTGATTGCAAAAGGACATGCACAAGAAGCGAGAGTTGTCTACAACAAGTCATTTGCACCTATGACACATTATAGTACAATCAACCTCTTCCAAAATCCAAATTTGAGATACATTGATAGATGCTTGGAGTATCAGGCAAAAATCTCAAGGAGGAGTGTTGAAATGTGAGATATTTTGCCAAAGTTTCTAGAAAGTTCTACATGTATCAAGAAATATCATGATATCACATGTAGATTCAAAATAATCATATGGTAGAGAAATCTAGAATAATATCTAATAATCCTAGGAAATCTAAGATACTAGTGAATAATCTAGAACTAGTGAATGTCCTAGATAGTCTAGAAATTTCTATAGACAAGTATAAATAAGAATGTATTACTCAAATGTGATGTAAGAAAAGAAAGCAATTGAATGAAAAAAATTCTCTCCAAAAATCATTCTCCTCCAACTAACTACAAATAAATAACAAATCAAAAAAATCAAGTTGATATCAATTTTACAATTGATTCAACCATCAAAAACCCAACAGGAGGGGAAACCAAGTATCTTTTAAGCTCTTCGAAAGCTTTACTGCACTCCTCATTCCATTCGAAACCTTTCGATTTCCTCAACAACTTGAAGAAAGGCAAACTCTTGTCTGCTGATCGGGATATAAACCTATTCAAGGATATTATTTTTCCGATTAGACTCTGCACTTCAGATAACTTTGTTGGCGGTTGTAGCTCGGCTATAGCTCGGATCTTTTCTGGGTGGGGTTTGCTTCAATTCCTCGTTCGTGCACCAGATAACCGAGGAATTTTCCCGACCTTACCCCGAAAGTGCACTTAGCCGGATTTAACTTCATTCTGTACTTCCTTAGGATCGCGAAACATCTGTCAAGGTGCTTTATATGATCCTCCTCGGTCATGCTCTTCACTAGCATATCGTCAACATAAACTTCCATGATCTCACTGATAAGATCCTTGAACATCATATTCACGAGTCTTTGATAAGTTGCTCCTGCATTCCTTAGCCCGAATGGCATTACAATGAAGCAGTACACTCCCCGTTCGGTAATAAAGGCTGTTTTATCCTGATCTCTCTCATTCATAAATATTTGATAAAACCCTTGGAAAGCATCCATCATACTAAAGAAAATGAATCCCGCAGTCGAGTCAACCAGCATATCAATCCGTGGTAAAGGATAGGGGTCCCTTGGACACAACTTGTTCAGGTCGGTAAAATCATTACACATTCTCCATTTGTTGTCGACCTTCTCCCCCTTCGATACCAACACTACATTGCAAAGCCATTCAGTGAAAGTTATTTCCCGAATCTGTTTCGCAGCCAATAATCTATCCACCTCAGCATTGATGATTTTGTCTTTTTCTCGACCGTGATTCCTCTTCTTTTGTCTAACTGGCTTTGCTTTAGGATCGATATTTAAAGAATGAGTGATCACCCTTGGGTCGATTCCGACGATATCATCAGAACTCCAAGCAAAGACATCGGCGTTGTTTCTAAGGAATTCGATCAGCATGGTCTCCATCCCTTGACTTAGCTCGGTCCCAATTCTGGTGAACTTCTCGGGAGAGCCAGGGATTAACGTTACTTGTTTATGATTTGGGGGTTGTACGCTCATATCAATCTCTTTTCCTTTTTTACTCTGCAACTTTTCACAATCTGGCAACGGTAGGTCGGATACTGAGAATACCTTTTCCTCCTCTAACTTTCTCTTCGAGAGCAATACCGGCTCGAACTGCTTCTTCATGTTTAAAGACGTGTTATAACATTCCCACGCCATGCATTGGTCATTCCTCATTTCTCCGACCCCTGCCAAAGTGGGAAACTTGACCATCTGGTGGTAAGTTGACACGACCGCTTTGAATACATTTAAAGACGGTCTTCCCAAAATTGCATTATAAGCGAACGGGGTACTCACGACCAAGAACTTAATCATCTTCGTAACATCTTTAGGTTTCTTACCCATAGTAGTACTCAAGAGTTTGGTCCCGAGAGGAACAATTTCCGATCCACCGAACCCAATGAGCGGGGTGGATACCCGTTCCAGTCGCGGATGTTGTAGATTCATTCTGTCGAGCGCCTCAGAAGAGATTATGTTTGCCGAACTGCCATTATCGATTAACACCCTCCTAACCTCGAAGTTAGCAATTCTCAGGGTCAAGACCATCGAAAAATCGGGGTCATCTTCGTTAGTATCCCAAGTCACATCACTAGGTCTGTCAGCCTCGGAGAAACTAATGACTTGATTTATCGAAGGCGCTGGTCTTAAGGACATGACCTCTTTCCTGGTCGACACACCAGTCTTTATCGACCTAGTAGTCCTTTTCCTCGCATTCCTGCTATCTCCCCCAGCTGGCCCACCAGATATCATATTTATCACCCGATTCGTCTGGTCCTCTGCTTGTTGTTGATCCTCACGGTGTTGTTCGGAGGACCTCCTAGGACTTCTGGATCGATAACGGCTGTTATGGTTCTCCTTTCTGACATATTCCTTCAACTTTCCCTGAGCAATCAGTTTTTCGATCTCTTGTTTTAACTGAAAACAATCCTCGGTGCTATGCCCCCGAGCTCTGTGGTATCTGCAATACTTATCGTGATTCATAGTCCCGGGCCTAGGTTGAGTGATACGCCGAGCTCCAGGGACCAAATTTCTCTCCTCGAGGACTGTAAGAATCTCGTCCCTTGAGGTATTCAGTCTGGTAAAGTTGCTTTTTTCATGCTCCGTCCTCGGAGCCCTATCTGGAAATGCAGGTCGACCGTAGACATTAGATCTGTGGGTCGGAGCCTGAGGTTTATAGACCTTAAGTCTCTGCCAAACCGAGCCTCTTTGCTGCGCGTTTGACCCTCCGTAGTCGCTTGGTTTTGGGATAGGGGCCCGATCAGGTTTCTTCACGATCGGGGGCCTAGGATTCTGTGCGTTCTTTAACTTATTCATTTCCTCCTGGATCATGTATTTCTCAGCTATTTCCATAATCCGCTCGAAAGACTTCGGTTGCTTTCGGCAGAGAGCATTCCCGAACTGGCTATTACGGGTTAGCTCGAACATCAACGATGATAGAAATTCAATCTGTGGGGTATCAACTTTCAGAAGTTCAATACTGAATCTTGCCAGCCACCGCCTTAGTGTTTCTCCTTCCATTTGTTTCACTGTTCCTAAATGATTAGCAGGTAACCTTTGTTTCCTTTGGCTAGCAAACTGATGTTTCAATTTATCGCACAACTCATCGAAAGAGAAGATTGAGTTCGGAGGTAGTTTTCCGAACCAATCCAAAGCAATTCCCTCGAACGTTGTGACCATGATTTTGCAACAAAAATCCTCCGAATGTCCATATAAATTCAACACATTTATGAAACTACTTCTATGCTCCCCGGGGTCAGAGGTCCCATTATATCTTGGCAATCTGGTCGGGACCGTTTCTGTTCCCCGAGATTCTCTAATTTCTTGACAGAAAGGCGAACATCGCATAATATTCGTGCTCAGTTCCCTATTTCGTCCTTCAAGGAAAACGGCCCCATCCTCTTTGGCCTCAACTCCTCGAGCCCTGATGTCTGCGGGTCGGGTTTCCTTCATTAACATCTCCTTCTCCAACTCCTTAGTAACTCTTTCTTGAACAATCTTTTCCAAGTCAGCCTCGGTCACCTTTCTGTAGGCTGGCTTTCTAGATCTTTCCACGGCTTTGGGTTGACTTTCCCCGACCACCGAATCCTCTAAATTTTGTACGTTCCTAGAAGGTTGCCCTGATCGGACAACGGTTCTAGCTCGCGGTGGGTTGGGTCTCACATCAGACGGTTCGCCCAAAGCAGATCGACGAGCACTTCCTTCCCTTGGCCTGTTGGAGATCGGACCCCGAGCAGTAGGTTGATCGACCGGGGGCTGCTGACCTGGCAGAGTTTCACGATCTGCTCTGTCCGTGTTCAAGAATTCTCTACACATGATTCCGATAATGGAACGTAAATCTGCCACTGTCGTGTGAATAGGCATATCATTTGGCGGGTCGAGCGGCGGCACCTCAGATTGGTGAGCCGCTCGGGATTGGTTACTTGGTTCATTGTTTACGGAGCGCTGCGCTCCAACAGCTTGTGAAGGCTCACCTCGATTGTACGTGTACCTCCTAGTTGTAGGCATATTTCGATCTAACACCCGAGTAGGCCCCACGGTGGGCGCCAATTGATTATACCGTTTTTCGTTCGTGCTCAATAAGGAAAGCGGGGTAAAATAATATATGAATCGAACGTATGAAAACTGTATATTAATATTGATGTTCGAATACAAATTACAAAGCGGGTCTACCCGAGCGTTACTGGATGTCGTACTATCTAGGAAAGTGAATACAAAGAATAATATACTGGTTCCTAATCCGAACAATGGGTCCGAGCAGAAGGAATATCTTGGAAGTTGTGCCCCCCCTGATGTCATAAATGCGCCGCGTATTTATAGGAACAGTAATGAGCTAGCTAGACCATCCGTAGGAGAATAGCTCTCGGCCAGCTGTGTAAAGCTGTAGGTCGGTCCCACAGTAATTCCGAGGAGACGAGTAGATCGGGAAGAAGGTCGGAGTACTTGATCTAGAGCTATCAATCTGGCTTGATCGGAAAACCATGTTCTTCAGGTCGGAGAATACCATTCTGGTCGGGATCGAGGCTGACCTCGAGCAGAAGGTATTTCCTAAAGTGGCGTATGCGAAATACCCCTCATCAAATACACTTGTTATTATCAGATTAGTCAGTTGATGAACCTTAGTTTTCTGATAGGTTCCCCCTCAGCTTATGAATCCAAATTTAACAAGCCTAATTCCACTCTTAGAGTAGAAAATCTTGCATCACTTAATGGTTTGATAAAAATGTCAGATATTTGATTGTCTATATGAACATACTCAATAATGACATTTCCTTTCTCAACATGATCTCTTATGAAGTGATGTTTGATCTCAATATGCTTAGTACTAGAATGACTTGTTGTATTCTGAGTAAGTGAGATTGCACTTGTATTGTCACAGTAGATAGGGATTCCACTGATTTTGATAATGTAGTCTTTTAGTTGATGTTTCAACCAATGTATCTGTGCACAACATGCTCCAGCAGCAATGTATTCAGCTTCAGCAGTAGATATGGATACTGAAGTTTGTTTCTTACTCATCCATGAGATCAGACGACTGCCTAAAAATTGACAAGTACCTGTAGTACTCTTCCTATCAATTTTGCAGCCAGCAAGGTCAGAATCTGAATATCCAATAATTTCAAATCCTGATTCCCTTGGATACCATAATCCCAATTCTTGAGTGCATTTGAGATACCTTAATATCCTTTTAGCAGCTATGAGATGAGATTCCTTTGGATTTGATTGAAATCTCGCACAAACCCCAACAGAGTACATAACGTCTGGTCTGTTGGCAGTGAGGTACATCGGTGATCCAATTATGCCTCTATATTTTTGGTGTTGTCCACTGATTTTCCATCTTCATCCTTGTCAAGGCGAAGTCCAGTAGACACTGGAATAGCAACAGATGAGCTAGTTTTCATACCAAATTTCTTGAACAGATCTTTTGTGTAATTTGCTTGATTAATAAATATGCCATCAGGCAACTGTTTCACTTGTAATCCAAGAAAGTAATTAGGTTCTCCCATCATGCTCATTTCAAACTTATTCTGCATCAGCTTAGAGAACTTCTCACACATCTGTTTGCTAGTTGAACCAAAAATAATATCGTCCACATATATTTGAACTAGCAATATTATCCTATTCAATAGTAAACAAGGTCTTGTCTACTTTACCTTTGCGAAATCCTTTAATTAAAAGAAAATCAGATAAGGTATCATACCATGCTCTTGGTGCTTGTTTCAGTCCATACAGGGCTTTCTTCAGACGATACACTTTGTCTCCTTGTTGATATACTTCAAAACCTGGAGGTTGTTCAACATAAACTTCTTCTTACAGTTCTCCGTTGAGAAAGGCAGACTTCACATCCATCTGATAAACAGTGAAGTTCTTGTGAGCAGCATAGGCTAAGAATAATATGATTGCTTCAAGCCTAGCAACTGGTGCAAATGTCTCATCAAAATCAATGCTTTCTTCTTGGCAGTAACCTTTGGCAACTAGTCTTGCTTTATTTCTGGTAACAATACCATCTTCATTCATTTTATTTCTGAAAACCCACTTAGTGCCAATGACTCTTTGATGAGTAGGTCTAGGTACCAAGTACCAAACCTCATTTCTTTCAGATTGATTTAAAGAGCATTGCTTCAATCCAGTGAGAATCACTAAGAGCTTCATCAATTTGTTTAGGCTTAATTTGTGAAAGAATACTTACAAACATTGATTTATTTGCAGTTGACCTTCTTGTTCTTACTCTAACAAGGGGATCACCAATCACAAGAATAGGTGGGTGATCTCTGAGCCATTTAAGATCAGGTTGCAAATTTGGATGTTGTCCTCTTGATTGATCTTGCAACACTACTGTTGGAGTCTCAGTAGTAGTCTGTTGAACAGTCTCTAGTCTGTCAGCTGTTTGCAACTCATCTTGGTTGAGATCAGGTAGTATGATGGATATATATTCTTATTTTCTTTCCATGGTCAATTTCTGAAGATCTGTAGATAAATCAGGATTAGTACTTTGATTCTTTTCAGAAGATTGATTAGGTTCATCAAATACTACATGAATTGATTCTTCTACAAGCAAAGTCTTTTTGTTAAATACTCTGTAGGCTTTACTAACAGTAGAGTAACCTACAAAAACAACTTCATCAGCCTTTTCTGCAAAAGCAGTAAGGTGATTTTTCCCATTATTCAAAACAAAACATTTACAACCAAATATTCTAAGATAATGAATATTAGGCTTCCTGTTATTCGACAGTTCATAAGGTGTCTTGTTCCTGACTCTTGTTGATCATGCATCTGTTCCGGGTGTCGCATGCTGTATTTGTGGCTTCTGCCCAAAATCATTGAGGTAGATTAGCTTCAGCTATGATTGTTCTGGTAGCTTCTTTTAGAGTTTGGTTTCTCCTTTCAGCAACTCCATTCTGTTGAGGGGATCTGGCAGCAGAGTACTCATGACTGATTCCTCTGGAATTACAATACTCTTCAACAGTAGAGTTTGTAAACTCAGTGCCCCTATCTGATCTGATCTTTAGTATTTTTAAGCTCTTTTCATTATGGATCAGCTCCATCAGATTAATAAGATGTTCCTTGGTTTCACTCTTCTTTTTCATGAATATCACTCGAGTAAATCTTGAATAATCATCCATTACAGCTAGGCAATATTTCTTTCCATCATTGCTGATAAGATCAATAGGTCCAAACAAGTCCATATGTAGTAGCTCCAAAATTCTGGTTGAAGATTGGTGCTTCTTGCTTTTGAAGGTTAATTTAACTTGTTTACCCTTCTGACATGCGTCACAGAGCTTGTCTTTGCTCATGACTGTCTTTGGAATTCCTTCCACCAAATCATTCTTGATTAATCTGTTGATGGTCTTGAAATTCAAATGATTTATTCTTTTGTGCCATAGCCAACTAACTTCACTTGGTGTAGAGGCCACCATACAAACATTAGAATTTTTATCCACAGAATTCCAGTCAACTATGTAGATATTTCCTTGTCGTCTTGCAGATAAAATAACCTTATTTGTTCCAATTTGCTCCACGTAACACTTATCTGATGGGAAGATAACGGAAAATCCTCTGTCACAAATTTCACTTAGGCTCAGCAGACTGTACTTTAGGCCATTAACATATGAGACGTCAGATATCTCAATGTTTCATTTGATAAGCTTTCCACACGCAACAATCTTGCCTTCTTTGTTGTCTCCAAAAGTAACATTTGGACCGTCTATGGCAGCAGCATCAGTCAGTTCATGTATGTCACCACACATGTGCCTTGAACATCCACTATCCAAGTAGCATTTCTTCTCTACTTTACTCCTACTCCTAATCCTAACCTACAAAACAAAATAAAATTATTTTAGGTACCCTTTATTGGTAGGGTCCTGGCGGATTGGTGTCACCTTTGACAACCCAAGATTTGGAAACCTTAGGCTTCTTAGGTTCAGTAGAGTTTGGTGGTGATTTCTTCTGAATCATCATAAGTTTCAGTATGCATATGTTCATTATAATTATTATGATGAGAGTAATGCTCATAAGCAGGGTACGGTGCATGATAAGAAGGACAAGAATGCATCGGATGATGAGCAGGATATGCAGCATAGTAAGGTGGATAATGAGGTGAGCATAATATGATGTATAATTCACAAGATACAAATAGCATGCCTCAAGTTTCAAGCTAGTCTGACTAAGAGATAGCATGATACATTTTCGATCTCTTGGGATCACGAACATTATGGATTTTCATGGGTGAAATTTTATTCGAAGACCTTGTGACTATCAAATTAAGCTAGAGAACTTCACAATTTACTTTATGGAGAATTTTTGTCCCAAGATTCATGTTCCTCTTATTTCACTCTAAATGGTCTATTTTGGTGTGTTATGCGTAATAGAATCACAATTTTGGTATTTTGGGCCTAGGTTTGTTTTTCATGGAGGTTTGCATTCTTTACTAAATTTTAAAAGTGTTATTCACATGATAGGTGATGTATGGGCCGGGTTTATTGTTCTTTCCTTTAATTGATGGAATTGGGCATTTTAAGAACTTTTTCTCATTCTTTAAAGGTGTGTAAAACTAAGAATTTGTGTTACCAACATGATAGATAATGTTTTGGTGGGATTTCTTGTTGTTCTGTGTTCTACATAGACATGGTCATTTTTGTGGTGTCATGTGTGAAAAATACGAGTATTACGTTATATGTTTTGCAAATGGAATTACCGTACTCGAATTTAGACAGTGTGTTATTTACGTGGTAGATATGTTCTTTGAAACTTCTGCTAAAATAGTTAGTTTTAGGTTGCCCTTGTGGAAACTAGGGTATAATATATTGGCCTAATTTCTTTTTTCAGTGATCTATCTATTCATGGTGACATAGGCTGATCTTTAGATTTATGTAAAGTTTATTGCTCCTCACACATTTCTCTAAAATCGACTCTTTTTAGGTTGCCCTAGATGAAACAAGAACATGCTAATATTCTTGGGATTGAGTTTTTTCAGGTAGTCTTCTGCATTTCTAATTTTAACCGTACTTTAACCACGTGATATAAAATGATTGTTCGGTATGTTCTACATATATATCTCTAAACTTCTCTTTAGCCTACCATATCTAAAAGTTTCTTATTCACAAGATCTATATAGATTGCATGTTTCGAATTTGAAGTCTTCAGATTAATATATAACACAGTCCATTCCGGGGTCCCTGGGATGAACACAAATATTTTTATATCTTTTGGTGATGTTTTCTCTAGATGGTCAGTCGACTGTGTATTTCAGTCGAAAATTGAGTTTAAGGTTCTTCTGAATTCGCTTTAAATCAATACACTTTTGAGTGATTATGTGTACGAGAATTACATTATGGTTATGCCAATTTGGTTTTTTCATGGAGATGTGTTATAACGACCAAAATTTATATTTGTGTTATTCAAATAATTTAGGGTATTTTGGGTGAGTTTTATGTTCTTTCCTCTCCTCGATAAAATATCTAATTTGATGGTTCCCTTACTAAAAAAAATAAAAAAGGATATTTTAAGAACTCTTATCTTCAACCTTGATAAATCCGCTACAAAACAAGTATTTCAAACTCTGATAATATTTGAAACAGATAAGTTAAATCAGACGAGTGGTCACTCTACTGATTAAGCTAAGTGCGCAATCCATAAAGTAGTCTTACGAGTTCTTGATCAGCTAACTCTGCTGATAAGAAAAGTTAGAGAAATTTTCGAAAGTTTTCAGAGGTCTATTCCCCCCCCCCCCCCCTCTAGACCTCATCAGACCACTTGGGACCAACAAGTGGTATCAGAGCAGGTGATTCATTTGAATCATTTGCCTGATCAATGATCTTGATCCTAGTGTGATTTTCAAAGATTTTCAAAAGTTTTCAAAAGAGCATCTTTCTGAAAAGCAAAACTTTTTGAAAAATGGATTGTATCAGCCATGTACCCCACATTGGCAGAATGAGTTTTGAGGACTGGAAAATTCGTATGGAAATTTTCCTTGCTGCTTATAATGATAATATGTATAGGTGCATAACAAAAGGTCCTATCAGAATCACCAAAACAGTCAATGTTAATGACCAAGAGATGGTTGTTGACAAAGACCCTGAAGAGATGACAGCTGAAGAAATTAAGCTGAGCAATCTTAATAAGGTTGGAATTTTCATCATGACTAAAGCCCTCGACAATGACAGATTTGACAAAGTCAAACACTGCAAGACATCAAAAGAGATGTGGGACAAAGTTTGTGATATGAGTGAAGGGAATGATGCCATTAAAGAGCACAACTTAAGCATAGCCCTTGAGAAGTTGGAAAACTTCAAAATGAAGCCCGGAGAAACCATTGACCAGATGGATTCAAGGTTCACCAAGGCGTTGAACAACGTGTTAAAGTTGGGAAAGACCTTTACTTATAAGGAGATCACCATCAAAGTTTTAAAGGCGCTACCTCCCAAATTCAACATGAAGATCACAGCAATGGAAGAATCAAGGGATCTGGGGAAGATCACTCTGACAGAGCTATTTTTTCTGTACTCAAGGCGTATGAGTATAAACTGCCAAGAATGGGTATAAAAGAGACCTCAACTTCTAGTCCCACTGCTGCTCTGGTTGTTGCAGAAAAATTCAGAAGATCAGCCGGAAAGATAAAGGAAGTGGACTCATCTGATGAGACCATGCTGCTCAATAAAAAGGAGTACACTGCTGGCGATGTTGCGTTGTTACTCAATGGGTTCAAAAAGTTCTACAAAAGAAAAATGAAGAACACATATAACAATGCTTCTACTTCTAACCCTATCTCTACTTCATATAATAGTAAGGAAGATTTTAAATCCAAACTAATGTGCTACAATTGCAGGAAATTGGGACACTTCATTAATGATTGCCCATATCCTAAAGCTGAGAAGTACACTGAGGAGGAAAAGAAAGGAGACATCAGAAGAGCAAAGTATTGTTGGCTGAAGCTGAAAAGATAGCAGCCATCTACTCGTCTAATTCAGAATCGGGGACATCAGATGATGACTCTGCTGAAGAAGAGACACCCGCATTGCTCTGTCTCATGGCCAAAGAATCAGAGGATTCTGACAATGAGGTAACTCTCACTAAAAATGAAAATGAGCTATTTAGTTCATTTGAGCAAATGATGAAAAACAACACAAACGTTGTTAATGAATTTGCAAAGTAAAGGAAGAGATGACTGTGCTGAAAAAACAAAATTCTCTACTGAAACTTAATGGTGAAAAACCACAAGAATCAGCCGAGTATAAAAAGCTTGAGCATGAGCATGAATCTCTGAAAGCATAATGTGAAGTTTACAAAGGAAAAATCATGGAATCAGAAAAGATCATATCTACTCATGATAAGTCGTATGTTGCATCAGTAAGCACATCTATTGAATAGAGAACACCTTTAGTAAAAGAGAATTTAGAACTGAAACGAACTAAAAAATTTATATCTGCTGATAACAACAATGTTATCTTGTATGTTCAGTCTGCTAAATATACTTCACTAGAAATAGAGAAAAAGGAGAAGAAAACTCCTAAGGCTAAAAAGGGTAAAGAGCCTAAAGTTGAGAAACAGTGTAGTAAAGCCAAACAGGAGAGTAGTCCTAAGAAGTCTGCTGATAAGAGCAAAACTAATCAGACTAGCAAATCTAAGTCGTCTGTTAAAGAGCAAGTAAGAACAAAACCAAAGAAGCAAAGAAATTATAATAATGATGCTTGGTATGGAAATGAGTCTTATTATGTGCAACCTGCTTATTCATCATATTATGTTGCACCTCATTATCCACCTTACTATGCTGCTTATCCTGCTAATCATCCCATGCATGCTTATCCTACTTATCATGCACCAGACTCTGCTTATGAGCATTACTCTCATCATAATAATTATCGTGAACATATGCATACTGAAAATTATGATGATTCAAGAGTAAATAAAACACCACCAAACTCTACTGAACCTAAGAAGCCTAAGGTTTCCAAATCTTGGGTTGTCAAAGGTGATACTAATCCGCCAGGACCTTCTCAATAAAGGGTACCTAAAATAATTTTTTTTTTGTAGGTTAGGATTAGGAGTAGGAGTAAAGTAGAGAAGAAATGGTACTTGGACAGTGGATGTTCAAGGCACATGTGTGGTGTACATGAACTGACTGATGCTGCTGCCGTAGATGGTCTATATGTTACTTTTGGAGACAGCAAAGAAGGCAAGATTGTTGCGTGTGGAAAGCTTATCAAAGGAAACATTGAGATATCTGACGTCTCATATGTTAAAGGCCTGAAGTACAATCTGCTGAGCATAAGTCAATTTTGTGACAAAGGATTTTCTGTTATCTTCTCATCAGATAAGTGCTATGTAGAGCAAGTTGGAACCAAGAAGGTGATATTATTTGGAAGAAGACAAGGGAACATCTATATAGTTGACTGGAATTCTATGGACAAGAATTCTAATGTTTGTTTGGTGGCCTCTACACCAAGTGAAATCAGTTGGCTATGGCACAAAAGGATGAATCATTTGAATTACAAGACCATCAACAGATTAATCAAGAAAGATTTGGTAGAAGGAATTCCAAAGACAGTCATGAGTAAAGACAAGTTGTGTGACGCTTGTCAGAAGGGTAAACAAGTGAAATAAACATTCAAAAGCAAGAAGCACCAATCTTCAACCAGAATTTTGGAGCTACTTCACATGGATCTGTTCCCTATTGATCCTATCAGCAATGGTGGAAATAAATAATGCCTAGCTGTTGTGGATGATTATTCAATATTTACTTGGGTGATATTCATGAAAAAGAAAAGTGAAACCAAGGAACATCTTACCAATCTGATGGAACCGATCCAGATTGAAAAGAGTCTAAGAATATTGAAGATCAGATCAGACAGGGGCACTGAATTTACAAACTTTACTGTTGAAAAGTATTGTAACTCCAGAGGAATCAACCATGAGTACTTTGCTGCCAGAACCCCTTAACAAAATGGAGTTGCTGAAAGGAGAAACAGAACTCTAAAAGAAGCAACCAGGACAATGATAGCTGAAGCTAAACTACCTCAAAGATTCTGGGCAGAAGCCACAAATACAGCAACAACACCCAGAACATATACATGATCAACAAGAGTCAACTGTGGAACAACAGGAAACCTAATATTCATTATCTTAGGATATTTGGTTGTGAATGTTTTGTTTTGAATAATGGGAAAAATCACCTTACTGCTTTGTCAGAGGAGGCTGATGAAGCTGTTTTTGTAGGTTACTCTATTGTTAGTAAAGCTTATAGAGTTTTTAACAAAAGGACTTTACTTGTAGAAGAATCAATTCTTGACACTTTTCTTTCATGGCGAGGTTCGTATCAAGGCCCAAAATACCCAAATTGTGATAATATTACGCATAACACCCCAAAATAGACCATTTAGAGTGAAATCAGAGGAACATGAATCTTGGGACAAAAATTCTCCATCAAGTGAATTGTGAAGTTCACTAGCTTAATTTGATAGTCAAAAGGTCTTCGAATAAAATTTCACCCATGAAAATCCATAATGTTCGTAATCTACCCAAGAGACCAAAAATGTATCATGCTATCTCTTAATCAGACTAGCTTGAAAATTGAGGCATGCGATTTGTATCTTGTGAATTATACTGTTAGATTTGGTATTCGAAAGAGCCCTTTAGAGAAATATAGGCCCAACAACAAAATTTCGATCACGTGAATAACTAACATTTCAAATTTTTGAGCAAAAATACCATCTGAAAAAAATTCAACCAAAATAATAGTACTTCTTTCACAACTCCTAGAAAATGACATGTTTAATCATGGACTGGAAAATCATGAATCTCAAGCATATCATTCTCTAACGTGTTGATAGCACATATTCTGAGTTTGGGATGATACATACTAGGTTAAAAGGATGAAGACTAATAACTCTCAAATGCCCTTTTTTCTAACTAGAGCACCACCGAGTAAGCAATTCTATAAAGGAAGAAAAGAACAAAAAATTAGGCCCTAATATCATCTATCATGTGAACTAATACACTTCGAAATCTGGTAGTAAACACCACTTGCATGAAAAACCAAATTGGAACGAAACAACCAAAGCCTGATTCTTTCACTCATTACACGGAGACGTTCATTAATTTAAATAAAATTCATAAAGAACATGAAACTCGATATACAAGTTCTAGATTTCGTCAATCTTGAATTACTTACTGGCCGTAGTTGATAGTCAATAGACCATCTAGAGAAAACTTACGCAATAAATATCCACAATACTTGAGTTCTATCCGGGGGACAACGATATGGACCATGCTATCTCTAAATCAGAAGATCTTGAAACTCAGAGCAAGCATGATTTGTCTTTCGATAAGATACTGTTAGATATGCTAGTTGAAAGAGATTTTAGGAAAATCGTAGGTTTAACAACCAAACATCCATTCTCCATCGTGTGAATAATAATCATTTCAAAATTTGAGATTCAAAACATCATCTAAAAATTATTTCCGAAAAATGACCGTGTTTTGTTCATCAAACCCCAGAAATGACAAATTTAACATGGACTCGGGAAAACATGTATTTCAACCATAACTTTCTCCATCGTGTGGATGGAACACATTAAGAGATTTGGATCTATGGACTAACTATAAGTTGAAGATAAGAGTTCTTAAAATATCTTTTTTTATTTTGTTTAGTAAGGGAGCCATCAAATTAGATATTTTATTGAGGAGAGGAAAGAACAAAAAACTCAGCCAAAATACCGTAAATTATTTGAATAATGCAAATATAAATTTTGGTCGTTATAACACATCTCCATGAAAATACCAAATTGGCGTAACCATAATGTGATTCTCGTTCACATAATCACTCAAAAGTGGATTGATTTAAAGCGAATTCAGAAGAACCTTAAACTCGATTTACAAGTTCAACATTATGCGAACATTGAATATTTTACTGACTGAATTACACAATCGACTGACCATCAAGGAAAACATCACCAAAAGATATCCAAAATACTTGTGTTCATCCCAGGGACCGGGAAAGGACCGTGTTATATATTAATCTGAAGAACTTAAAAGTCGAATCATGCAATCTATATAGATATTGTGAATAAGAAACTTTTAGATATGGTAGGCCAAATAGAAGTTTAGAGAAATATATGTTAAACATACCGAACAATCATTTTATATCACGTGATTAAAGTACGGTTAAAATTAGAAATGCAAAAGACTACTTCAAAAAACTTAATCCCAAGAATATTAGCATGTTCTTGTTTCATATAGTGCAACCTAAAAAGAGTCAATTTTAGAGAAATGTGTGAGGAGCAATAAACTTTAAATAAATATAAAGATCAGCCTATGTAGGGAACATAAATTAGATAGATCACTGAAAAAAGAAATTAGGCGAATATATTATACCCTAGTTTCCACAAGGGCAACCTAAAACTAACCATTTTAGTAGGAGTTTTCAAGAACATATCTACCACGTAAATAACACACTGTCTAAATTTGAGTGCAGTAATTCCATTTGCAAAACATATAACGTAACACTCGTGTTTTTCACACATGACACCACAAAAATGACCATGTCTATGTAGGACTCAGAACAACAAGAAATCCCACTAAAACATTATCTATCATGTTGGTAACGCAGATTCCTAATTTTACACACCTTTAAAGAATGAACGAAAAAGTTCTTAGAATGTCCAATTCCATCAATTAGAGGAAAGAACAATAAACTCTGCCCATACATCACCTATCATATGAATAACACTTTTAAAATTAAGTAACGAATGCACAACCTCCATGAAAAACAAACCTAGGCCCAAAATAAGTAAATTGTGATTCTATTACGCATAACACCCCAAAATAGACCATATAGAGTGAAATCAGAGGAACATGAATCTTGGGACAAAAATTCTCCATCAAGTGAATTGTGAAGTTCACTAGCTTAATATGATAGTCAAAAGGTCTTTGAATAAAATTTCACCCATGAAAATCCATAATGTTCGTGATCTACCCAAGAGTCCAAAAATGTATCATGCTATCTCTTAATCAGACTAGCTTGAAACTTGAGGCAAGCGATTTGTATCTTGTGAATTATACTGTTAGATTTGGTAGTCGAAAGATCCCTTTAGCGAAACATAGGCCCAACAACCAAATTTCGATCACGTGAATAACTATTCAAATTTTTGAGCAAAAATACCATCTGAAAAAAAATTCAACCAAAATAATAGTACTTCTTTCACTACTCCTCGAAAATGACATGTTTAATCATGGACTGGAAAAGCCTGAATCTCAACCATAACATTCTCTAACGTGTTGATAGCACATATTCTGAGTTTGGGATGATACATACTAAGTTCAAAGGATGAAGACTAATAACTCTCAAATGCCCTTTATTCTAACAAGAGCACCACCTAGTAGGCAATTCTTTAGAGGAAGAAAAGAACAAGAAATTAGGCCCAAATATCATCTATCATGTGAACAAATACACCACCACTTGCATGAAAAACCAAATTGGAACGAAACACAAAAAGTCTGATTCTTTCACTCATTACACGGAAAAGTGCATTAATTTAAATAAAATTCATAAGAACATGAAACTCGATATACAAGTTCTCGATTCCGTGAATCTTGAATTACTTACTAGCCGTAGTTGATAGTCAATAGACCATCTAGAGAAAACTTACGCAATAAATATCCACAATACTTGTGTTCTATCCGGAGGACAAGGATATGGACCATGCTATCTCTAAATCAGAAGATCTTGAAACTCAGAGCATGCATGATTTGTCTTTCGATAAGATACCGTTAGATATGCTAGTTGAAAGAGATTTTAGGAAAATCGGAGGTTTAACAACCAAACATCCATTCTCCTTCATGTGAATAATAATCAATTCAAAATTTGAGATACAAAACAACATCTAAAAATTATTTCCCAAAAACGACCCTGTTTTGTTCATGACACCCCATAAATGACAAATGTAACATGTACTCGGGAAAACATGAATCTCAACCATAACTTTCTCCGTCGTGTGGATGGAACACATTAAGTGATTTGGATCAATGGACTAGCTATAAAGGTTGAAGATAAGAGTTCTCAAAATAACCTTTTTTATTTTTTTTAATAAGGGAACAATCAGATTAGATATTTTATCGAGGAGGGGAAAGAACATAAAGCTTAGCCAAAATACCCTAAATTATTTGAATAATACAAATATAAATTCTGGTCGTTATAACACATCTCCATGAAAAAACCAAATTGGCATAACCATAATGTTATTCTCGTACACATAATCACTAAAAAGTGGATTGATTTAAAGCGAATTCAGAAGAACCTTAAACTCGATTTACAAGTTCTCCATTACGCGAACACTGAATATTTTACTCACTGAATTACACAGTCGACTGACCATCTGGAGAAAACATCACCAAAAGATATCCAAAATACTTGTGTTCATCCCAGGGTCCCCGGAATGGACCCTGTTATATATTAATCTGAAGAACTTCAAATTCGAATCATGCAATCTATATAGATCTTGTGAATATGTAACTTTTAGATATGGTAGGCTAAAGAGAAGTTTAGAGAAATATATGTTGAACATGCCGAACAATAATTTTATATCACGTGATTGAGGTACGATTAGAAATGCAAAAGACTACCTGAAAAAACTCTATCCCAAGAATATTACCATGTTCTTGTTTCATCTAGGGCAACCTAAAAAGAGTAAATTTTATAGAAATGTGTGAGGAGCAATAAACTTTACATAAATATAAAGATCAGCCTATGTAGGGACCATAAATTAGATAGATCACTGAAAAAAGAACATATCTACCACGTAAATAACACACTGTCTAAATTCGAGTGCGGTAATTCCATTTGCAAAACATATAACGTAATACTCGTGTTTTTCACACATAACACCACAAAAATGACCAAGTCTATGTAGGACTCAGAACAAAAAGAAATCCCACCAAAACAGTATGTATCATGTTGGTAACGCAGATTCCTACTTTTACACACCTTTAAAGAATGAACTAAAAGGTTCTTAGAATACCCAATTCCATCAATTAGAAAGACCAATAAACCCAGCCCTACGCATCACCTATCATGTGAATAACACTTTTAAAAATTAGTAACAAATGCACAACCTCCATGAAAAACAAACCTAGGCCTATAATTGTGATTCTATTACGCATAACACCCCAAAATAGACCATTTAGAATGAAATCAAAGGAACATGAATCTTGGGACAAAAGTTCTCCATCAAGTGAATTGTGAAGTTGTCTAGCTTAATTTGATAGTCAAAATGTCTTCGAATAAAATTCCACCCATGAAATTCCATAATGTTCTTGATCTACTCAAGAGACCAAAAATGTATCATGCTATCTCATAATCAGACTAGCTAGAAACTTGAGGCATGCGATTTGTATTTGTGAATTATACTGTTTGATTTGGTAGTCGAAAGAGCCTTTTAGCAAAACATTGGCCCAAAAACCAAATTTCGATCACGTGAAAAACAAACTTTTCAAATTTTTGAGCAAAAAAACCATCTGAAAAAAATTCAACCAAAATAATAGTACTTCTTTAATGATACCCCGAAAATGACATGGTTAAACATGGACTGGAAAAGCATGAATCTCAACCCTAACATTCTCTAACGTGTTTATAGCACATATTCTGATCTTGGGATGATACATACCAGGTTAACAGGATGAAGACTAATAACTCTCAAATGCCCTTTTTTCTAACAAGAGCACCACCACCAGAAGCAATTTTATAGAGGAAGAAAAGAACAAGAAATTCGGCCCAAATATCATCTATCATGTGAACATATACACTTCGAAATCTGGTAGTAAACACCAATTGCATGAAAAACCTAATTGGAACAAAACAACCAAAGTTTGATTCTTTCACTCATTACACGGAAAAGTACATTAATTTAAAACAATTTCATTAGAACATGAAACTCGATATACAAGTTCTCGATTCCGTGAATTTTGAATTACTTATTGGCCGTATCTGATAGTCAATAGACCATCTAGAGAAAACTTACGCAATAAATATCCACAATACTTTTGTTCTACCCGGGGGACAAAGATATGGACCATGCTATCTCTAAATCAAAAGATCTTGAATCTCAGAGCATTCATGATTTGTCTTTTGATAAGATACCGTTAGATATGCTAGTTGAAAGAGGTTTTAGGAAAATCGTAGGTTTAACAACCAAAAATCTATTCTCCATCTTGTGAATAATAAACATTTCAAAATTTGAGATTCAAAACAACATCTAAAAATTATTTCCCAAAGACGACCATGTTTTGTTCATGACACCCCATAAATGACAAATTTAACATGGACTCGGGAAAACATGAATCTCCACCATAACTTTCTCCATCGTGTGGATGGAACACATTAAGAGATTTGGATCAATGGACTAACTATAAAGGTCAAGAGAAGAGTTCTTAAAATATCCTTTTTTATTTTTTTAAAAAAGGAACTATCAGATTAGATATTTTATCGAGGAGAGGAAAGAACATAAAACTCAGCCAAAACACCCTAAATTATTTGAATAATAGAAATATAAATTTTGTTCGTTATAACACATCTCCAGGAAAAAACCAAATTGGCGTAACCATAATGTGATTGTCGTACACATAATCACTCAAAAGTGGATTGATTTAAAGCTAATTCAGAAGAACTTTAAATTCGTTTTACAAGTTCTCCAATACACGAACACTGAATAGTTTACTGACTGAATTACACAGTCAAATGACCATCTAGAGTAAACATCACCATAAAATATCCAAAATACTTATGTTCATCCCAGGGACCCTGGAATGGACCGTGTTATATATTAATCTGAAGAACTTCAAATTCGAATCATGCAATCTATATAGATCTTGTGAATAAGAAACTTTTAGATATGGTAGGCTAAAGAGAAGTTTAGAGAAATATATGTTGAACATACCGAACAATGATTTTATATCACGTGATTAAAGTACAGTTACAATTAGAAATGCAGAAGACTACTTGAAAAAACTCAATTCCAAGAATATTAGCATGTTCTTGTTTCATCTAGAGCAACCTAAAAAGAGTCAATTTTAGAGAAATGTTTGAGGAATAAACTTTGCAGAAATATAAATATAAGCCTATGTAAGGACCAGAAATTAGATAGATCACTGAAAAAAGAAATTAGGCCAATATATTATACCCTAGTTTCCACAAGGGCAACCTAAAACTAACCATTTGAGCAGAAGTTTTCAAGAACATATCTACCACGTAAATAACACACTGTCTAAATTCGAGTGCGGTAATTCTATTTGCAAAACATATAACGTAATACTCGTGTTTTTCGCACATGACACCACAAAAATGACCATGTCTATGTAGTACTCAGAAGAAAAAGAAATCCCACCAAAACATTATCTATGATGTTGGTAAGGCAGATTTCTAGTTTCACACACCTTTAAAGAATGAACGAAAAAGTTCTTAAAATGCCCAATTTCAACAATTAGAGGAAAGAACAATAAACGGCCCATACATCACCTATCATGTGAATAACACTTTTAAAATTTAGTAATGAATGAACAACCTCCATGAAAAACAAACCTAGGCCTATAATACCCAAATTGTGATTCTATTATGCATAACACACCAAAATAGACCATTTAGAGTGAAATCAGAGGAACATGAATTGTGAAGTTCACTAGCTTAATTTGATAGTCAAAAAAAGGTCTTCGAATAAAATTTCACCCATGAAAATCCATAATGTTCGTGATCTACCCAAGAGACCAAAAATGTATCATGCTGCGATTTGTATCTTGTGAATGATACTGTTAGAGTTGGTAGTTGAAAGAGCCCTTTAGCGAAACATAGGCCCAACAACCAAATTTCGATCACGTGAATAACTAATAACTATCAAATGCCATTTTTTCTAACAAGAGCACCACCGAGTAAGCAATTCTATAGAGGAAGAAAAGAACAAGAAATTCGGCCCAAATATCATCTATCATGTGAACAAATACACTTCGAAATCTAGTAGTAAACACCACTTGCATGAAAACCAAATTGGAACGAAACAACCAAATTCTGATTCTTTCACTCATTACACGGAAACTTACATGAATTTAGATAAAATTCATAAGAACATGAAACTCGATATACAAGTTCTCGATTCCGTGAATATTGAATTACTTACTGGCCGTATTTGATAGTCAATAGACCATCTAGATAAAACTTACGCAATAAATATCCACAATACTTGTTTTCTATCTTGGGGACAACGATATGGACCATGCTATCTCTAAATCAGAAGATCTTGAAACTCAGAGCATGCATTATTTGTCTTTTGATAAGATAAAGTTAGATACGCTAGTTGAAAGAGATTTTAGAAAAATCATAGGTTTAACAACCAAACATCTATTCTCCATCATGTGAATAATAAAGATTTCAAAATTTGAGATTCAAAACATCATCTAAAAATTATTTCCCAAAAACGACCGTGTTTTGTTCATGACACCCCAGAAATTACAAATATAACATGGACTCGGGAAAACACGAATCTCAACCATAACTTTCTCCATCATGTGGATGAAACACATTAAGAGATTTGGATCAATGGACTAGCTATAAAGGTTGAAGATAAGAGTTCTTAAAATATCCTTTTTTATTTTTCTTAATAAGGGAACCATCAAATTAGATATTTTATCGAGGAGAAGAAAGAACATAAAACTCAGCCAAAATACCCTAAATTATATGAATAATACAAATATAAATTTTGGTCATTATAACACATCTCCAGGAAAAAACCAATTGGCGTACCCATAATGTGATTCTCGTACACATAATCACTCAAAAGTTGATTGATTTAAACAGAATTCAGAAGAATCTTAAACTCGATTTACAAGTTCTCCATCACGCGAACACTGAATATTTTACTGACTGAATTACACAGTCGACTGACCATCTAGAGAAAACATCACCAAAAGATATCCAAAATACATGTGTTCCCAGGGACCCCGGAATGGACCGTGTTATATATTAATCTGAAGAACTTCAAATTCTAATCATGCAATCTATATAGATCTTGTGAATAAGAGATATGGTAGGCTAAAGAGAAGTTTAGAGAAATATATGTAGAAACAATCATTTTATATCACGAGATTAAAGTACGGTTAAAATTAGAAATGCATAAGACTACCTGAAAAAACTCAATCCCAAGAATATTAGCATGTTCTTATTTCATCTAGGGCACCCTAAAAAGAGTCAATTTTAGAGAAATGTGTGAGGAGCAATAAACTTTACATAAATATAAAGATCAGCCTATGTACGGACCAGAAATTAGATAGATCACTGAAAAAAGAAATTAGGCCAATATATTATACCCTAGTTTTCACAAGGGCAACCTAAAACTAACCATTTTAGCAGAAGTTTTCAAGAACATATCTACCACGTAAATAAAATATTGTCTAAATTCGAGTGCGATAATTTCATTTGCAAAACATATAACGTAATGCTCGTGTTTTTCACACACGACACCACAAAAATGACCTTGTCTATGTAGGACTCAGAACAACAAGATCCCACCAAAACATTATCTATCATGTTGGTAACGCAGATTCCTTGTTTTACACACCTTTAAAGAATGAACGAAAAAGTTCTTAAAATGCCCAATTCCATCAATTAGAGGAAAGAACAATAAACCCGGCCCATACATCACTTATCATGTGAATAAAACTTTTTAAATTTAGTAACGAATGCAGGGTTTTTTGCACTTTGCACCCCCCGAAACATGGGAAATAAGCGCTTTACACCCTAGAAACTTAGATTTAGCACTTTGCACTCTCGAAATATGAAAAATGCAGCACTTTGCACCCTCTTTTATTTTTGGGCAAAAACTCATGGGCAAAACTGGTAATTCAATTATAAATCTTTGGCACTTTGCACCCTCAAAACTTGAGAAATTGGCGATTTGCACCCTCAACATAAAATTAGCACTTAACACTCTAGAATTAAGAACAAATCAACAGCTTGCACCCCCGAAACACAATAAATGGGCACTTTGCATCACGAAACACAAAATTAACACTTAACACCCTCAAATAAAAAATAAAAAAAACTCAAACCTCTCGTTTTATCCGGCAAAGTTGACCATCGGGGCAAAAAAAATCTAAGGCAAAATAGGAAATTCTTTTTTTTTCCTTAAATTTTGTAAAATACAATTATGAATACTAGAATACATATCAATAAATAACTAAATAAGGTACAAGTAAACTTCTCAAAGATCCATTGTCTACTTCAAAATATCAAATACGAACTTGATGTTCAAAATACACACCTAGAAGTTCAAAATAAATAAATAACAAAATCCATTGTCTACTTCATGAACTGCATTCACCAATAATGTTGAACATAGATTTTGGAGACCATGCTGCCTCATGTTGAACATATAATACTTGTACTTTATTTAGTTATTTACGGATATGTATATTGATGAAAAGAAAGATGGAGAGAGAAATGAGTATTCTAGTATTTATAATTGTATTTTACAAAATTTAAGGAAAAAAATGAATTATCTATTTTGCCTTAGATTTTTCTCACCCCGACGGTCAACTATGCCGGATAAAACGAGAGGTTTTAGTTTTTTTTTTTATTTGAGGGTGTTAAGTGTTAATTTTGTGTTTCGGGGTTCAAAGTGCTCATTAATTGTGTTTTAGGGGTGCAAGCTTCTGATTTATTCTTAATTTAAGGGTGTTAAGTGCTAATTTTATTTCGGGGTGCAAAGTGCCAAAGATTTAAAACTGAATTACCGATTTTTCCAATGAACTTTTGCCTGAAAATAAAAAAGGGTGCAAAGTGTTGCATTTTTCATATTTTGAGGTTGCAAAGTGCTAAATCTAAGTTTCGGGGGTGCAAAGTGCCAAAAACTCACGAATGCACAACCTCCATGAAAAACAAACCTAGGCCCAAAATACCCAAATGATGTGACCATGAAGAGCCAAAAAAAAAAAAAAAAAAAGACTTGGAAGAATTAATTGAAGACAAGTTGTTGGGTCAAGAAGGATTACTTGCTCATCAAGATTGAAGAAAATCTAGCCCAATAATTAATTGCCATGTAGGAATTTTTAATTTAGTTAACTTTTTAGATTTAGATTTAGTTTCCTTGTTTTTGTAGGAGTTAGTTTATTCTTTACTAGGATTTAGTTTCCTTTCGGTATTAGGTTAGTTTACTATTTTATTGTTTCCTAGTTCTTTTCAAGATGTAATCTAGTCCTATTTAAAGGACCTTTTGCTTTAATGAATTAAAGATTTAGTCTTCAATATTCTGTGTGAGTATTCTCCACCTTCCTTGAAGAATTCTTCTTCATGAACTTATCAAGGAGTAAAATTCTTGTGGGGTTCAATGACTTATCAAACGATTCATCCATCATCGTTTTTGGAGTCATAACGAACTTATCAAGCATTCTTGTGGCGTTCCGACTTATCCATGATTCAGTCAACATCGTTTGTGGCGTCCTCATGAACTTATCAAGAAGACTTGTGGCGTTCATCCATCGACTTATCAAACGATTCATCAATCATCGTTTGTGGCGTCTTCATTAAATCCATTCTAAACCTGATTGTAGAACGATCCTTGGAGTCCTAATTATTCGGGTCTCGTTATTCGTGGCGAGGTTCGTATCACCAAATTGTGATTCTATTACGCATAACACACCAAAATAGATCATTTAGAGTGAAATCAGAGGAACATGAATCTTGGGACAAAAATTCTCCATCAAGTGAATTGTGAAGTTCACTAGCTTAATTTGATAGTCAAAAGGTCTTCGAATAAAATTTCACCCATGAAAATCCATAATGTTCATGATCTACCCAAGTGACCAAAAATGTATCATGCTATCTCTTAATCAGACTAGCTTGAAACTTGTGGCATGCAATTTGTATCTTGTGAATTATACTGTTAGATTTGGTAATCGAAAGAACACTTTAGCGAAACATAGGCCCAACAACCAAATTTCGATCACGTGAATAACTAACTTCTCAAATTTTTGGACAAAAATACCATCTAAAAAAAATTCAACCAAAATAATAGTACTTCTTTCACTACTCGCCGAAAATGACATGTTTAATCATGGACTGGAAAAGCATGAATCTCAACCACAACATTCTCTAACGTGATGATAGCACATATTCTGAGTTTAGGATGATACATACTAGGCTAAAAGGATGAAGACTAATAACTCTCAAATACCCTTTTTACTAACAAGAGCACCACCGAGTAAGCAATTCTATAGAGGAAGAAAAGAACAAGAAATTCGGCCCAAATATCATCTATCATGTGAACAAATACACTTCCAAATCTGGTACTAAACACCACTTGCACGAAAAACCAAATTGGAACTAAACAACCAAAGTCTGATTCTTTCACTCATTACACGAAAATGTACATTAATTTAAATAAAATTCATTAGAACATGAAACTCGATATACAAGTTCTCCATTACGAGAACACTGAATATTTTACGGACTGAATTACACAGTCGACTGACCATCTAGATAAAAAAACACCAAAAGATTTCCAAAATACTTGTGTTCATCCCAGGGACCCCAGAATGGACTGTGTTATATATTAATCTGAAGAACTTCAAATTCGAATCATGCAATCTATATGGATCTTGTGAATAAGAAACTTTTCGATATGGTAGGCTAAAGAGAAGTTTAGAGAAATATATGTAGAACATACCGAACAATCATTTTATATCACGTGATTAAAGTACGGTTGAAATTAGAAATGCAGAAGACTACCTGAAAAAACTCAATCCCAAGAATATTAGCATGTTCTTATTTCATCTGGGGCAACCTAAAAAGAGTCAATTTTAGAGAAATGTGTGAGGAGCAATAAACTTTACATAAATATAAAGATCAGCCTATGTAGGGACCAGAAATTAGATAGATCACTGAAAAAAGAAATTAGGCAAATATATTATACCCTAGTTTCCACATGGGCAACCTAAAACTAACCATTTTAGCAGAAGTTTTCAAGAACATATCTTCCACATAAATAACAAACTGTTTAAATTCGAGTGCGGTAATTCCATTTGCATAACATATAACGTAATACTCGTGTTTTTCACACATGACACGAAAAAAATGACCATGTCTATGTAGGACTCAGAACAACTTCTTAAATTGCCCAATTCCATAAATTTGATGAAAAAACAATAAACCCGGCCCATACATCACCTATCATGTGAATAACACTTTTAAAATTTAGTAACGAATGCACAACCTCCATGAAAAGCAAACCTAGGCCCAAAATACCCAAATTGTGATTCTATTTCGTATAACACACCAAAATAGACCATTTAGAGTGAAATAAGAGGAACATGAATCTTGGGACAAAAATTCTCCACCAAGTGAATTGTGAAGTTCACTAGCCTAATCTGATAGTCAAAAGGTCTTCGAATAAAATTTCACCAATGAAAATCCATAATGTTCGTGATCTACCCAAGAGACAAAAAATGTATTATGCTATCTCTTAATCAGACTAGTTTGAAACTTGAGGCATGCGTTTTGTATCTTGTGAATTATACTGTTAGATTTGCTATTCGAAAGAGCCCTTTAGCGAAACATAGGCCCAACAACCATATTTCGATCACGTGAATAACTAACTTTTCAAATTTTTGAGCAAATATACCATCTGAAAAAAATTCAACCAAAATAATAGTACTTCTTTCACGACTCCCTAATAGTACTTCTTTCACGACTCCCCGAAAATGACATGTTTAATCATGGACTGGAAAAGCATGAATCTCAACCATAAAATTCTCTAACGTGTTGATAGCACAAATTCTGAGTTTGGGATGATACATACTATGCTAAAAGAAAGAAGGCTAATAACTCTCAAATGCCCTTTTTACTAACAAGAGCACCACCGAGTAAGCAATTCTATAGAGGAAGAAAAGAACAAGAAATTCGTCCCAAATATCATCTATCATGTTGAACAAATACACTTCGAAATTGGGTAGTAAACACCACTTGCATGAAAAACCAAATTGAAACGAAACAACCAAAGTCTGATTCTTTCAATCATTACACGAAAAAGTACATTAATTTTAATTAAAATTCATAAGAACATGAAACTCGATATACAAGTTCTCGATTCCGTGAATCTTGAATTACTTACTGGCCGTATTTGATAGTCTATTAGACCATCTAGATAAAACTTACGCAATAAATATCTACAATACTTGTGTTCTATCCGGGGGACAACGATATGGACCATGCTATCTCTAAATCAGAAGATCTCGAAACTCAGAGCATGCATTATTTGTCTTTTGATAAGATACCGTTAGATATGCTAGTTGAAAGAGATTTTAGGACAATCGTAGGTTTAACATCCAAACATTTACTCTCCATCATGTGAATAATAAACATTTCAAAATTTTAGATTCAAAACATATAACGTAATACTCGTGTTTTTCACACATGACACCACAAAAATGACCATGTCTTTGTAGGACTCGGAACAACAAGAAATCCCACCAAAACATTATCTATCATGTTGGTAACGCAGATTCCTAGTTTTACACACCTTTAAAGAATGAAAGAAAAAGTTATTAAAACGCCCAATTCCATCAGTTAGAGGAAACAACAATAAACCTGGCCCATACATCACCTATCATGTGAATAACACTTTTTAATTTAGTAATGAATGCACAACCTCCATGAAAAACAAACCTAGGCCCATAATAGCCAAATTGTGATTCTATTACGCATAACACACCAAAATAGACCATTTGGAGTGAAATAAGAGGAACATGAATCTTGGGACAAAAATTCTCCATCAAGTGAATTGTGAAGTTCACTAGCATAATTTGATAGTCAAAAGGTCTTCGAATAAAATTTCAACCATGAAAATCAATAATGTTCGTGATCTACCCAAGAGACCAAAAATGTATTATGCTATCTCTTAATCAGACTAGCTTGAAACTTGAGGCATGCGGATTTGTATCTTGTGAATTATAATATTAGATTTGGTAGTCGAATTTAGCGAAACATAGGCCCAACAACCATATTTCGATCACGTGAATAACTAACTTTTCAAATTTTTGAGTAAAAATAGCATCTAAAAAAAATTCAACCAAAATAATAGTACTTCCTTCACGACTCCCCGAAAATGACATGTTTAATCATGGACTGGAAAAGCATGAATCTAAACCATAACATTCTCTAACGTGTTGATAGCACATATTCTGAATTTGGGATGATACATACTAGGTTAAAGGGATGAAGACTAATAACTCTCATATTACATTTTTTCTAACAAGAGCACCACCGAGCAAGCAATTCTATAGAGGAAGAAAAGAACAAGAAATTCGGCCCAAATATCATCTAACATGTGAACAAATACGCTTCCAAAAGTGGTACTAAACACCACTTGCATGAAAAACCAAATTGGAACGAAAAAACCAAAGCCTGATTCTTTCACTCATTACACGAAAATGTACATTGATTTAAATAAAATTCATAAGAACATGAAACTCGATATACAAGTTCTCCATTACGAGAACACTGAATATTTTACGGACTGAATTACACAGTCTACTGACCATCTAGAGAAAACAACACCAAAAGATATCCAAAATACTTGTGTTCATCCCAAGGACCCCGGGGACCCCGGAATGGATTGTGTTATATATTAATCAGAAGAACTTCAAATTTGAATCATGTTATATCACGTGATTAAAGTACGGTTGAAATTAGAAATGCAGAAGACTACCTGAAAAAACTCAATTCCAAGAATATTAGCATGTTCGTATTTCATTTAGGGCAACCTAAAAAGAGTCAATTTTAGAGAAATGTGTGAGGAGCTCACAATAAACTTTACATAAATATAAAGATCAGCCTATGTAGGGACCGAAAATTAGATAGATCACTGAAAAAAGAAATTAGGCAAATATATTATACCCTAGTTTCCAAAAGGGCAACCTAAATCTAACCATTTTAACAGAAGTTTTCAAGAACAAATCTTCCACGTAAATAACACACTGTTAAATTCGAGTGCGGTAATTCCATTTGCATAACATATAACGTAATACTCGTGCTTTTCACACATGACACCATAAAAATGACCATGTCTATGTATGACTCAGAACAACTTCTTAAATTGCCCAATTCCATCAATTTGAGGAAAAAACAATAAACCCGCCCCATACATCACCTATCATGTGAATAACACTTTTAAAATTTAGTAACGAATGCCTCCATAAAAAGCAAATATAGGCCCAAAATACCCAAATTGTGATTCTATTACGTATAACACACCAAAATAGACCATTTAAAGTGAAATAAGAGGAACATGAATCTTGGGACAAAAATTCTCCATCAAGTGAATTGTGAAGTTCACTAGCTTAATTTGATAGTCAAAAGGTCTTCGAATAAAATTTCACCCATGAAAATCCATAATGTTCATGATCTACCCAAGTGACCAAAAATGTATCATGCTATCTCTTAATCAGACTAGCTTGAAACTTGTGGCATGCAATTTGTATCTTGTGAATTATACTGTTAGATTTGGTAATCGAAAGAACACTTTAGCGAAACATAGGCCCAACAACCAAATTTCGATCACGTGAATAACTAACTTCTCAAATTTTTGGACAAAAATACCATCTAAAAAAAATTCAACCAAAATAATAGTACTTCTTTCACTACTCGCCGAAAATGACATGTTTAATCATGGACTGGAAAAGCATGAATCTCAACCACAACATTCTCTAACGTGATGATAGCACATATTCTGAGTTTAGGATGATACATACTAGGCTAAAAGGATGAAGACTAATAACTCTCAAATACCCTTTTTACTAACAAGAGCACCACCGAGTAAGCAATTCTATAGAGGAAGAAAAGAACAAGAAATTCGGCCCAAATATCATCTATCATGTGAACAAATACACTTCCAAATCTGGTACTAAACACCACTTGCACGAAAAACCAAATTGGAACTAAACAACCAAAGTCTGATTCTTTCACTCATTACACGAAAATGTACATTAATTTAAATAAAATTCATTAGAACATGAAACTCGATATACAAGTTCTCCATTACGAGAACACTGAATATTTTACGGACTGAATTACACAGTCGACTGACCATCTAGATAAAAAAACACCAAAAGATTTCCAAAATACTTGTGTTCATCCCAGGGACCCCAGAATGGACTGTGTTATATATTAATCTGAAGAACTTCAAATTCGAATCATGCAATCTATATGGATCTTGTGAATAAGAAACTTTTCGATATGGTAGGCTAAAGAGAAGTTTAGAGAAATATATGTAGAACATACCGAACAATCATTTTATATCACGTGATTAAAGTACGGTTGAAATTAGAAATGCAGAAGACTACCTGAAAAAACTCAATCCCAAGAATATTAGCATGTTCTTATTTCATCTGGGGCAACCTAAAAAGAGTCAATTTTAGAGAAATGTGTGAGGAGCAATAAACTTTACATAAATATAAAGATCAGCCTATGTAGGGACCAGAAATTAGATAGATCACTGAAAAAAGAAATTAGGCAAATATATTATACCCTAGTTTCCACATGGGCAACCTAAAACTAACCATTTTAGCAGAAGTTTTCAAGAACATATCTTCCACATAAATAACAAACTGTTTAAATTCGAGTGCGGTAATTCCATTTGCATAACATATAACGTAATACTCGTGTTTTTCACACATGACACGAAAAAAATGACCATGTCTATGTAGGACTCAGAACAACTTCTTAAATTGCCCAATTCCATAAATTTGATGAAAAAACAATAAACCCGGCCCATACATCACCTATCATGTGAATAACACTTTTAAAATTTAGTAACGAATGCACAACCTCCATGAAAAGCAAACCTAGGCCCAAAATACCCAAATTGTGATTCTATTTCGTATAACACACCAAAATAGACCATTTAGAGTGAAATAAGAGGAACATGAATCTTGGGACAAAAATTCTCCACCAAGTGAATTGTGAAGTTCACTAGCCTAATCTGATAGTCAAAAGGTCTTCGAATAAAATTTCACCAATGAAAATCCATAATGTTCGTGATCTACCCAAGAGACAAAAAATGTATTATGCTATCTCTTAATCAGACTAGTTTGAAACTTGAGGCATGCGTTTTGTATCTTGTGAATTATACTGTTAGATTTGCTATTCGAAAGAGCCCTTTAGCGAAACATAGGCCCAACAACCATATTTCGATCACGTGAATAACTAACTTTTCAAATTTTTGAGCAAATATACCATCTGAAAAAAATTCAACCAAAATAATAGTACTTCTTTCACGACTCCCTAATAGTACTTCTTTCACGACTCCCCGAAAATGACATGTTTAATCATGGACTGGAAAAGCATGAATCTCAACCATAAAATTCTCTAACGTGTTGATAGCACAAATTCTGAGTTTGGGATGATACATACTATGCTAAAAGAAAGAAGGCTAATAACTCTCAAATGCCCTTTTTACTAACAAGAGCACCACCGAGTAAGCAATTCTATAGAGGAAGAAAAGAACAAGAAATTCGTCCCAAATATCATCTATCATGTTGAACAAATACACTTCGAAATTGGGTAGTAAACACCACTTGCATGAAAAACCAAATTGAAACGAAACAACCAAAGTCTGATTCTTTCAATCATTACACGAAAAAGTACATTAATTTTAATTAAAATTCATAAGAACATGAAACTCGATATACAAGTTCTCGATTCCGTGAATCTTGAATTACTTACTGGCCGTATTTGATAGTCTATTAGACCATCTAGATAAAACTTACGCAATAAATATCTACAATACTTGTGTTCTATCCGGGGGACAACGATATGGACCATGCTATCTCTAAATCAGAAGATCTCGAAACTCAGAGCATGCATTATTTGTCTTTTGATAAGATACCGTTAGATATGCTAGTTGAAAGAGATTTTAGGACAATCGTAGGTTTAACATCCAAACATTTACTCTCCATCATGTGAATAATAAACATTTCAAAATTTTAGATTCAAAACATATAACGTAATACTCGTGTTTTTCACACATGACACCACAAAAATGACCATGTCTTTGTAGGACTCGGAACAACAAGAAATCCCACCAAAACATTATCTATCATGTTGGTAACGCAGATTCCTAGTTTTACACACCTTTAAAGAATGAAAGAAAAAGTTATTAAAACGCCCAATTCCATCAGTTAGAGGAAACAACAATAAACCTGGCCCATACATCACCTATCATGTGAATAACACTTTTTAATTTAGTAATGAATGCACAACCTCCATGAAAAACAAACCTAGGCCCATAATAGCCAAATTGTGATTCTATTACGCATAACACACCAAAATAGACCATTTGGAGTGAAATAAGAGGAACATGAATCTTGGGACAAAAATTCTCCATCAAGTGAATTGTGAAGTTCACTAGCATAATTTGATAGTCAAAAGGTCTTCGAATAAAATTTCAACCATGAAAATCAATAATGTTCGTGATCTACCCAAGAGACCAAAAATGTATTATGCTATCTCTTAATCAGACTAGCTTGAAACTTGAGGCATGCGGATTTGTATCTTGTGAATTATAATATTAGATTTGGTAGTCGAATTTAGCGAAACATAGGCCCAACAACCATATTTCGATCACGTGAATAACTAACTTTTCAAATTTTTGAGTAAAAATAGCATCTAAAAAAAATTCAACCAAAATAATAGTACTTCCTTCACGACTCCCCGAAAATGACATGTTTAATCATGGACTGGAAAAGCATGAATCTAAACCATAACATTCTCTAACGTGTTGATAGCACATATTCTGAATTTGGGATGATACATACTAGGTTAAAGGGATGAAGACTAATAACTCTCATATTACATTTTTTCTAACAAGAGCACCACCGAGCAAGCAATTCTATAGAGGAAGAAAAGAACAAGAAATTCGGCCCAAATATCATCTAACATGTGAACAAATACGCTTCCAAAAGTGGTACTAAACACCACTTGCATGAAAAACCAAATTGGAACGAAAAAACCAAAGCCTGATTCTTTCACTCATTACACGAAAATGTACATTGATTTAAATAAAATTCATAAGAACATGAAACTCGATATACAAGTTCTCCATTACGAGAACACTGAATATTTTACGGACTGAATTACACAGTCTACTGACCATCTAGAGAAAACAACACCAAAAGATATCCAAAATACTTGTGTTCATCCCAAGGACCCCGGGGACCCCGGAATGGATTGTGTTATATATTAATCAGAAGAACTTCAAATTTGAATCATGTTATATCACGTGATTAAAGTACGGTTGAAATTAGAAATGCAGAAGACTACCTGAAAAAACTCAATTCCAAGAATATTAGCATGTTCGTATTTCATTTAGGGCAACCTAAAAAGAGTCAATTTTAGAGAAATGTGTGAGGAGCTCACAATAAACTTTACATAAATATAAAGATCAGCCTATGTAGGGACCGAAAATTAGATAGATCACTGAAAAAAGAAATTAGGCAAATATATTATACCCTAGTTTCCAAAAGGGCAACCTAAATCTAACCATTTTAACAGAAGTTTTCAAGAACAAATCTTCCACGTAAATAACACACTGTTAAATTCGAGTGCGGTAATTCCATTTGCATAACATATAACGTAATACTCGTGCTTTTCACACATGACACCATAAAAATGACCATGTCTATGTATGACTCAGAACAACTTCTTAAATTGCCCAATTCCATCAATTTGAGGAAAAAACAATAAACCCGCCCCATACATCACCTATCATGTGAATAACACTTTTAAAATTTAGTAACGAATGCCTCCATAAAAAGCAAATATAGGCCCAAAATACCCAAATTGTGATTCTATTACGTATAACACACCAAAATAGACCATTTAAAGTGAAATAAGAGGAACATGAATCTTGGGACAAAAATTCTCCATCAAGTGAATTGTGAAGTTCACTAGCTTAATTTGATAGTCAAAAGGTCTTCGAATAAAATTTCACCCATGAAAATCCATAATGTTCATGATCTACCCAAGTGACCAAAAATGTATCATGCTATCTCTTAATCAGACTAGCTTGAAACTTGTGGCATGCAATTTGTATCTTGTGAATTATACTGTTAGATTTGGTAATCGAAAGAACACTTTAGCGAAACATAGGCCCAACAACCAAATTTCGATCACGTGAATAACTAACTTCTCAAATTTTTGGACAAAAATACCATCTAAAAAAAATTCAACCAAAATAATAGTACTTCTTTCACTACTCGCCGAAAATGACATGTTTAATCATGGACTGGAAAAGCATGAATCTCAACCACAACATTCTCTAACGTGATGATAGCACATATTCTGAGTTTAGGATGATACATACTAGGCTAAAAGGATGAAGACTAATAACTCTCAAATACCCTTTTTACTAACAAGAGCACCACCGAGTAAGCAATTCTATAGAGGAAGAAAAGAACAAGAAATTCGGCCCAAATATCATCTATCATGTGAACAAATACACTTCCAAATCTGGTACTAAACACCACTTGCACGAAAAACCAAATTGGAACTAAACAACCAAAGTCTGATTCTTTCACTCATTACACGAAAATGTACATTAATTTAAATAAAATTCATTAGAACATGAAACTCGATATACAAGTTCTCCATTACGAGAACACTGAATATTTTACGGACTGAATTACACAGTCGACTGACCATCTAGATAAAAAAACACCAAAAGATTTCCAAAATACTTGTGTTCATCCCAGGGACCCCAGAATGGACTGTGTTATATATTAATCTGAAGAACTTCAAATTCGAATCATGCAATCTATATGGATCTTGTGAATAAGAAACTTTTCGATATGGTAGGCTAAAGAGAAGTTTAGAGAAATATATGTAGAACATACCGAACAATCATTTTATATCACGTGATTAAAGTACGGTTGAAATTAGAAATGCAGAAGACTACCTGAAAAAACTCAATCCCAAGAATATTAGCATGTTCTTATTTCATCTGGGGCAACCTAAAAAGAGTCAATTTTAGAGAAATGTGTGAGGAGCAATAAACTTTACATAAATATAAAGATCAGCCTATGTAGGGACCAGAAATTAGATAGATCACTGAAAAAAGAAATTAGGCAAATATATTATACCCTAGTTTCCACATGGGCAACCCAAAACTAACCATTTTAGCAGAAGTTTTCAAGAACATATCTTCCACATAAATAACAAACTGTTTAAATTCGAGTGCGGTAATTCCATTTGCATAACATATAACGTAATACTCGTGTTTTTCACACATGACACGAAAAAAATGACCATGTCTATGTAGGACTCAGAACAACTTCTTAAATTGCCCAATTCCATAAATTTGATGAAAAAACAATAAACCCGGCCCATACATCGCCTATCATGTGAATAACACTTTTAAAATTTAGTAACGAATGCACAACCTCCATGAAAAGCAAACCTAGGCCCAAAATACCCAAATTGTGATTCTATTTCGTATAACACACCAAAATAGACCATTTAGAGTGAAATAAGAGGAACATGAATCTTGGGACAAAAATTCTCCACCAAGTGAATTGTGAAGTTCACTAGCCTAATCTGATAGTCAAAAGGTCTTCGAATAAAATTTCACCAATGAAAATCCATAATGTTCGTGATCTACCCAAGAGACAAAAAATGTATTATTCTATCTCTTAATCAGACTAGTTTGAAACTTGAGGCATGCGTTTTGTATCTTGTGAATTATACTGTTAGATTTGCTATTCGAAAGAGCCCTTTAGCGAAACATAGGCCCAACAACCATATTTCGATCACGTGAATAACTAACTTTTCAAATTTTTGAGCAAATATACCATCTGAAAAAAATTCAACCAAAATAATAGTACTTCTTTCACGACTCCCTAATAGTACTTCTTTCACGACTCCCCGAAAATGACATGTTTAATCATGGACTGGAAAAGCATGAATCTCAACCATAAAATTCTCTAACGTGTTGATAGCACAAATTCTGAGTTTGGGATGATACATACTATGCTAAAAGAAAGAAGGCTAATAACTCTCAAATGCCCTTTTTACTAACAAGAGCACCACCGAGTAAGCAATTCTATAGAGGAAGAAAAGAACAAGAAATTCGTCCCAAATATCATCTATCATGTTGAACAAATACACTTCGAAATTGGGTAGTAAACACCACTTGCATGAAAAACCAAATTGAAACGAAACAACCAAAGTCTGATTCTTTCAATCATTACACGAAAAAGTACATTAATTTTAATTAAAATTCATAAGAACATGAAACTCGATATACAAGTTCTCGATTCCGTGAATCTTGAATTACTTACTGGCCGTATTTGATAGTCTATTAGACCATCTAGATAAAACTTACGCAATAAATATCTACAATACTTGTGTTCTATCCGGGGGACAACGATATGGACCATGCTATCTCTAAATCAGAAGATCTCGAAACTCAGAGCATGCATTATTTGTCTTTTGATAAGATACCGTTAGATATGCTAGTTGAAAGAGATTTTAGGACAATCGTAGGTTTAACATCCAAACATTTACTCTCCATCATGTGAATAATAAACATTTCAAAATTTTAGATTCAAAACATATAACGTAATACTCGTGTTTTTCACACATGACACCACAAAAATGACCATGTCTTTGTAGGACTCGGAACAACAAGAAATCCCACCAAAACATTATCTATCATGTTGGTAATGCAGATTCCTAGTTTTACACACCTTCAAAGAATGAAAGAAAAAGTTATTAAAACGCCCAATTCCATCAGTTAGAGGAAACAACAATAAACCTGGCCCATACATCACCTATCATGTGAATAACACTTTTTAATTTAGTAATGAATGCACAACCTCCATGAAAAACAAACCTAGGCCCATAATAGCCAAATTGTGATTCTATTACGCATAACACACCAAAATAGACCATTTGGAGTGAAATAAGAGGAACATGAATCTTGGGACAAAAATTCTCCATCAAGTGAATTGTGAAGTTCACTAGCATAATTTGATAGTCAAAAGGTCTTCGAATAAAATTTCACCCATGAAAATCAATAATGTTCGTGATCTACCCAAGAGACCAAAAATGTATTATGCTATCTCTTAATCAGACTAGCTTGAAACTTGAGGCATGCGGATTTGTATCTTGTGAATTATAATATTAGATTTGGTAGTCGAATTTAGCGAAACATAGGCCCAACAACCATATTTCGATCACGTGAATAACTAACTTTTCAAATTTTTGAGTAAAAATAGCATCTAAAAAAAATTCAACCAAAATAATAGTACTTCCTTCACGACTCCCCGAAAATGACATGTTTAATCATGGACTGGAAAAGCATGAATCTAAACCATAACATTCTCTAACGTGTTGATAGCACATATTCTGAATTTGGGATGATACATACTAGGTTAAAGGGATGAAGACTAATAACTCTCATATTACATTTTTTCTAACAAGAGCACCACCGAGCAAGCAATTCTATAGAGGAAGAAAAGAACAAGAAATTCGGCCCAAATATCATCTAACATGTGAACAAATACGCTTCCAAATCTGGTACTAAACACCACTTGCATGAAAAACCAAATTGGAACGAAAAAACCAAAGCCTGATTCTTTCACTCATTACACGAAAATGTACATTGATTTAAATAAAATTCATAAGAACATGAAACTCGATATACAAGTTCTCCATTACGAGAACACTGAATATTTTACGGACTGAATTACACAGTCGACTGACCATCTAGAGAAAACAACACCAAAAGATATCCAAAATACTTGTGTTCATCCCAAGGACCCCGGGGACCCCGGAATGGATTGTGTTATATATTAATCAGAAGAACTTCAAATTTGAATCATGTTATATCACGTGATTAAAGTACGGTTGAAATTAGAAATGCAGAAGACTACCTGAAAAAACTCAATTCCAAGAATATTAGCATGTTCGTATTTCATTTAGGGCAACCTAAAAAGAGTCAATTTTAGAGAAATGTGTGAGGAGCTCACAATAAACTTTACATAAATATAAAGATCGATCATCCTATGTAGGGACCGAAAATTAGATCGATCACTGAAAAAAGAAATTAGGCAAATATATTATACCCTAGTTTCCAAAAGGGCAACCTAAATCTAACCATTTTAGCAGAAGTTTTCAAGAACAAATCTTCCACGTAAATAACACACTGTTAAATTCGAGTGCGGTAATTCCATTTGCATAACATATAACGTAATACTCGTGCTTTTCACACATGACACCATAAAAATGACCATGTCTATGTATGACTCAGAACAACTTCTTAAATTGCCCAATTCCATCAATTTGAGGAAAAAACAATAAACCCGCCCCATACATCACCTATCATGTGAATAACACTTTTAAAATTTAGTAACGAATGCCTCCATAAAAAGCAAATATAGGCCCAAAATACCCAAATTGTGATTCTATTACGTATAACACACCAAAATAGACCATTTAAAGTGAAATAAGAGGAACATGAATCTTGGGACAAAAATTCTCCATCAAGTGAATTGTGAAGTTCACTAGCCTAATCTGATAGTCAAAAGGTCTTCGAATAAAATTTCACCAATGAAAATCCACAATGTTTGTGATCTACCCAAGAGACCAAAAATGTATCATGCTATCTCTTAATCAGACTAGCTTGAAACTTGTGGCATGCAATTTGTATCTTGTGAATTATACTGTTAGATTTGGTAATCGAAAGAACACTTTAGCGAAACATAGGCCCAACAACCAAATTTCGATCACGTGAATAACTAACTTCTCAAATTTTTGGACAAAAATACCATCTAAAAAAAATTCAACCAAAATAATAGTACCTCTTTCAATACTCGCCGAAAATGACATGTTTAATCATGGACTGGAAAAGCATGAATCTCAACCATAACATTCTCTAACGTGTTGATAGCACAAATTCTGTGTTTAGGATGATACATACTAGGCTAAAAGAAAGAAAACTAATAACTCTCAAATGCCCTTTTTACTAACAAGAGCACCACCGAGTAAGCAATTCTATAGAGGAAGAAAAGAACAAGAAATTCGTCCCAAATATCATCTATCATGTTGAACAAATACACTTCGAAATTGGGTAGTAAACACCACTTGCATGAAAAACCAAATTGAAACGAAACAACCAAAGTCTGATTCTTTCACTCATTACACGAAAAAGTACATTAATTTTAATTAAAATTCATAAGAACATGAAACTCGATATACAAGTTCTCGATTCCGTGAATCTTGAATTACTTACTGGCCGTATTTGATAGTCTATTAGACCATCTAGATAAAACTTACGCAATAAATATCTACAATACTTGTGTTCTATCCGGGGGACAACGATATGTTCCATGCTATCTCTAAATCAGAAGATCTCGAATACACTTCGAAATTGGGTAGTAAACACCACTTGCATGAAAAACCAAATTGAAACGAAACAACCAAAGTCTGATTCTTTCACTCATTACACGAAAAAGTACATTAATTTTAATTAAAATTCATAAGAACATGAAACACGATATACAAGTTCTCGATTCCGTGAATCTTGAATTACTTACTGGCCGTATTTGATAGTCTATTAGACCATCTAGATAAAACTTACGTAATAAATATCTACAATACTTGTGTTCTATCCGGGGGACAACGATATGGACCATGCTATCTCTAAATCAGAAGATCTCGAAACTCAGAGCATGCATTATTTGTCTTTTGATAAGATAACGTTAGATATGCTAGTTGAAAGAGATTTTAGGACAATCGTAGGTTTAACATCCAAACATTTATTCTCCATCATGTGAATAATAAACATTTCAAAATTTTAGATTCAAAACATATAACGTAATACTCGTGTTTTTCACACATGACACCACAAAAATGACCATGTCTTTGTAGGACTCGGAACAACAAGAAATCCCACCAAAACATTATCTATCATGTTGGTAACGCAGATTCCTAGTTTTACACACCTTTAAAGAATGAACGAAAAAGTTATTAAAATGCCCAATTCCATCAATTAGAGGAAACAACAATAAACCCGGCCCATACATCACCTATCATGTGAATAACACTTTTTAATTTAGTAATGAATGCACAACCTCCATGAAAAACAAACCTAGGCCCATAATAGCCAAATTGTGATTCTATTACGCATAACACACCAAAATAGACCATTTGGAGTGAAATAAGAGGAACATGAATCTTGGGACAAAAATTCTCCATCAAGTGAATTGTGAAGTTCACTAGCATAATTTGATAGTCAAAAGGTCTTCGAATAAAATTTCACTCATGAAAATCAATAATGTTCGTGATCTACCCAAGAGACCAAAAATGTATTATGCTATCTCTTAATCAGACTAGCTTGAAACTTGAGGCATGCGGATTTGTATCTTGTGAATTATAATATTAGATTTGGTAGTCGAATTTAGCGAAACATAGGCCCAACAACCATATTTCGATCACGTGAATAACTAACTTTTCAAATTTTTGAGTAAAAATAGCATCTAAAAAAAATTCAACCAAAATAATAGTACTTCCTTCACGACTCCCCGAAAATGACATGTTTAATCATGGACTGGAAAAGCATGAATCTAAACCATAACATTCTCTAACGTGTTGATAGCACATATTCTGAATTTGGGATGATACATACTAGGTTAAAAGGATGAAGACTAATAACTCTCATATTACCTTTTTTCTAACAAGAGCACCACCGAGCAAGCAATTCTATAGAAGAAGAAAAGAACAAGAAATTCGGCCCAAATATCATCTAACATGTGAACAAATACGCTTCCAAATCTGGTACTAAACACCACTTGCATGAAAAACTGGAACGAAAACACCAAAGCCTGATTCTTTCACTCATTACACGAAAATGTACATTGATTTAAATAAAATTCATAAGAACATGAAACTCGATATACAAGTTCTCCATTACGAGAACACTGAATATTTTACGGACTGAATTACACAGTCGACTGACCATCTAGAGAAAACAACACCAAAAGATATCCAAAATACTTGTGTTCATCCCAGGGACCCCGGGGACCCCGGAATGGATTGTGTTATATATTAATCAGAAGAACTTCAAATTTGAATCATGTTATATCACGTGATTAAAGTACGGTTGAAATTAGAAATGCAGAAGACTACCTGAAAAAACTCAATTCCAAGAATATTAGCATGTTCGTATTTCATTTAGGGCAACCTAAAAAGAGTCAATTTTAGAGAAATGTGTGAGGAGCTCACAATAAACTTTACATAAATATAAAGATCATCCTATGTAGGGACCGAAAATTAGATAGATCACTGAAAAAAGAAATTAGGCAAATATATTATACCCTAGTTTCCAAAAGGGCAACCTAAATCTAACCATTTTAGCAGAAGTTTTCAAGAACAAATCTTCCACGTAAATAACACACTGTTAAATTCGAGTGCGGTAATTCCATTTGCATAACATATAACGTAATACTCGTGCTTTTCACACATGACACCATAAAAATGACCATGTCTATGTATGACTCAGAACAACTTCTTAAATTGCCCAATTCCATCAATTTGAGGAAAAAACAATAAACCCGCCCCATACATCACCTATCATGTGAATAACACTTTTAAAATTTAGTAACGAATGCCTCCATAAAAAGCAAATATAGGCCCAAAATACCCAAATTGTGATTCTATTACGTATAGACAAAAATTCTCCATCAAGTGAATTGTGAAGTTCACTAGCCTAATCTGATAGTCAAAAGGTCTTCGAATAAAATTTCACCAATGAAAATCCACAATGTTTGTGATCTACCCAAGAGACCAAAAATGTATCATGCTATCTCTTAATCAGACTAGCTTGAAACTTGTGGCATGCAATTTGTATCTTGTGAATTATACTGTTAGATTTGATAATCGAAAGAACACTTTAGCGAAACATAGGCCCAACAACCAAATTTCGATCACGTGAATAACTAACTTCTCAAATTTTTGGACAAAAATACCATCTAAAAAAAATTCAACCAAAATAATAGTACCTCTTTCACTACTCGCCGAAAATGACATGTTTAATCATGGACTGGAAAAGCATGAATCTCAACCATAACATTCTCTAACGTGTTGATAGCACAAATTCTGAGTTTAGGATGATACATACTAGGCTAAAAGAAAGAAGACTAATAACTCTCAAATGCCCTTTTTACTAACAAGAGCACCACCGAGTAAGCAATTCTATAGAGGAAGAAAAGAACAAGAAATTCGTCCCAAATATCATCTATCATGTTGAACAAATACACTTCGAAATTGGGTAATAAACACCACTTGCATGAAAAACCAAATTGAAATGAAACAACCAAAGTCTGATTCTTTCACTCATTACACGAAAAAGTACATTAATTTTAATTAAAATTCATAAGAACATGAAACTCGATATACAAGTTCTCGATTCCGTGAATCTTGAATTACTTACTGGCCGTATTTGATAGTCTATTAGACCATCTAGATAAAACTTACGCAATAAATATCTACAATACTTGTGTTCTATCCGGGGGACAACGATATGGACCATGCTATCTCTAAATCAGAAGATCTCGAAACTCAGAGCATGCATTATTTGTCTTTTGATAAGATACCGTTAGATATGCTAGTTGAAAGAGATTTTAGGACAATCGTAGGTTTAACATCCAAACATTTATTCTCCATCATGTGAATAATAAACATTTCAAAATTTTAGATTCAAAACATATAACGTAATACTCGTGTTTTTCACACATGACACCACAAAAATGACCATGTCTTTGTAGGACTCGGAACAACAAGAAATCCCACCAAAACATTATCTATCATGTTGGTAACGCAGATTCCTAGTTTTACACACCTTTAAAGAATGAACGAAAAAGTTATTAAAATGCCCAATTCCATCAATTAGAGGAAACAACAATAAACCCGGCCCATACATCACCTATCATGTGAATAACACTTTTTAATTTAGTAATGAATGCACAACCTCCATGAAAAACAAACCTAGGCCCATAATAGCCAAATTGTGATTCTATTACGCATAACACACCAAAATAGACCATTTGGAGTGAAATAAGAGGAACATGAATCTTGGGACAAAAATTCTCCATCATGTGAATTGTGAAGTTCACTAGCATAATTTGATAGTCAAAAGGTCTTCGAATAAAATTTCACCCATGAAAATCAATAATGTTCGTGATCTACCCAAGAGACCAAAATTGTATTATGCTATCTCTTAATCAGACTAGCTTGAAACTTGAGGCATGCGGATTTTATCTTGTGAATTATAATATTAGATTTGGTAGTCGAATTTAGCGAAACATAGGCCCAACAACCATATTTCGATCACGTGAATAACTAACTTTTCAAATTTTTGAGTAAAAATAGCATCTAAAAAAAATTCAACAAAAATAATAGTACTTCCTTCACGACTCCCCGAAAATGACATGTTTAATCATGGACTGGAAAAGCATGAATCTAAACCATAACATTCTCTAACGTGTTGATAGCACATATTCTGAATTTGGGATGATACATACTAGGTTAAAAGGATGAAGACTAATAACTCTCATATTACCTTTTTTCTAACAAGAGCACCACCGAGAAAGCAATTCTATAGAGGAAGAATAGAACAAGAAATTCGGCCCAAATATCATCTAACATGTGAACAAATACACTTCCAAATCTGGTACTAAACACCACTTGCATGAAAAACCAAATTGGAACGAAAAAACCAAAGCCTGATTCTTTCACTCATTACACGAAAATGTACATTGATTTAAATAAAATTCATAAGAACATGAAACTCGATATACAAGTTCTCCATTACGAGAACACTGAATATTTTACGGACTGAATTACACAGTCGACTGACCATCTAGAGAAAACAACACCAAAAGATATCCAAAATACTTGTGTTCATCCCAGGGACCCCAGGGACCCCGGAATGGACTGTGTTATATATTAATCAGAAGAACTTCAAATTTGAATCATGTTATATCACGTGATTAAAGTACGGTTGAAATTAGAAATGCAGAAGACTACCTGAAAAAACTCAATTCCAAGAATATTAGCATGTTCGTATTTCATCTAGGGCAACCTAAAAAGAGTCAATTTTAGAGAAATGTGTGAGGAGCTCACAATAAACTTTACATAAATATAAAGATCAGCCTATGTAGGGACCGAAAATTAGATAGATCACTGAAAAAAGAAATTAGGAAAATATATTATACCCTAGTTTCCAAAAGGGCAACCTAAATCTAACCATTTTAGCAGAAGTTTTCAAGAACAAATCTTCCACGTAAATAACACACTGTTAAATTCGAGTGCGGTAATTCCATTTGCATAACATATAACGTAATACTCGTGCTTTTCACACATGACACCATAAAAATGACCATGTCTATGTATGACCCAGAACAACTTCTTAAATTGCCCAATTCCATCAATTTGAGGAAAAAACAATAAACCTGCCCCTTACATCACCTATCATGTGAATAAAACTTTTAAAATTTAGTAACGAATGCCTCCATAAAAAGCAAATATAGGCCCAAAATACCAAAATTGTGATTCTATTACGTATAACACACCAAAATAGACCATTTAAAGTGAAATAAGAGGAACATGAATCTTGGGACAAAAATTCTCCATCAAGTGAATTGTGAAGTTCACTAGCCTAATCTGATAGTCAAAAGGTCTTCGAATAAAATTTCACCAATGAAAATCCACAATGTTTGTGATCTACCCAAGAGACCAAAAATGTATCATGCTATCTCTTAATCAGACTAGCTTGAAACTTGTGGCATGCAATTTGTATCTTGTGAATTATACTGTTAGATTTGGTAATCGAAAGAACACTTTAGCGAAACATAGCCCCAACAACCAAATTTCGATCACGTGAATAACTAACTTCTCAAATTTTTGGACAAAAATACCATCTAAAAAAAATTCAACCAAAATAATAGTACTTCTTTCACTACTCGCCGAAAATGACATGTTTAATCATGGACTGGAAAAGCATGAATCTCAACCATAACATTCTCTAACGTGTTGATAGCACAAATTCTGAGTTTGGGATGATACATACTAGGCTAAAAGAAAGAAGACTAATAACTCTCAAATGCCCTTTTTACTAACAAGAGCACCACCGAGTAAGCAATTCTATAGAGGAAGAAAAGAACAAGAAATTCGTCCCAAATATCATCTATCATGTTGAACAAATACACTTCGAAATTGGGTAGTAAACACCACTTGCATGAAAAACCAAATTGAAACGAAACAACCAAAGTCTGATTCTTTCACTCATTACACGAAAAAGTACATTAATTTTAATTAAAATTCATAAGAACATGAAACTCGATATACAAGTTCTCGATTCCGTGAATCTTGAATTACTTACTGGCCGTATTTGATAGTCTATTAGACCATCTAGATAAAACTTACGCAATAAATATCTACAATACTTGTGTTCTATCCGGGGGACAACGATATGGACCATGCTATCTCTAAATAAGAAGATCTCGAAACTCAGAGCATGCATTATTTGTCTTTTGATAAGATACCGTTAGATATGCTAGTTGAAAGAGATTTTAGGACAATCGTAGGTTTAACATCCAAACATTTATTCTCCATCATGTGAATAATAAACATTTCAAAATTTTAGATTCAAAACATATAACGTAATACTCGTGTTTTTCACACATGACACCACAAAAATGACCATGTCTTTGTAGGACTCGGAACAACAAGAAATCCCACCAAAACATTATCTATCATGTTGGTAACGCAGATTCCTAGTTTTACACACCTTTAAAGAATGAACGAAAAAGTTATTAAAATGCCCAATTCCATCAATTAGAGGAAACAACAATAAACCCGGCCCATACATCACCTATCATGTGAATAACACTTTTTAATTTAGTAATGAATGCACAACCTCCATGAAAAACAAACCTAGGCCCATAATAGCCAAATTGTGATTCTATTACGCATAACACACCAAAATAGACCATTTGGAGTGAAATAAGAGGAACATGAATCTTGGGACAAAAATTCTCCATCATGTGAATTGTGAAGTTCACTAGCATAATTTGATAGTCAAAAGGTCTTCGAATAAATTTCACCCATGAAAATCAATAATGTTCGTGATCTACCCAAGAGACCAAAATTGTATTATGCTATCTCTTAATCAGACTAGCTTGAAACTTGAGGCATGCGGATTTTATCTTGTGAATTATAATATTAGATTTGGTAGTCGAATTTAGCGAAACATAGGCCCAACAACCATATTTCGATCACGTGAATAACTAACTTTTCAAATTTTTGAGTAAAAATAGCATCTAAAAAAAATTCAACCAAAATAATAGTACTTCCTTCACGACTCCCCGAAAATGACATGTTTAATCATGGACTGGAAAAGCATGAATCTAAACCATAACATTCTCTAACGTGTTGATAGCACATATTCTGAATTTGGGATGATACATACTAGGTTAAAAGGATGAAGACTAATAACTCTCATATTACCTTTTTTCTAACAAGAGCACCACCGAGAAAGCAATTCTATAGAGGAAGAAAAGAACAAGAAATTCGGCCCAAATATCATCTAACATGTGAACAAATACGCTTCCAAATCTGGTACTAAACACCACTTGCATGAAAAACCAAATTGGAACGAAAAAACCAAAGCCTGATTCTTTCACTCATTACACGAAAATGTACATTGATTTAAATAAAATTCATAAGAACATGAAACTCGATATACAAGTTCTCCATTACGAGAACACTGAATATTTTACGGACTGAATTACACAGTCGACTGACCATCTAGAGAAAACAACACCAAAAGATATCCAAAATACTTGTGTTCATCCCAGGGACCCCAGGGACCCCGGAATGGACTGTGTTATATATTAATCAGAAGAACTTCAAATTTGAATCATGTTATATCACGTGATTAAAGTACGGTTGAAATTAGAAATGCAGAAGACTACCTGAAAAAACTCAATTCCAAGAATATTAGCATGTTCGTATTTCATCTAGGGCAACCTAAAAAGAGTCAATTTTAGAGAAATGTGTGAGGAGCTCACAATAAACTTTACATAAATATAAAGATCAGCCTATGTAGGGACCGAAAATTAGATAGATCACTGAAAAAAGAAATTAGGAAAATATATTATACCCTAGTTTCCAAAAGGGCAACCTAAATCTAACCATTTTAGCAGAAGTTTTCAAGAACAAATCTTCCACGTAAATAACACACTGTTAAATTCGAGTGCGGTAATTCCATTTGCATAACATATAACGTAATACTCGTGCTTTTCACACATGACACCATAAAAATGACCATGTCTATGTATGACCCAGAACAACTTCTTAAATTGCCCAATTCCATCAATTTGAGGAAAAAACAATAAACCTGCCCCTTACATCACCTATCATGTGAATAAAACTTTTAAAATTTAGTAACGAATGCCTCCATAAAAAGCAAATATAGGCCCAAAATACCAAAATTGTGATTCTATTACGTATAACACACCAAAATAGACCATTTAAAGTGAAATAAGAGGAACATGAATCTTGGGACAAAAATTCTCCATCAAGTGAATTGTGAAGTTCACTAGCCTAATCTGATAGTCAAAAGGTCTTCGAATAAAATTTCACCAATGAAAATCCACAATGTTTGTGATCTACCCAAGAGACCAAAAATGTATCATGCTATCTCTTAATCAGACTAGCTTGAAACTTGTGGCATGCAATTTGTATCTTGTGAATTATACTGTTAGATTTGGTAATCGAAAGAACACTTTAGCGAAACATAGCCCCAACAACCAAATTTCGATCACGTGAATAACTAACTTCTCAAATTTTTGGACAAAAATACCATCTAAAAAAAATTCAACCAAAATAATAGTACTTCTTTCACTACTCGCCGAAAATGACATGTTTAATCATGGACTGGAAAAGCATGAATCTCAACCATAACATTCTCTAACGTGTTGATAGCACAAATTCTGAGTTTGGGATGATACATACTAGGCTAAAAGAAAGAAGACTAATAACTCTCAAATGCCCTTTTTACTAACAAGAGCACCACCGAGTAAGCAATTCTATAGAGGAAGAAAAGAACAAGAAATTCGTCCCAAATATCATCTATCATGTTGAACAAATACACTTCGAAATTGGGTAGTAAACACCACTTGCATGAAAAACCGAATTGAAACGAAACAACCAAAGTCTGATTCTTTCACTCATTACACGAAAAAGTACATTAATTTTAATTAAAATTCATAAGAACATGAAACTCGATATACAAGTTCTCGATTCCGTGAATCTTGAATTACTTACTGGCCGTATTTGATAGTCTATTAGACCATCTAGATAAAACTTACGCAATAAATATCTACAATACTTGTGTTCTATCCGGGGGACAACGATATGGACCATGCTATCTCTAAATAAGAAGATCTCGAAACTCAGAGCATGCATTATTTGTCTTTTGATAAGATACCGTTAGATATGCTAGTTGAAAGAGATTTTAGGACAATCGTAGGTTTAACATCCAAACATTTATTCTCCATCATGTGAATAATAAACATTTCAAAATTTTAGATTCAAAACATATAACGTAATACTCGTGTTTTTCACACATGACACCACAAAAATGACCATGTCTTTGTAGGACTCGGAACAACAAGAAATCCCACCAAAACATTATCTATCATGTTGGTAACGCAGATTCCTAGTTTTACACACCTTTAAAGAATGAACGAAAAAGTTATTAAAATGCCCAATTCCATCAATTAGAGGAAACAACAATAAACCCGGCACATACATCACCTATCATGTGAATAACACTTTTTAATTTAGTAATGAATGCACAACCTCCATGAAAAACAAACCTAGGCCCATAATAGCCAAATTGTGATTCTATTACGCATAACACACCAAAATAGACCATTTGGAGTGAAATAAGAGGAACATGAATCTTGGGACAAAAATTCTCCATCAAGTGAATTGTGAAGTTCACTAGCATAATTTGATAGTCAAAAGGTCTTCGAATAAAATTTCACTCATGAAAATCAATAATGTTCGTGATCTACCCAAGAGACCAAAATTGTATTATACTATCTCTTAATCAGACTAGCTTGAAACTTGAGGCATGCGGATTTGTATCTTGTGAATTATAATATTAGATTTGGTAGTCGAATTTAGCGAAACATAGGCCCAATAACCATATTTCGATCACGTGAATAACTAACTTTTCAAATTTTTGAGTAAAAATAGCATCTAAAAAAAATTCAACCAAAATAATAGTACTTCCTTCACGACTCCCCGAAAATGACATGTTTAATCATGGACTGGAAAAGCATGAATCTAAACCATAACATTCTCTAACGTGTTGATAGCACATATTCTGAATTTGGGATGATACATACTAGGTTAAAAGGATGAAGACTAATAACTCTCATATTACCTTTTTTCTAACAAGAGCACCACCGAGCAAGCAATTCTATAGAGGAAGAAAAGACAAGAAATTCGGCCCAAATATCATCTAACATGTGAACAAATACACTTCCAAATCTGGTACTAAACACCACTTGCATGAAAAACCAAATTGGAACGAAAAAACCAAAGCCTGATTCTTTCACTCATTACACGAAAATGTACATTGATTTAAATAAAATTCATAAGAACATGAAACTCGATATACAAGTTCTCCATTACGAGAACACTGAATATTTTACGGACTGAATTACACAGTCGACTGACCATCTAGAGAAAACAACACCAAAAGATATCCAAAATACTTGTGTTCATCCCAGGGACCCCAGGGACCCCGGAATGGACTGTGTTATATATTAATCAGAAGAACTTCAAATTTGAATCATGTTATATCACGTGATTAAAGTACGGTTGAAATTAGAAATGCATAAGACTACCTGAAAAAACTCAATTCCAAGAATATTAGCATGTTCGTATTTCATCTAGGGCAACCTAAAAAGAGTCAATTTTAGAGAAATGTGTGAGGAGCTCACAATAAACTTTACATAAATATAAAGATCAGCCTATGTAGGGACCGAAAATTAGATAGATCACTGAAAAAAGAAATTAGGCAAATATATTATACCCTAGTTTCCAAAAGGGCAACCTAAATCTAACCATTTTAGCAGAAGTTTTCAAGAACAAATCTTCCACGTAAATAACACACTGTTAAATTCGAGTGCGGTAATTCCATTTGCATAACATATAACGTAATACTCGTGCTTTTCACACATGACACCATAAAAATGACCATGTCTATGTATGACTCAGAACAACTTCTTAAATTGCCCAATTCCATCAATTTGAGGAAAAAACAATAAACCCGCCCCATACATCACCTATCATGTGAATAGCACTTTTAAAATTTAGTAACGAATGCCTCCATAAAAAGCAAATATAGGCCCAAAATACCAAAATTGTGATTCTATTACGTATAACACACCAAAATAGACCATTTAAAGTGAAATAAGAGGAACATGAATCTTGGGACAAAAATTCTCCATCAAGTGAATTGTGAAGTTCACTAGCCTAATCTGATAGTCAAAAGGTCTTCGAATAAAATTTCACCAATGAAAATACACAATGTTTGTGATCTTATCAAGAGACCAAAAATGTATCATGCTATCTCTTAATCAGACTAGCTTGAAACTTGTGGCATGCAATTTGTATCTTGTGAATTATACTGTTAGATTTGGTAATCGAAAGAACACTTTAGCGAAACATAGGCCCAACAACCAAATTTCGATCACGTGAATAACTAACTTCTCAAATTTTTGGACAAAAATACCATCTAAAAAAAATTCAACAAAAATAATAGTACTTCTTTCACTACTCGCCGAAAATGACATGTTTAATCATGGACTGGAAAAGCATGAATCTCAACCATAACATTCTCTAACGTGCTGATAGCACAAATTCTGAGTTTGGGACGATACATACTAGGCTAAAAGAAAGAAGACTAATAACTCTCAAATGCCCTTTTTACTAACAAGAGCACCACCGAGTAAGCAATTCTATAGAGGAAGAAAAGAACAAGAAATTCGTCCCAAATATCATCTATCATGTTGAACAAATACACTTCGAAATTGGGTAGTAAACACCACTTGCATGAGAAACCAAATTGAAACGAAACAACCAAAGTCTAATTCTTTCACTCATTACACGAAAAAGTACATTAATTTTAATTAAAATTCATAAGAACATGAAACTCGATATACAAGTTCTCGATTCCGTGAATCTTGAATTATTTACTGGCCGTATTTGATAGTCTATTAGACCATCTAGATAAAACTTACGCAATAAATATCTACAATACTTGTGTTCTATCCGGGGGACAACGATATGGACCATGCTATCTCTAAATCAGAAGATCTCGAAACTCAGAGCATGCATTATTTGTCTTTTGATAAGATACCGTTAGATATGCTAGTTGAAAGAGATTTTAGGACAATCGTAGGTTTAACATCCAAACATTTATTCTCCATCATGTGAATAATAAACATTTCAAAATTTTAGATTCAAAACATATAACGTAATACTCGTGTTTTTCACACATGACACCACAAAAATGACCATGTCTTTGTAAGACTCGGAACAACAAGAAATCCCACCAAAACATTATCTATCATGTTGGTAACGCAGATTCCTAGTTTTACACACCTTTAAAGAATGAACGAAAAAGTTATTAAAATGCCCAATTCCATCAATTAGAGGAAACAACAATAAACCCGGCCAATACATCACCTATCATGTGAATAACACTTTTTAATTTAGTAATGAATGCACAACCTCCATGAAAAACAAACCTAGGCCCATAATAGCCAAAATGTGATTCTATTACGCATAACACACCAAAATAGACCATTTGGAGTGAAATAAGAGGAACATGAATCTTGGGACAAAAATTCTCCATCAAGTGAATTGTGAAGTTCACTAGCATAATTTGATAGTCAAAAGGTCTTCGAATAAAATTTCACCCATGAAAATCAATAATGTTCGTGATCTACCCAAGAGACCAAAATTGTATTATGCTATCTCTTAATCAGACTAGCTTGAAACTTGAGGCATGCGGATTTGTATCTTGTGAATTATAATATTAGATTTGGTAGTCGAATTTAGCGAAACATAGGCCCGACAACCATATTTCGATCACGTGAATAACTAACTTTTCAAATTTTTGAGTAAAAATAGCATCTAAAAAAAATTCAACCAAAATAATAGTACTTCCTTCACGACTCCCCGAAAATGACATGTTTAATAATGGACTGGAAAAGCATGAATCTAAACCATAACATTCTCTACCGTGTTGATAGCACATATTCTGAATTTGGGATGATACATACTAGGTTAAAAGGATGAAGACTAATAACTCTCATATTACCTTTTTTCTAACAAGAGCACCACCGAGCAAGCAATTCTATAGAGGAAGAAAAGAACAAGAAATTCGGCCCAAATATCATCTAACATGTGAACAAATACACTTCCAAATCTGGTACTAAACACCACTTGCATGAAAAACCAAATTGGAACGAAAAAACCAAAGCCTGATTCTTTCACTCATTACACGAAAATGTACATTAATTTAAATAAAATTCATAAGAACATGAAACTCGATATACAAGTTCTCCATTACGAGAAAACTGAATATTTTACGGACTGAATTACACAGTCGACTGACCATCTAGAGAAAACAACACCAAAAGATATCCAAAATACTTGTGTTCATCCCAGGGACCCCAGGGACCCCGGAATGGATTGTGTTATATATTAATCAGAAGAACTTCAAATTTGAATCATGTTATATCACGTGATTAAAGTACGGTTGAAATTAGAAATGCATAAGACTACCTGAAAAAACTCAATTCCAAGAATATTAGCATGTTCGTATTTCATCTAGGGCAACCTAAAAAGAGTCAATTTTAGAGAAATGTGTGAGGAGCTCACAATAAACTTTACATAAATATAAAGATCAGCCTATGTAGGGACCGAAAATTAGATAGATCACTGAAAAAAGAAATTAGGCAAATATATTATACCCTAGTTTCCAAAAGGGCAACCTAAATCTAACCATTTTAGCAGAAGTTTTCAAGAACAAATCTTCCACGTAAATAACACACTGTTAAATTCGAGTGCGGTAATTCCATTTGCATAACACATAACGTAATACTCGTGCTTTTCACACATGACACCATAAAAATGACCATGTCTATGTATGACTCAGAACAACTTCTTAAATTGCCCAATTCCATCAATTTGAGGAAAAAACAATAAACCCGCCCCATACATCACCTATCATGTGAATAACACTTTTAAAATTTAGTAACGAATGCCTCCATAAAAAGAAAATATAGGCCCAAAATACCCAAATTGTGATTCTATTACGTATAACACACCAAAATAGACCATTTAAAGTGAAATAAGAGGAACATGAATCTTGGGACAAAAATTCTCCATCAAGTGAATTGTGAAGTTCACTAGCCTAATCTGATAGTCAAAAGGTCTTCGAATAAAATTTCACCAATGAAAATCCACAATGTTTGTGATCTACCCAAGAGACCAAAAATGTATCATGCTATCTCTTAATCAGACTAGCTTGAAACTTGTGGCATGCAATTTGTATCTTGTGAATTATACTGTTAGATTTGGTAATCGAAAGAACACTTTAACGAAACATAGGCCCAACAACCAAATTTCGATCACGTGAATAACTAACTTCTCAAATTTTTGGACAAAAATACCATCTAAAAAAAATTCAACCAAAATAATAGTACTTCTTTCACTACTCGCCGAAAATGACATGTTTAATCATGGACTGGAAAAGCATGAATCTCAACCACAACATTCTCTAACGTGATGATAGCACATATTCTGAGTTTGGGATGATACATACTAGGCTAAAAGTATGAAGACTAATAACTCTCAAATGCCCTTTTTACTAACAAGAGCACCACCGAGTAAGCAATTCTATAGAGGAAGAAAAGAACAAGAAATTCGGCCCAAATATCATCTATCATGTGAGCAAATACACTTCCAAATCTGGTACTAAACACCACTTGCACGAAAAACCAAATTGGAACGAAACAACCAAAGTCTGATTCTTTCACTCATTACACGAAAATGTACATTAATTTAAATAAAATTCATTAGAACATGAAACTCGATATACAAGTTCTACATTACGAGAACACTGAATATTTTACGGACTGAATTACACAGTCGAGTGACCATTTAGAGAGAACAACACCAAAAGATATCCAAAATACTTGTGTTCATCCCAGGGACCCCGGAATGGACTGTGTTATATATTAATCTGAAGAACTTCAAATTCGAATAATGCAATCTATATGGATCTTGTGAATAAGAAACTTTTCGATATGGTAGGCTAAAGAGAAGTTTAAAGAAATATATGTAGAACGTACTGAACAATCATTTTATATCACGTGATTAAAGTACGCTTGAAATTAGAAATGCAGAATACTACCCGAAAAAACTCAATCCCAAGAATATTAGCATGTTTTTATTTCATCTGGGCCAACCTAAAAAGAGTTAATTTTAGAGAAATGTGTGAGGAGCAATAAACTTTACATAAATATAAAGATCAACCTATGTAGGGACCGAAAATTAGATAGATCACTGAAAAAAGAAATTAGGCAAATATATTATACCCTAGTTTCCAAAAGGGCAACCTAAAACTAACCATTTTAGCAGAAGTTTTCAAGAACAAATCTTCCACGTAAGTAACACACTGTTTAAATTCGAGTGCGGTAATTCCATTTGCATAACATATAACATAATACTCGTGCTTTTCACACATGACACCATAAAAATGACCATGTCTATGTAGGACTCAGAACAACTTCTTAAATTGCCCAATTCCATCAATTTGAGGAAAAAACGATAAACCCGCCCCATACATCACCTATTATGTGAATAACACTTTTAAAATTTAGTAACGATGCCTCCATGAAAAGAAAATCTAGGCCCAAAATACCCAAATTGTGATTCTATTACGTATAACACACTAAAATAGACCATTTAGATTGAAATAAGAGGAACATGAATCTTGGGACAAAAATTCTCCATCAAGTGAATTGTGAAGTTCACTAGCTTAATCTAATAGTCAAAAGGTCTTCGAATATAACGTAATACTCGTGTTTTTCACACATGACACCACAAAAATGACCTTGTCTTTGTAGGACTCGGAATAACAAGAAATCCCACAAAAACATTATCTATCATGTTGGTAACGCAGATTCCTAGTTTTACACACCTTTAAAGAATGAACAAAAAAGTTATTAAAATGCCCAATTCCATCAATTAGAGGAAACAATAATAAACCCGGCCCATACATCACCTATCATGTGAATAACACTTTTAAAATTTAGTAATGAATGCACAACCTCCATGAAAAACAAACCTAGGCCCATAATACCCAAATTGTGATTCTATTACGCATAACACACCAAAATAGACCATTTAGAGTGAAATAAGAGGAACATGAATCTTGGGACAAAAATTCTCCATCAAGTGAATTGTGAAGTTCACTAGCATAATTTGATAGTCAAAAGGTATTCGAATAAAATTTCACCCATGAAAATCAATAATGTTCGTGATCTACCCAAGAGACCAAAAATGTATTATGCTATCTCTTAATCAGACTAGCTTGAAACTTGAGGAATGCGGGTTTGTATCTTGTGAATTATACTATTAGATTTGGTAGTCGAAAGAGCCCTTTAGCGAAACATAGGCCCAACAACCATATTTCGATAACGTGAATAACTAACTTTTCAAATTTTTGAGTAAAAATAGCATCTAAAAAATATTCAACCAAAATAATAATACTTCTTTCACGACTCCCCGAAAAGGACATGTTTATGATGGACTGGAAAAGCATGAATCTAAACCATAACATTCTCTAACGTGTTGATAGCACATATTCTGAGTTTGGGATGATACATACTAGGTTAAAAGGATGACGACTAATAACTCTCAAATTACCTTTTTTCTAACAAGAGCACCACCAAGCAAGCAATTCTATAGAGGAAGAAAAGAACAAGAAATTCTGCCCAAATATCATCTATCATGTGAACAAATACACTTCCAAATCTGGTACTAAAAACCACTTGCATGAAAAACCAAATTGGAACGAAACAACCAAAGTCAGATTCTTTCATTCATTACACGAAAATGTACATTAATTTAAATAAAATTCATAAGAACATGAAACTCGATATACAAGATCTCCATTACGAGAACACTGAATATTTTACGGACTGAATTACACAGTCGACTGACCATCTAGAGAAAACAACACCAAAAGATATCCAAAAAATACTTGTGTTCATCCCAGGGACCCCGGAATGGACTGTGTTATATATTAATCTGAAGAACTTCAAATTCGAATCATGCAATCTATATAGATCTTGTGAATAAGAAACTTTTCGATATGGTAGGCTAAAGAGAAGTTTAGAGAAATATATGTAGAACATACCGAACAATCATTTTATATCACGTTATTAAAGTACGGTTGAAATTAGAAATGCAGAAGACTACCTGAAAAAACTCAATCCCAAGAATATTAGCATGTTCTTATTTAATCTGGGGCAACCTAAAAAGAGTCAATTTTAGAGAAAAGTGTGAGGAGCAATAAACTTTACATAAATATAAAGATCAGCCTATGTAGGGACCAAAAAATAGATAGATCACTGAAAATAACATCTATTCACCATCATGTGAATAATAAACATTTCAAAATTTTAGATTCAAAACAACTCTAAAAATTATTTTCCAAAAGACCGTGTTTTGTTCATGACACCCCATAAATTACAAATTTAACATGGACTTTGGAAAACATGAATCTCAACCATAACTTTCTCCATCGTGTGGATGGAACACATTAAGATATTTGGATCAATGGACTAGATATAAAGGTTGAAGATAAGAGTTCTAAAAATATCCTTTTTTTTATTTTTTTAAATAAGGGAACCATCAAATTAGATATTTTATCGAGGACAGGAAAGAACATAAAACTCAGCCAAAATACCCTAAATTATTTGAATAATACAAATATGAATTTTGGTCATTATAACACATCTTCATGAAATAACCAAATCGGCGTACCCACAATGTGATTCTTGTATACATAATCACTAGAAAGTGGATTGATTTAAACAGAATTCAGAAGATACTTAAACTCGATTTACAAGTTTTCCATTACGAACACTGAATATTTTACTGACTGAATTACAAAGTCGACTGACCATCTTGAGAAAACATCACCAGAAGATATCCAAAATACTTTTGTTTATACCAGGGACCCCATAATGGTGCTTCAAATTCAAATCATGCAATCTATATATATAGTGAATAAGAAACTTTTAGATATGGTAGGCTAAAGAGAAGTTTAGTGAAATATATGTAGAACATACCGAACAATCATTTTCTATCACGTGATTAAAGTACGGTTAAAATTAGAAATGCAGAAGACTACCTGAAAAAACTCAATCCCAAGAATATTAGCATGTTCTTATTTAATCTAGGGCACCCTAAAAAGAGTCAATTTTAGAGAAATGTGTGAGGAGCAATAAACTTTACATAAATATAAAGATCAGCCTATGTAGGAACCAGAAATTAGATAGATCACTGAAAAAAGAAATTAGGCCATTTTAGCAGACGTTTTCAAGAACATATCTACCACATAAATAACACACTGTCTAAATTGAGTGCGGTAATTTCATTTGCAAAACATATAACGTAATACTCGTGTTTTTCACACATGACACCACAAAAATGACCTTGTCTTTGTAGGACTCGGAATAACAGGAAATCCCGCAAAAACATTATCTATCATGTTGGTAACGCAGATTCCTAGTTTTACACACCTTTAAAGAATGAACAAAAAAGTTATTAAAATGCCCAATTCCATCAATTAGAGGAAACAACAATAAACCCGGCCCATACATCACCTATCATGTGAATAACACTTTTAAAATTTAGTAATGAATGCACAACCTCCATGAAAAACAAACCTGGGGGGGGGTGGGGGGGGGGGGGGGTGGGGGGGGGGGGGGGTGGGGGGGGGGGGGGGTGGGGGGGGGGGGGGGTGGGGGGGGGGGGGGGTGGGGGGGGGGGGGGGTGGGGGGGGGGGGGGGTGGGGGGGGGGGGGGGTGGGGGGGGGGGGGGGTGGGGGGGGGGGGGGGTGGGGGGGGGGGGGGGTGGGGGGGGGGGGGGGTGGGGGGGGGGGGGGGTGGGGGGGGGGGGGGGTGGGGGGGGGGGGGGGTGGGGGGGGGGGGGGGTGGGGGGGGGGGGGGGTGGGGGGGGGGGGGGGTGGGGGGGGGGGGGGGTGGGGGGGGGGGGGGGTGGGGGGGGGGGGGGGTGGGGGGGGGGGGGGGTGGGGGGGGGGGGGGGTGGGGGGGGGGGGGGGTGGGGGGGGGGGGGGGTGGGGGGGGGGGGGGGTGGGGGGGGGGGGGGGTGGGGGGGGGGGGGGGTGGGGGGGGGGGGGGGTGGGGGGGGGGGGGGGTGGGGGGGGGAAATCTCCCTGATGCCTCGGGTTTTGACAGAACCTGCCTTAAAGGCTGGTTCGTCAAAACGATAACTTTATAAGTCTGAAAATAAGGCCTCAGCTTCCGTGCGGCAATCACCAGAGCTAGTGCGAATTTCTCGATCTCCATATAATTTCTTTCAGCACCTTGGAGTAACTTGCTTAGGTAGTATACGTGGTCGGAATCCTCAATTCTCACCAAAACAGAACTTATGGCCTCTTCCGATACTGCTATGTATAAATACAAAGGCTCCCCCTCGACCGGCTTTGCTAGCATTGGTGGGGAGACTAAGTATTTTTTAAGCTCCTCGAAAGCTTTATCGCACTCTTCATTCCACTCGAAACTTTTTGATTTCCTCAACAGTTTAAAGAAAGGCAAACTCTTATGCGTGGAACGGGAAATGAATATGTTCAAAGATATAATTTTTTCGATTAAACTCTGCACTTTGGAAAGTTTCCTTGGTGGTTTTAGCTCAGCAATAGCTCTAATTTTTTCAGGGTTCGCCTCGATACCACGCTCGTGGACCAAGTAGCCCAGAAACTTTCCCGACCTCACACCAAAAGTGCACTTTGGTGGATTCAAATTCATTCCATATTTTCTCAAGATCCCGAAACATCTGTCGAGGTGCTTTATATGGTCTTCCTCGGTCATGCTTTTTACGAGCATATCATCGACATACACTTCCATGATCTCCCCGATCAAATCTTTGAACATCATGTTCACAAGTCTTTGATACATTGCTCCTGCATTTCGCAATCCAAAAGGCATCACTATGAAGCAGTACACTCCGTGCTCGGTAATGAAAGCGGTTTTGTCTTGATCCCTTTCATTCATAAAAATTTGATAGAAACCTTGGAAGGCATCCATCATGCTAAAGAAGATGAAACCGCTAGCCATTCAATAAATGTTATTTCCTTGATCTGTCCAGCGGCTAACAATCTATCTACTTCGGCGTTAATGATTTTATCTTTTTCCCGACCATGATTCCTTTTCTTTTGTCTAACCGGCCTCGCCTTAGGGTCGATATTCAGAGAATGAGTGATTACCTGTGGGTCAATCCCTACAATGTCGTCGGAGCTCCAAGCAAATACATCAGCATTATTCTTCAAAAAAATCGATCAACATCGTTTACATTCCCTGACTCAGCTCGGTCCCGATCCTGGTGAACTTCTCGGGGGAGCCTGGAACTAACGTCAATTGTTTATGATTTGGGGGTTGCACACTCATATCGATCTCCTTTCCTTTTTTGCCCTGTAATTTCTCACAATCTGGTAAAGGGAGATCGGATATGGAGAAGACCTTTTCATCGACCAACTTCCTTTTCGAGGGCAAAACAGGCTCGATTTCTTCTTCATGGTTAGGGACGTGTTGTAACACTCCCATGCCATGCACTGATCGTTTCTCATTTCTCCGACCCCCGCCAGAGTGGGAAACTTGACCTTCTGATGTAAGTTGACACGACCGCTTTGAAAATGTTTAGTGCCGGTCTTCCCAAAATGGCATTATAAGCAAAAGGGGTACTCACAACCAAGAACTTGACCATCTTCGTCACATCCTTTGGTTTCCTGGCCAAAGTGGTACTCAAAAGGATGGTCCCGAGAGGAACAATTTTTGAGCCACCAAAACCAATAAGCGGAGTAGATACCATTTCCAGACGTGGATGCTGCAAATTCATTCGATCGAGGGCTTCAGAGGAAATTATGTTTGCCGAGCTGCCATTATCGATTAATACCCTCTTGACTTCAAAGTTAGCAATTTTCAAGGTCAATACCATCGAGAAATCGGGGACATCCTTGTTAGTGTCCCAAGTTACTTCACTCGGCCTGTCAGCCTCGGTAAAACTAATGACTTGATTTATTGAAGGAGCTGGCTCTAAGGACATAATTTCATTTCTTGTCGAGACACCTGTCTTTATCGACCTGGCTGTCCTTTTTCTTGCATTCCTGCTATCTCCTCCTGCAGGTCCGCCGGCTATTACATTAATCACTCCATTGGTTTGCTCCTCAACTTGATGCTGAGCACTACGGTGTTGTTCGGAAAACTTCCGTGGACTCCTCGATCTGAACCGGTTGCCAACGTTATCCCTTCTAACATATTCCTTCAACTTTCCTTGTGCAATTAATTTCTCAATTTCTTGTTTCAGCTGGAAACAATCCTCGGATCTGTGTCCGTGAGCTCTATGGTACCTGCAATATTTGTCATGATTCATTGTCCCCGGCCTGGCTTGAGTGATACGCCGAGCCTCTGGGACCAGGTTCCTTTCCTCAAGAACGGTGAAGCTATTTCTGGAGAAATAGGTCGACCGTAGACATTAGATCTGTGGGTCGGAGCCTGAGGTTTATAGACGTTAAGTCTCTGCCAAACCGAGCCTCTTCGCTGCGCGTTTGATCCTCCGTAATCACTTGGCTTAGGGATAGGGGCCCTATTAGGTTTCTTTCCGACCTGGGGCCTAGGATTCTGAGCGTTTTTCAATTTGTTCATTTCCTCCTGAATCATGTATTTCTCAGCTATTTCCATGATCCGTTCGAAAGATTTTGGTTGCTTTCTACAAAGAGCGTTTCCGAATTGAGTATTTCGGGTTAGCTCGAACATCAGCGATGATAAAAATTCAATCTGAGGGGTATCGACCTTCAACAGTTCGATGCTAAACCTAGCCAGCCATTGCCTCAGTGCTTCCCCTTCTAGCTGCTTCACCATTCCCAAATGGTTGGCTGGTAACCTTTGTTTCCTCTGACTCGCAAATTTGTGCTTTAACTTATCGCACAACTTGTCGAAAGAGAAAATAGAGTTCGGAGGCAATTTCCCCGAATCAGTCCAAGGTAATTCCTTCAAAAGTGGTGACCATAATTTTGCAACAGAAGTCTTCTGAGTGCCCATACAAATTCAACACGTTTATGAAACTATTAATGTGCTTTCCTGGATCAATAGTTCCACTATACCTCGGTAATCTGGTAGGAACAGTTTCAGTACCTCGAGCCTCTCTAATCTCCTGGCAAAAAGGTGAGCATCGCATGATATTCGTACTTAACTCTTTATCTCGTCCATCCTCGAGAACCACAGCCTCATCCTCCTTAGCCTGAGCTCGCCGAGCCCTTACATCTGCAGGTCGGATTTCCTTAATCAATATTTCTTTCTTCAATTTCTTAACAACCCTCTCTTGTACAATCTTTTCAAAATCTGCCTCGGTCACTCTACGGTAAACCGGCTTTTTTAACTTGTCCGTTCGTCGATATACTATGGGTGCTCCACCAGGCAATCCTCCCCGCACGGCTCGGGCAAGAACTGTTGTCCGTTCGGGGCAGCCATCGAGAAATGTTCAAGATATGGAACATATCTCCTAGTAGTAGGCATTTTTTCGATCTAACACTCGAATAGGCCCCTCGAATAATTAAAATCGAGAGTATAAATGATGTGTATTGATATTCCGATCCAATTACAAATTACAAAGTAGGTCTATCCAAGCGTTACGGGATGCCGTAAAACTAGTTAGACAGATACAAAATGAAGCAAGCTAAACCTATTCCGAGCTCTACGTCTGAGCCGGGGTGTTCCTAGGGAATTGTGCCGTTATTGATGTCATAAATGCGCTAGGTATATATAGGAACAGTGATGAGCTAGCTAGACCTTCCGCAGGGGAATATGTCTCGGCCAGCTGTCCAGGCCAGTGGGTCGGTCCCACAGGGATTTCGAGGAGAGAAGTAGATCGGAATACAGGATTTTATGCTAATAATCTGGCTTGATCGGAAGCTGGATTCTGCGGCTCGGGAAATAGCCTTCCTGGTTGGGTCGAGGTCGATCTCGAGCTGTGGTATTTCCTAAGATGGCGTAGCCGAAATATCCCTCATCAAGCTGAGTTGAGATCAGGTAGTATGATGAGAACATATTCTTCTTTTCTTTCAACACTCAATTTCTGAGAATCAGTAGATAGATCTGAGTTAGCACTTTGATTCTTTTCAGAAGATTGGTTTGGTTCATCAAATACTACATGAATAGATTCTTCTACAAGTAAAGTTCTTTTGTTAAAGGAGAGAATTGCAATTATGGTACCAAACTATATACCGATTCTCACTTGTGGTACCATAAAAATCGAGGCCGACACATTTGGTATCACAATTTAAGAAATTGAATCACTTTTGGTACCATTGTTAAAACTGGACGTTAACTGATGATGTGGTAGTTAAGTTTTATTGCAAAATTGATACCATTACTTATGTTGACTGACAATTATACCCCTAACTTTTCAAGTTGTCAAAATAACCCCACATCTTCAAATTTACTGACAATTTTAGTCCACATTGTTGCCCAATTTCAAAATTGGCTCGAATAAGACACGTGCGGACCAATTTAGAGATTTTACTTATTATGTTTACATATTTATTTAACTAATTTAATTTTATAAATAATATTAACAAACCAAATAATACTTTAACATAAATTCGATAAAATATTAAAAATAAAATATATTTTTTAAATCTAAAATTTATATAATAAAATTTATTAAAAAGATAAAGTTATATATTATTTATAAAATAATTATAATTTACAAACACGCGGCCTGGGATCTGTGTTGTCCCAGCAGATCCCAGGCCGCGGTGGCCTGGGTCCTCCGAAAGACCCAGGCCACCTCGGCCGGGGACCGATGATCCCAGGCCACCGGCGGCCTGGGACAGACGATCCCAGGCCGCCGCGGCCTGGGATTTGGGTTGGGGGAGGGGGGGGAAGGGTTGGTAGGGATGGGTTTTGGGTTTTTTTTTTTTTTTTTTTTGTAAATTATAATTATTTTATAATAATATATAACTTTATCTTTTTAATAAATATTATTATATAAATTTTAGATTTAAAAATATGTTTTATTTTTAATATTTTATCGAATTTATGTTAAAGTATTATTTGGTTTATTAATATTATTTATAAAATTAAATTAGTTAAATAAATATGTAAACATAATAAGTAAAATCTCTAAATTGGTGCGCACGTGTCTTATTCGAGCCAATTTTGAAATTGGGCAACAATGTGGACTAAAATTGTCAGTAAATTTGAAGATTTGGGGTTATTTTGACAAATTGAAAAGTTAGGGGTATAATTGTCAGTCAACATAAGTAATGGTATCAATTTTGCAATAAAACTTAGCTGCCACGTCATCAATTAACGTCCAATTTTAACGGTGGTACCAAAAGTGATTCAATTTCTTAAATTGTGGTACCAAATGTGTCAGCCTCGATTTTTATGGTACCACAAGTGAGAATCGGCATATAGTTTGGTACCACAATTGCAATTCTCTCTTTGTTAAAGACTCTGTAAGTTTTACTAACAGTAGAGTATCCTACAAAGACAGCTTCATCAGCCTTTTCTGTAAATGCAATAAGGTGTTTTTTCCTATTATTCAAAACATAACATTTACAACCAAAAATTCTAAGATAATGAATATTAGGCTTTCTGTTGTTCCATACTTCATAAGGTGTCCTGTTTTGACTCTTGTTGATAATGCATCTGTTTTGGGTGTAGCATGTTGTATTTGTGGCTTCTGCCCTGAATCTTTGGGGCAGTTTTGCTTCAGCTATCACTGTTCTGGTAGCTTCTTTTAGAGTTTTGTTTCTCCTTTCAGCAACTCCATTTTGTTGAGGTGTTCTGGCAGCAGAATATTCATAGCTGATTCCTCTGATGTTACAATACTCTTCAACAGTAGAGTTTGTAAATTCAGTCCCTCTATCTGATCTGATCTTCAATATCTTTAGGCTTTTCCAATTCTGGATTAGTTCCATCATATTGGTAAGATGCTCATTGGTTTCACTTTTCTTCTTCATAAAGACAATCCAAGTGTATCTTGAAAAATCATCCACAACAGCTAGGCAGTATTTCTTCCCACCATTGCTGATAGGATCAATGGGTCCAAATAAGTCCATATGTAACAGCTCCAAAATTTTGGTTGAAGATTGGTGCTTCTTGCTTTCGAAAGATGACTTGATTTGTTTAACCTTCTGACAGGCGTCACATAGCTTATCTTTGCTGTCTTTGGAATTCCTTCTACCAAATCATTCTTGATTAATCTGTTGATGGTCTTGAAATTCACATGATTCATTCTTTTGTGCCAAGGCCAACTGATTTCACTTGGTGTAGAGGCCACCAAACAAACATTAGAATTCTTATCCACAGAATTTCAGTCGACTACATATATATTCCCTTGTCTTCTTCCAGATAACATAACCTTCTTTGTTCCAATTTGTTCAACGTAGCACCTATCTGATGAAAAGATGACTGAGAATCCATTGTCACAAAATTGACTTATGCTCAGCAGATTGTACTTGAGGGCTTTTACATAAGACACGTCAGATATCTCAATGTTGCCTTTGATTAGATTTCCACATGCCACAATCTTGCCTTCTTTGCTGTCTCCAAATGTAACATTAGGACCGTCTATAGCAGCAACATCAGTCAGTTCTTGTATGTCTCCACGTGCCTTGAACATCCACTGTCCAAGTACCATTTCTTATCTACTTTACTCCTACTCCTAATCCTAACCTACAAAACAAAATAAAATTGTTTTAGGTACCCTTTATTGAGAGGGTCCTGGTGGATTAGTTTCACCTTTGACAACCCAAGATGTTGAAGTCTTAGGCTTCTTAGGCTTTTGAGTTTTAGCAGGATCATGAGCTACCTTTTCTTCATCATAATCAGTAGGCACATATATTGATAATCATTATGATGTGGATAATGCTCATAAACAGGGTAGGGTGCATGATAAGCAGGATATGCATGCTTTAGATGAGCAGGATAAGTAGCATAATAAGGTGGAAACTGAGGTGCATGATATAATGGTTGATATGTAGCAGGTTGCACATAATATGATGACTCATTTCCATACCAAGCATTTTGATTTTTGTTATTTTTATGCTTCTTTGGTTTACTTTTTGCTTACTCATTAACAGGCGACTTAGTTTTATTACTAGTCTGATTGGTTTTATTGTTATCAGCAGACTTCCTAGGACTCTGCTGTTTAGCTTTAGCAGTCTGTTTTTCTATCTTAGGCTCTTTGCTCTTTAGCCTTAGGAGCTTTCTTCTCCTTTAATTCTTTCTCAGGTGAAGCAGGTTTAGTAGTCTGAACATACAAGATTACCTTACTATTGTCAGCAGATATGAATTTTTCAGTATGATTCAGTTCTATCTTTTCCTGTTCCAAAGGTTGTTTCTGTTTACTAAGCGTGTTATCTAATGCAACAGAAGACTTATCATGAGACTCTATGACTTTCTCAAGTTCCATGATTTTACCCTTATAAACTTCACATTCAGTTTTCAGAGATTCATTCTCTTGCTCAAGCAGTTTATACTCATATGATTCTTGTGGTTTTTCAACCTGAAGTTTCAGTGATGTATTTTGCTCTTTTATCATAGTCATCTCTTCCTTAAGCTTTGCAAATGCAGTAGCAATACTTGAGTTATTTAACATCATTTGCTCAAATGAATTAAATAGCTCATTTTCAGCAGGAGTTACCTCGTCATCAGATGACTCTGAATCTTTGGCCATTAAACAAAGTAGTGCAGGTTATTCATCTTCAGTAGAGTTGTCATCAGACGTCTCTGAATCTGAATCAGACGAGTAGGTGGCAGCCATCTTTTCAGCTTCTGCCATTAGCACTTTATTTTTGTTGTATCTTTTCTCCTTTCTGAGTTTCTTTTCTTCCTCAATGTACTTCTCAGCTTTAGGATATGGGCAGTCCTTGATGAAATCTCCCAATTTCCTGCAATTATAGCACATTAGTTTGGATTTATAATTATCCTTACTATCATGAGAATGTGAGGTAAGATTTGAAAGGATAGTGCCCTGCAAGCCAATAGTTTTTAGCTTGTATAAGGACTATCATGTGATATGCTTTCTCTAGTATAAATGAATTAATACGCTCGTTTGTTTATAGTATGTAAATCAAACAATGGCCAACTTCATGTGTCGCGAATCACTTAAGCGATTGGATGGAATCCTTAGATCACAATTGACTATGGGACGATTCACTTTAGTGTGAGTGCAATCATGAAACAGTCTCTAAGGTCGTGATCTTAAAAACGTTCCAAGTCATAGATTCCTATCGAGACGGGGTATCGAAGTATCGAAGGAATCGTTAAGACTTGTACGAGTATGCATGGTTCACATGGAGTGAATTTGTAGCGTTTCATGAGCAAGGCATTTGATGCCAGTGCATATGAGTAGGTGGTTCATTAGGGGATCGAACGCATCGAACGACCCGAACAGAGAAACCCATTGTGGAAGCGCATGTCGCACATCGGCGATGGGATGTTTCTCAAGGCTTATAATAGTGTACGATTTAGTCTTTTGACTTGAGGTGCTAGGGCGAATTCGGTGCACGTGAATGCGTACTTTAATTTAGGAGCCGTTCACTTAGCCTACTTTGGGTACGTAGGATCGTGTACGCGAATGGTTACCACTAATATGGGATCTACCGACTCAACGTAGTGCGTTGAGAGAATTTCTTATACGTTCTTAGATAATATATTCCGAGAAACCCGTGGCCACGGTCAGTGACGGATTTGGAAAGGGGTTTCCAAATTTAGCAGTCACACTGGAATTATTATCCTAAATTAGAAAGTATAGTTATCGAGATAATTAGAGGTGCCGGTCAATTCACACACCCTAGGTCTCGATCGGGAAATTAGTCGATAGAGGGACCGTATGTACATGGCACTTATAAGAGGTGAGGTTCACTGAGATCAATTCATCTGAAGTTGGGCCTCATGGGCTTGTGGCTAGACATCGACCATGAGGTGTGTGTACTCATGAATTAATTGTAAGATTAATTCTTGAGTGGTTAATTGAAGGTGTTCAATTAATCGGAGCAATTTATAAGCTCGCAAATTAAATCACGAAAGTCGTGGGCCCGTGGCCAATTGATGGTGAACCTAGAGGGTCACACACAATGCAATTGGACTGCAACAAATCAAATAAGGAAAGTTTGATTTAAAGAGTTAAATCAAAAACTAAAGAATTAAAGTGTTAATTCTTGAAGAGGAAATCTAATTAATTAAAGAGTTAATTAATAAGAGAGGAGTTAATTAATTAATTGGAGTAATTAATTAAATGGGCTGAATTAATTAAAGGAGTTTAATTAATTGTCTAGGTCCATTAGGAAACAAATAAATGCCATAAGCAAAAGGGCTTTAAAGTTCCCTAGTTGGACTAGGCCACATTAGGTCAAGACTCCTTATCTATAAATAAGGAGTAGAAGACCAAAACCCAAGCCCCAACTAACCCTAATAGCCGCCCCCCTCTTGGAGAAGAGGTGTGGTCGCCCCCCCTCTCCGATGGAAGAGAGAGACCGCCCCCTCTCTTCCTCCAGATCTAGATTTGAATCTAGATCTGGTTTTCTTCGTTCTTCCATGTCTGATTACCCTTGAATCCTATTTCTGAGCCTGTGGATTCAAAGGGTTTGCTTTAATTCAATTGGTGTGGATACCGCTAGAGGCACAACACTTGGGGTGCTCCTCTCGAACCAAATCCATCAAATCTGAAAGAAGACCGGAGAAAAACCACCACCTTGCCTGTGGTGAGGTAATTTCGAATTACACCCTTTTTATTTTGTAAATTGTTGCAAAATTTAATTCAACCTATTCGTATGAGCTAGTGAATAATCCTGTGATTTTGGGTGTTATGAAAATTTTAAATTCCGCACTGTTGTATGACAATCATACCCCATGAAATACCAGCAGTGGTATCAGAGCCAAATTTACTACGCTCATATGAATAGGCCTGAACACTTCAAAATATATGTGTATATTTGTTTGTTGTGTTCTATGATTTGATTCTTGCTTGTTATGATAAATTATGTGTTCGGGTATTAGCATAATTCGGTTTTGGGCCTAAACTGCAATTTCCAAAAATTTGAGGGCTTATGTGCAAATTGCGATTTTTCGAAAATCTGGACAGAAAGTTAAATTTTGTTTTTCTGCAATTCTGGACCAAATTGTAATTTCTGGAATTTTTAAAATCTGGACTGTTTTGCAATTAATGAAAGGCTAGGGGCTGTTTTTGCAATAACCGTAAAATCTGGGGTCTGTTTTGCTTTAAACAAAAAGTTTCTGGAAATTTTGTTAATTTTCTGCTTTCTGGTCCGATTTGCATGTTCTGGAAATTTTGGGGCTGATTTGTAATTTCCAAAAGTTGAGGGGTCAAAATGTATTTTTCGAAAATTCAGAGGCCGAACTGCAATTTTTCAAAAGTTGAAAAACAGAAACTGATATGTGCACTAAAAGAGTTTAGTATATCCGGAAAGTTAATTTTATCATAATTAGTGGAGATTAGAGTGAGAATCAAGGGGTTATTTTAAAAGGGGTTTTAAAATAAAAATTGTGGATTGTTTTAAAAGGGTTTTTAAAATTAGAATCTAAAGGCATTTTCAAAGGGAGTTTTAAAATAAGATAAGAAATAAGAAAATGAGTTTTGCTTGTTTCTTGCTCTACGTGAACTGTTTACGTGGTTTTCGATCGCGCCGAGCCTTGACCCTAGGGGTAGATGTGATTGGTTAATTTTAATTTTGTTGGTTTTATTGGGCCTGTGAGCCTTAAGTTTTTGGGCCACTTTGAGCCTTTGTAATAGATAGGGCTTTACTGTTTTAAATAGTTTAGGATGGAGGCCCGTTACAAGCAAGGTGGGAGCCCAAGAAAAGTGAAGGCCATGTATGCATGGTTATTTATGTAATAGCCTAGGTCCTTTAGAACCCAATTACATTGACCAATTAGGCCAACATCTTTGGCTCGATGATGGCCCGCATAGGAGGCTCCCGATCGAAAACATACTGTGGTAGCAAGCATGCTAGGTGTGTATGTTTTTATTTACGTATTTATATTTTTAGCATGTATGGTGATGCGAGCTAGTAATTTAGATCGTAAATAAAAGATAATGCATAACTGGAACGGTGAGATCTCGAGTAGAGTTACCTCAAACTCTTTAACCCGAAAACCCCCTCTTGAAAATTATATTAAGTCATATTGGGTACATTAAAATGTAAGTTTTAAGATCCAAGCCTTCCATCAATAGGAACTAGCGTGAGTTGTCCACTTATCGATTAAGGTGATCCAGAGTCTGGCACCCGAGTTGAAGAAAGAGATAATACGCGAAACTCCTTGAATCTCGTTTTTAACTAAACTTGACAAGGGTGGGGACTGGTCGGGACAAGAACATCGACCATAACCAAGTTATGGGGATTTCATGACCGGGCCAGTTGCTCATCAAGATTGATGGGTTAGACTTAACGAGTAGTACCACTCATGATGTAGCAGTGCTAGATGGGTGCGAAAATCGAGGCAAAATAGCTTGAAGGTTGTGTAGGGACACAATTGACAATAAGTATGCCTACCTGGGGAATTAGTTGTATGGCCGCGAGTCGTGGGTACAGTTATTGTCCACTGGGACGTCAAGACCTACTAAGAAATAGGATTTCCCGAACAATTGAAGGGGTAATTGTTTCGATAACATAGTGGGAGAACTTTTACGATAGAAAGTCCAACCTTCGTAGATTATAAGTATTATTCATTAACTAGTCCTCTAGATATTTGTCTTCTCTTAGATTAGATATTATGATAACTATATGAATTGTCCATTTTTACTATTTATCCTCGACTTACAAAATAACTGGATTAAAATATCGATTGACTTAGAAACTTGGGGATTGTCCGCGATTCCGAAAGTCGGAATCGTGTTCTTAATAATCAACCTATGCCTGATGCATTTTGAGATGAGTCTCGAAAGAGGAACAAATCACCTATAGAGTATGGGAATCTCAATGATCGTTGCCTCATATAAGCATCAAGATTGAACGAGCTAAAGAAGCGACATAGGAGTACGTCTGAAACTTCTAAAAACAAACCTCCACCTCAAAAGGCTTGTTTTGAGGAGCAATTTTGAATCATCTGATTCGAGATTTCTAAAGGTGTTGTTTAAAACTCGAGAATAAGTGAAGGAACTAATGTCAAGGATCACTGTCCTTGTTTTATCAATCTTGTTGATAATTGGATCGATTAAACGTAGGCCTGCAAGTGATCTTAACATTGACTTCCTCCTAAATTCTCCTCCCGCTCATTCAAACGATTCGTGAAAAGTTCTGAACTTATTCAATAAGTTGATCAGGTTTCATGAATTAACCAAAGTATTGGTAAAAGGCAAATAGGAACCTTTTAAAAGGTATACCTGTCATGATTGCTTACACTTCAAGGACTGCAAAGTCAAAGAAGAGTAAAAGGAAGAAGAAAGTGTTCTCTTCCAAAGCAAACGTAAAGGTAGTGGAAAGAACGCAAGTAGCCTAAAAATCAAATTATCCCACTGCACCTAAGAAAGGCATTGTCAAGTTTAATTGATTAGAAGGTCTAATTAATTAAACAACGTTTCAATTAAAGAGTTAATTGAGAGCAACGTTTCAATTAAAGAGTTAATTGAAAAAGGGAAATGAATCAATTAAAGAGTTAATTGAAAGTAACGTTTCAATTAAAGAGTTAATTGAAAACAAACAAAATTGATTGAATTAATGTGTTAAGTTCAATCAATACCAAGATAATACTCCACACATATGGCACGCAAGATTAGGTCGTGTTCCATAGGAAGGATTCAATAGTTGGTGTCATCCATGCTTCTTGAAAAATAGGGCTTAGATGAACTATCGACTTGCGAATCCTGTCTGAAGGAAAAGATGACAAAGTTACCGTTTGCTGGGCATCCGGTGCGTACCAAACAAATTTTTGGATTGGATCCATACGAATGAATGTGGACCACTAAAGTATTAGTGTGAGAGGAGATTACTCATACCTCGTGAGGTTTACTGATGACTTTAGTCATTAGTGATATGTGTATCTTATGATGTACAAATCCGAAACTCTTGAAAAGTTCAAAGAATTTCGAAACGAAGTAGAGAATCAACCAAGGCATAGTATTAAGGCCGTTCGATCTGATCGAGGTGGCAAATACTTAAGCTGGAAGTTCCTTGATTATCTGCTGAGAAAGAGATTCTCATACAACGAACTCCTCCTAAGACGCCTCAACCTATTAGAGGGTCTGAAAGAAGAGAATCGAACCTTGTTGGACATGGTTCGATCCGTGATGAGTTTCGTTCAACATCCTTATGCATACTAAGGATTGACCCTAATGATTGCATCGAAGATACTGAACAAAGTAACTTCAAAGTTCGTGCCTGCAAAACCCTACCAAGAATGGTGTGGTAAAATACCTCTATACTCTCTCTCTTGAGCATGGGGATCTCCTGCCTATGTTAGGAACAAGAAAGGAGATAAATTGGATAGTAGGTCCAGTTTGTACAAATTTGTGGGGTATCCAAAGAAATCCATTTGGATGCCTGTTCTACATTCCTAAAGAACAAAGGGTGTTTGTTTCAAGGAATATCCATTTCTTAGAGGATGGCTTCCTTGTGAAAAGAAATGGTACCCTAGTAGAACATGATGAGGTTCAAGAAGTGGAACTCATCCCCACAAATAGTGGGAGTTAATCCAGAAACTGCTGAACCATCAACGTACACAAGTAATTCGTAGATCTGATCAAGTTCGTGAGGAACTTGAAAGATATGGTTAGACCATATACGAAGAATCTACATTGGATGTAGACGCTCATGTATGGCAAGAGGCCATACAATCCAAAATGGATTCTATCCATTCAAACAAGGTATGGACCTTGGTCGATCCACCCGAGGGAAATGTCCCTGTAGGTTGCAAATGGATCTTCAAGCTCAAGCTAGGAATGAATGAAGAGGTATTGACCTATAAGACTTGCCTAATGGCAAAAGGTTATACACAAAGGCCTGGAACGGACTTTGATGAAATCTTTTCTCCATTAGCAATGTCTGAATCTATTTGGACTCACATTCATTTTGATGAGAAAGTCAAGGCGTTTGACATCATCGAAAACAAATGTGAACCTTGAGTGTACAAGAAGTTTAGTGGGAGCTCGGGAGCTCTTTAAAGTTCATTATTTTTCATGTCGATAACATTATGATTATCTGGGATGATATTGAAATGTTAGCACAGACGGAAGCATGATTGTCCATGCAATTCTCCATGAAAGATAGAGAGACATCTTGCGTATTAAGATACGTATCTATGGAGATAGATCGGAGAAGATGTTGAGATTCTCTCAATCAAAGTACATAGAAACAATACTGAAAATATTCAGTAGGGAAGAATCCAAGTGAGGATTGCTTCTAGTGAGACACTGTATCTCTCCTTCCAAATCGATGTGCCCTACATCGAATGAGGAAAAGGAGAATGTCTCAAATACCTTATGTTTCGACAAAAGGTATCATATGGTATGCTATACTATGTACTACACCAGACGTAGAACCTGCTCAAAGTGCCACGAGCAGTTACTAGTCAAACTCCAGTGGAGAGTACTGGATCGCCGTAAAAGATATCCTTGAGCTCTTGAGAGAGACTAAGGATTTGATCTTGGTCTACGGTGATAGTGGAGAATTGAAACTTGAAGAAATACTGATTCGAGTTTCTAGTCTGATGTGGATGAATATAAGTATCCAATTTTGGATACATATTTTGCCTCAATGGGGTAGCGGTAAGTTGGAAAGGTTCCAAGGAAAACACCGTTGCCATCTTAACCACTGAAGCAAGATCTATCGCAGCAAGGAATGCAGCGTAAGAAAGTGTTTGGATGAAAACCTTCATCCAAAATTTGGATGTGGTGCCTAGCATTGCGAAGCACGTGGTTATCTTCTATGATAACAATGGAGCTATTGCTAAAGCAAAGGACTCGAGATCTCACCATAAATCTAAACACAATGAGAGAAAAGTACCATTTGATTAGAGAAATCATTGGTAGAGTTGACGCACATAATGGATCGCATCAACTCGGAAGACAATCTAGCGGATCCACTAGTAGAGCCTTTGTCACAAAAAGAGTTCGAAGAACATCTTTGGAAGATGGGTCTTAAAAGCGTTTGTGATTGGCTTTAGGGCAAGTGGGAGATTGAAAGGATAGTGCCCTGCAAGCCAATAGTTTTTAGCTTGTATAAGGACTATCACGTGATAAGCTTTCTCTAGTATAAATGAATTAATACGCTCGTTTGTTTATAGTATGTAAATCAAACAATGGCCAACTTCATCTCTCGCGAATCACTTAAGCGATTGGATGGAATCCTTAGATCACAATAGACTATGGGACGATTCACTTCAGTGTGAATGCAATCATGAAACAGTCTCTAAGGTCGTGATCTTAAAAACGTTCCAAGTCATAGATTCCTATTGAGACGGGGTATCGAAGGAATCGTTAAGACTTGTACGAGTATGCATGGTTCACATGGAGTGAATTTTTAGCGTTTCATGAGCAAGGCATTTGATGCCAGTGCATATGAGTAGGTGGTTCATTAGGGGATCGAACGCATCGAACGACCCGAACAGAGAAACCCATTGTGGAAGCGCATGTCACACATCGGCGATGGGATGTTTCTCAAGGCTTATAATAGTGTACGATTTAGTCCTTTGACTTGAGGTGCTAGGGCGAATTCGGTGCACGTGAGTGCGTACTTTAATTTAGGAGCCGATCACTTAGCCTGATCATTGTGCCACTACTTTGAGTACGTAGGATCGTGTACGCGAATGGTTAGCACTAATATGGGATCTACCGACTCAACGTAGTGCGTTGAGAGAATTTCCTATACGTTCTTAGATAATATATTCCGAGAAACCCGTGGCCACAGTCAATGACGGATTTGGAAACGGGTTTCCAAATTTAGCAGTCACACTTGAATTATTATCCTAAATTAGAAAGTATAGTTATCGAGATAATTAGAGGTGCCGATCAATTCACACACCCTAGGTCTCGATCGGGAAATTAGTCGATAGAGGGACCGTATGTACATGGCACTTATAAGAGGTGAGGTTCACTGAGATCAATTCATCTGAAGTTGGGCCTCATGGGCTTGTGGCTAGACATCGACCATGAGGTGTGGGTACTCATGAATTAATTGTAAGATTAATTCTTGAGTGGTTAATTGAAGGTGTTCAATTAATCAAAGCAATTTATAAGGTCGCAAATTAAATGACGAAAGTCGTGGGCCCACGGTCAATTGATGGTGAACCTAGTGGGTCACACACAATGCAATTGGACTGCAACAAATCAAATAAGGAAAGTTTGATTTAAAGAGTTAAATCAAAAACTAAAGAATTAAAGTGTTAATTCTTGAAGAGGAAATCTAATTAAATAAAGAGTTAATTAATAAGAGAGGAGTTAATTAATTAATTGGAGTAATTAATTAAATGGGCTGAATTAATTAAAGGAGTTTAATTAATTGTCTAGGTCCATTAGGAAACAAATAAAGGCCATAAGCAAATGGGCTTTAAAGTTCCCTAGTTGGACTAGGCCACATTAGGTCAAGACTCCTTATCTATAAATAAGGAGTAGAAGACCAAAACCCAAGCCCCAGCTAACCCTAATAGCCGCCCTCCTCTTGGAGAAGAGGTGTGGTCGCCCCCCCTCTCCAATGGAAGAGAGAGGCCGCCCCCTCTCTTCCTCCAGATCTAGATCTGAATCTAGATCTGGTTTTCTTCGTTCTTCCATGTCTGATTACCCTTGAATCCTATTTCTGAGCCTGTGGATTCAAAGGGTTTGCTTTAATTCAATTGGTGTGGATACCGCTAGAGGCACAACACTTGGGGTGCTCCTCTCGAACCAAATCCATCAGATCTGAAAGAAGACCGGAGAAAAACCACCACCTTGCCTGTGGTGAGGTAATTTCGAATTACACCCTTTTTATTTTGTAAATTGTTGCAAAATTTAATTCAACCTATTCGTATGAGCTAGTGAATGATCTTGTGATTTTGGGTGTTATGAAAATTTTAAATTCCGCACTGTTGTATGACAAGCATACCCCATGAAATACCAACAAGATTAGAAGTAGAAGCCTTGTTGTATTTGTTCTTCATTTTTCTCTTGTAGAACTTCTTGAATCCATTCAACAACAGTGCAACGTCACCAGCAGTGTACTTCTTTTTATTCAGCAGCATGGTCTCATCAGGTGAGTCCATTTCTTTGCTTTTGTTTGCTGATCTTCTTGAATTATCAACAACAACCAGTGCAGCTGTGGGACTAGAAGTTGAGGTTTCTACTATTCCCATCTTTGGCAGTTTATACTCGTATGCCTTGAATACAGAAAACAGCTCGGTGAGAGAGATCTTCCACAGATCCCTTGATTCTTCCATAGCTGTGATCTTCATGTTGAATTTGGGAGGTATCGCCTTCAGAACTTTGACAGTGATCTCTTTATCAGAGAAGGTCTTTCCCAGCTTCAAAACTTCATTCAGCGTTCTGGTGAACCTTGTATCCATCTGATCAATGGTCTCTCCAGACTTCATCTTGAAGTTTTCCAACTTTTCAAAAGCAATGCTCAGGTTATGCTATTTTATGGCGTCGTTTCCTTCGCTCATGTCACGAACCTTGTCCCACATTTCTTTTGCAGTTTTGTAGTGCTTGACCTTGTCAAAACGGTCATTGTCTAGGGCTCTGGTCATGATGAAACGGCCAACTTTATCAAGATTGAACAACTTGACTTCCTCAGCTGTCATCTCATCCATGCGGATCTTCCAGTCCTCAAAACTCATACCGCCAATGTGAGGAACATGGCTGATACAATCCATTTTCAAAAAGTGTTATTTTTCAAAATATGCTCTTTTGAAAACTTTTCAAACCTTTGAAAAACACACTGGGATCAAGCTCGTTGATCAGACAAATGATTCAAATGAACCACCTGCTCTGATACCACTTGTTGGTCCCAAGTGGTCAGATGAGGTCTAGGTGGGGGGGAGGGGGGGTGAATAGACCTCTGAAAATTTTAACTTAAAATTTCTCCAACTTTTTCTATGAGCACATTGAGCTGATCAAGATTAGTAAGTAGACTAAGCTGGTCGCGCACAAAGCTTTGAACAGCAGAGTAGACCACTCTTCTGATATGACTTAGCTGATTTTGATAGAATTAGAGTTTTAAGCAGATTACTTGCAGCCGATTTTATAAGTGTTTTTCACAAGTAAATTTTCTTAACTTAGAAAATGTTTTATCCCCAGTTTTTGCAAACTCCTTTTAAAATCTTTTCAACAGTTAACTTAAGTGTTTAGTATGCTTTTTGAAAATATGCAAGAAAATAATACAAGTGTAAACACCAGAATTTTTATAGTGGTTATATGGATAAAAATCCTTTAGTCCACTCTTCCAAGTCACTAAGATCTTGGGTTATACTATAATCACACATATTACAATACACAATTGGGGTGGGGGGGGGGGGGGGTGGGGGGGGGGGGGGGTGGGGGGGGGGGGGGGTGGGGGGTGGGGGGGGGGGGGGGGGGGGGAGGGGGGTGGGGGTGGGGTCGGGGATGGGGGGGGGGGGGGGTGGGGGGGGGGGGGGGTGGGGGGGGGGGGGGGTGGGGGGGGGGGGGGGTGGGGGGGGGGGGGGGTGGGGGGGGGGGGGGGTGGGGGGGGGGGGGGGTGGGGGGGGGGGGGGGTGGGGGGGGGGGGGGGTGGGGGGGGGGGGGGGTGGGGGGGGGGGGGGGTGGGGGGGGGGGGGGGTGGGGGGGGGGGGGGGTGGGGGGGGGGGGGGGTGGGGGGGGGGGGGGGTGGGGGGGGGGGGGGGTGGGGGGGGGGGGGGGTGGGGGGGGGGGGGGGTGGGGGGGGGGGGGGGTGGGGGGGGGGGGGGGTGGGGTGGGGGGGGGGTGGGGGGGGGGGGGGGGGGGGGGGGGGGGGGGGGGGGGGGGGGGGCCCGGGTGGGGGGGGGGGGGGGGAAGAATCTAAGAGAGGATTGCTTCCAAAAGAGACATGATATTTCTCTTACAAAATCAATGTACCCTACATGTGATAAGTAAAGAAGAGAATGTCTCCAAAGCCTTATGCTTTGGCAAAGAGGTTGCATAATATATGCCATGTAATGTACAAGACCTGACTTAACAAAAGCTCTAAATGTCGAGATGCTGTTAGTCGAACACCAGTGAGGAACACTGGACTGCCATAAAAGAAATCCTTAAGTACTTTAGATACTTTAAGGATATGTTATTGGTCTATGGTAGTAGTGGAGGATTGGAACTCGAAGGATTTACTGATTCGAGTCTGATGTGGATGATCCAAGATCCTATATTCTGTCTTAATGGGGCAGAGGTAAGTTGGAATAATTCCAAACATTCTACCACTGCCAATTCAATCACTAAAGAAAAATATCTTGCAGCATTGGATGCAGCAAAAGGAAAGTGTTTGGATGAGAAACTTCATCCAATAGTTGGATGTAGTACCTAGCATAGCAAAACCCGTAGTTATCTTAAGTGATAAAATAGGGCATTTGCGCTAAGAAAGGAATCAAGATCTCACCAATGATCTAAACACACACCTAAGGAAATACCATATGATTAGAGAAATCATAGGTCTCGCGTAAATGGATCGCGTCAACTCAATAGACAACTTAGCGGATCCACTAATGAAGCTCATGTCACAAAAGAGTTTGAAGAACATCTTGGGAAGATGGGTCTTAGAAATGCTTGTGATTGGCTTTAGGGCAAGTGGGAGATTGATAGGATAGTGCCCAACAAGCCAATCTAATTAGCTTGTAAGAGGACTTCTTGTATTACATTCTTATGGTTTAATAATTAATACGCCTGTTTATTTATAGTACGTAAATTAAACAATGGCCATCTTCATCTCTCGCGAACGTATCTATGTGATTGGATGAAATCCTAAGATCACATTTGACTATGGGACGATTCACTTCAGTATGAGTTCAATCATGAAACAGTCTCTCAGGTTGTGATCTTAAAACACGTTCCAAGTCATAGATTCCGAACGAGACGGGGTATTGAAGGAATCGCTAAGACTTGTACGATTATGCATGATTCACATGAAGTGAATTTGTACCGTTTTATGAACAAGACATTTGATGTCAGTGCATATGAATAGGTGGTTCGATAGGGGATCGAACGCATCGAATGATCCGAACAGAGTAACCCATTGTGGAAGCACATGTCGCATATCGGTAATGGGATGTTTCTCAAGGCTTATAATAGTGTACGATTTAGTCCTTAGGTGCTTGGGCGAATTCGGTACACGAGCATACGTACTTTGATTTAGGAGCCAATCATGTAGCCTGATCGTTGTGCAACTACTTTGGGTACGTATGATCGTGTACGCGGATGGTTAGTACTAAGAAAGGATCTATCGACTCATCCTGATAAAGTGGGAGAATTTCCTGTACGTTCTTATATAATATATTCCGAGAAATCCACGGTCGTGGTCAGTGACGGATCTGGAAGGAAGTTTTCAAATTTAGCAGTCACACTAGAATTATTATCCAGAATTAGAAATTACAGAATCGAGATAATTAGGGGTGCTGATCAATTCACACACCCTAGGTCTCCATCGGGAAATTAGTCATTGGAAGAACCGTATGTACATGGCAGTTATAAGAGGTGAGGTTCAAAGGATCAATTCACCTGAAGTTGGGCCTCATGGGCTTGTGGCTAGACATCGACCATGAGGTGTGGGTACTCCTGAATTAATAAGAAGATTAATTCTGGAGTGGTCAATTAAAAGTTTTTAATTGATCGGAGCAATTAATTGCTCATTAATTAAATCACGAGAGTCGTGGGCCTACTGCCAATTGATGGTAAACCTAGAGGGTCACACACAATACAGTTGGACAATGACAATCAAAAAGGAAATAGTTGATTTAAAGAAGTTAAATCAAAGTTAGTGAATTAAGTTTTAATTCAAAGTGGAGAGTTATTAATTAGAATGTCTAATTAATTAATTAGAGTGTCTAATTAATTATAATATTAATTAAAGTATTAATTAATAAATTGGAAGAATTAATTTTTGGATTAATTAAAGGGAAAAGGGGCGATTTCTAGTAATTAAAAGAGTTTAATTATTGGAAGAAATTAGTTTTTTTGTAGGAAAAGAAAGAGGAAGTGATTTATTCAAATCTTATTTCCTTACGTGATAAGGAAAGAATAAAGACATGCATATATATGAGATATCTATTACGAGTAGGATTCTTCTCTTATATATATATATCTCATCATATCTCTTCCAAGACTAATGCATAATTACACAACAAGAGATTACATCTAGGTTTTGAGAAACCCTAGCCGCCCCCTACACCATAGCCGAACCTCTCTCCTCTTCTTCTCTCCCATCTAGATCTAGATCTAGATTTGTATTCCTCCATTGACAAACCTTCAAGCTCTATTTCTATGCCTGTGACTTGGAGGTGTTGCTACAATCTGACTGGTGTGGATACGCTCTAGAGGCAATACACTTGGATTGCTTCTGTGAATCAAAAAAAGACCGGAGGTTACCACCTCGGTAGGTAAATTGCATTTTCACCCCCTCTTGTTTTGATTATTGTTTTTAATCAAACCTTTTCGCATATGTAAGATGGAAATCGATTCATGGGCTGATGGGTACCTCGGAAATTTTTTAAATTTTGTACTTTCCTTGTTCTGACAACCAGGGTATCCCAACATGATACACACGAGTGTGTGGCTTGCTTGGATGACAAGTGCACTGAATACCTCCAACTAAGAAATAACCCACCATGGAAGCGGTAGTCGCATATCGAGGATGAAGTTATTCCTATTTACAATTGTGTACGAGGAATGATCCTTATTATTTGAAGTGATAGGGTTTATCTGGTGCACGAACGTCTATGCTTTGATATGAGTCCCGACTGATTGGAGTCTACCAGAAGGTCTCTGTGGATTCATGTAGGTTCATATCATCAACAGAGGATCCGTTGACCCGACTTGATAGGTTGGGAGCTTCTCCTATGAATCTCTGTGAGAAACATATTTCGTTAAATCCTTGGCCAAGGTACCTGACGGCTTTATGAAAGTAGCTCAAAAAGTTTAAGTCGAAGGGAATAGTTTTGAGACTAGAATACATAAAGTCGAGACAAGTAAGGAAACCGATGAAAGTCCATAATCTTAGTCTTGACTGGGAGACCAACTAATGGAAGGATTAAGGCGTACATGGCAATTTTAAAGGTTAAAGGTTCACTGAATTAATTCACCAGTGATTGGGCTCCACGGGCTTGTGGCCAGACATCGACTGTGGAGTGTGGGAGAATTTGCAAATTAGCAGGGATGCTAATTTTGGAAGGACTAGATTTACATCTTGAAAAGAACTAAGAAACAATAAAATAGTAAACTAACCTAATACCAAAAGGAAACTAAATCCTAGTAAAGAATAAACTAAGTCCTACAAAAATATGGAAACTAAATCTAAATCTAAAAAGGTAACTAAATTAAAAACTCTTACATGACAATTAATTATTGGGCTAGATCTTCTTCAATCTTGATCGTCAAGTAATTGTCATAACTTTATCTTCCATGTCTTCCACGTATTTTCACTTCGTTTATTGTAATCGTCAAGGTCACATCATTCTCCCCCTCTTGAAAGCGATTTGTCCTCAAATCTTCGCCACCTTGTTAATAGATCTAACTTGTAACTAATGCAAAACTTCAACTTTTTTCTCCCTATCTCTCTCTCTCTCTCTTTTTTTTTTCTCCTTCATTTTTTTGCAGGAGTTTCTCTCTCTTTTTCTTTGAATTTTTTTTTTCGAATTTTGTTTTTCGGTTTTTTTCTTTCTTTTTCCGAATACTATTTTTTCTAACTCTTTTTTCGTATTTTTTTTACAAGAAAATAAAAATAGGCAAACCTAAGACTAGAACTTAGCTCTGATACCAAATGATACGAATCTCGCCACGATTAACGAGACTCGAATTATTAGGACTCCAAGGATTGTTCTACAATAAGTTTTAGATGGATTTAAGGAAGACAGCACAAACGATGATGGAAGAATCGTTTGATAAGTCGATGTATAAACGCCAAAAGTATTCTTGATAAGTTCATGAGGACGCCACAAAACGATGTTGACTCGATAGTTTGATATGTCGGAACGCCACAAGAATGCTTGATAAGTTCGTGAGGACGCCACAAGAATTTTTACTCCTTGATAAGTTCATGGAGAAGAATTCTTCAAAGAAGGTGGAGAATACTCACACAAATTAATTGAAGACTAAATCTTGAGTTTACTTAAAACAAAAAGGTCCTTTAAATAGGACTAGATTTACATCTTGAAAAGAACTAGGAAACAATAAAATAGTAAACTAACCTAATACCAAAAGTAAACTAAATCCTAGTAAAGAATAAACTAAGTCCTACAAAAACAAAGAAACTAAATCTAAATCTAAAAAGGTAACTAAATTAAAAACTCCTACATGACAATTAATTATTGGACTAGATCTTCTTCAATCTTGATCGTCAAATAATTGTCATAACTTTTTCTTCCAAGTCTTCCACATATTTTCACTTCGTTTATTGTACTCGTCATGGTCACATCATTCTCCCCCTCTTGAAAGATTTTTGTCCTCGAATCTTCGCCACCTTGTTAATAGATCTAACTTGTAACCAATGCAAAACTTCAACTTTTTTCTCTCTATCTCTCTCTCTTTTTTTTTCTCCTTCATTTATTTTTTCACGAATTTCTATTTTTTTTCATACATCGCCTATCAGTGAATAACACTTCTAAAATTTAGGGTGAAAGCACAACCTCCATGAAAAATAAAATGAGGCCCAAAATACCCGAATTGTGATTATATAACGCATAAAAAACCAAAATAGATAATTTAGAGTGAAATCAGAGGACCATGAATCCCGGGACAAAAATTATATATCACGTGAATTGTGAAGTATACTAGATTAATTTGATAGTCAAAAGACCTTTGAACAAAATTTCAACCATGAAAACTCATAATGTTCGTGATCTACCCGAGGGACAAAAAATAGATCATGCAGATCTTAATCAGACTTATTTGAAACGTGAGGAATGCAATTTGCAATTTTGTGAATAAGTGCTACTGTTCGATTTAATAGTCGAAAAAGCCCTTTAGCAAAACATAGGCCCAACAACGAAACCTACACTTTCGATCACGTGAAAACTAACTTTCCGAATTTTGGAGAAAAAAAACCATCTGAAAAATATTCAAACAAAATAATCTTACGTTATTCATGACACCCCGAAAAAGACATATTTAAACATGCACTGAAAAAATATGAGTCTCAACCATAACATTCTCTAACGTGTTGATATTGCATATTCTGAGTTTGGGATCAACATACTAGGTAAAATGGATGAAGACTATTCGTCAAATGCCATTTTTTCTAACAAGAGAACCACCGATTAAGTAATTTTACAGAGGAAAAGATCATAAAATTACGCCCAAATATCATTTATCATGTGAACAAATACACTTTGAAAATATGGTAATGAAAACATAACTTGCATGTAAAACTAAATTGGCACGAAACAACCAAAGTTTGATTCTTTTACGCATAACACAGAAAAGTAAATTAATTTAAATAAAATTCATAAGAACATTAAACTCGATATACAACTTCTTGGTTCCGTGAATCTTTAATTTCTTACTAGCCGTATTTGACAATCAACATACCATCTAGAGAAAACTTCAGCAATAAATATCCACAATTCTTGTGTTCTACCCAGGGGACCACGATATGGACCATGATATCTCCAAATCCGCAGATCTTGAAACTCAGAGCATGCATTATTTGTCTTTCGATTAAGATCCAGTTAGATATGCTAGTTGAAAGTAAATTTTAGAAAAACACAGGTGATGCGAACCTCAATAGGAAGATTCAATTTTCATCCCAAGAAAAACTAAAAATCAGATTGAAGAACCAAAAGAGGAGTAAAAACTCACTTTATATTTTCAACCAAAAAAATTCATTACATTCAGCTATATTACTTATATATAGGGTTGGAACAAGTCTCCAACCATAGTAACTAAAGCCAACACGTTTTCATAAGTGTTGGGATACAAAAAGGTGCCTACAATCCTCCAAATACATTTAGAAATATGAAAAGTCTTGACTATTATCTATATGGACATATATATATTAAAATATGATGTAAATAAAGCCAAATTGAAGCTTCTCTTTCCCAAAAGACTTAATCTACGTAAGTAACTTCAATGAATTCCAAAAGCCATCAGATTATAGTGCTTGGATTAAATTCAGAACAAATGCATCTTCTTTTGGGCCAAACTTATGCATTTTATAATCAGCCCATATCTCTTGAATTTGCCCGTTAAACACTTCCTTGAGCTTTTTGGATCTTGCCCTTGTAATTTGCCCAGTTGGAACATACAATGGATCCTTAGCTTGTACTTGTTCTTGGTGATTCTCATCATATTCCCTCTCTTCAAAAGGATTCGTCCTCGAATCTTCACCTACATTAACAAGAGAAAGATCAGCAACATTAAATGTAGAACTAGTCTTATACTCACCTGGAAGATCCAACTTATATGCATTATCATTCACTCTTTCAGGAACTTGAAATGGACCATATCCTCTTGGTTGTAACTTGGACCGCCTACGTTCAGGGAATCTTTCCTTCCGCATATGTACCCAAACCCAATCACCTGGTTCAAAAATGACTTGTCTCCGCCCTTTATTAGCTTTGTTAGCATATTGTTTTTTTTCTTTTCGATATGCTCCCTGACACTTTCATGAAGTTTCTTCACCATCTCAGCCTTCTTTTGACCATCCAAACTAGCTCTTTCATTAACAAATGCATATTTTTCACATGCTCCATACACACTAGCAAAGTCATCATCAGTAGCATATAATTCCTTCATATATTCAAATCAACAACTTTGCATTTAAATTAGATACAAGAGCATACCTTCTCGATAGTGCATCAGCCACAATATTTTCCTTACCTTGCTTGTATTTGATTACATATGGGAATGTCTCGATAGATTCTGACCACTTTGGCGTGTCTTCTATTCAACTTACCCTGTCCTTTAAAGTGCTTCAAGGATTCATGGTCAGTGTGAATGACGAATTATCTCGGCCAAAGGTACTGTTGCCAAGTCTCCAATGCTCTCACCAATGCATAAAGCTCCTTGTCATACGTCGAATAGTTCAAAACAACCCCATTTAGTTTTTCACTAAAATAAGCTATAGGTCGCTGCTCCTGCATTAAAACAGCTCTAATACCTATTCCTGAAGCATCACACTCAATTTCAAATGTTTTAGGAAAATTAGGTAAGGCTAACAAAAGAGCACTACACAATCTTTCTTTAATTTCAGAAAATGCATGTTCTTGCTCATTACCACAATGAAAACCTACCGATTTCTTAACATTTCAGTGAGTGGTGCAACTAGTGTACGGAAATTTTTGACAAATAATCGATAAAAACTAGCCAAACCATGAAAACTTCTCACCTCGGAAAGTGACTTAGGCATGGGCCATTCCTTGATAGACTTTACCTTTTCTTCATCCCCTCCAATTCCATTTGCGCTAACAATATAGCCAAGAAACACAACCTTTTCCAAGCAAAAAGAACACTTTTCTAAATTGGTCTATTTTCCAAGAAAAATGAACACTCTAAATGGTCTATTTTGGGGTTTTATGCGTAATAGAATCACAATTTGGGCATTTTGGGCCTTGAGAATTTTACTGTTAGGTTTGGTAGTCGAAAGAGCCCTTTAGCGAAACATAGGCCCAACAACCAAATTTCGATAACGTGAATAACTAACTTTTCAAATTTTTAGCAAAAATACCATCTGAAAAAAATTCAACCAAAATAATAGAACTTCTTTCACAACTCCCCGAAAATGACATGTTTAATCATGGACCGGAAAAGCATGAGTCTCAACCATAACATTCTCTAACGTGTTGATAACACATATTCTGAGTTTGGGATGATACATACTAGATTAAAAGGATGAAGACTAATAACTCTCAAATGCCCTTTTTTCTAACAAGAGCACCACCGAGTAAGCAATTCTATAAAGGAAGAAAAGATCAAGAAATTAGGCCCAAATATCATCTATCATGTGAACAAATACACTTCGAAATTTGGTAGTAAACACCACTTGCATGAAAAACCAAATTGGAACGAAAGAACCAAAGTCTGATTCTTTCACTCATTACACGAAAAAGTACATTAATTTAAATAAAATTCATAAGAACATGAAATTCGATATACAAGTTCTCGATTCGGTGAATCTTGAATTACTTATTGGCCGTGTTTGATAGTCAATAGGCCATCTAGAGAAAACTTATGCAATAATTATCCACAATACTTGTGTTCTATCCGGGGGACAACGATATTGACCATGCTATCTCTAAATCAGAAGATCTTGAAACTCAGAGCATGAATGAGTTGTCTTTTGATAAGATACTGTTAGATATGTTAGTTGAAAGAGATTTTAGGAAAATCGTAGGGTTAACAACCAAACATCTATTCTCCATCCTTTGAATAATAAACATTTCAATATTTGAGATTCAAAACAACATCTAAAAATTATTTCCCAAAAACGACCGTGTTTTGTTCATGACACCCCAGAAATGACAAATTTAACATTGACTCGGGAAAACATGAATCTCAACCATAACTTTATCCATCGTGAGGATGGACCACATTAAGGGAATTGGATCCATGGACTAGCTATAAAGGTTGAAGATAAGAGTTCTTAAAATATCCTTTTTTATTTTTTTTAATAAGGGAACCATCAAATTAGATTTTATCGAGGAGAGGAAAGAACATAAAACTCAGCCAAAATACCCTAAATTACTTGAATATTACATATATAAATTTTGGTGTTATACACATCTCCATGAAAAAACCAAATTGGCGTAACCATAATGTGATTATCGTATATATAATCACTCAAAAATGGATTGACTTAAAGCGAATTAAGAAGAACCTTAAACTCGATTTACAAGTTCTCCATTACGCGAACACTGAATATTTTACTAACTAAATTACACAGTCGACTGACCATCTAGAGAAAACATCACCAAAGATATCCAAAATACTTTTGTTCATACCAGGGACCCCTGAATGGACTGTGTTATATATTAATCTGAAGAACTTCAAATTCGAATCATGCAATCTATACAGATCTTGTGAATAAGAAACTTTTAGATATGGTAGGCTAAAGTTAAGTTTAGAGAAATATATGTAGAACATACCGAACAATCATTTTCTATCACGTGATTAAAGTACAGTTAAATTTAGAAATGTACAAGAATACCTGAAAAAACTCAATCCCAAGAATATTAGCATGTTCTTGTTTCATCTAGGGCACCCTAAAAAGAGTCAATTTTAGAGAAATGTGTTAGGAGCAATAAACTTTGCATAAATATAAAGATCAGCCTATGTAGCGACCAGAAATTAGATAGATCACTGAAAAATGAATTTAGGCCAATATATTATACCCTAGTTTTCACAAGGGCAACCTAAAATTAACCATTTTAGCAGAAATTTTCAAGAACATATCTACCACATAAATAACACACTGTCTAAATTCGAGTGCGATAATTCCATTTGCAAAACATATAACATAATACTTGTGTTTTTCACACATGACACCACAAAAATGACCATGACTATGTAGGACTCAAAACAATAAGAAATCCCACCAAAATATTATCTATCATTCTGGTAACGCAGATTCCTAGTTTGGGGATCATTGGGTTACACACCTTTAAAGAATGAACGAAGAATTTCTTAAAATGCCCAATTCCATCAATTAGAGGAAAGAACAATAAATCTAGCCCATACATCATCTATCATGTGAATAACACTTTTATTTGTAATGCTTATGTTTGTTTATGTAATATTCATGTTTATGTTAATGTTCTTTACTTATTTCATGTTTTATTATGTTAAATTTGAATACTAGTAACTTTCGTTTTGTGAGTTATAATCTTATTAAAGAAGAATATATAAGACATAAGAAAAATTGTGAGAGATTCCCTGACGATATTTATTATATTAACTTAAGAGATTATTATCATCAGCTACTAATACGCTTTAGTATTTTATTAGCTGCTTAATTTCTATTTTCTGTTACTGTTTCTTGTGAATTAGCAGTGCTAGTAATTCCTCCTTCATCAATACTTTTAATTGGATAAAGCATGTGTAGAAAGGGGTTTCCTAGGATTACGTCGTGAGACAAATATTTAACCATTATAAATGGCATTTCTAAGCAAATTCCATTGTTACAAACAGCTGTATTTTGCAACTTATATTTGACTATAAGTTTTTGGCCATCTGCAGCATTAAGGATTTCAGTAGTTTTGGAAAAATACCTAGAATGAATTAATCCTTCATTGATACAATTTAAATCAGCTCCAGAATCAACCATTGCTATTGCAGAGAGAGTATATTCTCTATGAACAATTATTTTTATTTTATTGTGCCACTTATGGGTAATAACACTATAAATCATATTAACAAAAGTTAATCAATTAAAAGATTTATCATTTTCACTTTCATTTTTTAAAGAATCTTTTTCTTCATTCTCATTGTCCTAATTAGGACCAAGATCTGTTTCAAGATTTCTTAATTCCATTAAAGAAACTCTAGATTTTAAGTCACATAATTCCTTGTTAAGAATTTTCACTTCATGCATTAACTCACTAATGCAGGAATCATCATAATCGCTATCTTTACAGGCTTTAGCCTTATTTAGAATTTCTTTAAGACTATAAGTCTCTGGTTCTTTAAATTTTAATCCTTTCTCAGATGTTTTCCCGCTATATTGTTCCAAATATTTCTGGAGCATTTCTCTTTTTGTAACTGAATCAATAATTTTATCTATAATATCAAGGATAAAATAATCTTCTTTTGTTAAAGTACACAATCCATTAGCCTGACATAAGGCTTTGTAGTAGTCACAGTTTCCTTCACAACCAGAATTATCTGATTGTTCAGATTCTGCTTCAGATCCTTCAGAATCTTCAGATTCTTCAGTTTCTTCACTATCTACAATAGCAGTGATTTTAACATCTTTTTTCTCTCCTTCTTCATTTAGAAAGAGTTTTTCTAAAGTTCTTTTAAGACCTTCATCAATATCTAAACTGTTAATTTTCTTCTTCATTTTGCATTTATTAGCGTAATGTCCAGGCTTTTGACACCAGTTTCAACTCTTCCCACTGGCACAGTACCAATACGACCAATCTTGTAGACATCCTGAAGTGGGAGACGGAGGGGCTTGTCTGAGGGCCTCTTGGGTTCAGAGATCTGGTCAAGAGCCTCAAGGAGAGTTGGGCCCTTGTACCAGTCAAGGTTGGTAGACCTCTCAATCATGTTGTCACCCTCAAAACCAAAGATGGGAACAAATGGAATTTTGTCCTGGTCGTAACCAACCTTCTTCAAGTAAGAAGGGACTTCCTTCACTATTTCATCGTATCTTGACTTGGAGTACTTGGGTGTGGTAGCATCCATCTTGTTACAGCAACAGATCATTTGCTTCACTCGAAGGGTGAAAGCCAAAAGAGCTTGCTCATGGGTCTGGCCATCCTTGGAGATACCAGCCTCAAAACAACCAGTGGAGGAAATGATGAGAACAGCACAGTCAGCTTGGGAAGTACCAGTAATCATGTTCTTGATAAAGTCACGATGTCCAGGAGCATCAATAACCGTGCAGTAGTATTTGGTAGTCTCAAACTTCCACAGGGCAATATCGGTAATACCACGCTCACGCTCAGCCTTTAGCTTGTCAAGTACCCATGCATATTTGAACAACCTTTTGTTCACTTCTTCCGCTTCTTCCCCAGAGTATAACTTAATCATAAAAGCAAGAAGACGTGTAAAGAAAAGTTTCATATAAACATTATGGTGATAGGCCGCGTTGACAGGGAAGTCAACCACCACTGAACATCTTATCTACAATCTTGGAGGTATTGACAAACGAGAGGCTTGAGAAGGATGAAATTAAAGATAAAACACAATTACAAAGATTTTTAGGAAGTCTTATTTACATATCAGACTTTTTCAAAAATTTAGCAATTGATGTTAAACCTTTATTTGAAAGGTTAAAGAAAAATCCTCCTGAATGGACGAATATCCATACAGAAGCTGTAAAGAAAATAAAAGATAAAATAAAGGAAATTCCTTGTTTAGCACTTGCCAATCCAGATGCATTTAAAATTGTTGAAACGGATGCTTCTGAGTTAGGTTATGGTGGAATCCTTAAGCAAAGGATTAACAATAAAACTGCTCTTGTTAGGTTTACTTCAGGAGTTTGGCAAGGGCCAGGAAAAATTATTCCACTGTTAAAAAAGAGATTTTATCTACAGTTTTATGTATTCAGAAATTTGAGAATGACTTGTTAAATAAAAAATTCCTAATTAGGGTTGATTGTAAATCTGCCAAGGACATTTTAGAAAAGGCTGTTAAAAATATAGCATCAAAACAAATTTTTGCTAGATGGCAGGGAATTTTGTCTGTCTTTGATTTTGATGGATAAATTTGAATTCTTTAAAGATTCAATATTTGCCCAGAAAGGAATTGTTTCGTTCAAATCTCCTCCTCCTACACCAAATGCCTCAAATCCTAAAAAGGATGTTGCTGAACTTCTTAAAGAATTGTTAGAATCCTCTTCCAGGATGATTTGAAAAAACAATTAAGGGATCTTTTGGGAGACAACTCTGACTCATCCGATAACGACAATGACAGCTATCGAACGGATGACACGATGATGGATTCACAGGACCCGTTAGCATAAAGTAAAGTTGCTTCGTACAATTATTCACCCACTATCTACAGGAACCCCACTAGCTATAGGAGAAAGCCATTATTGATGGTTCTGCTCATTTCAATAAAATTAAAGGGATTTGGCGTCTGTATTTCAAATCCGGAGTCTATATAAAGACCACTCAACTCATAAGGAAGGACACACTCATTTTTATACTCTCTCTTACTCATAAAACACATCCTCGAGCAAAGATAAATATCTTTTGTATTCTGTAATATATCTTTAAAATTTGTAATTAAGTTTGTGCTTGTACCTACTCTTCGCTGTTTCCTTCCACTCTTCCCATTTTATTTATATGACCTGGTACCCTTGTGGTATCAGAGCCACGTGTATATAGGTATGTAATGCTTATGTTTATTTATGCAATATTCATGTCTATGTTCATGTTGTTTACTTATTTCATGTTTTATTATGTTAAATTTGAATACTAGTAACGTTTCGTTTTGTGAGTTATATAATCTTATTAAATAAGAAAATATAAGACATAAGAAAATTTGTGAGAGATTCCCTGACGATATTTATTATATTAACTTAAGAGATTATTATCATCAACTGCTAAGACGCTTTAGTATTTTATTATCTGCTTAATTTCTATTTCTTGTTACGGTTTCTTGTCTAACTGAGTTTTTTAGATAAAGCTTTAGTTTTCTTAGTATACTTTTTACAGTGAAACCCGAGGTTCATTCCCTTAAGTCGAGTAGCCTGAATATCCCTGTTTGTTTTCGTGATTTGGCGTTTGTGGGATTTGGCATAAATCATTGACAGTGATCTGTACGAAGTATGCAAAGGTTAACTAAATCTCGGTCTAAAAGATCAAGTGAAGCAAGTAGCAGTAATAAGGAAATTTTAGTTGATGAAAATTTTGAAAATTCTTTACAAAACTGGAAATTACCAGTACAATCATATGTTTATAAACAGAAAGGAACATTTGAATTCTCTTCTGATTATGTTGTTAAAATTGTTGAAGAAGCACCCTTGTGGTATCAGAGCCATGTGTATATAGGTATGTAATGCTTATGTTTGTTTATCTAATTTTGATATTTAGTTACAGGAACAGAAGAAGTAGAATTTCATCCAGAATTAATTCTATTAATTCAATTACGTGGACTTCCTAAATTAAGTCTAGCAATTCTCTGACTCAAATTTAACATAATAAAACATGAAATAAGTAAAGAACATGAACATAAACATGAATATTACATAAACAAACATAAGCATTACATACCTATATACACGTGGTTCTGATACCACAAGGATCTCCTATAATTCTTTTTCCTAGGACCTTTTCCTTTTGAATTTGTCAATGTAATTTTATTACTTTGCATAAATTTATGACTTCAGAGATAATCTCAGAAGATAGGTCTCCATAAGTATACTGGGCATAAGGAATAATGCCATTATGTTTCTGTTTTATCCTATTTTTAATTTTTTCTGCAAAGAAATGAGGCAGTCCTGATAAGAACTTTTATTTCCAAAAGACATGTTGACTATCTTCCCTAGTAAAAACTTTAGAAAAGAATACATCTTTGTACCATTTGAACCGAGATAAGTTCTGGCATCTTAAATTCATTAATTGTTCTTGGGTCTTGTCCAACTGTAATGAAGTTGTTCCAATAAAATGTTTTCCTATAGTATATAACAGGGTGTTAATGTAATCCGTAATTGTTACGGGTTGGTTGTCAACAATTTCGGTTTTAACCGCCCTTAAGATGTGCAATTTTGCTTCTTCTGGTAGGTAAAAATCCCACCATCCTTTCAATTGACCAGTAAAGCCTTGAGTTATGGCTTAAGCAATGTTTTGATCAGAATTTCCATTTGCTTTACTGGCAGTTGCATACATAGTCATGTAAAGCAATACCGTTTGCATCTGGTATTATGACGTTCCATCAATATTCCATTCATTAATGGATCTTCCATCAAATTGAACAGTCATGTAGTCATCATGCTGTTCTAGTTGTAAATCAACTGGTGTTGGCCTATGATAATAGGGTTTTGTTGGTACATTGTATACCATTTTCTTCTTACAAGAAGATGATAATTTATTAATTTGAAAGTGTTGTTGTTGATTTTGTTCTGTTAAGAACATGTCCTCGAGTTGACCTAATTTTTCTTCTATTTCAGAGGTTTGTTCTTGACTTTCATTATCAGATTCATTATCTGAATTTTGTTCTAATGGTGACAACTCCTCTTTTAGTCCAAGATTCTTTAATCTTTTCATGATTTCTTCAATAATTTCTGATGAAGTATCTTGTGGTTTTATTTTGAAATAAATTTTTTCAGATGTCATTGGTTTAAATAAAACCCTTTTGTCAATTACCAATGTTTCTTTTGATCTGATTTTAGATCAAAATTTTTCTCAATTCTAGTTAGTTGTTCTCCTATAGTTTTGAGAGTCAGATTTGTAAAGTTATTTTGTTCAACAACAGCCTCAACATTATTACTTTTTCTATAAGGTGTTGCAAAAATTTCTTCTTCGTTAATTTTAATGCTTAAATTCACCTCTGGAGGGTGGATACTTTTAAAGACCTTTCCATTTTTTGCAACAAAATTCCTATTATAAGAAGATTCAATTGTTGAAATAAAAGTTTGTTTCAAAATCAGGAAATTTTTTTTTAGTCAAATAAAAATATTTTTTCAAGAAATCGAAGAAGTCAATATCTTCTTTATTTATTTTTAAAACCTTTTATATCTAGTAAATAAATTTTGTCGAGTTTTAAAGTTTTCTAACAAAAACCATTTTCTTGAAACTTCATTTTCAGGAGAATAAAATAATTCTCTAGCCAATCCCCAGAAGGAAAATCAATCTCTTCAGGAATAGTAATAGTAAGAACACTCGTAGAACTGTCTTGGTATCCCATGTCTGAAAGGGCCTAGATCTTTGTCCACTAGAAGATTCTCCTTCAATTTCAGTAGGGGTAACAGTCTAGGGCATGCTTACATTGTACTTGGGTTGATTAACCCCATCAGAAGTAAATTTAGTCCCTAAAATTCTACTTTTTTCATATTTAGTTATAGGAACAGAGGAAGTAGAATTTCTTCCAAAATTAATTCTATTAATTCGATTACTTTGACTTCTTAAATTAAGTCTAGCAATTATCTGATTAGAGAATTTAATTTCAACATCTCCATCAGGGTATTCAATAATTTCTTCAAGTTCTCTATTTTCTTTTTTTACAGGCTCACTTTCCTTTTCGAGAACCCATTGTTCAGGTAAATTAACCTGATACCAAGCAATTGTCTTTGGAACTTCTAAATTACTTTTGGATAAATTTGTAATGAACAAAGTAGTAGATCCTTTATGAACTAATGATAAGTTTCTCATTTTGGGTACTACTATGTTCCTAACTTTATATTGAATCCTGTAAATAAGGATTATATTTTCAGCACCTTGCATCATGTTAAAGCCTTCTGGTTTAATATCAAGGCATAAAGCATGCATAAGGGTAGGATCTATCAAAGACAGAGTAAAATTTGGGAAACATGAAAAATAAATTGGTCCATCACATAAACTGGACTCAACTATTCCTAATAAAGAATATTGAAATTTGTTAATTTCTTTTATCTCTTACACAAATTATTGCAGACGTATTTAGTCCTAAACGAGTTGCAGGTTTAATGCCTACCTGGATTAGTCCAATATCCATAAATTTATATTGTTGTCTATGTTTTTCAATTAATCCTTTTGAGAGTAATTGAAAAGAATTATATCCTTCAGTTAAAGGAATTGCTTCTTCAACAGTTTTAACAACATAAACAGAAAGGACCTTTCTGTTTATAAACAGATGATTGTACTGGTGATTTCCAGTTTTGTAAAGATTTTTCAAAATTTTCATTAACTAAAATTTTCTTATTACTGCTACTTGCTCACTTGATCTTTTAGACCGAGATTTAGTTAACCTTTGCATACTTCGTACAGATCACTGCCAACGATTTATGCCAAATCCCACAAACGCCAAATCACGGCAACAACACAGGGATATTCAGGCTACGCGACTTAAGGGAATGAACCCCGGGTTTCACTGTAAAAAGTATACTAAGAAAACTAAAGCTTTATCTAAAAAACTCAGTTAGACAAGAAACAGTAACAAAAAATAGAAATTAAGCTACTAATAAAATAGTAAAGCGTATTAGCAGCTGATGATAATAATCTCTTAAGTTAATATAACAAATATCGTCAGGGAATCTCTCACAATTTTTCTTATGTCTTATATATTCTTCTTTAATAAGATTATATAACTCACAAAACGAAACGTTACTAGTATTCAAATTTAACATAATAAAACATGAAATAAGTAAAGAACATGAACATAAACATGAATATTACATAAACAAACATAAGCATTTCATACCTATATACACGTGGCTCTGATACCACAAGGATCTCCTATAATTCTTTTTCCTAGGACCTTTCCCTTTTGAATTGCTAAATTTTTGTAAAAGTCTGATATGTAATTAAGACTTCCTAAAAATCTTTGTAATTGTGTTTTATCTTTAATTTCATCCTTCTCAAACCTCTAAATGACAAGCTTGTCAATACCTCCAAGCTTGTAGATAAGATGTCAAGTGGTGGTTGACTTCCCCCTGTCAACGCGGCCTATCACCACAATGTTGATATGAACCTTTTCTTTACCCATGTCTTCTTGCTTTATGATAAAGTTATACTCTGGAGAAGAATCGGAAGAAGTGAACAAAAGGTCGTTCAAATATGCATGGGTGCTTAACAAGCTAAAGGCTGAGCGTGAGCGTGGTATTACGGATATTGCTCTGTGGAAGTTTGAGACTACCAAATACTATTGCACGATTATTGATGCTCCTGGACATCGTGACTTTATCAAGAACATGATTACTGGTACTTCCCAAGCTGACTGTGTTGTTCTCATAATTTCCTCCACTGGTGGTTTTGAGGTTGGTATCTCCAAGGATGGCCAGACCCATGAGCATGCTCTTTTGGCTTTCACCCTTCAAGTGAAGCAAATGATCTGTTGCTGTAACTAGATGGATGCTACCACTCCCAAGTACTCCAAGTCAACATACGATGAAATCGTGAAGGAAGTCTCTTCTTACTTGAAGAAGGTTGGTTACAACCAGGACAAAATTCCATTTGTTCTCATCTCTGGTTTTGAGGGTGACAACAGGATTGAGAAGTCTACCAACCTTGACTGGTACAAGGGCCCAACTCTCCTTGAGGCACTTGACTAGATCTCTGAACCCAAGAGGCCCTCAGACAAGCCCTCTCCGTCTCCCACTTCAGGATGTCTACAAGATTGGTCGTATTGGTACTGTGCCAGTGGGAAGAGTTGAAACTGGTGTCAAAAGCCTGGACATTACGCTAATAAATGCAAAATGAAGAAGAAAATTAACAGTTTAGATATTGATGAAGGCCTTAAAAGAACTTTAGAAAAACTCTTTCTAAATGAAGAAGGAGAGAAAAAAGATTTTAAAATCACTGCTATTGTAGATAGTCAAGAAACTGAAGATTCTGAAGGATCTGAAGCAGAATCTAAACAATCAGATAATTCTGGTTGTGAAGGAAACTGTGACACCTACAAAGCCTTATGTCAGGCTAATTTCCTGCATTAGTGAGTTAATGCATGAAGTGAAAATTCTTAAAAAGGAATAATGTGATTTAAAATCTAGAGTTTCTTTAATGGAATTAAGAAATCTTGAAACAGATCTTGGTCCTAATCAGGACAATGAGAATGAAGAAAAATATTCTTTAAAAAATGAAAGTGAAAATGATATATCTTTTAATACATTAACTTTTGTTAATATGATTGATAGGGTTATTACCCATAAATGGCACATTAAAAATAAAATAATTGTTCATAGAGAACATACTCTCTCTGCAATAGCAATGGTTGATTCTGGAGCTGATTTAAATTGTATCAATGAAGGATTAATTTCGTCTAGGTATTTTTCCAAAACTACTGAAATCCTTAATGCTGCAACTTATAGTCAAATATAAGTTGCAAAATACGGCTGTTTGTAACAATGGAATTTGCTTAGAAATGCCATTTATAATGGTTAAAAATTTGTCTCACGACGTAATCCTAGGAAACCCCTTTCTACACATGCTTTATCCAATTAAAAGTATTGATGAAGGAGAGCACTGTTAATTCACATGAAATAGTATTCAATTTTATTACACAACCTCGTTATCACGAGATTGATTTAATTCAAAAGAAAATACAAAGAAAAGAAAAGTTTCTTAATTCCTTATCTCAGGAAGTTGATTACAAAAAAATAGCTGAAAAATTCAGCAACCTTCAAATCAAAAAAAAAATAAACGAATTACAAGAATTAATTGTTAAGAATTGATGTGCTGAAATTCCTAATGCCTTTTGGAAAGGAAGAAGCATAATGTTAATCTTCCTTATGAGCCAGATTTCAAAGAAAATCAGATTTAAACAAAGGCTAGGCCTATAGCAATGGGTCCACGCCACCTTGTAATCTGCAAAAAGGAAATTGATGAATTATTACTTAAGGGATTAATTAGGAAATCCTATAGCCCGTGGAGCTATCCTGCATTTTATGTTGAAAATGACGCTGAGTTAGAATGAGGAGTTCCAAGGCTGGTTATTAATTATAAGCCGCTAAATAAAGCATTAAGATGGATTAGATATCCAATCCCTAATAAAAGGGATCTATTGAATCGACTTTACACAACTAAGGTCATGTCTAAATTTGATAAGAAATCTGGATTTTGGCAAATTCATATTGCAGAAGAAGACAGATATAAAACTGCATTCACAGTACCATTCGGACATTACGAGTGGAATGTAATGCCTTTTGGATTAAAAAATGCCCCTTCAGAATTTCAAAATAACAAGAATGAAATTTTTAGTCCTTATACTAGATTTTGTATAATATATATTGATGATGTCTAAATTTTCTCAGACAATATTGATCAACACTTTAAACATCTCTATGCATTTATTAATGCAGTCAAAAGAGCAGTTGTGTCTAACATGAAAGTGAAATTATTTCAAACAGAAATAAGATTTCTTGGACACAATATAAAAAGAATGGACTATTTTCCCAATTGATAGATCAATAATTTTTGCGGAAAAATTTCCGAATGAAATTAAAGAAAAAACACAATTACAAAGATTTTTAGGAAGTCTTAATTACATAACAGACTTTTACAAAAAATTAGCAATTGATGCTAAACGTTTATTTGAAAGGTTAAAGAAAAATCCTCCTGAATGGACGAATATCCATACAGAAGCTGTAAAGAAAATAAAAAATAAAGTAAAGGAAATTTCTTGTTTAGCAATTGCCAATCCAGATGCATTTAAAATTGTTGAAACTGATACTTCTGAGTTAGGTTATGGTGGAATCCTTAAGCAAAGGATTAACAATAAAACTACTCTTGTTAGGTTTACTTCAGGAGGTTGGCAAGGGCCAAGGAAAAATTATTCCAATGTTAAAAAATAAATTTTATCTATAGTTGTATGTATTCAGAAATTTGAGAGTGATTTGTTAAATCAAAAATTCCTAATTAGGGTTGATTGTAAATCTGCTAAGGACATTTTAGAAAAGGATGTTAAAAATATATCATCAAAACAAATTTTTGCTAGATGACATGGAATTAATTATGTCTTTGATTTTGATATTGAGTTTATCAAAGGATCTGATAATTCATTACCTGATTTCTTAACTCGTGATTTTTTGCAGGGACATGGAAAAGCATAAAACCAAAGACAAAGGCAAAGGGAAATCTAAAGAGATTCCTAAAAAAAGACTTGTTTTATAAGACAATGGTTAGAAAATCAATTGAGCAATTAAGATACGAGGCCTTAAAGGCTGCCCCCAATGAAATGAAATTAAGAGATGATGCTTATGCATTATCTATCCAGACTAATTTGTCTAATGAATTTGTATATCTATATATTCCATACTCTACCATATGGAAATTACCAAGTCTGTTGAATTTGATTCAATCTCAAGATCTGGATCCGAGTGGACTTATTCTAAAGCCTTTTATTAAACAAGTTCTTATCCCAGAAAAATGGAATGGTGACTTATACCGGTATCATGAAATTCCTCGGGGAGGACGACGAAAAGAATTGGACAAGTTTTGGTTTAATTATTTCGATTATATCAAAGATTGGGAAGGAGCCTTTTGCTATGATAATCGTCAAAAGAAGCATAGCTGGTTCTTACAGTTTCGGGATTTTAATGCCACTAATCTTCCACAGTGGTTTGTAAAATGGTTTTATAATCGGGGATTTCATCCCATTATTCTTCCTGATAAATTTAGGAGTGTTTTTCAAGATTTTAAAAGATCAAATCCCCCTTTAAAAACACCTGAGCTAAATTTCGCAGCTCTGTATCAAGTTCCCTGGATTGTTAAGTGGGATGTCGTAATCGCTAATTTACCGATTATTAAATTTGAAATTACAGTTACTCATGTTCCTTATTTAGGACAAAGAATTTTAATTAAGTGGTGGGACAAATTTGAATTATTTAAAGATTCAATATTTGCCCAGAAAGGAATTGTTTCGTTCGAACCTCCTCCTCCTGCACCAAACGCCTCACCTCCTAAAAAGGATGTTGCTGAACTTCTTAAAGAATTGTTAGCAACCTCTTCCAAGGATGATTTGAAAAAAACAATTAAGGGATATTTTGGGAGACTCCTCTGACTCATCCGACAATGACAACGACAACGACAGCTATAGAACGGATGACACGATGATGGATTCACAGGACCCGTTAAAATAAAGATGCTTCGTACAATTATTCACCCACTATCTACAGGAACCCCACTAGCTATAGGAGAAAGCCATTATTGATGGTTCTGCTCATTTCAATAAAATTAAAGGGATTTGGCGTCCGTCAAATTTGAAGTCCGTATTTCAAATCCGAAGTCTATATAAAGACCACTCAACTCATAAGGAAGGACACGCTCATTTTTACACTCTCTCTTACTCATAAAATACTTCCTCCAGTAAATATAAATATCTTTTGTATTTTGTAATATATATTTAAAATTTGTAATTAAGTTTTGCTTGTACCTACTCTCCGCTGCTTCCTTCCACCCTTCCATTTCGTGTATATGACAATTATCTTTTGTATTCTATAATATATCTTTAAAATTTGTAATTAAGTTTCTGCTTGTACCTACTCTCCGCTGCTTCCTTTCACTCTTCCCATTTTATGTATATGACCTGGTACCCTAGTGGTATCAGAGCCACGTGTATATAGGTATGTAATGCTTATGTTTGTTTATGTAATATTCATGTTTATGTTCATGTTCTTTACTTATTTCATGTTTTATTATGTTAAATTTGAATACTAGTAACGTTTCGTTTTGTGAGTTATATAATCTTATTAAAGAAGAATATATAAGACATAAGAAAAATTGTGAGAGATTCCCTGACGATATTTATTATATTAACTTACGAGATTATTATCATCATCTGCTAATAAGCTTTAGTATTTTATTAGCTGCTTAATTTCTACTTTCATATACTGTTTCTTGTCCAGCTGAGTTTTTTAGATAAAGCTTTAGTTTTCTTAGTATACTTTTTACAATGAAACCCGGGGTTGATTCCCTTAAGTCGTGTAGCTTGAATATCCCTGTTTGTTGCCGTGATTTGGGGTTTGTGGGATTTGGCATAAATCGTTGACAGTGATCTGTACGAAGTATGCAAAGGTTAACTAAAACTCGGTCTAAAAGATCAAGTGAAGCATGTAGCAGTATTGAGGAAATTTTAGTTAATGAAAATTTTGAAAAATCTTTACAAAACTGGAAATTACTAGTACAATCATCTGTTTATAAACAGAAAGGAACATTTGAATTCTCTTCTGATTATGTTGTTAAAACTGTTGAAGAAGCAATTCCTTTAACTGAAGGATATAATTCTTTTCAATTACTCTCAAAAGGATTAATTGAAAAACATAGACAACAATATAAATTTCTGCATCTTGGACTAATCCAGGTAGGCATGAAACCTGCAACTCGTTTAGGACTAAATACGTCTGCAATAAATTGTGTAAGAGATAAAAGACATACCAAATTTAATGATTCCATATTAGGAATAGTTGAGTCCAGTTTATGCGATGGACCAATTTATTTTTCATGTTTCCCAAATTTTACTCTGTCCTTGACAGATCCTACCCTTATGCATGCTTTATGCCTTGATATTAAACCAGAAGGCTTTAACATGATGCAAGGTGTTGAAAATATAATCCTTACTTACAGTATTCAATATAAAGTTATGAACATAGTAGTACCCAGAATGAGAAACTTATCATTAGATCATAAAGGATGTACTACTTAGTTCATTACAAATTTATCCAAAAGTAATTTAAAAGTTCCAATGACAATTGCTTGGGATCAGGTTAATTTACCTGAACAATGGGTTCTCGAAAAGGCAAGTGAGCCTGTAAAACAAGAAAATAGAGAACCTGAAGAAATTATTGAAAATCCTGATGGAGATGTTGAAATTAAATTCTCTAATCAGAGAATTGCTAGACTTAATTTAGGAAGTCAATGTAATCGAATTAATAGAATTAATTCTGGAAGAAAGACAGAGATCCTACCCTTATGCATGCTTTATGCCTTGATATTAAACCTGAAGGCTTTAACATGATGCAAGGTGCTGAAAATATAATCCTTATTTACAGGATTCCACATAAAGTTATGAACACAGTGATACCCAGAATGAGAAACTTATCATTAGATCATAAAGGATGTACTACTTAATTAATTAAAAATTTATCCAAAAGTAATTTAAAAGTTCCAAAGACAATTCCTGGGGATCAGGTTAATTTACCTGAACAATGGGTTCTCGAAAAGGCAAGTGAGCCTGTAAAACAAGAAAATAGAGAACCTGAAGAAATTATTGAATACCTTGATGGAGATGTTGAAATTAAATTCTCTAATCGGAGAATTGCTAGACTTAATTTAGGAAGTCAAAGTAATCGAATTAATAGAATTAATTCTGGAAGAAATTCTACTTCCTCTGTTCCTATAACTAAATATGAAAAAAGTAGATTTTTAAGGACTAAATTTACTTCTGTTAATCAACCCAAGTACAATGTAAGCATACCCTCGACTGTTACCCCTACTGAAACTGAAGGAGAATCTACTAGTGGACAAAGATCTCCTACCCTTTCAGACATGGGATACCAAGACAATTCTACTATTACTATTCCTGAAGAGATTGATTTTCCTTTTGGGGGATTGGCTAGAGAATTATTTTATTCTCCTGAAAAAGAAGTTCAAAGAAAATGGTTTTTCTTAGAAAACTTTAAAACTCAACCAAATATATTTACTAGTTATAAAAGGTTTTTAAAAATAAATAAAGAAGTTATGGACTTCTTCGATTTCTTGAAAAAATATTTTTATTTGACTAAAAAACAATTTCTTGATTTTGAAAACAAAACTTTTATTTCAACAATGAATCTTCTTATAATAGGAATTTTGTTGCAAAAAATGGAAAGGTCTTTAAAAGTATCCACCCTTCAGAGGTGGATTTAAGCGTTAAAATTAACGAAGAAGAAATTTTTGCAACACCTTATAGAAAAAGTAATAATGTTGAGGCTGTTGTTGAACAAAATAACTCTACAAATCTGACTCTCAAAACTATAGGAGAACAACTAACTAGAATTGAGAATTTTTTTGATCTAAAATCAGATCAAAAGGTTTCTAAAGAAGAAACTTCAGTAATTGACAAAAGGGTTTTATTTAAACCAATGACTTCTGAAAAAATTGATTTCAAAATAAAACCCCAAGATACCTCATCAGAAATTATTGAAGAAATCATGAAAAAATTAAAGAATCTTGGACTAAAAGAGAAGGAGCTGTCACCATTAGAACAAAATTCAGATAATGAATTTGATAATGAAAGTCAAGAACAAACCTCTGAAATAGAAGAAAAATTAGGTCAACTCGAGGACACGTTCTTAACAGAACAAAATCAACAACAACATTTTCAAATTAATAAATTATCATCTTCTTGTAAGAAGAAAATGGTATACAATGTACCAGCAAAACCCTATTATCATAGGCCAACACCAGTTGATTTACAACTAGAACAGCATGATGACTACATGACTGTTCAATTTGATGGAAGATCCATTAATGGATGGAATATTGATGGAATGTCAGAATACCAGATGCAAACGGTTTTGCATTACATGACTATGTATGCAACTGCCTGTAAAGCAAATGGAAATTCTGATCAAAATATTGCTAAAGCCATAACTCAAGGCTTTACTGGTCAATTGAAAGGATGGTGGGATTTTTACCTACCAGAAGAAGCAAAATTGCACATCTTAAGGGCGGTTAAAACCGAAATTGTTGTCAACCAACCCGTAACAATTACGGATTGCGTTAACACCCTATTATATACTATAGCAAAACATTTTATTGGAAACTTCATTATATTTGGACAAGACCCAAGAACAATTAATGAATTTAAGATGCCAGAACTTATCTCAGTTCAAATGGTACAATGATATATTCTTTTCTAAAGTTTTTATTAGAGAAGATAGTCAACATGACTTTTGGAAAGAAAAGTTCTTATCAGGACTGCCTCATTTCTTTGCAGAAAAAATTAGAAATAGGATAAAACAGAAACATAATGGCATCATTCCTTATGCCCAGTATACTTATGGAGACCTATCTTCTGAGATTATCTCTGAAGGCATAAATTTATGCAACGAATAAAATTACATAGACAAATTCAAAAGTAAAAGGTCCTAGGAAAAAGAATTATAGGAGATTTTTGTGAACAAATTGGCTTACCTCCTATAGGACCTTCCGGAGATAAAAGAAAAATCAGGACTAAAAAAGTCTCAAAGAATTCTAAACATTCAAATTATTTTCCTAAAAAAGAAAAGAAAGGCTTCCATAAAAGAAAAGGAAATAAGGGAGAAAGTTCTTCAGCCCCTAGGCAGAACCCAATTCCCTTATGTTGGAAATGTCAAAATCCTGGACATTACGCTAATAAATGCAAAATGAAGAAGAAAATTAACAGTTTAGATATTGATGAAGGCCTTAAAAGGACTTTAGAAAAACTCTTTTTAAATGAAGGAGAGAAAAAAGATTTTAAAATCACTGCTATTGTAGAACCAGAGACTTATCGTCTTAAAGAAATTCTTAATAGGGCTAAAGCCTGTAAAGATAGTGATTATGATTCCTGCATTAGTGAGTTAATGCCTGAAGTTAAAATTCTTAAAAAGGAATTATGTGATTAAAAATCTAGAGTTTCTTTAATGGAATTAAGAAATCTTGAAATAGATCTTGGTCCTAATTAGGACAATGAGAATGAAGAAAAAGATTCTTTAAAAAATGAAAGTGAAAATGATAAATCTTTTAATTGATTAACTTTTTGGGGTGGGGGGGGGGGGGGGTGGGGGGGGGGGGGGGTGGGGGGGGGGGGGGGTGGGGGGGGGGGGGGGTGGGGGGGGGGGGGGGTGGGGGGGGGGGGGGGTGGGGGGGGGGGGGGGTGGGGGGGGGGGGGGGTGGGGGGGGGGGGGGGTGGGGGGGGGGGGGGGTGGGGGGGGGGGGGGGTGGGGGGGGGGGGGGGTGGGGGGGGGGGGGGGTGGGGGGGGGGGGGGGTGGGGGGGGGGGGGGGTGGGGGGGGGGGGGGGTGGGGGGGGGGGGGGGTGGGGGGGGGGGGGGGTGGGGGGGGGGGGGGGTGGGGGGGGGGGGGGGTGGGGGGGGGGGGGGGTGGGGGGGGGGGGGGGTGGGGGGGGGGGGGGGTGGGGGGGGGGGGGGGTTGGGGGGGGGGGGGGGGGGGGGGGGGGGGGGGGGGGGGGGGGGGGGGTGGGGGGGGGGGGGGGTGGGGGGGGGGGGGGGTGGGGGGGGGGGGGGGTGGGGGGGGGGGGGGGGGTTACAAGATGGGTCTACTCGAGCATTACAGGATGTCGTACAACTAGGAAAGTAAATACAAGGGATAAGCAAGCTAGTTCCTAATCCGAACAGTAAGTCCGAGCTTAGGGCCTCTCTTGGAAGTTGTGCCGTCCCTGATGTCATAAATGCGCCGCGTATTTATAGGAACAGTAATGAGCTAGCTGGACCGTCCGTAGGAGAATATCTCTTGGCCAGCTGTACAAAGCTGTAGGTCGGCCCCACAGTACTCCCGATGCGGTGAGCAGATCGGAGAGTAGATCCCGTGCCATCAATCTGACTTGATCGGAAAACTAGGTTCTTCTGGTCGAGAATGTCATTCCTGGTCGGGGACGAGGTCGATCTCGAGCATAGGTACTTCCTAAAACGGCGTATGCGAAATACCCCTCATCAATACTCCCCCACTTCTCGAGCGTAAGCGAAGCTGAAGCTTGGAGAAGTAAACACAGCATCGTACCACAAGATTTGTTATGCCTCATTAAAAACCTTACTCGGAAAAACCCAATGGGACAAAATCCGAGCTAGGGAAAAAGAGCGCATATTTTCTCTGGATGGGCCTTGGAAAGGCGAGATGTTTCAAACCACAGGAGGGCGGAGTTCTCGATCAGAATATTTTACTTCGATGAGAGCATCCGAAGTTCGGAGAAAATAATAGAGATCGAGTCTTGAACAATCTTGAGACGGATATGCCTCGTTAAAAACCTTACTCGGAAAAACCCAGGGGGATAAAAACCGAGCGAAGGGAAAAAGAGTGCATATCCTCGGAAGACAACGTAGTTTAATCTTATCTTTCTGACTCGAAATACCTATTTCTGAGACTTGGAGGACCATAGGTGCTATTAATGGGAAATAACCCTCAATTTTACTAAGCGGGAGCTTAACCGTCGCGGTTACTCGGGGTTGAATTTGCAATTTACCCTTTTAACCTTTATATATATACGTTGACTTGGAAATATGAGTACATTTTTCCAATTTCACTGCAGGTCGGAGCATTTAGATCGATAAAGAGTACCCTTCTTTTATTGACCGTCACAATAAGCATCTCTCATCATGTCTACTTCCGAAAACCCAGAAATTCAAATTAATAATCCCACACGATCGGATTCCGAGCTAGGATCCACAGGTGAACTCATTAATGACTATAAAACCACTGAGAACTCTTCTGATGAGACGAATAGAATTGTCGACCAAATAGAGCATGCTTTGGAGCCAAACGCTGGAGAGGGAACATCCGGTCGACAGGGTTCCGAGCACGATGGTGATGCGGAACAGAATGCCGAGGCCGACAGCGAGGAGGGTGGAGATGGAGAAAAAGCTGACTCCGACAATGAGAATAGCTTGACTGTACCGTTTGACAAACATGAGATAATGAGATATCAAATCGGAGGCGGGTGCAGCGTGAGAATCCTCGACCTAGCCGGTGTTGCGAAAAAATCCAAAGCCACAGGTCGGGCTCAGAAGACCGAGAAACGGGTCGACGACATCTCAAGTGCGTATGATCCAAAAGAGGATGAGGCAAACCTCAAAGCTACGATCGGTAAATTCCTTCCCAAGGGCTACTCACTGGTCATTCCGACCCCTTCTCAAAGAGTGAATAAGCCCCCTGCAGGATGTCAAGCTTTCTATGCTAGGCAATTCGACTATGGGTTGCGCATTCCTTTTGCCCCCTTACTCGAGCAGGTTTTAGATGCATTCAGCCTGGCTCCCGCACAGATTCTTCCCAACTCGATTGGGTACTTGATAGCTTTCAGTGTTTTGATGAAGGCCAAGAACCAAGCTGCTAATTTTCGGCGTTTTTGGCAATTTTTCAAGATCAGTACTTCCTCCGCCTCGAACGCTGGGTTTGTGTATTTCTCCCAGCGTTCGAATCATTCGGTCTTATCGACCATAACGTCTAGCAATTCTCTCGACTGGAAGAAACAGTTCTTTTTTATCAAAGGTCCTGAAGTACCGACTTCCGAGGGGAGCTCGGAGATGGTTCCACACAAATGGCCAGGTGAGCGAGACTGGGTGTACGGAAAACGAGAACTGTTAGGTCGGCTCCAGAAGGTCATTCCAGACGAGGTTGTCAAAGAGATGTGTTCCGATCTGTATCAGTCGGCTTTCCTTATTCTGGAGCCTGTTCTTCGAAAAGCTGGACTCAGCCGAGCTACCTATCGACTAGCAGATGCTGAAGATCCTCGAACGCTGAGTAAGGATAACAGCCTTTCCCGAGTGACCTTGATAGAATTTCATTACTTAACATTTCACTTTTTTATTTCTTCAGGAACAATGGTGGAGCAATACCGAGCTTCCATAGTCGGTAAAACTGTAGCATCTACCTCGAGAAAGACGCCCGGTCAACCGAGGAGGCAAACTAGACCGGTGCCCAGAACTGCCGTCCCTCCTCGGGGAAGCTCGGCTCAGACTGACCAGATCGGAAACGAAGAGGAGCCCGAGAATGCTGAGCCGATCCAAATGGTACCACCTCCTCATCAAGCTGGCCCTTCTTCTTCTTCTGGCTTAGGATACAGCATGTTTACCATGAAGAAGCTCAAAGGGACAGAGATCTGCAATCGGCGAGCTCGGGAAGATCTCGAGGGACCCCCCGAGGCTAAAAGGAGGACCAGATTATGGGGTCGACACCGAACTCCCCTTTCTTCCCGTTCTGGTCGAAGTTGGCCTGATATGGTGGACTTCATCGAAGATCAGCTTAGAGGTTCCCGAGCAGCGGGTTACCCCGAGAGGGGATCAATTCGAAGTGATCGCACCCCGAACGGCGAGAACGAGCATGATAAGGCGATCAAGATTTTCATGGCGGGGAGATTTGCCGAGGACCAGGAGGAGCTTCTTGGCCATTGCGACCTTGACGTACTAGGCCAATTCTCCAAAGCATATCACACGGTAAATTTCTTCATATTTGCTGTGACTGTTAGAGTCTTGGAACAAAACACTAACCACTCTGTTCTTGCAGATCGGGGATTGCTTCCTAACCGAGGTGAACCGTACTTCCATGTTAGAAGAGGAGTCTGATCGGGTCCATATCGCTTATCGGGATTTACTCAAGGAAGAGTCCAAACTTCGCGATCAATTTATCTCCGTTCAAAAAGAATTGGAGTCAATGAAAGCCAAGTATACCCCGGCCGTCGAGGAAGACTTGGTGAAGGTCGTGGAAGAGAAGAGCTTACTCGAGGAGAAAGTCAGGAAACTTGCAGAGGAGCTCGCGCAAACTAAGGCTGATTCCGAGTTATCTTATCAGCGTGGCAAAGAAGACTCTCGCCTAAGCTCGATAAGAGAATTTTTAGAGTCTCCCGCGTTGGATGCCATAGCTCGAAGGAGGGTCGGCGAAATCCTTCAAACTACCTTTTTCAAAGGGGTTCAACAGTTGGCCGCAGCAAAGGTTATTCCCGACAAAATGACGGAGTATATAAAGCACATGGACATCATGAAGAATTCTCGCGGGGAAGACTATCGAACCGCGTCCTCGAGCTCGGCCAACTGGGAAAAACATGAGTTCGCTCCGTTCGTGGAAGAGTTCGGAGTTCCAATGCCCAATCCTGACTTGATGGACTTGGATACATCCAGCGCGAGCTCGAGTTCAGATGGCTCCGATGAGGAAAATAACCTAGACAGTTCCGGAGAGGAAGATCGAGATTCCTCTGATGATGGGGATGATCGAGAAGCTTCTGGAGATAATGACGTCGACGTCGAGGGTGATTCCGAGGGTGAGGACAAAGAGGAGTAGTCAAACCCTTAGATTTCTTGTAATAGATTGTAGGACCCTTTATCATATGCACTGTAATTATTTCGATCATCTATAAAATCTGCTTTTTCTGCTTAAGTTCTCTGAGTCCACTCATCAGTAATTTACTATACTGCTCAACTAGACAAAAGTCTTTGTGAGCCATAAGGTTCATAAAAAGAACGTCGATATCGAGCATTTTCGTGCATGTGAATCACTTAATAGGCACGGTATCAAAACAATCGACCTTTTTAATTGGGCACGGAAATCTTGAAATTCGCGACTGTTGGGCTCCCAAAAAGGCAACGTTCCTTTTTCTTATAAATAGAAGGCAGTTTAAGATTTATATCACTGAAATTATAATTCTCTCTTCGTCGGAGCTAATCGATCGATAAAATAAACCGAGCTTTCTTCTCCATTAGAAATATACAGATCATGGAAGGCCTGGTGAACTCCAAGATCGACCCGAGGTTGTTGCTCAAAGTCAAGAAAGAGAAATCTTCCAAGTCCAGGGTCAAAGAACCCAAGTCTTCCTCGGAAGCAGGAAAGACTTCTAAGAACGACCGAGGCAAGCGCAAGGTCGATTCTCCTTCAAAGGCGGTCATTGAATCAACTGGTGACCTTGGCAAAACTGCGGCCAAGCAATTGTCTGGCTCCGAGAAAGGGCCAGTCATACCAATTCCGGACTCCCCCACTCAGTCGAAAAATAGTTCCGAGGGGAACAAGAAGGTCGAGAGCCCTAATAAGCAAATCATATCTGGTGACTCTGAGCCCGGTCCCTATAAAAGACCGCATGTGGACGATCTGATTCCAACCTCGGCCTTGATTCAAATGACTGGGGAAAATAGGACATTGTCTGATAGTGTTCTGTCCTTAGAGGCTAATAAGGATGTGGTTGAGCCTCCCAAAAAGAAGGTCAAAATAAATGACCCTCCCGTCGATCAGAAGAAAATTCCCTCGTCGGGTGGGAATCCAGAACCCCAAAACTCTGTCCCCAACGTCGCTCGGACACTCAGTGCCTTTTTTGAAGAGGCGAAAAGTAAGGCCATGGCCGAACAAGAAGGGAAAAATGCAAGTGAGATGGTGCAATCGAGCACAGATCTGCTTTTTCAAGTGAGTGTCCTCACTCTTCTCTTTTTTTTATTTTTTTTATTTATTTTTTTTTTAATTTTTATTTTTACTAACACAACAACTTTTGTCCATTTAAGGTCGGACAACAGTTATTTAGCCTCGGGCTGCAAGTCGAGCAAGAAGCCGAACAGCGTGCTAAGGTTATCCTCGAGCTGGAGGAAAAGAAGGTTGCATTATCAAGGTCCCTTGAAGAAGCTAGAGCTATCGAGCTGAAATTGGCTTCCGAGACAGAGAAGGCTGTGAAGCAGAAAGAGAGCCAAGTTCACGAGGAGTTGAGCAAGGAGCTGGATAGGCTGAAGTCACTTGTCGAGCAAGAGAAGAAAAACGCCGAGCAGCGGGAGCAAGAGGCCTATCAAAAAGGTTATGAGGCCGGGTATGAGGCCCGCAATGTTGAAGTTCGCAAACTCCTGTTCGAGAAAAGTGTCTAGGGAATTCTGCTTTAGGCTCGATTAGAATGTTGTATTTTTAAATTTCTTTCCGTTGTACTTGTTTTTCTTGATGAAATGATAAATTTTCCCAGCTTCTAATCGAAGATGTTGTGTATCTGAGGATAAATTTTTAGTCTCTTTTCATCGTAAAACAATTTATACTCGAGCTAAGAGTGATCATTCAAGTTGCATTCTCAATGCATAAACAATTTATACTCGAGTTAAGAGTGTTCGAAAATCCGAGCAAAAAGTAAAAAAGGAAAGTTTCTGCACTGCATATTTGACCAAGTCATAGTATTCCCCTTTTTTCAGCTAAGTTTCAAAGAAAGTCCGTCCAAACAGTACCTTAATCTCGGGAAGTGGAACGGTCACCCGTGATAAATGCCTTAATCTGAGCCGTTGGTTTCGTTAAATATTGACCGTCGATCAAATCTTCCTTTTAGTATAAATACGGCATTTACTCAGTTGAAAATCTTTACCTTGCACTGTCAAAATGTTTTATCCGAGGACCAAGTTCGGATTCTTCCTTCTTCCTGTTCAAGCCTTTGAGATTTGGCTTCGAACGTATTTTCGATCCTATAAACAAGACACGTACTTTTTTGGTATGGGAGGAATCGGAAAAGAGGAGTCCCTTGACTATCGGGGGGTCTCCGATCCCTGAAGAAGGGATCTCTCCTTGGAATACCAACAAGTGACTGACCCTTGCTCGGGTATTTTGGGCAGGGTTAGCATTGCGGATTCCGAGGGGTATCCCCGAGGGTGGAAAGCTAGTCAGAAAATTAAAAAAAGAAGTTTGACCTCGAGTCACCAGTTTCTTCCTTTCTTCCTTGAAGAATGGTAACTTCGGGTCGAGCTTCCCGATCATAGAATGACGACCGGCCAGCTTGGGTTGCAATTACGGATCTTAAAATGAGGAATTGTAACCCTAGATGCCAACTCGGGGAAATGATCGGGCTCGGCTGGTAGCGAGAATGCTGGGAAAAGTATGGAGATCAGAAACAATAATCTGCGATCCATATTGCCCGACTTCAAAACCAGATATCATTAGACGATAAACATATACAGCTCGATCACTTTACAAGTCTACCGGACAACAGATTGCTAACTTTCGCGGTCGCGAGCGCGTGGGGACGCCCGAAGACCATAGAATAGGGACCAGTAGTTGTGTTAGGATTTGATTTAGTTGTAAAGACAACATTGTAATCTGCTCGATGAATATCAATAAGATTGTCATTTTTGTAATTCACTGATCTTTTGTATGTTGCTCGGAAATAATAAGAATCTATTGTTTCAAACCATATAGTTGCAACCTTACCTTTCCTTTCCATCGTCTTACTATAAGTTTTCTGCTCGTAAAAACCAATTCGATGATGAATTAATGATCCGATGAAACTTAAATATTTGGATGAGAAAAACTTCTAGGAAATTTATTGATCGATAAACTGTCCTCGGAAAGATTATCCGATAATCGCCCAAATGAATAATATCTGAAAGCTGAGAAGTTCCTTTTAAGAATAATTAAACTTAAGAAATAATGATCCCAAAAGTGTTCGGGTTTCGAGCAGAACTACACCATCATAACATTTTGAGCATCAGTTGGAGTTGGATAGTCGCGTTGAATTTCTATCGAGGAAGGGTCATAACAATTGCTTTCACCCTCGGCCGATTTTCATTTTTGAACATATTTTATCGAGGGAGGGTCATAGCAAAAGCTTTCACCCTCGGCCGATAATATTAGTCTTTTTTGAACATGTTTTATCGAGGGAGGGTCATAGCAAAAGCTTTCACCCTCGGCCGATTATGATTTTTTGAACATGTTTTATCGAGGGAGGGTCATAGCAAAAGCTTTCACCCTCGGCCGATTATGATTTTTTGAACATGTTTTATCGAGGGAGGGTCATAGCAAAAGCTTTCACCCTCGGCCGATAATATTAGTCTTTCTTTGTCATGGTACTCGGAATACAATTTGAACTTAAATAGAGGATTTCATTGATCTTCCATACAAGTTTTAGGGAAAGTAAAACTTGAGAAAACTGAAAATTACAGTAAAAATTAAAAATGAGTGCAACTATCTTCCATAATATCTCCTCAGATTAACTGCATTCCAAGTTCTTGGCAAAACTTCACCGTTGAGGTGAGCAATTTTATAGGACCCCTTCTTCCCGACCTCCTGCACTACATAAGGGCCGTCCCAGTTTGGCTGAAGCTTTCCGACGTGCTTAGAAACTTCCACCTTTTTGAGAACCAAATCCCCAACTTTGAATGTTCTTATCCTGACTTTCTTGTCGTATGCTTTTTCCATGCTGGACTTGGTGGCTTGTATCTTTACGCACGCTCGGTCGCGTTTACCATCTGCATGATCGACATCCATTTCTCTCAACAATTGATTCTGGTCGGGATCATAGGACTCGACCCTTGGTGTTGGCACTAAAGTTTCTACCGGGATTACCGCTTCCGAGCCGTATACCAAGGAAAAAGGTGTTTCCCCTGTAGCTGACTTTACGGAGGTCCTGTTCGCCCAAATCACTCCAGGAAGCTCGTCTAACCATTTGCCTTTTGCTTCGGCCAAACGTTTTTCAAGTGATCGAACAATTTCCCTGTTGGTGACCTCTGTTTGTCCATTCGCCTGGGGATGTCCGACCGATGTAAAATTCTGCTGGATCCCAAACCTTTCGCACCACTCCAAAATTTGCTTTCCCGCAAATTGAGTTCCGTTGTCGGAGATGAGGACCCTCGGTATCCCGAACCTGCAAACAATATACTTCCATAGAAAATTTATCACTTGAAACTGAGTAATTTTTGTTAAGGCAATGCATTCGATCCATTTACTAAAGTATTCCACAGCAACCAGGACATAATTTTTTCTCGATCTCGCCGTCGGGAAAGGTCCCACAATATCGATTCCCCATTTGTCAAATGGCCAGCAGATCGGAATTGAATGCAGCTGTTCGGCGGGCTGATGAATCAAATTTGAATGAATTTGGCAATGATGGCACCTCTTAACATAGTCGATGGAATCCGAAATCATAGTAGGCCAATAATATCCAGTCCTCGAGCATTTCAAGGCTAAGGCTCGTGCACCGCAATGACTTCCCGCTTCACCTTCGTGAACTTCCTTTAAAATGAGATCGAACTGACTCTCGGGAATGCACTTCAACAAAATTCCCGAGCTTGATCTTTTATAAAGCTTATCCTCGTTCAAAACGTACATTGGAGCCCGATATTTAATCCTTCGGGCTTCATTTGTGTCTTCCGGCAAAGTACCATCTCTTAGATAAGCCTTCAGAGGCTCCATCCAAGAAGACTCTCGAACATCTACCTCCATTATCTCTGAATTTGAGGTTACGTTCAAATCTATTGTCGGAGAGTTGGACATCAACCAAGTTATCATTCTTTCCTTCCGTCCATCCATCGATCCCGTAAATTTTGAAAGCAAATCCGCCCAACAGTTTTCCTCTCGAGGGATAGCCTGTTTATCAAACCTTTCAAACTTTTCCGCCAAATCCTTCACCCTCTTCAAATATTTTACCATGTTAAATTCTTTCGCGTCATAAACTCCCTTCACTTGTCTATGTACGAGCTCGGAGTCGGTCAACACTGTGAGGGACTTTATGCTCGCTTTAACTGCCATTTCTAAACCTGCCATCAAAACCTCGTACTACGCTTCATTGTTCGTGGCTACGAAGTCTAGGGTGATCGCATAACTGAGGTCCTCTCCCTCGGGACCTTGAAAGTGAGTTTCGGCCCCACCTCCTTCTCTGGTCGACGACCCATCAACATGCATCAACCAATTTTCTCCTGAACGTCTACCACGAGGTTTACTTCTGTAACTAATCGATCTCCCGAGCCCGCTCCTGTTGACTCTGCAATAAAATCTGCCAGAACTTGACTTTGATGGCTGTTCGGGGTTGGTACTCGATTTCGAACTGTCCCAGTTCCACTGCCCATTTAATCAATCTGCCGGATGTCTCTGGTTTCGACAGAACTTGCCTTAGAGGCTGATTAGTCAGAACAATAATTTTGTAAGTTTGGAAATAAGGTCGCAGTTTCCGTGCGGCAATAACTAGAGCAAGTGCGAACTTCTCAATCTCCATGTAATTCTTCTCCGCCCCTTGAAGCAATTTACTCAGATAATATACCGGTTTATGCTCGGAATCCTGAATTCTCACCAAAACAGAACTTATTGCCTCATTCGATACTGCTATGTATAAATACAAGGGCTCTCCCTCGACCGGTTTTGCCAACATCGGAGGGGAAACTAAATATGTTTTAAGCTCTTCGAAACCTTTCATTTCCTCAACAACTTGAAGAAAGGCAAACTCTTGTCTGCTGATCGGGATATAAACCTATTCAGGGATATTATTTTTCCGATTAGACTCTGCACTTCAGACAACTTAGTTGGCGGTTGTAGCTCAGCTATAGCTCGGATCTTTTCTGGATTTGCCTCAATGCCACGCTCGTGAACCAGATAACCGAGGAATTTTCCCGACCTTACCCCGAAAGTGCATTTCGCCGGATTTAACTTCAATCTGTACTTCCTTAAGATCGCGAAACATCTGTCAAGGTGCTTTATATGATCCTCCTCGGTCATACTCTTCACAAGCATATCATCAACGTAAACTTCCATAATCTCACCGATGAGATCCCTGAACATCATATTCACGAGCCTTTGATAAGTTGCTCCTGCATTCCTTAGCCCGAACGGCATTACAATGAAGCAGTACACTCCTCGTTCGGTAATAAAGGTTGTTTTATCCTGATCTCTCTCATTCATATATATTTGATAAAACCCTTGGAAAGCATCCATCATACTAAAGAAAATGAATCCCGCAGTCGAGTCGACCAGCATATCGATCCGTGGTAGAGGATAGGGGTCCCTTGGACACAATTTGTTCAGGTCGGTAAAATCATTACACATCCTCCATTTGTTGTCGACCTTCTCTCCCTTCGACACCAACACTACATTGCAAAGCCACTCAGTGAATGTTATTTCCCGAATCTGTTTTGCGGCCAATAATCTATCCACCTCAGCGTTGATGATTTTGTCTTTTTCTCGACCGTGATTCCTCTTCTTTTGTCTAACTGGCTTTGCTTTAGGATCGATATTTAAAGAGTGAGTGATCACCCTTGGGTCGATTCCGACGATATCATCAGAACTCCAAGCAAAGACATCGGCGTTGTTTCTAAGGAATTCGATTAGCATGGTCTCCATCCCTTGACTTAGCTCGGTCCCAATTCTGGTGAACTTCTCGGGAGAGCCCGGGATTAAGGTTACTTGTTTATGATTTGGGGGTTGTACGCTCATATCGATCTCTTTTCCTTTTTTACTCTGCAACTTTTCACAATCTGGCAGCGGGAGGTCGGATACTGAGAATACCTTTTCCTCTTCTAACTTTCTTTTCGAGGGCAATACTGGCTCGAACTGCTTCTTCATGTTTAAAGATGTGTTATAACATTCCCACGCCATGCATTGGTCGTTCCTCATTTCTCCGACTCCTGCCAAAGTGGGAAACTTGACCATCTGGTGGTAAGTTGACACGACCGCTTTGAATACATTTAAAGCCGGTCTTCCCAAAATTGCATTATAAGCGAATTGGGTACTCACGACCAAGAACTTAACCATCTTCGTAACATCTTTAGGTTTCTTACCCATAGTAGTACTCAAGAGTATGGTTCCGAGAGGAACAATTTCCGATCCACCGAACCCAATGAGCGGGGTGGATACCCGTTCCAGTCGAGGATGTTGTAGATTCATTCTGTCGAGCGCCTCAGAAGAGATTATGTTTGCCGAACTGCCATTATCGATTAACACCCTCCTAACCTCGAAGTTAGCAATTCTCAGGGTCAAGACCATCGAAAAATCGGGGTCATCTTCATTAGTATCCCAAGTCACATCACTAGGTATGTCCACCTCGGAGAAACTAATGACTTGATTTATCGAAGGCGTTGGCCTTAATGACATGACCTCTTTCCTGGTCGAGACACCAGTCTTTATCGATCTAGCAGTCCTTTTCCTCGCATTCCTGCTATCTCCCCCAGCTGGCCCACCGGATATCATGTTTATCACCCGATTCGTCTGGTCCTCTGCTTCTTGTTGATCCTCACGGTGCTGTTCGGAAGACCTCCTAGGACTTCTAGATCGATAACGGCTGTTATGATTCTCCTTTCTGACATATTCCTTCAACTTTCCCTGAGCGATCAGCTTCTCGATCTCTTGTTTTAACTGAAAACAATCCTCGGTGCTATGCCCCCGAGCCCTGTGGTATCTGCAATACTTGTCGTGATTCATAGTCCCTGGCCTAGGTTGAGTGATACGCCGAGCTCCAGGGACCAAATTTCTCTCCTCGAGCACCGTTAGAATCTCGTCCCTCGAGGTATTGAGTCTGGTAAAGCTGCTTTTTCCATGCTCCGTCCTCGGAGCCCTCTCTGGAGATGCAGGTCGACCGTAGTCATTAGATCTGTGGGTCGGAGCCTGAGGTTTATAGACCTTAAGTCTCTGCCAAACCGAGCCCTTTTGCTGCGCGTTTGACCCTCTGTAGTCGCTTGGCTTCGGGATAGGGGCCCGATCGGGTTTCTTCATGATCGGGGGCCTAGGATTCTGTGCATTCTTTAACTTGTTCATTTCCTCCTGGATCATGTATTTCTCAGCTATTTCCATAATTCGGTCGAAAGACTTTGGTTGCTTTCGGCAGAGAGCGTTCCCGAACTGGCTATTACGGGTCAGCTCGAACATCAATGATGACAGAAATTCAATTTGTGGGGTATCAACTTTCAGAAGTTCAATACTAAATCTAGCCAGCCACTGTCTCAATGTTTCTCCTTCCAGTTGTTTCACCGTTCCCAAATGATTAGCAGGTAACCTTTGTTTCCTTTGGCTGGCAAACTGGTGTTTTAATTTATCGCACAGCTCATCGAAGGAAAAAATCGAGTTCGGCGGTAGTTTTCCGAACCAATCCAAAGCAATTCCTTCGAACGTGGTGACCATAATTTTGCAACAAAAATCCTCCGAATGCCCATATAAATTCAACACATTTATGAAACTGTTTATGTGCTCCCCAGGGTCGGAGGTTCCATTATATCTTGGCAATCTGGTAGGGACTGACTCCGTCCCTCGAGCCTCCTTAATTTCTTGGCAGAAAGGCGAGCATCGCATAATATTTGTACTTAATTCCCTATTTCGCCCTTCAGGGAAAACGGCCCCATCCTCTTTGGCCTCAACTCCTCGAGCCCTGAGATCTGCGGGTCGGGTTTCCTTTACTAGCATCTCCTTCTCTAACTCCTTAGCAACCTTTTCTTGCACAATCTTTTCTAAGTCAGCCTCAGTCACCTTTCTGTAGGCTGGCTTTCTGGACCTCTCCACAGCTTTTGGTTGACTCTCCCCAACCACCGAATCCTCTACGTCTTGTACGTTCCTAGAAGGTTGCCCTGATCGGACAACGGTTCTAGCTCGTGGTGGGTTAGGTCGGGTACCAGATGGTTCGCCCAAAGCAGATTGACGAATACTTCCTTCCCTTGGCCGGTTGGAAATCGGGCCCCGAGCAGTAGGCTGATCGACAGGGGGCTGCTGATCTGGCAGAGTTTCACGATCTGCTTTCTCCGTGTTCAAGAATTCTCTACACATAGTTCCGATAATGGAACGCAAATCAGCCACTGTCGTATGAATAGGCATATCATTCGGCGGGTCGAGCGGCGGCACCTCAGATTGGTGGGCCGCTCGAGATTGGTTACTTGGTTCGTTGTTCACTGAGCGTTGTGCTCCCACGGCTTGTGAAGGCTCACCTCGATTGTACGTGTACCTCCTAGTAGTAGGCATATTTAGATCTAACACCCGAGTAGACCCCTCGGTGGGCGCCAATTGATTATGCTGTATTTCGTTCGTACTAAATAAGGAAAGTCAAGCAAAACAATAAGTGTGTAGAGTGCTTAGATCATATATATCGCAATCGAATATTGAGTCTAGGTTACAAGATGGGTCTACTCGAGCATTACAGGATGTCGTACAACTAGGAAAGTAAATACAAGGAATAAGCAAGTTAGTTCCTAATCCGAACAGTAAGTCCGAGCTTAGGGCCTCTCTTGGAAGTTGTGCCGTCCCTGATGTCATAAATGCGCCGCGTATTTATAGGAACAGTAATGAGCTAGCTGGACCGTCCGTAGGAGAATATCTCTTGGCCAGCTGTACAAAGCTGTAGGTCGGCCCCACAGTACTCCCGAGGCGGTGAGCAGATCGGAGAGTAGATCCCGTGCCATCAATCTGACTTGATCGGAAAACTAGGTTCTTCTGGTCGAGAATGTCATTCCTGGTCGGGGACGAGGTCGATCTCGAGCATAGGTACTTCCTAAAACGGCGTATGCGAAATACCCCTCATCAACACTGCTGGCGATGTTGCCTTGTTATTAAATGGGTTCAGAAAGTTCTATAAAAGAAAAATGAAGAACAAATATAACAATGCTTCTACTTCTAACCTACCTCTTATTCTCATGATAGTAAGGATGATTTTAAATCCAAACTAATGTGCTATAACTGCAAGAAATTGGGACATTTCATCAAGGACTGCCCATATCCTAAAGCTGAGAATTATACTGAGGAGGAAAAGAAAGCGAGGAAAGAGAGGAGACACCAGAAAAGTAAAGTGTTGTTGGCTGAAGCTGAAAAGATTGCAGCCATCTATTCTTCTAACTCAGAATCAGAGACATCAAGTGATGACTCTACTGAAGAAGAAATACCTGCACTGCTCTGTCTCATGGGCCAAAGAATCAGAGGATTCTGACACTGAGGTAACTCTCACTGAAAATAAAGATGAGCTATTTAGTTCATTTGAGCAAATGAGGAAAAACAACACAAATGTTGTTAATGAGTTTGCAAAGCTTAAGGAAGAGATGATTGTGCTGAAAAAGCAAAATGCTAAACTGAAACTTAATGTTGAAAAACAACAAGATTCAGCTAAGTATAAAAAGCTTTCGCATGAATATGAATCTCTGAAAGCAGAATATGAAGTTTACAAAGGAAAAATCATGGAACTTAAAAATATAATATCTAGTCATGATAAGTCGTCTGTTGCATCAGTAGACACATCTAATGAACAGAGAACACATTTAGTAAAAGAGAATTTAGAACTGAACAAGACTGAAAAGTTTATATCTGCTGATAACAGTAATGTTATTTTATATGTTCAGACTGCTAAATCTACTTCACCTGAGATTGAGAAAAAGGAGAAGAAATCTCCTAAGGCTAAAAAGGGTAAAAAGCCTGAAAATGAAAAACAGACTGGTAAAACCAAACAGTAGAGTAGTCCCAAGAAGTCTGCTGATAAGAGTAAAACCAATCAGACTAGTAAAACTAAGTCGTCTGTTAAAGAGCAAGTAAAAAGCAAGCCTAAGAAGCAAAGAAATTATAATAATGATGCATGGTATGGAAATGAGTCTTACTATGTGCAACCTGCTTATTCATCTTATTATGCTGCACCTCATTATCCACCTTACTATGTTGCATATCCTGCTCATCATCCAATGCATGCTTACCCTGCTTATCATGCATCCTACCCTGCTTATGAGCATTACTCACATCATAATGATTATCAACAAAATATGTCTGATGATTATGGTGAAGAAAAAGTTGCTCATGCTCCTACTAAAACTCAAAAGCCTAAGAAGCCTAAGACTTCAACATCTTGGGTTGTCAAATGTGATACTAATCCACCAGGACCCTCATAATAAAGGGTACCTAAAACAATTTTATTTTGTTTTGTAGGTTAGGATTAGGAGTAGGAGTAAAGTAGAGAAGAAATGGTACTTGGACAGTGGATGTTCAAGGCACATGTGTGGAGACATACATGAACTGACTGATGTTGCTGCTTTGAATGGTCCAAGAGTCACTTTTGGAGACAACAAAGAAGGCAAGATTGTTGCGGTTGGAAAGCTAATCAAAGGAAACATTGAGATATGTGACGTCTTTTATGTAAATGGCCTGAAGTACAATCTGCTAAGCATAAGTCTATTTTGTGACAAGGGATTTTCTGTAATCTTCTCATCAGATATGTGCTACGTTGAACAAATTGGAACAAAGAAGGTTATTCTGATAGGATAGTGCCCAGCAAGCCAATTCTATTTAGCTTGTATTAGGTCTATTCTGTAAATAAACAATCTTTGATTCTTATGAATAATACGCACGTTTATTAATAACTGTATAGAATAAATAATGGCCGAATTCATCTCTCGCGAATATATTTAAGCGATTGGATGAAATCCTTAGATCACATTCGACTATGGGACGATTCACTTCGGTATTGAGTGCAATCATGAAACAATCTCTAAGGTCGTGATCTTAAAATGCGTTCCAAGTCATAGATTCCGAACGAGACGGGGTATCGAAGAAATCGCCAAGACTTGTATGAATATGCATGATTCACGTGGAGTGAATTTGTAGAGTTTCATGAACAAGACATTTGATGTCAGTGCATATGAGTAGGTGGTTCGATGGGGGATCGAACGCATTGAACGACCCGAATAGAGAAACCCATTGTGGAAGCGCATGACGCATATCGGTGATGGGATGTTTCTCAAGGCTTATAATACTGTACGATTTAGTCCTTAGACTTGAGGTGCTAGGGCGAATTCGGTGCATGGGTATATGTACTTTGATCTAGGTACATGTCACGTAGCCTAACCATAATGTGCCTAAGTTGGGTGCCTATAGTTGTGTACGCGAGTGGTTAGTACCAAGATGGAATCTACCGGCTCATCGTAATGGATGAGAGAATTTCCTATACGATTCTTAGATAATAGATCCGAGAAACCTGTGGCCACGGTCGGTGATGGATTTGGAAAGGGGATTCCAAATTTAGCAGTCACACTGGATTATTATCCCGAATTAGAAAGTATAGTTATTGAGATAATTAGAGGTGCCGATCAATTCACACACCCTAGGTCTCGATCGGGAAATTAAGTCGATAGAAGGACCGTATGTACATGGCAGTTATAAGAGGTGAGGTTCACAAATATCAATTCACCTGAAGTTGGGCCTCATGGGCTTGTGGCTAGACATCGACCATGAGGTGTGGGTGCTCCTGAATTAATAAGGGAGATTAATTCTGGAGTGGTCAATTAAAAGGGTTTAGTTGATCGGAGCAATAAATTAAATCACGAAGGGTTCGTGGGCCTGCTGCCAATTGATGGTGAACCTAGAGGGTCACACACAATATAGTTGGACAGTGACAGTCATAAAAGTAAATATTTGATCTAAGGGAGTTAAATCAATTAAATAAATTAAAATGTTAATTCAATTGGAAGAATAATTAATTAGATAGTCTAATTAATTAAATATTAATTAAAGTATTAATTAAAGTATTAATTAATTGAGAGATAATAATTAATTAAATTAATTGGGCTGATTTAATTAATGGGTTAATTAAATTAAGTTACAAGACATGGGCCTTTTAATTAAAAGCCCAGAAGAAGTCTTGCAAGACTAGGAAGGGGCCATTTTGCTAGGATAAGAATGGAAGAGTTTGTTTTCTTGTGTGACAAGGAAGATCTAAAGAGATATACAAGTATATCTTGTTTCCTAATGAGATAAGGAAAAGGTCTTGAAGAGATATCTATTAAGAGAAGGATTCTTCTCTTATTAATAGATACCTCTTCACAACTCTTCATAACTCTTAAACACTTTTGCACAATAACCCTAGCCGCCCCCTAGCCCTAGCCGCCCCCTTGCTCTGCGCTGCCCCCCTCTCTCTCTGTCTTCCATATCTGGATCCAAGTTCTGAAACTGGATCTGCTTCTTCCTCCATTGACAGCCTTCAAGATCTAGTTCGTAGCCTGTGACTTGAAGGTGTTACTACAATCCAACTGGTGTGGATACACTCTGGAGGTGAGACAATTGGATCACTAGTTGTGAATCAACAATAAAGCCGGAGGTTGCTACCACCTTGCCTGTGGTGAGGTAAAATCGCATATCTCCACTTTTAATATATTGTTGATTGTTTGATTCAACCTTTTCGCGTACATAAGGTTGAAAATATATCTTGGGACTGATAGGTGCCTCCGAAAAATTTTAAATTCCGCACTCTCGTTGTTTTGACAACTGGGGCATTCCCAACAGTGGTATCAGAGCCAATTCCATTACAATTATGCGAAAAGGCCTGAACATAATTAAATATATGGATATTTGTGATTGTTATGTTCTGTGTGATGTTTCTTGCTTGTTATGATATGATCTATGATTGGATACAATCGCATATTGAGATTTGGGGCAAATTTATAGTTTTTGAAACTTCAGGACTTTTTGTGCAAATCGCTATTTTCTGAAATAAGGGCTGGAAATTTTTGAAAAATCTGGACTGTTTTTGAAATTCTGGTCTGTACGTGTTTTTGGGTCATTTTTGTAATTTCCGAAAATTAAAGGACTGTTTTGTAATTTCCGAAAGTTCAGGGGTCTGTTTGCGAAACTGAAAATTTTCTGGATTCAAATTTTAATTTTCTGGTTCTCTGGCCGATTTGTAAATTGGGGCTGTTTTGTAATTTTCAAATCTTTGGGGTTAAAAATGCAATTTCCGTAAGTTGAGGGGCCGAACTACAATTTTCAAAGTTGAAAAATCCGAATCTGTTTTTATTCGGAAAAATTGTTTTGTTTACCCGAAAATTGATTTTGTCATAATTAGTAATGACTAAACTAAGAATCATAGGATGTTATTTTTAAAAGGAGTTTTAAAAGTAAGAAAGAAATACGTAAAAAGTTGTTTGCTTGTTTCTTGCTCTACGTGAACTGTTTACGTGGTTTTCGATCGTGCCGAGCCTTGACCCTAGGGTAGATGTGATTGGTTTAACTTATTGTTTGGTTTTTATTGGGCCTGCGAGCCTTAAGTTTTTGGGCCACTTTGAGCCTTTGTAATAGATAGGGCTTTACTGTTTTAAATAGTTTAGGATGGAGGCCCGTTACAAGCAAGGTAGGAGCCCAAGAAGAGTTGAAGGCCATGTATGCATGGTTATTTTTGTAATAGCCTAGGTCCGTTAAGAACCCTTTAGATTGACCAATTGGGCCAACATCATGGCTCGATGATGGCCCACATAGGAGGCTCCTGATCGAAAACATATTGTGGTAGTATGCATGCTAGGCTTGTATGTTTTAATTTATTTATCGATTAATTTATTTAGCTTGTATGTGATGCGCGCTAGAATCTAGATTGTAAATAAAAGATAAAGCATAACTTATACGGTGAAATCTCGAGGAGAGTTAGTTTGAACTTTCAAACCCGAAAATCCCCTCTCGAATTAAATATTAAGTCATATTGGTTACATTTAAAATAAAGTTTTAAAGATCCAAGCCTTCCATCAATAGGAACTAGTGTGAGTTGTCTACTTATTGATAGAGGTGATCCAGAGTCTGGCACCCGAGTCGAAGAAAAGGACAATACGCAAAATTCCTTGACTCCTGTTTTTAACTAAACTCGACAAGGGTGAGGACTGGTCGGGATGTGAATATCGACCGATAACAGTTACGGGGATTTTACGACCGGGCTTGTTGCTAATCGTGATTGATGGGTCAGACTTAACGATTAGTAACACTTATAATGTAGCAGTGCTAGATAAGTGAGAAAACCGAGGCAAAATAGCTTGAAGGTTGTGTAGTGACACAATTGGTAAAAGTATACCTACCTGGAGAATTAATTGTATGGCCACGAGTCGTGGGTGCAATTAATGTCTGCTGGGACGTCAAGACCTACTAGGAAATAAGATTTCCCGAGCAATCAAAGGGGTGATTGTTTCGACAAAATAGTGGGAGAACTTTTTCGAAACCAAGACCAAAATTCGTTAATTATAAGTATTAGGCATAGATCAGTCAGCTAAACGTTGTCTTCTTTCCATTTGTAGATATTTTTGAACAATGTCTAAGAATCCATTATCTGTCATCCTCGATGCTAATAAACTGAATGGGTCAAACTTTGTCGACTGGCTGAGAAACTTGAGGATTGTCCTCGACTCCGAACGTCGGAGCTATGTACTCGACATACCTATGCCTGCTGCACCCGCAGCACGAGCTACTGAGGAACAACGAACCGCCCATGCTAAAAGGGTTGATGATGATCTTCAGGTTCGCTGCCTCATGCTAGCTTCAATGTCGAATGAGTTGCAGAAACAGCATGCTGGTATACCGCTTGCTAGATATATACTTCTCCACCTCCAACAGATGTTTGGAGAAAGGTCTCGTACCGAAAGGTTCGTAGCCACTAAGGAGTTGTTTAATCTCAAGATGGCTGAGGGAAGCAGTGTCAAGGATCACTGTCTGCGTTTCATCAACTTGGTTGAAAAACTGGGGCGATTAGACGTGGAATTGCACGCTAATCTTAGCACTACCTCCTTCTCCATACTCTGCCTCGCTCGTTCGACCAGTTCATGTGTTAGACGGGTTGAAGTTAATATTTCTATTAACTGTGCATCTTGGGTGTTAGACACCGCAGCGGGTTCTCATATCTGCAATGATTTGCAGGTGATGGGAGCAGTAAGAACACTTAAGCCCGGGGATAGGATCCTGCGTTTTGGAAACGGAGCAAGAGTTGCTACAGACGCTATAGGAGACATGGAGTTAGTGATAGGGAATTTTACTTTGCTTTTAAAGGACTGTTTGTACGTACCAACAATTATTAAGAACATTATTTCTATTCCGCTATTAGATAATGATGGTTTTAGTTTTTCCATTATGAATGGATCTTTAAGCATAATTAAAAAATGGTTTAACTTATGCTAGTGGTACTTTGATGGATGGTCTATATTCCCTTGAACCTACAAACTCCAACGTCTTGCACATACAATCAAGAAAAAGAAAATATGATAATCACACTCCACAACTTTGGCACGCTAGCTTGGATATATCTCCAAGAGTAGGATCCAAAAGTTGGTTTCTTCTAAGGCTCTTGAAATACAGAACTTAGATGAACTTTCGACTTGCGAATCTTGTCTCAAAGGAAAGATGACCAAATCACCCTTCACCGGGAATCCCGAGCGAACCAAACAGACATTGGATTTGATCCATACTGATGTTTGTGGACCACTGAGTGTCAGTGCAATAGGAGGATTCTCCTACTTCGTAACATTCACTGACGACTTCAGTCGTTATGGATACGTGTACTTGATGAAGTACAAATCCGAAACTTTTGAAAAGTTCAAGGAGTTTCGAATGGGAGTAGAGAACCAACTTGGACATAGTATTAAAGCGCTTCGATCTGATCGAGGAGGAGAATACTTGAGTCAAGAATTCCTCGATTATCTAAAACAGAATGGAATTCTCGCACAGCGAACTCCCCCTAGGACGCCCCAACTCAATGGAGTGTCTGAGGGGAGGAACCGAACTTTGTTGGACATGGTTAGTTCCATGATGAGCTTCGCTGAACTTCCCATTTCGTTTTGGGGCTTGGCCCTATTAACTGCTTCGAAGATACTGAACATAGTACCTTCAAAGTCAGTGCCAACAACACCACACCAAGAATGGTATGGTAAAGCACCCGTATATTCGTATCTACGAGTATGGGGATCTCCCGCCTATGTTAAGAACAAGAAAGGAGATAAGCTGGATAGTAGATCTAGTTTGTGCAAATTTGTGGGGTATCCAAAGGAATCCATTGGATACTTGTTCTACGATCCTAAAGAACGTAATACGTTCGTGTCTAGGAACGCCCACTTCTTAGAGGATGATTTCCTCACCAATAGAAATGGGACAATCGTAGAACTCGATGAAGTCCAAGAACCGGACCCATCCTCACAAATAGTGGGAGCTGATCCTGAATTTACTGAACCTACTAGTACATCTATACTTCGAAGGTTCGATCGAATTCGTAAGGAACCAGAGAGATTTGGTTTCATTCACGAAAACGATAAGTTGGATACTGATCCAAGGACTTATGAAGAAGCTATGTCTGACATAGAATCAGGTGCGTGGCTCGAAGCCATGCAATCCGAAATGGATTCCATGCATTCCAACAAGGTTTGGACGTTGGTCGATCCACCTGAGGGAACTATCCCTGTAGGATGCAAAGCGTAAGCTTGGAATGAATGGAGAGGTTATAACCCATAAGGCTCGCCTAGTGGTGAAAGGTTATTCTCAGAGGCCTGGAATAGACTATGAGGAAACCTTCTCTCCAGTAGCGATGTCGAAATCCATTCGGATACTTTTAGCCATAGCCGCGTGGTACGACTACGAAATTTGGCAAATGGACGTAAAGACCGCCTTTCTCAATGGAGACATTGACAAGGAGATCTTTATACAACAGCCCGAAGGCTTTGCGTCCAAATGAAGCAAGCACAAGGTGTGCAAACTTCAAAGCTCAATTTATGGCCTCAAACAGGCGTCCCGAACCTGTAACATAGGATTTGATGAAACAGTCAAAGCTTTTGGCTTCATCAAAAACGTATTTGAGCCTTGTGTGTACAAGAAGAATAGTGGGAGTTCGGTACAGTTCATAGTTTTATATGTCGACGATATTCTGTTAATCGGGGACAATATCAGAATGTTAACGCAGATGAAAGCGTGGTTATCCGCGCAGTTCTCCATGAAAGATTTAGGAGATGCATCTTACGTATTGGGGATACGTATCTATAGGGATAGATCGAAGAAGATGTTGGGACTCTCCCAATCTCAGTACATCAACACAATATGGAAGAATCCAAGAGAGGATTGCTTCCAATGAGACATGGAATCTCTCTTTCCAAGTCAATGTGCCCTACAACTGACGAAGAAAAGAAGAGAATGTCTCTCATACCTTATGCCTATGCTATAGGGAGCATAATGTATGCGATGTTGTGTACTAGACCAGATGTAGCACACGCTCTAAGTGTTACGAGCCGCTATCAGTCGAATCCAGGCGAAGAGCACTGGACTGCCGTTAAAGCAATCCTTAAGTACCTGCGAAGGACTAAGGATATGTTTTTGGTCTACGGTGGTAGTGGAGAATTGAAACTTGAAGGATTCCCTGATTCAAGTTTCCAGTCTGACGTGGATGATTACAAATCCAATTCTGGATACATATTTCGCCTCAATGGCGCAGCGGTGAGTTGGAAAAGTTCCAAACAGTCCACCACTGCTGACTTAACCACTGAAGCAGAATATATTGCAGCATCGGATGTGGCAAAAGAGAGTGTTTTCATCCAAGAGTTGGATGTAGTTCCTAGCATTGCAGAGCCTGTAGTAGTCTTCTGTGACAACAACGGGGTAGCTCAAGCGAAGGAGCCGAGATCACACCACCAATCTAAACACGTGATGATGAAATACCATGTGACCAAGGAGATCATTGGTAGAGGAGACATACACGTGGATCGTGTCAACTCAGAAGACAACATAGCAGACCCACTAACGAAGCCAGTTTCGCAAAAAGCGTTCGAGGGACATCTTGTAAAGATGGGTCTTAGAAATGTTTGTGAATGGCTTTAGGGCAAGTGGGAGATTGATAGGATAGTGCCCAGCAAGCCAATTCTCTTTAGCTTGTATTTGGTCTATTCTGTAAATAATCAATATTTGATTCTTATGAATAATACGCACGTTTATTTATAACTGTATAGAATAAACAATGGCCGAATTCATCTCTCGCGAATACATTTAAGCGATTGGATGAAATCCTTAGATCACATTTGACTATGGGACGATTCACTTCGGTATTGAGTGCAATCATGAAATAGTCTCTAAGGTAGTGATCTTAAAATGCGTTACAAGTCATAGATTCCGAACGAGACTGGGTATCGAAGGAATCACCAAGACTTGTATGAATATGCATGATTCACGTGGAGTGAATTTGTAGAGTTTCATGAACAAGACATTTGATGTCAGTGCATATGTTCAGACTGCTTAATCTACTGATAACAGTATTGTTATTTTATATGTTCAGACTGCTAAATCTACTTCACGTGAGATTGAGAAAAAGGAGAAGAAATCTCCTAAGGCTAAAAAGGGTAAAAAGCCTGAAAATGAAAAACAGACTGGTAAAACCAAACAGTAGAGTAGTCCCAAGAAGTCTGCTGATAAGAGTAAAACCAATCACACAAGTAAAACTAAGTCGTCTGTTAAAGAGCAAGTAAAAAGCAATCCTAAGAAGCAAAGAAATTATAATAATGATGCATGGTATGGAAATGAGTCTTACTATGTGCAACCTGCTTATTCATCTTATTATGCTGCACCTCATTATCCACCTTACTATGCTGCATATCCTGCTCATCATCCAATGCATGCTTACCCTGCTTATCATGCATCCTATCCTGCTTATGAGCATTACTCACATCATAATGATTATCAACAAAATATGTCTGCTGATTATGGTGAAGAAAAAGTTGCTCATGCTCCTACTAAAACTCAAAAGCCTAAGAAGCCTAAGACTTCAACATCTTAGGTTGTCAAAGGTGATACTAATCCACCAGGACCCTCTCAATAAAGGGTACCTAAAACAATTTTATTTTGTTTTGTAGGTTAGGATTAGGAGTAGGAGTAAAGTAGAGAAGAAATGGTACTTGGACAGTGGATGTTCAAGGCACATGTGTGGAGACATACATGAACTGACTGATGCTGCTACTGTGAATGGTCCAAGAGTCACTTTTGGAGACAACAAAGAAGGCAAGATTGTTGCGGTTGGAAAGCTAATCAAAGGAAACATTGAGATATCTGACGTCTCTTATATTAATAGCTTGAAGTACAATCTGCTATGCATAAGTCAATTTTGTGACAAGGGATTTTATGTAATCTTCTCATCAGATATGTGCTACGTTGAACAAATTGGAACAAAGAAGGTTATTCTGATAGGATAGTGCCCAGCAAGCCAATTCTCTTTAGCTTGTATGAGGTCTATTCTATAAATAAACAATCTTTTGATTCTTATGAATAATACGCACGTTTATTTATAACTGTACAGAATAAACAATGGCCGAATTCATCTCTCGCGAATACATTTAAGCGATTGGATGAAATCCTTAGATCACATTCGACTATGGGACGATTCACTTCGATATTGAGTGCAATCATGAAACAGTCTCTAAGGTCGTGATCTTAAAACGCGTTCCAAGTCATAGATTCCAAACCAGACTGGGTATCGAATGAATCGCCAAGACTTGTATGAATATGCATGATTCACGTGGAGTGAATTTGTAGAGTTTCATGAACAAGACATTTGATGTCAGTGCATATGAGTAGGTGGTTCGATAGGGGATCGAACACATCAAACGACCCGAACAGAGAAATCCATTGTGGAAGCGCATGACGCATATCAGTGATGGGATGTTTCTCAAGGCTTATAATACTGTTCGATTTAGTCTTTAGACTTGAGGTGCTAGGGCGAATTTGGTGCATGGGTATATGTACTTTGATCTAGGTACAGGTCATGTAGCCTGACCATAATGTGCCTAAGTTGGGTGCCTATATTTGTGTACGCGAGTGGTTAGTACCAAGATGGAATCTACCGACTCATCGTAATGGATGATAGAATTTCCTATACGATTCTTAGATAATAGATCTGAGAAACCCGTGGCCACGGTCGGTGACGGATTTGGAAAGGGGTTTCAAAATTAGCAGTCACACTGGATTATTATCCCGAATTAGAAAGTATAGTTATCGAGATAATTAGAGGTGCCGATTGATGAGGGGTATTTCGCATACGCCGTTTTAGGAAGTACCTATGCTCGAGATCGACCTCGTCCCCGACCAGGAATGACATTCTCGACCAGAAGAACCTAGTTTTCCGATCAAGTCAGATTGATGGCACGGGATCTACTCTCCGATCTGCTCACCGCCTCGGGATTACTGTGGGGCCGACCTACAGCTTTGTACAGCTGGCCAAGAGATATTCTCCTACGGACGGTCCAGCTAGCTCATTACTGTTCCTATAAATACGCGGCGCATTTATGACATCAGGGACGACACAACTTCCAAGAGAGGCCCTAAGCTCGGACTTACTGTTCGGATTAGGAACTAGCTTGCTTATTCCTTGTATTTACTTTCCTAGTTGTACAACATCCTGTAATGCTCGAGTAGACCCATCTTGTAACCTAAACTCAATATTCGATTGCGATATATAAGATTTAAGCACTCTATACACTTATTGTTTTGCTTGACTTTCCTTATTTAGTACGAACGAAATACTGCATAATCAATTGGCGCCCACCGAGGGGCCTACTCGGGTGTTAGATCTAAATATGCCTACTACTAGGAGGTACACGTACAATCGAGGTGAGCCTTCACAAGTCGTGGGAGCACAGCGCTCAGTGAACAATGAACCAAGTAACCAATCTCGAGCGGCCCACCAATCTGAGGTGCCGCAGCTCGACCCGCCGAATGATATGCCTATTCATACGACAGTGGCTGATTTGCGTTCCATTATCGGAACTATGTGTAGAGAATTCTTGAATACGGAGAGAGCAGATCGTGAAACTCTGCCAGATCAGCAGCCCCCAGTCGATCAGCCTACTGCTCGGGGCCCGATTTCCAACCGGCCAAGGGAAGGAAGTATTCGTCGATCTGCTCTGGGCGAACCATCTGGTGCCCGACCTAACCCACCACGAGCTAGAACCGTTGTCCGATCAGGGCAACCTTCTAGGAACGTACAAGACGTAGAGGATTCGGTGGTTGGGGAGAGTCAACCAAAAGCTGTGGAGAGGTCTAGAAAGCCGGCCTACAGAAAGGTGACTGAGGCTGACTTGGAAAAGATTGTGCAAGAAAGGGTTGCTAAGGAGTTAGAGAAGGAGATGCTAGTAAAGGAAACCCGACCCGCAGATGTCAGGGCTCGAGGAGTTGAGGCCAAAGAGGATGGGGCCGTTTTCCCTGAAGGGCGAAATAGGGAATTAAGTACAAAAATTATGCGATGCTCGCCTTTCTGCCAAGAAATTAAGGAGGCTCGAGGTACGGAGACAGTCCCTACCAGATTGCCAAGATATAATGGAACCTCCGACCCTGGGGAGCACATAAACAGTTTCATAAATGTGTTGAATTTATATGGGCATTCGGAGGATTTTTGCTGCAAAATTAAGGTCACCACGTTCGAAGGCATTGCTTTGTATTGGTTCGGAAAACTACCGCCGAACTCAATTTTTTCCTTCGATGAGCTGTGCGATAAATTAAAACACCAGTTTGCCAGCCAAAGGAAACAAAGGTTACCTGCTAATCATTTGGGAACGGTGAAACAACTGGAAGGAGAAACATTGAGACAGTGGCTGGCTAGATTTAGTATTGAACTTCTGAAAGTTGATACCCCACAAATTGAATTTCTGTCATCATTGATGTTCGAGCTGACCCGTAATAGCCAATTCGGGAACGCTCTCTGCCGAAAGCAACCAATGTCTTTCGAGCGAATTATGGAAATAGCTGAGAAATACATGATCCAGGAGGAAATGAACAAGTTAAAGAATGCACAGAATCCTAGGCCCCCGATCGTGAAGAAACCAGATCAGGCCCCTATCCCGAAGCCAAGCGACTACGGAGGGTCAAACGCGCAGCAAAGGGCCTCGGTTTGGCAGAGACTTAAGGTCTATAAACCTCAGGCTCCGACCCACAGATCTAATGTCTACGGTCGACCTGCATCTCCAGAGAGGGCTCCGAGGACGGAGCATGAAAAAAGCAGCTTTACCAGACTGAATACCTCGAGGGACGAGATTCTAACGGTGCTCGAGGAGAGAAATTTGGTCCCTGGAGCTCGGCGTATCACTCAACCTAGGCCAGGGACTATGAATCACGATAAGTATTGCAGATACCACAGGGCTCGGGGGCATAGCACCAAGGATTGTTTTCAGTTAAAACAAGAGATCGAGAAACTGATTGCTCAGGGAAAGTTGAAGGAATATGTCAGAAAGGAGAACCATAATAGCCGTTATCGATCCAGAAGTCCTAGGAGGTCTTCCGAACAGCACCGTGAGGATCAACAACAAGCAGAGGACCAGACGAATCGGGTGATAAATATGATATCTGGTGGGCCAGCTGGGGGAGATAGCAGGAATGCGAGGAAAAGGACTGCTAGGTCGATAAAGACTGGTGTCTCGACCAGGAAAGAGGTCATGTCCTTAAGACCAGCGCCCTCGATAAATCAAGTCATTAGTTTCTCCGAGGCTGACAGACCTAGTGATGTGACTTGGGATACTAATGAAGATGACCCCGATTTTTCGATGGTCTTGACCCTGAGAATTGCTAACTTCGAGGTTAGGAGGGTGTTAATCGATAATGGCAGTTCGGCAAACATAATCTCTTCTGAGGCGCTCGACAGAATGAATCTACAACATCCGTGACTGGAACGGGTATCCACCCCGCTCATTGGGTTCGGTGGATCGGAAATTGTTCCTCTCGGAACCATACTCTTGAGTACTACTATGGGTAAGAAACCTAAAGATGTTACGAAGATGGTTAAGTTCTTGGTCGTGAGTACCGCGTTCGCTTATAATGCAATTTTGGGAAGACCGGCTTTAAATGTATTCAAAGCGGTCGTGTCAACTTACCACCAGATGGTCAAGTTTCCCACTTTGGCAGGGGTCGGAGAAATGAGGAACGACCAATGCATGGCGTGGGAATGTTAAAACACATCTTTAAACATGAAGAAGCAGTTCGAGCCAGTATTGCCCTCGAAAAGAAAGTTAGAGGAGGAAAAGGTATTCTCAGTATCCGACCTCCCGTTGCCAGATTGTGAAAAGTTGCAGAGTAAAAAAGGAAAAGAGATCGATATGAGCGTACAACCCCCAAATCATAAACAAGTAACATTAATCCCTGGCTCTCCCGAGAAGTTCACCAGAATTGGGACCGAGCTAAGTCAAGGGATGGAGACCATGTTGATCGAATTCCTTAGAAACAACGCCGATGTCTTTACTTGGAGTTCTGATGATATCGTCGGAATCGACCCAAGGGTGATCACTCACTCTTTAAATATCGATCCTAAAGCAAAGCCAGTTAGACAAAAGAAGAGGAATCACGGTCAAGAAAAAGACAAAATCATCAATGCTGAGGTGGATAGATTATTGGCTGCAAAACAGATTCGGGAAATAACATTCACTGAGTGGCTTTGCAATGTAGTGTTGCGGGATTCATTTTCTTTAGTATGATGGATGCTTTCCAAGGGTTTTATCAAATATTTATGAATGAGAGAGACCAGGATAAAACAGCCTTTATTACCGAACGAGGAGTGTACTGCTTCATTGTAATGCCGTTCGGGCTAAGGAATGCAGGAGCAACTTATCAAAGGCTCGTGAATATGATGTTCAAGGATCTCATCGGTGAGATTATGGAAGTTTACGTTGATGATATGCTTGTGAAGAGTATGACCGAGGAGGATCATATAAAGCACCTTGACAGATGTTTCGCGATCTTAAGGAAGTACATAATGAAGTTAAATCCGGCGAAATGCACTTTCGGGGTAAGGTCGGGAAAATTCCTCGGTTATCTGGTTCACGAGCGTGGCATTGAGGCAAATCCAGAAAAGATCCGAGCTATAGCTGAGCTACAACCGCCAACTAAGTTGTCTGAAGTGCAGAGTCTAATCGGAAAAATAATATCCTTGAATAGGTTTATATCCCGATCAGCAGACAAGAGTTTGCCTTTCTTCAAGTTGTTGAGGAAATCGAAAGGCTTCGAATGGAACGAGGTGTGCAGTAAAGCTTTTGAAGAACTTAAAAGATATTTGGTTTCCCCTCCGATGTTGGCAAAACCGGTCGAGGGAGAGCCCTTGTATCTATACATAGCAGTATCGAATGAGGCAATAAGTTCTATTTTGGTGAGAATTCAGGATTCCGAGCATAAACCGGTATATTATCTGAGTAAGTTGCTTCAAGGGGCGGAGAAGAATTACATGGAGATCGAGAAGTTCGCACTTGCTCTAGTTATTGCCGCACGGAGACTGCGACCTAATTTCCAAACTTACAAAATTATTGTTCTGACTAATCAGCCTCTAAGGCAAGTTCTGTCGAAACCAGAGACATCCGGCAGATTGATTAAATGGGCAGTGGAACTGGGACATTTCGAAATCGAGTACCAACCCCGAACAGCCATCAAAGCTCAAGTTCTGGCAGATTTTATTGCAGAGTCGACAGGAGCGGGCTCGGGAGATCGATTAGTTACAGAAGTAAACCTCGTGGTAGACGTTCAGGAGAAAATTTGGTTGATGCATGTTGATGGGTCGTCAACCAAAGAAGGAGGTGGGGCCGGAATTCATTTCCAAGGTCCCGAGGGAGAGGACCTCAGTTATGCAATCACTCTAGATTTCGTAGTCACGAACAATGAAGCGGAGTACGAGGCTTTGATTGCAGGTTTAGAAATGGCGATTAAAGCGAGCATAAAGTCCCTCACAGTGTTGACCGACTCCGAGCTCGTACATAGACAAGTGAAGGGAGTTTATGACGCGAAAGAATTTAACATGGTAAAATATTTGAAGAGGGTGAAGGATCTGGCGGCAAAGTTTGAAAGGTTTGATATACAAGCTATCCCTCGAGAGGAAAACTGTTGGGCGGATTTGCTTTCAAAATTTACGGGATCGATGGATGGACGGAAGGAAAGAATGATAACTTGGTTGATGTCCAACTCTCCGGCAATAGATTTGAACGTAACCCCAAATTCAGAGATAATGGAGGTAGATGTTCGAGAGTCTTCTTGGATGGAGCCTCTGAAGGCTTATCTAAGAGATGGTACTTTGCCGGAAGACACAAATGAAGCCCGAAGGATTAAATACCGAACTCCAATGTACATTTTGAACGAGGATAAACTTTATAAAAGATCAAGCTCGGGAATTTTGTTGAAGTGCATTCACGAAAGTCAGTACTACCTTATTCTAAAGGAAGTTCACGAAGGGGAAGCGGGGAGTCATTGCGGTGCTCGAGCCTTAGCCTTGAAATGCTCAAGGACTGGATATTATTGGCCTACTATGATTTCGGATTCCATCGACTATGTTAAGAAATGCCATCACTGCCAAATCTATTCAAATCTAATTCATCAGCCCGCCGAACAGCTGCATTCAATTCCGATCTGCTGGCCATTTGACAAATGGGGAATCGATATTGTGGGACCTTTCCCGACGGCGAGATCGAGGAAAAATTATGTCCTAGTTGCTGTGGAGTACTTCAGTAAATGGATCGAATGCATTGCCTTAACAAAAATTACTCAGTTTCAAGTGATAAGTTTTCTATGGAAGTATATTGTTTGCAGGTTCGGGATACCGAGGGTCCTCATCTCCGACAAAGGAACTCAATTTGCGGGAAAGCAAATTTTGGAATGGTGCGAAAGGTTTGGGATCCAGCAGAATTTTACATCGGTCGGACATCCCCAGGTGAATGGACAAGCCGAGGTCACCAACAGGGAAATTGTTCGATCACTTGAAAAACGTTTGGCCGAAGCAAAAGGCAAATGGTTAGACGAGCTTCCTGGAGTGATTTGAGCAAACAGGACCTCCGTAAAGTCAGCCACAGGGGAAACACCTTTTTCTTTGGTATACGGCTCGGAAGCGGTAATCCCGATAGAAACTTTAGTGCCAACACCAAGGGTCTAGTCCTATGATCCCGACCAGAATCAATTGTTGAGAGAAATGGATGTCGATCATGCAGATAGTATACGCGAGCGAGCATGCATAAAGATCCAAGCCACCAAGTCCAGCATGGAAAAAGCGTACGACAAGAAAGTCAGGATAAGAACATTCAAGGTTGGGGATTTGGTTCTCAAAAAGGTGGAAGTTTCTAAGCACGTCGGAAAGCTTCAGCCAAATTGGGACGGCCCTTATATCGTGCAGGAGGTCGGGAAGAAGGGGTCCTATAAAATTGCTCACCTCAACGGTGAAGTTTTGCCAAGAACTTGGAATGCAGTTAATCTGAGGAAATATTATGGAAGATAGTTGCACTCATTTTTAATTTTTACTGTAATTTTCAGTTTTCTCAAATTTTACTTTCCCTAAAACTTGTATGCAAGATCAATGAAATCCTCTATTTAAGTTCAAATTGTATTCCGAGTACCATGACAAAGAAAGACTAATATTATCGGCCGAGGGTGAAAGCTTTTGCTATGACCCTCCCTCGATAAAATATGTTCAAAAATCAAAATCGGCCGAGGGTGAAAGCTTTTGCTATGACCCTCCCTCGATAAAATATGTTCAAAAATCAAAATCGGCCGAGGGTGAAAGCTTTTGCTATGACCCTCCCTCGATAAAATATGTTCAAAAATCAAAATCGGCCGAGGGTGAAAGCAATTGTTATGACCCTTCCTCGATAGAAATTCAACGCGACTATCCAACTCCAACTGATGCTCAAAATGTTATGATGGTGCAGTTCTGCTCGAAACCCGAACACCTTTCAAGAGTTTCTTATTATCTGGGGAACTACTAAAGTTGGGATCATTATTTCTTAAGTTCAATTATTCTTAAAAGGAACTTCTCAGCTTTCAGATATTATTCATTTCGACGATTATCGGATAATCTTTCCGAGGACAATTTATCGATCAATAAATTTCCTAGAAGTTTAACCTTCTCATCCAAATATTTGAGTTTCATCGAATCATTAATTCATCATCGAATTGGTTTTTACGAGCAGAAAACTTATAGTAAGACGATGGAAAGGAAAAGTAAGGTTGCAACTATATGGTTTGAAACAATAGGTTCTTATTATTCCCGAGCAACATACAAAAGATCAGTGAATTACAAAAATGACAATCTTATTGATATTCATCGAGCAGATTACAATGTTGTCTTTACAACTAAATCAAATCCTAACACAACTACTGGTCCCTATTCTATGGTCTTCGGGCGTCCCCACGCGCTCACGACCGCGAAAGTTAGCAATCTGTTGTCCGATAGACTTGTAAAGTGATCGAGCTGTATATGTTTATCGTCTAATGATATCTGGTTTTGAAGTCAGGCAGTATGAATTGCAGATTATTTTTTCTGATTATCTCCATACTTTTCCCAGCATTCTTGCTACCAGCCGAGACCGATCATTTCCCCGAGTTGGCGTGCAAGGTTGAAATTCCTCATTTTTAGATCCGAAATTTCAACCTTTGGCAAGTCATCTTTTTATGATCGGGAAGCTTGACCCAAAGTTACCATTCTTCAAGGAAGAAAGGAAGAAATTGGTGAAACAAGATAACCTCAAAGAAAGTACTTGAGGTCAAACTTCCTTTTTAATTTTCTGACCTGCTTTCCGCCCTCGGGTATACCCCTCGGAATCCGCAATGCTAACCCGGCCCAAAATTCCCAAGCAAGGGTCGGTCACTTGTTGGTATTCCAAGGGGAGATCCCATTTTCAGGGATCGGAGACCCCCCGATATCCGAGGATCCCCTTTTTTCCAATTCCACCCATACCAAAGGAAACTGTATTTTTATGATGACATCGAAAGTACGTTCGAAGCCAAATCTCAAAGGCTTGAACAGGAAGAAGGAAGAATCCGAACTTGGTCCTCGGATAAAACATTTTGACAGTGCAAGATAAAGATTTTCAACTGAGTAAATGCCATATTTATACTAAAAGGAAGATTTGATCGACGGTCTATATTCAACGAAACCAACGGCTCAGATTAAGGCATTTATCACGGGTGACCGTTCCACTTCCCGAGATTAAGGTACTGTTTGGATATACTTTCTTTGAAACTTAGCTGAAAAAAAGGGGAATACTATGACTTGGTCAAATATGCAGTGCGGAAACTTTCCTTTTTTACTTTTTGCTCGGAATTTCGATCACTCTTAACTCGAGTATAAATTGTTTATGCATTGAGAATGCAACATGAATGAACACTCTTAACTCGAGTATAAATTGTTTCTACAAAAAAGTGCAGCTTGAATGATCACTCTTAACTCGAGTATAAATTGTTCCAACAGTAAGAATGCGACTCGATTGATTACTCTTAGCTCGAGTATAAATTGTTTATACAGTAAATCAATTCACCAGACACAAAATACCATCGATTAGAAAGAAGAAAAAGTTTATTATTCCAACGGGGAAAACAAGTACAAAAGGAAGAAGTTTAAAAATACAACATTTAGTTGAGCAAAAGAAGAAATCTCTAGACACTTTTCTCGAACAGAAGCTTGCGGACTTCAACGTTGCGGGCCTCATACCCGGCATCATAACCTTTTTGATAGGCCTCTTGCTCCCGCTGCTCGGCGTTTTTCTTCTACTGCTCGACGAGCGACTTCAGCCTATCCAGCTCCTTGCTCAACTCCTCGTGAACCTGGCTCTCTTTCTGCTTCACAGCTTTCTCTGTCTCGGAAGCCAGTTTCAGCTCGATAGCTCTAGCTTCTTCAAGGGACCTTGATAATGCAACCTTCTTTTCCTCCAGCTCGAGGATAACCTTAGCACGCTGTTCGGCTTCTTGCTCGACTTGCAGCCCGAGGCTAAATAACTGTTGTCCGACCTTAAATGGACAAAAGTTGTTGTGTTAGTAAAAATAAAATAAAAAATAAAAAAAAATAAAAAAAAGGAGAGGACACTCACTTGAAAAAGCAGATCTGTGCTCGATCGCACCATCTCATTCGCATTTTTCCCTTCTTGTTCGACCATGGCCTTACTTTTCGCCTCTTCAAAAAAGGCACTGAGCGTCCGAGCAACGTTGGGGACAGAGTTTTGGGGTTCTTGATTCCCACCCGACGAGGGAGTTTTCTTCTGATCGACGGGAGGGTCATTTATTTTGACCTTCTTTTTGGGAGGCTCAACCACATCCTTATTAGCCTCCAAGGCCAGAACACTATCAGCCAATGTCCTATTTTCCCCCGTCATTTGAATCAAGGCCGAGGTTGGAATCAGATCGTCCGCATGCGGTCTTTTATAGGGAGCAGGCTCAGAGTCACCAGATGTGATTTGCTTATTAGGGCTCTCGACCTTCTTGTTCCCCTCGGAGCTATTTTTCGACTGAGAGGGGGAGTCCGGAATTGGTATGACCGGCCCTTTCTCGGAGCCAGACAATTGCTTGGCCGCAGTTTTGCCAAGGTCACCAGTTGATTCAATGACCGCCTTCGAAGGAGAATCGACCTTGTGCTTGCCTCGGTCGTTCTTAGAAGTCTTTCCTGCTTCCGAGGAGGACTTAGGTTCTTTGACTCTGGACTTGGAAGATTTCTCTTTCTTGACTTTGAGCAACAACCTCGGGTCGATCTTGGAGTTCACCAGGCCTTCCATGATCTGTATATTTCGTGGAGAAGAGAGCCCGGTTTATTTTATCGATCAATTAGCTCCGACGAAGAGAGAATTATAATTTCAGTGATACAAATCTTAAACTGCCTTCTATTTATAAGAAAAAGGAACGTTGCCTTTTTGGAACCCAACAGTCGCGAATTTCAAGTTTTTCCGTGCCCTATTAAAAAGGTCGATTGTTTTGATACCGTGCCTACAAAGTGACACATGCACGAAAATGCTCGATATCGACGTTCTTTTATGAACCTTATGGCTCACAAAGACTTTTGTCTAGTTGAGCAGTATAATAAATTACTGATGAGCGGACTCAGAGAAAAACAGAAAAAGCAGATTTTATAGATGATCGAAATAATTACAGTGCATATAATAAAGGGTCCTACAATCTATTACAAGAAATCTAAGGATTTGACTGCTCCTCTTTGCCCTCACCCTCGGAGTCACCCTCGACATCGACGTCATTATCTCCAGAAGCTTCTCGATCATCCCCATCGTCGGAAGAATCTTGATCTTCCTCTCCGGAACTGTCTGAACTCGAGTTCGTGCTGGACGTATCCAAGTCCATCAAGTCAGGATTGGGCATTGGAACTCCGAACTCTTCCACAAACGGAGCGAACTCATGATTTTCCCAGTTGGCGGAGCTCGAGGATGAGACTTGATAATCTTTTCCGTCCATGTTCTTGAAAATGTTCATGTGTTTCAAGTACTCATCTATCTTATTGGGAATGACTTTCGCGGAGACAAGTTGTCGAACGCCTTTATAGAAGGTAGTCTGGAGGACTTGATCGACCCTTTTACGAGCTATAGCATCCAACGCGGGAGACTCTAAAAATTCTCTTATCGAGCTTAGGCGAGAGTCTTCTTTGCCGCGCTGATAAGATAACTCGGAATCAGCCTTAGTTTGCGCGAGCTCCTCTTCAAGTTTCTTAACCTTCTCCTCGAGCAAGCTCTTCTCTTCCACGACCTTCACCAAGTCTTCCTCGACGGCCGGGGTATACTTAGCTTTCATGGACTCCAATTCTTTTTGAACGGAGGTAAATTGATTGCGAAGTTGGGACTCTTCCTTGAGTAAGTCCCTATAAGCGATATGGACCCGATCGGACTCCTCTTCTAACATTGAGGTACGATTCACCTCAGTAAGAAAGCAGTCCCCGATCTGCAAGAACAGGTTGGTTAATATCTTGTTCCAAGACTTAAACAGTTACAACAAATGTAAAGGGATTTACCGTGTGATATGCTTTGGAGAATTGGCCTAATACGTCAAGGTCGCAATGGCCAAGAAGCTCCTCCTGGTCCTCGGCAAATCTCCCCGCCATGAAAATCTTGATCGCCTTGTCGTGCTCGTTCTCGCCGTTTGGGGTGCGATCACTTCGAATTGATCCCCTCTCGGGATAACCCGCTGCTCGGGAACCTCTAAGTTGATCTTCGATGAAGTCCACCATATCAGGCCTGCTTCGACCAGAACGGGAAGAAAGGGGTGTTCGGTGTCGACCCCACAATCTGGTCCTCCTTTTAGCCTCGGGGGGTCCCTCGAGATCTTCCCGAGCTCGCCGATTGTAGATCTCTGTCCCTTTGAGCTTCTTCATGGTAAACATGCTGTATCCTAAGCCAGAAGAAGAAGAAGGACCAGCTTGGTGAGGAGGTGGTACCATTTGGATCGGCTCCGCATTCTCGGGCTCCCCTTCATTTCCGATCTGGTCAGTCTGAGCCGAGCTTCCCCGAGGAGGGACGACAGTTCTAGGCTCCGGTCTAATTTGTCTCCTCGGTTGACCGGGCGTCCTTCTCGAGGTAGATGCTACAGTTTTACCGACTATGGAAGTTCGGTATTGCTCCACCATTGTACCTGAAGAAATAAAAAAAGTGAAATGTTAAGTGATGAAATTCGCTGAAAAGCTTACTATCAAGGTCACTCGGGAAAGGCTATTATCCTTACTCAATGTTCGAGGGTCATCAGCATCTGCTAGTCGATAGGTAGCTCGGCTGAGTCCAGCTTTTCGAAGAACAGGCTCCAGAATAAGGAAAGCTGACTGATACAGATCGGAACGCATCTCTTTAACAAGATCGTCTGGGATAACCTTCGCAAGCTGGCCTAACAATTCTCGTTTTCCGTACACCCAGTCTCGCTCACCTGGCCATTTGTGTGGAACCGTCTCCGAACTTCCCTCGGAAGCCGGTACTTCAGGTCCTTTGATAAAGAAGAACTGTTTCTTCCAATCGAGAGAATTGCTAGAAGTTATGGTCGATAAGACCGAATGATTCGAACGCTGGGAGAAATACACGAACCCAGCGTTCGAGGCGGAGGAAGTACTGATCTTGAAAAATTGCCAAAAACGCCGGAAATTAGCAGCTTGGTTCTTGGCCTTCATCAAAACACTGAAAGCTATCAAGTACCCGATCGAGTTGGGAAGGATCTGTGCGGGAGCCAGGCTGAATGCATCTAAAACCTGCTCGAGTAAGGGGGCAAAAGGAATGCGCAACCCATAGTCAAATTGCTTAGCATAGAAAGCTTGACATCCTTCAGGGGGCTTATTCACTCTTTGAGAGGGGGTCGGAATGACTAGCGAGTAGCCCTCGGGAAGGAATTTACCTATCGCAGCTTTGAGGTTTGCCTCATCCTCTTTTGGATCATACGCACTCGAGATGTCGTCGACCCGTTTCTCGGTCTTCTGAGCCCGACCGGTGGCTTTGGACTTTTTCGCGACACCGGCTAGGTCGAGGATTCTCACGCTGCACCCGCCTCCGATTTGATATCTCATTATCTCATGCTGGTCAAACGGTACAGTCAAGCTATTCTCATTGTCGGAATCAGCTTTTTCCCCATCTCCACCCTCCTCGCTGTCGGCCTCGGCATTTTGTTCAGCATCACCACCGTGCTCGGAATCCTGTCGACCGGATGTCCCCTCTCCAGCGTTTGGATCCAAAGCATACTCTATTTGGTTGACGATTCTATTCGTCTCTTCAGAGGAGTGTTCTGCAGTTTTGTAGTCATTGATGAGTTCGCCTGTGGATCCTAGGTCGGAATCCGATTGTGTAGGAATATTGCTTTGAATTTCTGGGTTCTCGGGAATAGACATGATGGTAAAGGTTTATCGCAACGATCGATGAAAAAGGATACTATTTATCGATCTAAATGCTCCGACCTGCAGTAAAATTGGAAAAACGTACTCATATTTCCAAGTCAACGTATATATATAAAGGTTAAAAGGGTAAATTGCAAATTCAACCCCGAGTAACCGCGACGGTTAAGCTCCCGCTTAGTAAAATTGAGGGTTATTTCCCATTAATAGCACCTATGGTCCTCCAAGTCTCAGAAATAGGTATTTCGAGTCAGAAAGATAAGATTAAACTACGTTGTCTTCCGAGGATATGCACTCTTTTTCCCTTCGCTCGGTTTTTATCCCCCTGGGTTTTTCCGAGTAAGGTTTTTAACGAGGCATATCCGTCTCAAGATTGTTCAAGACTCGATCTCTATTATTTTCTCCGAACTTCGGATGCTCTCATCGAAGTAAAATATTCTGATCGAGAACTCCGCCCTCCTGTGGTTTGAAACATCTCGCCTTTCCAAGGCCCATCCAGAGAAAATATGCGCTCTTTTTCCCTAGCTCGGATTTTGTCCCATTGGGTTTTTCCGAGTAAGGTTTTTAATGAGGCATAACAAATCTTGTGGTACGATGCTGTGTTTACTTCTCCAAGCTTCAGCTTCGCTTACGCTCGAGAAGTGGGGGAGTATTGATGAGGGGTATTTCGCATACGCCGTTTTAGGAAGTACCTATGCTCGAGATCGACCTCGTCCCCGACCAGGAATGACATTCTCGACCAGAAGAACCTAGTTTTCCGATCAAGTCAGATTGATGGCACGGGATCTACTCTCCGATCTGCTCACCGTCTCGGGATTACTGTGGGGCCGACCTACAGCTTTGTACAGCTGGCCAAGAGATATTCTCCTACGGACGGTCCAGCTAGCTCATTACTGTTCCTATAAATACGCGGCGCATTTATGACATCAGGGACGACACAACTTCCAAGAGAGGCCCTAAGCTCGGACTTACTGTTCGGATTAGGAACTAGCTTGCTTATTCCTTGTATTTACTTTCCTAGTTGTACGACATCCTGTAATGCTCGAGTAGACCCATCTTGTAACCTAAACTCAATATTCGATTGCGATATATAAGATTTAAGCACTCTATACACTTATTGTTTTGCTTGACTTTCCTTATTTAGTACGAACGAAATACTGCATAATCACCGATCAATTCATACACCCTAGGTCTCGATCGGAAAATTAAGTCGATAGAAGGACCGTATGTACATGGCAGTTATAAGAGGTGAGGTTCACAAATATCAATTCACCTGAAGTTGGGCCTCATTGGCTTGTGGCTAGACATCGACCATGAGGTGTGGGTACTCCTGAATTAATAAGAGAGATTAATTCTGGAGTGGTCAATTAAAAGGGTTTAGTTGATCGGAGCAATAAATTACTCATAAATTAAATCACGAAGGGTTCGTGGTCTTGCTGCCAATTGATGGTGAACATAGAGGGTCACACACAATACAGTTGGACAGTGACAGTCATAAAAGGAAATATTTGATCTAAGGGAGTTAAATCAATTAAATGAATTAAAGTGTTAATTCAATTGGAAGAATAATTAATTAGATAGCCTAATTAATTAAATATTAATTAAAGTATTAATTAATTGAGAGATAATAATTAATTAAATTAATTGGGCTGATTTAATTAATAGGTTAATTAAATTAAGTTGCAAGACATGTGGCTTTTAATTAATTAATTGGGCTGATTTAATTAATAGGTTAATTAAATTAAGTTGCAAGACATGGGCCTTTTAATTAAAAGCCCAGAAGAAGTCTTGCAAGACTAGGAAAGGGCGATTTTCCTAGGATAAGAATGGAATAGTTTGTTTTCTTGTGTGACAGAAGAGATATCTATTAAGAGAAGGATTCTTCTCTTATAAATAGATACCTCTTCACAACTCTTCATAACTCTTCAACACTTTTGCACAATAACCTTAGCCGTCCCCTAGCCCTAGCCGCCCCCTTGCTCTGCGCCGCCCCCCTCTCTCTCTGTCTTCCATGGATCCAAGTTCTGAAACTGGATCTGCTTCTTCCTCCATTGACAGCCTTCAAGATCTAGTTCGTAGTCTGTGACTTGAAGGTATTACTACAATCCAACTGGTGTGGATATACTCTGGAGGTGAGCCAATTGGATCACTAGTTGTGAATCAGCAATAAAGCCGGAGGTTGCCACCACCTTGCCTGTGGTGAGGTAAAATCGCATATCTCCACTTTTAATCTATTGTTGATTGTTTGATTCAACCTTTTCGCATACATAAGGTGGAAAATATATCTTGGGACTGATGGGTGCCTCGGAAAAATTTTAAATTCCGCACTCTCGTTGTTTTGACAACCGGGGCATTCCCCACATATTCTATCTGGAAGAAGACAAGGAAATATCTATGTAGTCGACTGGAATTCTGTGGACAGGAATTCTAATTTTTGTTTGGTGGCTTCTACACCAAGTGAAATCAGTTGGCTTTGGCACAAAAGAATGAATCATTTGAATTTCAAGACCATAAACAGATTAATAAAGAATGATTTGGTAGAAGGAATTGTTGGGTTATTGGTAACGTCAGAACGTCAAAAGCAGCGGAATTTAAAATTTTTAAATAACCCAAGCATAATCTTTATTCATCTAGTCATCCGAAAAGGATTTTTACACAAATCAAAACATCCATAGGGTGTTTAGCGATTTTACCTCACCATGGGAACGGTGGTGGTTTTTCTCCAGTCTTCTTTCAGATATTCAGGACTATTGGTTTGGAGAAGCACCCCATGTGTTGTGCCTCTAGCGGTATCCACACCAATTGGATTGAAGCAACTCCTTTTGAATCCACAGGCTCAGAACTAGGATCCAAAGGTTATCAAGCAAGGAAGAAAGAAGAAAAGACCAGATTCTGAAAGATGAGAAGGGGGCGGCCACTCTAGACGGAAAAGGGGGCGGCGGCCACTCCTCTTGGAAAGAGGGGGGCACGAAATTTTGTGTCTTGGGTTTTTGAGGTCTTGAGCTACTTATATAGATAAGGAGCCTTGACCTAGATGTGTTCTAATCCTACTAGGAAACTTATAGCCCATTTACTTATGGCCTTTATTTGTTTCCTAATGGAACTAGACCATCTATTATTTAATTAAACTCTTTTAATTCAGTCCATTTAATTAATTAATCCTTCTCCATTAATTATTAGACTACTTCTAATTAATATTTTCTCCTTTAAGAATTAACACTTTAATTCTCCAGTTTTGGTTTAACTCTTTAAATCAAACTATCCTTGTATGATTTTTTTGCAGTCCAATTGTATTGTGTGTGACCCTCTAGGTTCACCATCAATTGGCCGCGGGCCCACGACTTTCGTGATTTAATTTGCGAGCTTATAATCGCTCCGATTAATTGAACACCTTCAATTAACCACTCAAGAATTAATCTCCTTATTAATTCATGAGTACCCACACCTCATGGTCGATGTCTAGCCACAAGCCCATGAGGCCCAACTTCAGGTGAATTGATCTCAGTGAACCTCACCTCTTATAAGTACCATGTACATACGGTCCTTCTATCGACTTAATTTCCCGATCGAGACCTAGGGTGTGTGAATTGATCGGCACCTCTAATTATCTCTATAACTATACTTTCTAATTCCGGATAATGATTCCAGTGTGACTGCTAAATTTGGAAACCCCTTTCCAAATCCGTCACCAACTATGGCCATAGGTTTCTCGGAATCTATTATCTAAGAACGTATAGGAAATTCTCTCAACACACTACGTTGAGTCGGTAGATCCCTTATTGGTACTAACCACTCGCGTACACAACTATACACACCCAAATTAGGCACATTATGGTCAGGCTACGTGACCTGTACCTAGATCAAAGTATGTATACACATGCACCGAATTCGCCCTAGCACCTCAAGTCTAAGGACTAAATCGTACACTATTGTAAGCCTTGAGAAACATCCCATCACCGATATGTGTCATGCACTTCCATAATGGGTTTCTCTGTTCGGGTCGTTCGATGCGTTCGATCCCCTATCGAACCACCTACTCATATGCACTGGCATCAAATGCCTTGCTCATCAAACGATACAAATTCACTCCAAGTGAATCATGCATATTTGTACAAGTCTTTGCGATTCCTTCGATACCCCGTCTCGTTCGGAATCTATGACTTGGAACATGTTTTAAGATCATGACCTTAGAGACTGTTTCATGATTGCACTCAATACCGAAGTGAATCGTCCCATAGTCTATTGTGATCTAAGGATTTCATCCAATCGCTTAAGTGATTCGCGAGAGATGAAGTTGGCCATTGTTTGATTCACATACTATAAACAAACGAGCGTATTAATTCATTTATACTAGAGAAAGTTTATGATGGTCCTAATACAAGATAAATATATTGGCTTGCAGGGCACTATCCTTTCAATCTCCCACTTGCCCTAAAGCCAATCACAAACGCTTCTAAGACCCATCTTCCAAAGATGTTCTTCGAACTCTTTTCGTGACAAAGGCTTTACTAGTGGATCCGCTAGATTGTCTTCCGAGTTGACGCATCCATTATGTGCGTTAACTCTACCAACGATTTCTCCAATCAAATGGTACTTTTTCTCTCAATTTGTTTAGATTTCTGGTGAGATCTCGAGTCCTTTGCTTTAGCAATAGCTCCATTGTTATCATATAAGATAACCATGAGCTTCGCAATGCTGGGCACTACATCCAACTATTGGATGAAGTTTTTTTCATCCAGATACTTTATTTTGTTGCATCAAATGCTGAGATATATTCTGCTTTAGTGGTTGGGTTGGCAATGGTGCTTTGCTTGAAAACTTTCCAACTTACCGCTACCCCATTGAGCAAAATATGTATCCAAAATTGGATCTATATTCATCCACATCAGATTGGAAACTCGAATCAGTAAATCCTTTGAGTTTCAATTCTCCACTACCACCGTAGACCAAGAACAAATCATTAGTCTTTTTCAAGAGCTTAAGGCTATCTTTGACGGTGGTCCAGTGCTTTTCACCGGAGTTTGACTAGTAACTGCTCGTGACACTTGATCAGGTTCTACGTCTGATCTAGTACATAGTATAGCATACCACATGCTACCTTTTGTCGAAACATAAGGTATTTGAGACATTCTCCTTTAATCCTCATCCTATGTAGGGCACATGGATTTGGAAAGAGAGATACTATGTCTCATTGAAGCAATCCTTTCTTGGATTCTTCCATACTGAATATTTTCAGTATTGTTTCTATGTACTTAGATTGAGAGAGTCCCAACATCTTCTTCGATCTATCTCTATAGATACGTATCTTAATACGCAAGATGTCTTTTCCAAATCTTTCATGGAGAATTGCATGGATAACCTTGCTTTCGTCTGCGCTAACATTCCGATATCATCCCTAATAAGCAGAATGTGATTGACATATAAAATATGAGCTCCACAGAGCTCCCACTAATCCTCTTGTACATTCAAGGTTCATATTCGTTTTTTATGAAGTCAAATACCTTGACTGTCTCATCAAAACAAATGTGAATCTTAATGGATTCAGACATTGCTATTGGAGAAAAAGTTTCATCAAAGTTTGTTCCAGAACTTTGTGAATAGCCTTTTACCACTAGTCGAGTCTTAGAGGTCAACACCTCTCTATTCATTCCTAGCTTGAAGATCCATTTACAACTTACAGGGACAATTCCCTCAGGTGGATCGACCAAGGTCCATACCTTGTTGGAATGTATGGAATCCATTTCGGATTACATGGCCTCTTGCCATGCATGCACGTCTACATCCAATGTAGCTTCTTCGTATGTGGTGAAACCATATTTTTCAAGTTTCTTACGAACTTGATCAGATCTACGAAGTACTGTTGTACTAGACGGTTTAGCAGTTTCTGGATTTTGCTCCCACTATTTGTGGGGATGGGTTCACATCCTGGACCTCATCAAGTTCTACAAGAGTATAATTTCTATTTATGAGGAAGTTATCCTCTAAGAAGTGGATATTCCTTGAAACAAATACCGTTTATTTTTAGGATTGTAGAACATGTATCAAATGGATTTCTTTGGATACCCCACAAATTTATACAAATTGAATCTACTAGCCAATTTATCTTCTTTATTGTTCCTAACATAGGCAGGAGATACCCATACTCACTAGAGTATAGAGGTGCTTTACCATACCATTCTTGGTAAAGCTTTGTAGGCACGGATTTTGAAGGTACTATGTTCAGTATCTTCGGTGCAGTCATGAGGGTCAACCCCTACAATGCATAAGGAAGCTTAACAAAACTCAGTATGGATCAAACCATGTCCAACAAGGTTCGATTCCTTCTCTCTGACACTCCAATCAGTTGAGGTGTCTTAGGAGGAGTTCGTTGTTTGAGAATCCCATTCTTAGTAAGATAATCGAGAAATTCTTAGCTTAAGTATTTGCCACCTCGATCAGATCGAATGGCCATAATACTATGCCCTTGTTGATTCTCTACTTCGTTTCAAAATTCTTTGATCTTTTCAAAGGTTTCAGATTTGTACTTCATAAGATACATATATTTCTAACGACTAAAGTCGTCAGTAAAAGTTACTAGATACGAGTAATCTCCTCATGTACTAACACTTAGTGGTCCACATTTATTCGTTTGGATCAAATCCAAAGTTCTTTTGGTACGCACCGGATGCCTAACAAACGGTAGATTTGTCATCCTTTCCCTCAGACAGGCTTCGCATAGTTCATCTAAGCTCTGTATTTCAAGAAGCGTCGATGACTCCAGCTTTTGAATCCTTCCTATTTAAATGTGACCTAACATTGCGTCCCATATGTGTGGATTATTATCTTAGAATTAATTGAACTAACAAGTTAATTCAATTGTATTGAATTAGCTCATTAATTCAATAAATTTGCTTCCTTTCAATTAACTTTTTAATTGAAACATTGCTTTCAATCAACTCTTTAATTGATTCATTTCCTTTTCAATTAATTCTTTAATTGAAACATTGCTTAATAAATTAGACCTTCTAACCAATTAAACTTATCAGTGCCTTTCTTAAATGCAGTGGGATAATTCGACTTTTAGGCTACCTTTGTTCTTTCTACTACCTTTATGGTCGCTTTTAGAAGAGAACAATTTATTCTTCTTATTACCCTTCTTTGACTTTACAGTCCTTGAAGTGTGAACGATCATAACAGGTTCATCCTATTTGCCTTTTACCATTACTTTGGTTATTTCATGAAACGTGATTGACTTATCAAATAAGTTCAGAGTTTTTCACGAATCGTTTGAATGAGAAGGGAGGAGAATATAGGTGGAGGTCAATGTTAAGATCACTTGCAAGCCTATGTTTAATTGATCCAGTTTTCAACCA